>JALMGA010000007.1:77342383-78087732 GCA_023333525.1 Aspidoscelis tigris stejnegeri
ACAATCTAGGTGGTCCTTGGTCCTTAGAGATCATACCCAAAAATGCTTCTCTGATTTTTCTCTGAGCTGTGCCCCCCCCCCCAAGAATTCGATTTATGTGGTAGTTGGATTATCCCAGCTCTGAATCTGATTCTCCTGAGGTCGGAGTGGGAGGAAGAAGAGGAAGAGAAGAAGAGTTGGCTTTTCTACCTCACTTTTCTCGCCTGTTTAAGGGGACTCAAAGTGCCTGACAAAGCTTCTGTTCTTCTCCCCACAACAGACACCCTGTGAGGCAGGTGGGGCTGCGAGAGCTCAGAAGAGAGCTGTGACTAGCCCAAGGTCACCCAGCTGGCTTCATGGGGGAGGGTGGAATTGAACCCGATATTCCCAGGTAAGGGTCCAGCTAGACCACTAGACCAAACTGGCTCTCCCCTGAGAAGCCAACACTTAACTGACAAGATATCATCCAGTCACAAAGGGAAAGGATGGGAAAGGTAGAGAGGGACAGGGTTAAAGGTAAATCACCTTTGTTGGGCTCTGTATTAGTGGATGTACTTGTCTGCAGGTTCACAGATGCCTAAATACCACTGAAAAGAGGCCATGCAGATGGTACTAGAATCTTCAGATGGATAGTACTTGGATTATGAAGACGTTGTTGTTCCTTTTTAAACTTTTTTTTTTCCAATGCATTTGATGATTATGATGTTGTTTTCTGTTTAGCTCCTTTCCATGGAAGACAGCTTACATAGGTCCAGTTTTGGGGGGGTAACTCCAGTGATCCTTAGTCCATGGCTACTGTGACAACGGAACACAGTTTTAGTCCAGCCAAGACATCCCCCCCCAGACATTAGGTGCCTCTAGACATGTAGTTAAGTTGCGCTGCTCATAAGCAGCTTTTTTCAACTCAAAGCAGTAGCAAAACGTTTAACGAAGTAAAAAGATGCTGATTTAACCACATATTTTTACTTTGCATTTCCCTTAGAATGAGAAGCCCCTGCAAAGGGGCATCCCAGCTACCGAACCTGGTGGTCTGGAAACTACTACACTGTCCCTTTGCAGCTTCCGGTCCTCCTGTCTGGCGGATCAGAATCCGCTGAGTAGGGCATGTCTGGAGGCACCCATTAGATCCCTTCAATACTAGTGGATATAAGTCCACAGTTATATATATAAATTCTCAGCTTACCTGGCTGCAAAGCAACCACTCGTCCCCACTCCAAATTAAGGTCTGTAGCTTCCTCCTCAGCAGCTGCAAGATTTCCGTGGCATGTGGGATGTAAAAGGATATTTGAAAATTCGAATATCCAAATCGAATTCGATGAATATTGACATTTGAACTCAAATTGGATTTTCAAAAATCTGGATTTTCGAATCTGGATTGAATTTGGATTTTTGAATAATTCGACTGAATTCGTCTCCATATATCACATCTGAATATCGAGTCTATTTACGCTTATAATACGGAATGTGAACGGATTAAAAAATTGGATATGAATGTTCCCAACATTCGTATCATTCAATTCAAATTGGATTTTTGAAAATACGGATCCGGATAATCCAGGTTTGAATTGGATTTTTGAAAATACGGATTTTCGAATGTCAGTTCAAATCAAATATTTGAATATTCAATTTGAATTGCATCCGAATGCAAAAAATGACATCCCTAGTGGAATGGGGCAGCCAATGGGACCTGTAAGGATGGAGGGAAACTTCCAATTTACCTGATAAAGCAGATCAAGTGTCCGTCGTTCTGCAGTAGGTAAATCCGCAGTAATAGCAGCATAATGCGACACCATTACGAAGTATGGTGTACCAGGTGTGACGCCTGTTCAGCCTCCTGAGAGGAGGGAAGTCTGCCTGCAATGCCACCACAGGCTGAGAAGCAACCACAGCATGGCATTACAGGCATTGAGGGGTTAAGGCCAGTCCCAGGTGATCAGGCAGATAGTTCTGATGAAGAATCTACAAGCAGTGAGCCTCATCAAAGGCCCTCTCCTCACCAGCTGAGGCAACAGAAGCAGCTGAGGTGCAGATCAGAGCGATTAGCTCAGCTGCACTGTGGGTGAGGCAATGACTCCTCTACTTAAGGAGCAAGCTCACATTGCCTTGATGCTGCAGACGTCTTTGTAGCCCCGTGTTACTCTGTGCCTGTATTCTTGGACTCCTTGTGACTTGCTAACCCTTTGGACTGACCGACCCTTGCTGACTTCTGGACTCCTAGACCCTGGACTGGAACCTGACCTCGAGTACGCCTGAACCCTTTGGAACCAAGTAAGCTGCGCAAGTGTTTGCCTGTTGCCTTGCTGGCCTGCAACGTGACAATGCCACACACCGACTGCGCATCAGAATGCACAATATCCCCCAGTTTGGACACACTCTGTGGATACAAGCATCCAGTTAAAATAACAGAAAGAAAGCTTAAAATTCATTATATGCCAGCAATTTAATTCACAACTTTTTTATACGTTAGCTGTTTGAGGCACCCTTTTCAACAGTTCTCATTTTCACATCCACGGTTGCTTTTACTGCCAAGTTTCTAATTCCTAGCAGGGTGACGAAAGGAAAAATCATTAAAAACTGCATTTTATTTCAAGCGTCTGTGGAGAAAAGAAAGTATCATTTGGGACTGGGAAGAGAAGCGAGAGGTGGGGAGGCCAGTCAGGTCCCTTCCCTGGGTTCCTGTGAGGTGCAACGGCCTGGATCCGGCCCATGCAAGTGGAGGGACCCCACCCAACCCCCACCCAGCCTTCCCCGGTATCACGTGTCTGCGTGCGTGAACAGCGCTTACCTGCTGCTGCTGGCTCAGTTCTGGCTGGAATAGGCCAGCGACGCTCTGCACATGCTTGCAGGGCGGCCCCTCATT
Source organism: Aspidoscelis tigris stejnegeri (assembly GCA_023333525.1). Classification (NCBI taxonomy): domain Eukaryota; kingdom Metazoa; phylum Chordata; class Lepidosauria; order Squamata; family Teiidae; genus Aspidoscelis; species Aspidoscelis tigris. Next base: position 77,345,223 of record JALMGA010000007.1, read on the forward strand.
GGCCGGGCACCCGCGCCTGTGCTGATGGCCAGTCGGGTTTCCCCCCATGTCTCTCCTGTCGCTTATTTCTCTCCCTCCATCATATCTTTGAACATGGTAGCAACCACAGGTAGCATTACCAGGGGCAGCTCAGCTCAACCTCCTTTAGGCCCACCAAGTCCTCTGCTTTCTCACAGGTGGAATTTATGGGTACTACAAACAGAGAAGAAAGAGAAGCCACCCGTGACCGTTTCCCCCTTTTTCTTTTTGCTGAGGGCATTTGGTTTTGAAGGAAAGACCATTCTGCACTGCCAGTCTCTGCATAGGCAATCTACCAGTGTTTCCAGGATATGGGAAATTGTTTTGACTGCTATCCTGACTTTTCAGGGTTATGCAAAGTGATAAGTACATGCTTATTCGGTGCAATGCTTTTAAGACCTATGGGTAAGAGATGGAAGACTGACTTGGGATCAGCTTTGATTGCACGCAGCTCTTGTGACACACGCTGGGAAAGCCTTCAGCTCATTCCAAAGAGCCATTTGTGGTACCTTTGTTCAAGCTATTTTTTAAGGTGTTGGAGGGAAAAAACTGTCCAGGAGGCCCTTTTGGTCGCCGTATACCACTCCAAAGCTGGTTTCACAACAGACTGGGGCACTCCTAAAATGCTTCTGAGATCTGGCAGGCAAGTGTTCCCATCCTCACCCAACCTGCTGGCCACCCCAGAAGAAAGAAATCCACTCATAAGTGTTGTCCTAAGTGTAGGGTGCGATAACCTAGTCCGAGATGAACTGCATCCTGGTTCATCTCCTCTGCCGCTGTCATTTCCTCATCTCTTCCTGGGCAAAGAGAGGAGAGGTTTTTAAAGGAAAGAACCTAAGAGGAGCCCTGCTGGATCAGGCCGCTGCCAATCTGGTCCAGCTTCCTGCCTCACACAGTAGCCCACCAATTGCTTCTCAGCATCTCAAGCAGAAGGCAAGGGCAATACCTTCACCTGCTCTCCTGCAAATGGCCTTTAGAGGTATCCTTAAGGGTGTTTGTTCTTCCTGCATAGAAGAACCTTCTGACTTGGCCAGGAATCAAAGTACTTGTGCTTTCTGTCTTCTCTCCCATTGAGAAAATTTATTCTTTTTCTCCAGTGAGCTTCTTCTGCCAGATTATTTTCTTAATTTATGTATGATCGAAAGGTGACTCGGTTAAGATGGGTGCCCACACTTGGCGTTACCTGCTGCACACAAATTCTGCACCTGATGCAACACTCTAAAGCAGACTGTTGATGTGGCTCAGCCTGAGACCAAAGTGCTCAGTGTAAATAGTGGACAATGTGCAAGCACTACACGCCCAGGTGCCAGGGTGACCAGGTGTGTCACCCAAAAGGGCTTGGCGTGTCACCTGTGACACACGTGTCTTAGGTTGGCCATCACTGGTTTAGCTTGTGGTTTAGTCAAGTCACCAAAACCGGGGAGATAACAACTTGATAAATCGTGCCAGGCCTTCTCGTTACTGCCTAGCATGGCCTCATTCTGTAAGGAGAACGTGAGACATTTTGTTGGTGAAGATCCCAATCAATATCACTATTGGCTGCTTACTTCTGAGACGGCAGTTTTCCTGAGCATAAGCATCACTGATCACAATAGGCCTTCTGGGTAGTCACAGTCAGCATTCCATAATAAATGTCATGGACTCATGGGGATATATCTTCACTAGCTGTGTTTAAACTGCTGTGAAGCGAAAACAAGAATTTTTCCTGCTTGTGTAGCAATGTCTCCCCAGACATGTCTGTTGGAAGTAGTGAAGCTTTTCTGTTCTAACTGTTCAAATTTGGAGGGATAATCCTAAGATAGGAGACATTTGCCTTAGGTTTAGTTGCTGTGGGACACCTTTTTTTGTGACACCCCTTTTCTGCACCGAAGCAAAGGTCCACAACCGTGTTAATGTCCCTGGACACTGCAGTCATTTCTTCAAGATGGTTGAGGTGGGGTGAATATTACTGTATTTTCTGGCGTATAAGACTACTTTTTAACCCAGGAAAATCTTCTCAAAAGTCGGGGGTCATCTTATACGCCGGGTGTTGTCTTCTTATATGGCAAGTATATCCCAAACTCTATATTTTAACTGGAAAGTTGGGAGTCATCTTATACGCCCAGTCAACTTATATGCCGGAAAATACGGTATTTTGCACAGAAATCTTGGGTTCCTCCTGTGTTGGAACAGTCACTTTCATGTTTACTGAGCTTGTCTGAGGAAATCTGTTAAATGAATGCAGAAACTGCTGTCATTCTACAGGGGCCTGGGAGGCAACCATTTGGAGCCATTTTCAGGGTTGGGGGTGTAGATGTGTTTCTTGTTGGAAATTCAGTGTGTTTCCACATTGGCTGTGGAAACCGGTTTAATGCCCCATTTAAGACCCGTTTTAAACCCTTGGGTACTTACGTTCTGCACTGGAGACCGCTTTAGCAGCCCTTCCATGTGGCCGCTTCTGCATTTTGGCATACATTTCTAAATTGGGTCTCACCGCTGAAAACAGTCTCAACGGGAAGACCTCAAAAATGAGGTCTTCAATCCGTCCCTTCACCTTGATCCGTGTGGAAGCTGGTTTGCCTCCTTCCACCCTCCCCTGTGCACGCACCACCGGAAACGTGCAGTGACTGGCAGCTCCACGCTCCAATCCCACGGCTCCAGGGGCGGGGAGGCTGGATCCGGCAGGACAGATGGTCTGGGTGCTGTGCGGAAGCTGTCAGCGGCGTGGGAACCCGGCTGACTTTTGGAATGGGTGCTGTGGCTTCCGCACAGCACCCAGACCATCTGTCCTGACGGATCCAGCCTCCCCGCGCATGCGTAGATGCGCAAGGGCGGTCAGATCGCCAAGAAACAGCTTTTCTTTGATCTGTTCCTCGGTGGCAAATGCAGAAGCACCCTCAGGTACTTCATATGGCTAACAACAGAATATACTAATATGGGTACTAATGCAGATTTAAGAAACAACTAAAAGTCGGGTGCAGTTCCTTCAGGTGAGCAACCAATCATGGGCTCAGAAACGTGCGGAGAAGACTGCCTAATCATTGATTAGCATTGGTTGTCAGGGAAGGTGTTGGCCAACATGGAGGTGAATGCGGACAGTGGTGGGGAAAGAAAGGTAGACATTTAGGTGTGTATTCAGAAAACTGTTTGGTTGACGTTCTTTTTATGCATCTACAGATGGGACCCTTCTTCATAACTGGAAAAAGCTTCGTCTCATTGCACCCAAAGACCCACTGGTACATTAGTCAGAAGTGTGGTTAACCAGCGAGCAAAGATTTGTGGAACTACAGGATCAAAAACGTGACAGAAAACAAAGAGAAAGTATTGTATGATTTTCAGCTAAAAACTGATAACCGTCTTGCTCATAATGCTTCTGACATAACTGTGATTGAGAAAAGCAGTGTAGGGATTATAGATGTGGCAGGAGCTGACAATAGTAGAGTTGAGGCAAACAGCTGGAATAGTCATTGATACAAAGACCTCCAGATTGAAATTAAGTGTCTGTGGCAAAGGAAGGTGATGGTTCTGCCAGTAGTTAAGACATCTTAACACCTTGGACATTGATAGCATCTCTATCCATTAGCTACAGAAGGCAACTTTGCTGTCAACAGCATGTACTCTGTGCCAATATCTGATTATCTTTGGTCCTTGATGTTTATAAGAAGCGAGAGTGGCTGATTGAACTCAGCCAGAGTTAGATATACTTGATTGCAAGACACAGAAAATATTAACCATTGATCTTTAAATCCTAATATCCAGTGATCTTAATCAGCGGGATATTCTCTGAAATTAAGGCAAGTGTGACTTGCTACAGGTTCTATTGGATTATTTCAAAGAAAGGAAGAGGTGCTCAAAGTGTCATAAAGAAATTCTGTTAAAGGTAGACGGACCTAAGGAAACGTATAAGAAATAATCACTGGCAAACAGATGTGAAAAGTAGCATAACAAAGCATTTTATGGTCAGTATTATGTGTACGTTGAAAATCCGATGGCAAGGATGCGTGGCAGTGAATAAAGAATTGCTGAATAAAGAAAGGAGGGCCTGTACTATACACAGCTGCATCTTGAAACATTAAGCATAATGTGCCACATTTCTTATGGTCTTAAAACACCACCAGTTAGACGAGTATTCAGAGGCACAGAAACAACATGTTGCAGTATTTGTTTTTACGTACGTTGGTTCTTTTGTGTGTTTTGTTCAACATGGAATCCATTCTCCCAAACACAGTTCCGGGTTTAGGCATCAGATCATTTGTCATTTTCTTCCCATGACGTCTGCGATCTTCAAATGAGGAAAAGGACGAGCATTGTTTGAATTCTACACTGGTAAAGTAGCACAAGTTAGTTCCTCATGAATGCTCCATTCTGTGGCAGATAGCACCCTTGTGCCTGGTCACTTAGTTGAAAATAAATGGAAGGCAAGGAGGTGCTTGAATTTTGTTCTGAAAAATGTTTGGTCTTAGCCACTGAGGCTGTGGTCACACCTGCGCTTTAAGCCTTCTTCAGTTGACCTTCAGCTCTGACTGCTCACACTCTTCCATTTCTGCCTGTTTTATTTGTGGACTTTCCATTCAGTAAAGTCCAAATTGAGGGTGCAAAGTCCACTAATAAATCGGTTAGAAATGAAACATCTGTCTTTGTTGGGAAGTATAGCAGCAGCAAAAACTTTTTTAATACCCAAACTGCTTTATCTATTTCACGCATTGCCAGTAACTCCAACAGGACAGATATACAACAAACTCAAAGATACAATAAATAGCTATATCTACAACTCTAAAAAGAGTAGATTACGAAATAGGATCACACAAAAACCATCGAACATGGGAGGATGGGCAGTCTCGAATATTCAGTTCTACTTTCAAGCTTTTAGGCTGGCTAATAACTTACATGGTTTAAGGAGGGTACGCCCACTCTGGTGGGAGATAAAACAACAGCAATGTGATACACTGAATAACATATTTTACAGAAATAAAATTGACAGGAGAATACATCAAAATCAGAATCCATTCATCAAAACACAGATAGACTGTTGGATATCATGGCAGAAATATTTACTGCCCTCAATATCGTCTTTAATACCATTGCGGTACCTTCCAGATCTGACCCATCAAATCCCTGCTGTAATTTGGGAGAGATTAGAAAATATTGGTATAAAAACATTGAGAGAATGCTATAATCTACAAGGCCAAATTAAAATTGAGCAAATAACAGCTGCTTGCATTCCTCTCCTCTCCAAAATAACTTATGACCATGGAAAGAATATTAGCTTCTCAAGAGTCAAGAGTACGAGAACACCATTAAACAGGCTTCTGAATCCATCAAAGGGCTAGCCTCTAGGATCTATAAAATCTTGATGAATTGTACTATAGACAGGAAGTTAGAAAGTGTAAGAGGAAATTGGATTATGGATTTACGAACTGACTTTCCACAAGAAAAGTGGGAGAACTTAATAAACAAAAAGCATAAACTGAAAGAAATTACTTCAAAAGTTTGGTATAGGTGGTATTATACCCCCTTGAGATTGGCTAGAATAAATTGGGAGTGCCAGAATGAACTGCTGGAAGAATTGTGGACAGAACCCTACCTACTTCCATCTAGTTTGGGAATGTCCCCCAATCAGACAGTTCTGGCAGGAGGTTAGTGTGAAAATAAATAATATGTTTAAATTAGCAATCTCTCTTCAGCCAGAAATTTTCATTCTGCACTCATTCGGAGATAGCAATATACCGGATCACCTCCACCAGCTACTACATTGGTTAATTTTTGCGGCTCACTATAGAACAGCAGTTCTCAACCTTCCTAATGCCACGACCCCTTAATGGAGTTTCTCCTGTTGTGGGGACCCCCAACCATGGGGGCGGAGCAGCTGGGAGATGGGAGAGAAGGGCAGTGGGAGGCTCATCGCGACCCCTCTGAAAGGGTAATTTGACCCCCAAAGGGGTCCCGACCCCCAGGTTGAGAACCACTGGTATAGAAGAAATGGTAGCAACAACAAATTCAACAATACGTGAAAGAGAATTTCTGATGAAATGGATTGGAAACATCTCATGTTAAATTAAACTCTGGAGTTCACAAAGGGACGGGGGGTGGAGGGTGGGACTAGAGTCACGGGTGAAACACAGATTGTATGAAGAAAGAAATGTTCATGTTTATATTGTTGATTATTAGAATATGTACAAAAATTCAATAAAGATATTATTTTTTAAAAAAATGAAAAGGTGTGAGTAGTCAGACCTGAAAGTGGACTGATGGTTTAAAATGAAAGTGTGACTGTGGCCTAAATTCCACGTAGGGTGTTTTTCCACGGTCACTTAGTACCCATTTTAGCACCCACTAAGGACCCATTTGGGTGAGAGCCGGATGACCCCATTTCCACCACAGCACCCATTAGGGACACATTTGTTTCCACCACGCCTCGGGCAATCCGGATCATATGAGTACTTCTTGGACTTTAATCCGGATTTTCTGTAGACCCATTAATGGGGTCTACAATGGGGTCTTCAGCCAGAAAATCTGGATTAAAGGGAGCCTGTTTCCACGTTAGTTTGGCAATGGGGTCTAGAGGAGGCTAGGGGGAGGGGCACCCTCGGGGGGGGGAGCCCCATAACCTAAGCTTCAAAGTCATTTCGAAGTTTGTGCAAAATAGCTCCGGAGCGTCTTTGAAGTCTGTGCTGATATTTGAACCCCCTGTCCCCCCAAACACCTGGGTGACAGACAGTCCCCTCGTGGGTAGATCTGGATTTCTAAATGGATTCTCTGGTGTTTCCACGACAGGGAGGCTAGCACCCATTGCTATTGGGTGCCAGACCACCCATGGAAACACACTAGGTACTTCCCTTAATCCGGATCTACTAGATCCAGATTATGGGTGGTACCCATTCCCTAGATCCGAATCTTCTTAGGAGTGTGGTGGAAAAACACCCGTAGTCTGAATTGTGAGTAGCTAGAGAGCTTACGGTCTGCAGGTGTTGATGAATATTCCTCCTCTTAGTCCCAGTCTCTTGTCAGCGGTCAGGGACGAATAGAGAGAGTCCAGCAACATCTGGAAACTCAGAGTTCCCAAGCCACTTTTGGAACATCATTTCACTGCTACTTCAATATTTTTCATTTAATTGCTGTAAATAATGTTGTCTGCAGTACACTTACTCCTAATACTGTTTGATTTTCTGATTCTCCCTTATGGAAACCTGGCTGTTTTGTGTAAGAGGAGTGGTTTTTGAATACTGACTTAAAATTGAAGGAAACATTCTGTTAGTTTTGTTCTGTGAAGTTATATGTTGACAAATGGCATCTTGCAAAATAGTACCATAACAAACTAGACATACTACTTCACGGTAAAAATATAGCTAATAATATTGATGATGTCCATAATATCTATAATGAATTTGGAATAGTATGGATCAATAAGATTCAAGAGCTTCAGTTCAGCAGTTAGATCTGAAGACTACAGGAGTACCAGAAGGAGAAAATTTTAAGTTGAGTGTTTTCATGTATTAATAGTCCACCAAGGTAGTTAGCAGTACTTGGAGACTAACAGGAGAAGGGTTGGTGACATGAGCTTTCATAGACATGCCTACTTCTTCAGATGCTAGGGGACCCAATGAGCACGTCTACTTCTTCAGATGCTGGTGGTCCCAATGGGCACGTCTACTTCTTCAGATGCTTGGGGGCCCAATGGGCACATCTACTTCTTCGGATGCTGGGGGGCCCAATGGACACGTCTACTTCTTCAGATGCTGGCGGCCCAATGGGCACATCTACCTCTTCAGATGCTGGGGGGCCCAGTGGTCATGTCTACTTCAGATGCTAGGGGGTCCAGTGGGCACGTCTACTTCGGGGCCCCTAGCATCTGAAGAAGTAGACGTGTCTACAAAAGCTCGTGCCACCAACCCTTCTCTTGTTAGTCTCCAAGTGCTACTAACTACATTGCTGGACTTTTCGAATTAGACTAACATGGCTATTTCTCTGATATTGCCTTTATGTATAATATGTACTCATAGCTCTGCTAGTTTTATAATGTACAATTTCCTTTTCCTTTTGACTTCTGGCTGGTGGAATGACCACTGAGGGGATATTTAAATTTTCTCCCTCTTAATTCTCATTTCCTGAATTGAAGCAGCTGTGCAAGATGTTAAGCAAATTATTTTCTCAGACTCTGGCTTGTTAATGTGAATGTTGTATTTTTTCAAATGTGTTTTTGTTTTGTTCCTGTGAAAATCTGTAGATGTTGGCAAGGGGTGCTGTCGGTTGCGAACCACATGCTATTCGGTCACATAGGATGAGAATTTGGCTGCCATTTTCAATAATTTGATTTGTGACCTGGCAGTGCATTTAAGAAATAACAATAGGTTTATGATTGATGGCTCTGTATTAATATTTGTAATAATCTTTGGTATTGTGAATACTTTGCACAGTGGTGACAAATGACAGAAGTCTGGTGTTTTTGTCAAGGTGTCAAACTGAATTTTTTTTGGGGGGGGGCAAATTTTGGAGAATATCTCTACAGCTATGCTTTCTTTACAAAGTACAAACACGGAGTTGACATCCTTATGTGTTTGTTGGGCATCCATTCTAGTAGCCTTTGATACATCTGTCGTTTATAAACTTCTCTAACCCTTCCTTAAAACCATCTAGGCTGGTAGCTGTTAAACCACTTCTTCTGGCAGCAAATTCCCTAAACTGATGACCCTCTGGGTGAAGAAATACTTCCCCTTGCCTGATCCGACTCTATGTTCAGATTCAGTATGTGGCCACTGTTTTGCTTCAGAGGTCGTAGAATCAGAGTTGGAAGGGACCTCTAGGATCATTGAGTCCAACCACCTGCTCAGTGCATGATTTCCTAAACCATCCCAGACAGATGTAGGTCCGGCCTCTGCTTGAAGTCCTCCAGTGAAGGAGAGCTCACTAATTCCCATGGCAACTTATTCCACTGAGTAGTCAAGGGGGCAGACTCTTATCTGGGAATGCCAGGTTTAATTCTGCACTCCTCCAAAAAGCCAGCTGGGTGACCTTGGGCCAGTCACAGCTCTCTTCTGAGCTGTCCCAGCCCCACTCACAGGGTGTTCTGTTGTGGGGAGAGTAATGGAAGGTTTATCAGCAGCATTGCATCCCCTTAAGTGGGTGAGAAAAGTGGGGTAGAAAAGCCAACTCTTCTTCTACCTGTAGGAAATTTGGGTCAGAATAACACCACATGGAGTATATTACAGTAATCTAAACATGAAGTTACCAGTGCCTGCACAACAAAAAACGTTATTCCTATCCAGGGACGGGTACAGCTGGGACACCAACTGAAGCTGGTACATCAGCAGTACCCGCACATAGCCATGAGGGGATTAATTGGGCCTCCAATGACAGAGAGTACCCCAAGCTGTGTGTTTGTTCTTTCTGAGTGAAAGCAACACTAACGCTGGAATCTTGAATGAGTAAGGGTCTGTAACATCTCCCTTACGAAACCAGGCTGCAACGTCTAGGCCTCTTCAGTCTGGAGAGACGGCATTTAAGAGGGGACCTGACTGAAGTATATTAAATTATGCATGGTATAGAAAAGATGGATAGAGAACATTTTTTTTCTCTATCATACAACACTAGAACCAGGGGGCATCTATGAAGCTGATGGGTAGGAGAGTTGGATCCGACAAGGGGAGGTGTATCTTCATCCAGAGGGTCATCAGTTCACGGAATTTGCTGCCGGAAGAGGTGGTGACAGCTACCAGCCTAGATGGTTTTAAGGAAGGATAAGACACATTTACGGACGACAGATGTATCAATGGCTACTAGAATGAATGCCTAAGTACATCTTTCAGGCTTGGGGACGGGGGAGCAGGATGCTTCTAAGGCCATTTGCTGGGATTTGAGAGAAGGAAAAGGTTTGTCCTTGTCTCTGCTTGAGATGCCCATGAGCATCTGGTGGGCCACCGTGTGCGATGGGACGCTGGACTAGATGGGCTGTGGCCTAATCCAGCAGGGCTTCTCTTATGTTCTTATGTTGATGTCTTTCTGCTTATAAACCCTTCATACAATACACCACTGCATCCAGGCAGCAATTCCAGATGTTCCCAATATCTCCTGATTCAGATATTTTGGGAAATAATGCTGGGTATCGTTGGCATACCGATGCTGAGTTTTGTTGGAATAATGCGGTGAGTATTGTCGGCATAATGTTGCAAATGAAGGATATGTCGAATGGCCAGTTCATAGGAACTTTGTTTCCTACAAAATGCTCAGAGAGGTCCAGGACTGTCAGCGCCTTATCAGACAGCCCCCAGGTCTTCTTGGCAGGTGCGGTGATGCACAAGCAGATGAGTTCCATTGAAAAGGTGTTGAGAATTCACCATTGTCCAAAGCACAGCTTTCACTGTGGTTGCCCTCTTGGTGTCTGAAGCCACATCGTGCTCCTGTATGGTGTCATTGTCATTGTGTGTCATTGTGAATGCATTATAGAGAGCTTCAACAAGCATTTGTGATGATGGTGATGTGCACAAGTACACTGTGGCCTTGCCCATGGAGAGGGTGATAAGGACAGTGGGTGCATTTCTAGCAGTAGTGAGTTCCCTGTACATTTTCAGTGGAAATCACTTAACCTGAATCCAGATGTCACATACTTGCTGTGTTGTATTTGCATATTCCAGAATAAGGCACGAATATTCCGGAATATTCATGTTTTATTCTAGAAGATCCAAGTACAGCAGAAAAAGTCTGGATTCAGCCTTACCTGTGAGTCACTACAGGTACTGAATAGAGTCCTGGGTTGACTGTTGGGGCACCTGAAAATCCTGGGCCTCTCTAATTGCTCGTCCCCATGGGTTCCATTTACTTCAGGGTGGATTTGGAGCAGCCCTAATGCAGATTGTAGCTCTCATTAAGACGTCCCCATGTGATTGAGAACGGTGCGGGTACAGCGTGAATCCGCCTGTCCCCATGAAAACTGCGGAAAACCCCTGCATTGGGGAACCACATCCTTTTTTCTCCACCTCCTCCCCCTGGGTAGAAGCATGACACACACCCCCTTACCTGATCGCCTGATCTGCAAGGCATGCATGGGTGCTTGGTGTAGCACATGGGAGGGGGAAATATTTCAGTGGAGAATGCACAAAAATCAGGCAAGGGGGGGCATGCTTGTACTCGGAGAGACACAGGGCAAATGAGAGCTCACTTTTGAAGAGATCCCCAGTTGCGACCGCTGCGCGCAGGGCAGGGACAGCAAAACCCTGCCCGCTAATGCTCTGATCCTCAAACTCCTCCCGCAATAACCCGGGAACGTCCCCATGACTTAAGTTAATACATGCTTGCCTTCCTATTTTAGGGCGAGAACAGTTTGAAAGGGGGTTTCTTTTTGCTGCAGATTTGTGACCTTTGTCCCGCATGTAGGCCAGATTAGAGGCTTGCCATGCAGACGCTCCGAGGCATACTCAGGTTCACCTCAGAGTATTTTGATCATGGGGATGCGCCCATAAGAAACAAATGCCTTATGAGCTGCAGTTTCGCCCATCCTTAATTTGCAACAGCACCTTTGAAAACTGGACTCCAGTATCAAGGGAAATGGTGAGAATGTGAATGAAAGTACCTTCGGTAGTGTTAACAGCAACTGAGTATGTTTAATGAAAAGCGTGTTTTTCTTACTGTTTTATTTGAATATTACTCAACTTCATGGTGTGGGAGGGTAATGTGAGCCTGGTAGCAACACTCCCACTCTCAGTTTTTGAGCTTTCGCTTCATGACTCATTGTGGTTTTGTAACTAAGGAACCACACAGATGGAGCCAGTGTCATCAGTTCATCCCACCTTGGAAGTTCTCAGCCAGGTGACCTTTGAATCCTGAAAAAAAATCACCCAGTTCACCCTCCACCCCATTAGTCTTGTATCCAGATGTTACTCCAGCAGTTTGGGGAGAGAAACTGGGTGTAGGCCCTCTGCTGGTATGGTAACATAGGAATTATCTTGGGTTCCTTTCATTTTTAAGTAATGGTCCCACAGAAAAATGAGAAGCAATTTCTCCTGGGTTCCTTCTGCTTGGCGAGGAAGTACCTCTTGAATTTTCTCGCAGTCATAAATATCTGTAGTTGTGTTCCAGGTTCCTTTTTCTTAAATAGGTGATAGACAGACAGAACCAAATGTTCCCAATACTTTGCCTTTTTAACGCGCTGTTGCTTTTACTTCTGTATCATTTTGTCTAATTTGGTTAGCATCTAATAAGTACTTCCATTCGGAGTGGTGTCTCTTCTCTCCCTTAAGGTCTGATCAATCTGTACTGGTAAGGGAGGGAAACAGCAGTATCTTGCTACTACAGCTAAAAGCCTGGCCTGGGTTTGGAAACACATTCCTTTTCCGATTAGAGATGTAGATGCTAAAGAATGTCATTCTTAATTAAGGTTTTAATTATGTTTCGAAAGAAAGCAGACTGGCTGCTCAGCTGCCTCTGATCAGATAATTCAACTGAAAGATACTCATTGCTTGAATTCAATAGATAAGGAGACCACAAGAGGTGAGTGTAAAATGCCCAGTTCTAGATTATATTTACAGCCTCAAGGAAAGCAGATTTAAGACTCAGCGGTGATGCATCTTCTGTTTTGATGGAAGATTACAGCAATAGAGGACATGGGTGAGCAACTGTGTTGAAGAAGAGGAAGGACAATTCAGTGGGATGGGCAGAACCTGTCAAGAATTGCAGTCCTGGACTATTTATTTTGTTATTTAATACCACTTTTCTTCCCCCCCCCTTTTTTTTCCCTTCCATAAATCCACTTGCTGATTGTGCTATCCCATTTCTTAAGGGTTTTAGGCATAATCCGTTCTGGCAAAATATACGTATATTCAAAGCTTGTTCAGTTAGACCAATTAAAATATCAAAATTTGCTTGGTGTGGGTGCTGAGAGGGCTTTTCTTTGGAACACCTTAGGCCATTTTGTCAGAGTTCTGTGAGCCATGTTTTCCATTTGCAGCTAAATGATGTCTTTAGTGTTTGTGATAGGCTGTTAGCAAACTGTTCTATCTTCTCGCTTGTAGTACATCTTCAGAAGAGTCAATTGCAAATGATCGTCTGAAGTTGGATATTGTAGGTTCAAAGCAGAACTATGGAACGTGACATAACAAACCCAAAACTGCGACATGTGAGATGAAAACCAGCTGTGGGAGCCTCCTGTCTCATGTTCCTTGAACATGACTGGCCAGCATCTATTCTTTGTCACTATTTTCCTTGCCATTTGCTCCCTTCTGTTTTTTAAACATAATTCCATGATTTTTTTAAAAAAATATATGTTTTAAGTTTACTTTATTGGATAGTAGTTAACAAATTTCTAACGAGAAGCTGACCTTTATCTGAACATTTAAGACAACATTTAAACTTTAAACCCTAGGTGGGTTGACAAGTAGATCTGAGAGCATTACATCTAAGGAGGTCTGTTAGAATTCCATATTATTCCTGAAAATGAAGGAGTTGTCACATTCATTTTTCCCATGCCTGGAGGACACATGTTTGTCCAAATCAAAGATGCACTTACTACTAACAAAGCTGGAAGCCCTGTCCGAGGAGGAGGAGGAGGAGGAGGAGGAGGAGGAGGAGGAGGAGGAGAACCTTGCCATCTCTCTGAGGGTGCTAGTCTAGTGGTGGCAGCCTAGACCCCTCCGCCCTCTGGGTGTCTCCCAGGCCCTGGCCTCATGTAATGAGTGATGCGTAGGCGAGAATGGAGAATTCTTTGCTAGGCTACAAAGTTACTTATATCCCTTTCCACAGGATACATTATTATTGGTAAAACTGGATAGATCATTGGTTCAGATGCCGGCTGAGCTAACGGATGATGTCCTCGTGAACCATTTGCATAAGCGATGCTCTTGGACATAGTACGTGTCTAGCTTAAGAGAGATAAGAGGGGTCAACATGCTCTAGGAAGTGTCCTTCTGCTGAGGTTTACCATCTGAACAGGGAAGTGTTCCTACAAGCATGCTCTAGGAAACTTCCTTCTGCTGAGGTTTACCATCCGAACAGGGAAGTGTTCCTACACTGGCCTTTCCAGGTTTCCTGCTGTCATGAAAACTGTTGTGGACCAGTGTCCAGCTGAATTTTCATGTGAAGGACATGTGAAGAGGAAGGTTTAGTTTGAAATATATGTGGTTGACTGCTCATCCCAAGGATGAAAGAGCGTACCCAGCTGACATAAAACCAAAGTATTGGTTTTATTACAATAGTAAACACAATGAAAATAACTTTGTTCAGCAGCTCTTAGGTGGTATGCCTTTGTTGGAATGGAAGATCAATGGAACATTAAACACTGCAGTGTGTCATATAGCCAGCAGAGCATAAACTTCAACAGCAGTGTGTGGAAAGATAAGCTCACCAGCAGCACAAAGCGAGGTGGAGCAGAAATGTCTCTAGAAATCTATGAGTTTTGGTTTGAATGTAACATGTGAAGGGGAGAAAGAAACTGAAGGGTAACTTTGCCTGTAAATTTAAGAGCTCAGCAAAGCTTAGCACAGAAGTATAGCCAGAGGTGAGAATTGGAAGTGAAGTACAATAAAGGCATAAAGAGGAATGAGAAATTCAAGAGAGAAAGAAGGAAGGGATGGAGAATGATATCTGTGTGGGGCTTTTTCCTAAAGGTGAGCAGTATTTTCTGAGGAAATACTAAAACTTTAAGGCACAAGTACACACACACACATATAAGGGGTGTTTTTCCACTGGCAGAAAGTACCCATTTTTGCACCCATTAAGGACCCACTTGGGTGTGAGCTGGATGATCCCATTTCTACCACGGCACCCATTTGGGACCCGATTGTTTCCACTGCTGGTCGGGAAATACAGATCAAATGGGTACTTTTCTGCCTTTAATCCAGATTTTCTGTAGACCCCATTAATGGGGTCTACAATGGGGTCCTCAGCCAGAAAATCCGGATTAAAGGGAGCCTGTTTCCACGAGAAACAGGCAGTGGGGTCCAGAGGAGGCTAGGGGGAGGGGGCACCCATGCGGGGGTGGAGCCCCGAAATCCCAGCTTCAAAGTGATTTCGGAGTCATTTCGAAATCATTCCGAAATGACTCTGAAGTCACTCCGAAGAGATCGGGAAAGACTTCGGAGTCTCGCCGGCGGTCTTTCCGAAGAGGTCAACACTGACTTCAGAGACGTTCCGAAGGGACTCCAGAGCAGCTCCGAAGTCTGCACTGATCTCTTCGAAGGGACTTTGGAGAGTGCACCCCCTGTCCCCTGAGACACCTGGGGTGACGGACAGACCCGTTGGGGGTTGATCCAGATTCCCCAGATGGGTGCAAAGTTGTTTCCATGGCAGGGAGTTTAGCACCCATTGCTAATGGGTGCTACACCTCCCGTGGAAACACATTGGGTGCTTCCCTTAATCCGGATCTGCTAGATCAGATTAAGGAATGTACCCATTCCTTAGATCCGGATCTTCTTAGATCCGGATCTAAGGAGTGCGGTGGAAAAACACCCATGAACTACAATGTGGCTTGTGATGCTCACAGCAAGAAGCTTTAGTGCAACCAGAATACCAGCATTCTAGTAACCAGCCAAAGTGATATGTAGAATCCAAGAATTTAGTCATCAGAGTGCTGGGATTTCTACAAGTCTGAGCTCTTTCTCAACGAAGCCTAAGGCAAACAGATGTTCCTGCCCAGGAATTAGGAGCCACTTAGTGTAGTCCCTGCCTTCCTCTTTGAATGTAAACCAGTAAATTGAATCTACCAGTAAATTAAATGTGTAACCAGTAAATTTGTATCTCCCTACATAACTTGCTTGTGCCATTTCCGTCTTCGTTGGCCGCACAGCAATTTGTCACTGTTAATAAACAGTCTCTTCTACGTCTTTGGGCTCAGTAAACAAATGTAGCTAAACTGGGCTGATGATTTTCCCTCCCTTTGTCTCTGAGCATGTGCAGAGTGCCAGAACCATCAGCATCAAAATAATTATTGTTATAATGGATCACCTGACAAGTTCTTATTGTGAGGACATACTTGCTAAAAGTATAAACATAGAAATAAGGGAAATCTATGTTTTGAAATATCCTGTGGTTAATGCTAACAAAATGTGAACAAGAGGGTAAAAGGCTGTCGTGTATCCTCAAATTCAGGTCATGGCTTAAAGTCTGGAAATGGAACCTTTCTACTAACTGTGCCTCTTGAGTAGAAAGACCATCATTCTGGTGAACCACACAAAAGCAAAGGTTTGGCAGTCCAAGACTATATCAAATACAGTAGCCGCATCTTAATTATTTTGTTTCATTGGTTCAGAAAAGAGCGAAGTTGACACTGTGGGCTTAGCATATCTTTAGTGGAGTTTCTACTTTCTGTAGTATATAAAATTATGCATGGTATAGAAAAGGTGGATAGAGAAAATTTCTTTTCTCTATCGCACAACACTAGAACCAGGGGGCATCTATGAAGCTGATGGGTAGGAGAGTTAGATCTGACAAGGACAAGTATTTCTTCACTCAGAGGGTCATTGGTTTATGGAATTTGCTGCCAGAAGAGGTGGTGACAGCTACCAGTCTAGATAGCTTTAAGGTAGGGTTAGACAAATTTATGGATGACAGATGTATCAATGGCTACTGGAATGAATGCCTAAGTACATCTTTCAGGCTGGGGGGACAAGCAGGATGCTTCTAAGGCCATTTGCTAGGATTCGAGAGCAGGAGAAGGTTTGTCCTTGTCTCTGCTTGAGATACCCATGAGCATTTGGTGGCCACCATGTGCGATGGGACACTGGACTAGATGGGCTGTGGCCTGATCCACCAGGGTTCCTCTTGTGTTATTATGTTCTTAGTTACTCTGGCTGACTTTGTTAGCCCTGTTTTTGATCTTTGGTGTGCAGTCATAGAATTTATAGATGTGTGGAATGTGGAACTGTGTCACAAACAGAATCCTGTAGCTGATGTCAAACTTTTATTTGTGTGCTATTTTCTTGCACTCATTTTAAAGGAAAGGAGGAGATGGTAGGAAAATCTGTCCTTTTTATTTGTAGTAAAACACTTAGATACTCTGTGGGTTGGCAAATTGTGTCTAAAAGAGTTTTCAGATTATTTATTTTTATGTTCCTCTTTTTTCGGAGGGTGTTAGGTGCTGAATCAGTGAAAATCTTATTATTTGGTTGGACTTGTTCTCCGTTTGGATATGTGTGTATGTACTTGCAAATGTAACAACGTGTGCATGTTGTAATTAATAATTAGCTGAAAAAGATATTTGCTCATCAAGGTATTTTTTTGAATTTTTTTAATTACAGTACCCTCATAGGAAGTTGGAGCAGCCAAGTAAGATTTTAGGCATTCTTATAGTACAGTATACTTATTGATAATATGTTTTAGTTTTACTGTACAGATTGTTCATATAATTTTTCTTTGTTTTTTTCCCCTAAACTTCCTTGGGCAAGTGATAGAAAGGTGGGAAATAAATTTGAAAGACGTGCATCCATCACACTTTAAGATTTATATTATAAATGCAGCTGTATTTAGCTGAGAGAAAAATTCCAAGTTGTGATCACAAAATGTGGAAACCCCCCAACTGAGGAAAAGCCCTTGAGTTAATCGCATAAAGAATACAAGTATAGTATAGTTTATTTATATGGTCTCTGACCAGATATATCAAATGTTAAAAGATACAGATATTTACAAAAAGAAAGAATTATTTAAAATCACAATATGCATACAGAGATTTAAATAAAAATACAAGAGGTATAACAGTATAAGTAAAGTGCTTAGAAACAGAAGAATTTGCAGTGGCTGTTTGACATTGTGACATGCGAGTGGAAAAACAGAAAAAGGGAAATACGCTTTGCCTGGCATAAGAGAACCACATAAAATTAAGAAGTTATGAATCTTCGTATATTAATATTAAGGTCGTTATCGTAAGTTAGTTCAAGAATATATTTACTCAACTGCATTAGTACAATGTGTCTACATATCACATGACTGCGAGAATGAAATAGTACAAGTATCTGTAGAATTTCACGAGAAGTGCTGTTCCCCTAAATGGTTGCTGTATCTTCCTTTTTGTGCGCAAAAGATAAAATAAATGATACTCTGAAGAAAGTTGACCTGTTTTAGATTTTTCTTTCAAAAAACCCATAACAAGGTAGTACTTTTATTAGGCCATCCAAAAGATACTTGCGTCGTGCCTCGTGCCATCAGCCCCTCCAATGAAGAGCTGTCTGTTGCTGGGGACAACCAACGCAAGCCCAGCTTCCCTGACAGGGCGAGGGCGGTGTGGTGCGGTGCAGGGGCCCAGTGTGAACGCTGACCCTGTAGCCCATGAGGGAGACAGCTTGGACTATGATGCCAGATGATGCCCTTCCCCTAGCATTCTGAGGAAAGACGGTCAGTGCGTTTGCCGGCCAACGCACCTGCGACAAAGAGGGCATGATTCTCCCTCGCTTAAACATGCCCTACGCCTGCAGAACCTGTTGCAGACAATATATCTTTTTATCCTGCAACCTCGGCTCGTCTTCTCTTTGTATTTCTGATGCTTGGACTCCGCAGACCCTCTGGCACCTCAGGACTGGGAACATTTGACTACACTTTACTCTTGCTCCCTGAAAGAACTTTGAACTTTGGCCGGTCGCAACTTCTGCTAGCCCTGAATGTGTGTGCATGTTTTTGCACTGTAAGGCCTGCCTGGCTTGGGACACAACAGCTTGTTTAAGTGGTAGGGTTTAAGTGGTAGGGTTGCCATACGAAAAAGAGGAGAGAGGATATCACAATCAATATCTTTTTAAATTTTAGAGCTGTAGGATCTCTGACCTCGTTTTCATATGATAATCCTAGTGAGAGGAGAGAGTGCATTTATACTTACACCCTGCTTGTGACTTTCCACAAGTATCTATTAGGGACTCTGAACACATAGTCTGTTCAATTAAATGTGCCATTGGACTGGACCAGCAAGGGTCTGATTGTAGTGATTAAACAATGCCCCTTTCTGCACTCGGCCTTATTCCAGATTATATCCTGGAATATAGACCTGCCATTTGGATACTGATGAAGTTTACAGCATGTCTCAGTATCCAGCTTTTCCAGAATTCCTTTAAGAAGGGATAGAGAAAACATTTGGCACAAAACTAATTTTTACTTCACCGGAAATTGGCCTTGATTTGATTCGTTACCACCGCAGTACTTGAAATATTCTTAATTAAAAGACTGCTGTATCCTTTCCCAGGACTCTTTTTAACACCTGTGTTGCATTTTGGCTAAATTGGGGTTGTTTGTGCAACCTTGTGGCGGATTTTTCTTTTTAAGATTTTGAGCAACATTGTGATTAATGCAGAGTACAGGGGAGGGAACCAAGGGTAAATGATGCCTCGCCTTCGGTTGTGCTTCAGTGCTGTACAAACCTTGCAGATTAAAACATGGTTTGGCACAACAAAAGGGAAGGTGTCACTCACTGCCTTGAACCTGCCCCAATGCATGAATTTTGACTTGAAATCCAAAGCACTTTTTCATGGTCCAGTTTAGCATGAGTTTTGGGGTCGTGAGACCTAAGGCTTGAAAATTGTTAATCACATGCACCATTATTTTGTGTTAATACCACAACAAAGGAGCCCTGGCAGTGTTAGCCCGACAGTTCTGGAACTCTCTGTACTTGGAATTCTGATTGGCCCTAAAAGGTTTAACATTCCAAAAGGTTCTTGGTTCATCTCTTTCTAGCCTTCTCATTATAGTAGCCGTACTTTACCATTTTGAAGACATTGACTGATGTGTATTACGTTGTATTTTGTTGCATACAAGTATGTCCCCATATCCATCGGGGTTACATACCTGTTCCTACTGTGGTTACAGGAAACTGGGGGTCTATAAAACACTGGGAAATCTTGTGTGATTTCCAATTTTTACCAGGAAACCTTGCTCGATTTCCCGGGAATCATGGGAAATGTCATGAGATTTCCTGCAATTTCCGGCTGTCCCAGGCCTTCCAGGTTCAGGCGTGTATTTGGATTCCAACTGTTTGAATATTATTGTATGCAGCTGTAAGCCCTATAAAAATGGTGTTAGGGTGAGAGCGAGAGCTGGATAAAAAGATAAACAGACAGATGGACTAACTATGGAAAAATATAGATGGTAGATTTTACTGGCCATTAGGAGGACAAGAGGTATTTGAAAAAGTCTGTTACAGTGTGTTCCCACTCAAACCAAAAATCGATTTCAAAGTGATTTGAACTTTCTTTGTCCTTTACCAATTCGGTTGAGATGTTTTTTGAGGAGTATATCAGTAAAACCACAATAAAAAAGCACCCGTTTTTCCCCGTTTTTGCTTTTAAAGTGCTTCTTTATTCCTTTGGGAACGCTACAGCAGGATTGGGGCAAATCCATCATGAAATGGGAGGGGTTTCACTCTTACCAGATTTGTTAAAGTGCCAGAAAGCTTTTTTCTTCCTCGTTTCCATTTTCAGCTGAGAAGTAATAATTCAGCCTGATAAGGAAGTAGCAATTCACCCACTCCACTTCACACTGATAACAAAGTTTCATTTTTCACTTCCCCTCGCTTTCTCTTTTTTTTTTCTCGGCTGCCGGATAGTTCTCCTTCAAAAGATGACTTGGCGGAACAGGGGAAGGGGAAGTGAGGTGGGGAGATTGCTTCGTGTGATCGAACTTGGATACGGACCAGCCCGCCAGCCTGCCGGAAAGGAGCCTTCCTAGACGGTTTGACAGAGGCCGTCCCAGAAGACCCTGCCTGGAAGCATTTTATTTGGCCGAGAGACAGAAGTGGTGGTGGTGGTGGGAGGTTGCATTTAATTAAGCATCTTTTCCTCCTTCTGCTGTTTTTGTCTCCTTGGCAGAGTCTCCAGCGGTTTTCACTTGCCACCGTTCCTTCGTCAGCACCTTATTTTATGAAATTATCTCTCAGCATGCATGTCTTTGAGGGCGAGGGTGGGTGGACCAGAGAGGGTCCTACTTGGCAAGCGGGGGGGGGGGGGGAACGCACCCATGTTTATCACCTCTGCCTGTCAGGGTGCCCGCCATGCCTTTCCTCCTCCCCTTCTTCTTTCCTTCATCATCTGACTGAGAGAGTGGTGCAAACTGGACAAGGAGCCTGGTGGGCGGTAGGACCCCGCGGGCAGGCGGTAGGACCCTGCGGGCGGGCAAGCATCCGGGCCAGAGACCAAACCGAGTGTTTGTGTGTGTGTGTGTGTGAGTGAGGAGTGAATTGAGGGGGAAAGGAAGGGAAGCTGCAGGAACTAGGAGTAGCAAGAGAAGTGGTGGCGGCGGTGGCGGCGGTGGCGGCAGCCCTGAGCCCAGCAGCCCAGCCTGCCCCCAGCAGCAGAAGCAGCACTGCTCGCTCACTTGCCATCCCAGCTCTGGACTCCTTGCAAAGGGAGCCACAGCCGCAGTCCAGCAGCCTCTTGTGGGAGGAGAAAGAGTGAGCGCTGCTGAACTTGGCAGGACTGGGAAGGAGAAAGGGGGAGAGAAAGAGAGGTGAGGAGCTGGCATTCCCCACCCTCCACCACGTCAGCGCTGGATCCAGTCGAGAGTCAGAGGTGGGCACCCCGGCTGGCAAAGGAGGGGAAAGAAAAGATTCACTTTCCCTAATGTTATTCTGAAGCGTTTTGTGTGCGGACAACAGAATTGGGGTTCAATCAGGGTTGACAGCAATTTAAACCCACTAAGGTGGGATCAGCCAGAATACGCGTTCGAATCGGGTTTTTCTGGTTTCGTTTTTAAAGCGTTTTAAGAGGCTCAGATGGGAACACACCCTTAGTGTACTGAGTTTTCGAAGACATTTGGAAATGAAGGAGGGTGTTTTTTTTTAGTTTAGTTTAGGGGGAGAGTATGAAGACAGCTGAAAATGCAGCTTTGAAGAATGTGTTTATCCACATTTTGGATGTTTCTGCGTTTGCCACTATATGCCTTGCTGTTCTCATTAGAAAAATAATTGTGGTTGTTCCGTTGCAAGAAGGAAGCAGCATAACTCAGTGCTTATTTTTTTTTTAAAGGAGGATTTATTGTTATCCATCGGAAGAATAAACTGAATGTGAAGCAAACCTAGATGCTTTCTTGAAAAACAGCAACAACAACAGATTCTCATGGACAGTCCTGAAATATGCAAGCAGATCTGAGCTAAGAGGGAGAATTGCTCTGCTAGGTTATTATGACTCTACAACATTCATTAGCGATGGAGGAAAAAGCAGTGACAATTTACAACATCACCGTGTCCACGACTTTATCAACTAGCTTAGAGGCTGAATGTATCAGTGCTCAGTACTTACAATGTAGCGTGCAAATTGTTGACTGTTGATTGAGTGATCACTAGAGTTGACCTTCAGTAAGAAATTAGTAACATCAAAAATCGGCCTATTAATTTCCTTTTTTTCAGAGGCTAAGCCGTCCATCAGGGTTTGAATGCGGAATGGGTAATGCTTAGGAAGTATTTTCTGGTATATTCCAGATCATTAGACCACAGCTGCTCCTGTGAGTAATTAACAGGAGAGAGCTGGATTTTTCAGAGACATAATATGTCTTTATTTGTAAAGCCATGTGACGCTTCTTGCCGTTGTTGTGTAGATGGAAAATTACAGAGAGGCATTTGTGCTTAATTTATTTTTTGGGGAGAGAAGCCTTGGTTGATCCATAATTTTTAGTTTGTACCTGAGTTACATAGAATCATAGAATTACAAGATGCCTTTTATCAAGAAGAGACTTTCTTTGCTCTCCATCTGCATTATTCTTTTCTATACTTCAGTTATCTCTTGTTTATTTTACTTGGTAAGCAAAGTCACTGAGTTATTGTGAGAAATGTACTTTAGATGGTTTTATATTTTTCTCAAAGCTTTGATTTAGAAATTAGGATTTCCTTCCTTCCTTCCTTCTAGTTAGAAAATAGACATTGTTAAGATAACTGGTTTTAAGTAAAAAATTAAGATGAGGCACCGTCATTTAATATGCATTGACTATATTTCCCACCATATGCGATTTAATGTTTTTCTAAACAAAATTCTCCCAAAATCGTACTGCATCCTATTTTCGTGTTTACTTTTCCTATGTATTTTTTTGCTAAATTATAGGTGCATCTTATATATGCACCTATTCTTTATAGGAATTATAGGAAACATGGTATTCTTTAAATTATAGTAAATAAAATATGCCAAGGTTATCTGCACACATTTCTGTTCTTGTTTGCTCAGTGCATTCTAACAAGGGAGGAGCTTTTTAAAAAAATTTCATAGGCAGTGAACACACAGATTTCGATAACTGAAACTTTTATTCTGTGACAATATAAAGTTAAATACAGATTAACTAAAAGTATAATATACAGGCCCAAACTAAGAGGGAAAGAAAGAATAAAGAAAGCAAAATTATACCACTTGGTGAGCCAGTTTGGTCTAGTGGTTAGGGAGCTGGAATACCAGGTTTAATTCCGCCCTCCTCCATGAAGCCAGCTGGGTGACCTTGGGCTAGTCATAGCTCTCTTCTGAGCTCTCCCAGCTCCACCTGCCTCAAATTGTGTTCTGTTGTGGGGAAACAGAAAGCCTTCTCAGCTGCTTTCAGTCCCCTTAAATGGGTGAGAAATGCCAACTCTTCTTCTCTTTTGTAGACTAAATGTTCTTATAAACTTCTGATGTCTTTGGATGGCCATTTGATACAATTTAGAATAAAAAGGAATTTAGAGTAAAAAGGAAGAAGAGGTATGATCTAAAATCTGCAATTCTTAATGATGTTCTGGTACCAGTATCATGAAACAGTGGCTGTTTTTGCGCCAGCAATAAATACTCCGTTAGGAATCTGATAGGTACGCAGTTGTATGGATCAGTTATGTGCCTTCCACCCACAAGACCCCTTAAGGACCCCATTCCCACGAGTGCAGTCAAAAGTCAGATTTAATGGGGTCTTTGGGTCCTTAAATCCGGATCCATGCAAGACCCCTTTAATGGTGTGTTTAATCCGGTTTTCCACCGTGAAGACCGAATCCCAGACCACACTTCTGGACGTACACTGGAGCTTTGGGGTCCGGGGGCAGGCTTAGAGGCTACCATTTGCAGCGTGGTGGCCCCGCCTCCGCCCCTCAACACACACGACATGTAGGCCCACACATCCTTCATAGTTGAACACAAGCTTCATAGCATCTACAAAGCCACCTCTCTCCGCAACACCCACTGTAACCGCAAGAGTCCTCTTGATTGACAGCTAAGTGGGCTAATTATGCTGGACCACCTAACCGGAGGGCCTAATCGGAGCCTCAGGACGGGTGTTACAGCGTCAGCACGGCGGCCCTGTTTAGCATCCATTGCAATTGGGTGCTTGCCGGCCTGTGTGGATGTTTGGGGCTCTCAGCAAGATGTGAATCTTCAAGGACCAGATTGAAGAAGGACCGGATATCAAAGATCCAGGTCTTCTAAATCCAGATTAACAGAGATACATGCAAAAACAACAAGTGATGGAAACTGCAAACCTTTTCTTGGATCCTAATAGGCATAATATATTTGTTACTAAAAATAAAGTGCTAAGGCAGTCTGTGAAACAAGCAGATGTTTTTAAAGATATTAGTGTCCCGTACGATGGACCGATGTGAAAACGTTTCCTTTCCTTTCCCCACCATCATATAGCATTCCTTGTCTGTACCTCTGCCAAAGACAGAATGCACTTGTTGAACTTCCACGCAATTTTTTATGATCCCCACAGATGAAAATGTCTCTTCAATGCGCATATAAGTCTCCAGGTCCATAGAAAACCAAAAGTGTCTTTCCATCCATTTCTGATCTTCTTCCCTCACGGCTGATAATGTGTCGATTGGGATGTCTGTGATATGAGCCCTTGTGGCTGGAGAATGCTGAAAGCCTGCGGTGATTTCCCAGTTACATAAGAACAAAAGAGGAGCCCTGCGGGATCAGGCCACAGCCCATCTAGTCCAGTATTCTGTTGGACACAGTAGCCCTCCAGTGGCCCATGGGCATCTCAAGCAGAGACAGGGGGAGACCTTTTCCTGCTCTTGAATCCCAGCAAATGGCCTTAGGGGCATCCTGCTTGTCTTCCCAGCCTGAAAGATGTACCAAGGCATCCATTCTAGTAGCCATTGATACATCTTCCATCCATAAACTTGCCCAACCCTTCCTTAAAACCATCTGGGCTGGTAGCTGTCACCACCTCTTCTGGCAGCAAATTCTGTAAACCGATGACCCTCTGGGTGAAGAAATACTTCCCCTTGTTGGATCCGACTCTCCTACCCATCAGCTTCATAGATGCCCCCTGGTTCTAGTGTTGTGTGATAAAGAAATTTTCTCTATCCACCTTTTCTATACCATGCATGATTTTACATACTTCAATCAGGTCCCCTCTTAAATGCCGTCTTTCTGGGCTGAAGAGTTAAAGACGACCTGTCAGCTACCTAGACTTTGTGAAGCATAAGAATTTCACTGCACGGTTTTCAGACTGCCTCTGCTGAATGATTTGGAGTTTGGCTTACAGCATGTTGTAGCTTACGCTATCCAAGAGATAAATATAGGGTATTGCTTGCACCTCCAACTAACGAAAAATATCTCACCAGCCTAGGATCCAAAGGAATTAGCAAGAGAAGTTAAGCGTTATCTGTTCATTGCTAGATTCACAGGTTTCTGGCTCTACGTTAGTGCTATATGTGTGTTAAATATTTATTGTCATGACACATCCATTTATAGCCATTTCAGGCTATAAGTGCCTTTGTTTGACAAATGCCTTTCGCATTTCTTCTAAATTGTAATAAACGACACGCTACAATTTATACTTTACTCTTGAGTGCCTGGCTTGATGGCGGTTCATGTTCCAGAAGGTACTTTATTCATAATGCAGCATTTTAAAGCTTTCAGCTATGATTGGCAGAGGCAAAAAAAGCTTTCTGCAAGCTAACTTCATCTACCGGAGGCAAACCAAGCTCTTTCCTCTCTTCTTCCTTATGGGGTTCCCTAATAGTTTCACATCACACAGCCTGACTGCAAAACAGGGAAACAAAAAAGGCTGGCAACAGATAAATATGCCCATTTTTCTTTATCTTTGGAAAACTTTCTAAAGGCAGGAGCTATATATCAGAGGAATAGCCCTTAGAGTGTTTCCCAGTAGGACTGCATTTTTACTAGGTGTCTGTCATAGAGATGGTTATTTTACTTGAAATACTACTTTTTATGGATGCTACTGTATATCTGTCAGAACCTGATTAGATCTGTAGATAAGATCTGTGAGCAGAGTTATTACCTGATTGCTAAATTCTTCCCCTTTGGCTCGATGCTTCTCCGGCAGAGACTCTTGGCACAGCTCCAAGCTCCAGCATTCCAGCATTCAATTAAGAATCACGGCAGTTCCAGAGTTAAGTCTAAACTCTAATGTTTATTGCAAGTAAGGATTACACAGGCTTATAGCAAAGCAAATACAGGCGTTTAGCCTGGCGGATCTCCAATCCAATTCATGCTTATCAGCGTCAGCTTACATATTTGGCTAGTAACAAGCAAAACAGCGTGCGATAGATAGATCGGCTAACAGCAACAGCCGTTACAGCATGGCAAGAACAGAAGCCTTTTTTACATGCTAGCACCCGGACGTTGTATTATGACAACTTCCGAGAGCTTTAGTGAGTTCTGTCCCCCCTCCCAAGTGCCTACGTGCTGGCTAACACTTCACGACCTTGGTTCTCAGGAGTGAGGCAGACACACTATCAGTTTGTTTTGAAAAAAAAAAAATCTTTCGGTACATCCGAGCTGTGTTTTCTTCACACTTTCTCACATTCTAACATGCCCCTCCAAACACAGTTTGGATGTACGCAGTGTTTACAATTTAGTTCACGGTGTCATGCCTAACAGATTTGCCAATTGCTCATGTTTACCTGTCGGCAGTGGTTTTGTGAGAATGTCAGCAATGTTGTCCTCAGACTCAATGTATTCCAGCTTCACGACTTTGTCTTGCACCATCTCACGTACATTCTGATATCGGACCCCTATGTACTTGGTTCGACACCTAAGATTCTCACTCTCAGCCATAGCAATGCAGGTCTGTGAATCTTCACGAACTGTAATAGGTTGGTCCACTGTCTCCCCCAAATCAATGAGCAATTGCTTGATCCACTGAATCTCAGCCAAGAGTTCAGATAAAGCTGCAAACTCTGCTTCTGAACTGCTTAAAGCAACATAACTCTGCTTCCTGCTGTGCCAAACAATTGGACTTCCAGCAAATTTGATAAGCAAACCAGACACTGACTTTCGGTCATTCTCCTCAGAAGCAAAAGAGCTATCAGCATAACAATCTAAACCTTGTTGATTGCCTTGGATTTCCAACTTTCTGTGTTGTGTACCTTTGAGATACCTTAACACATGCTTCATTCTGATCCAATCCTGAACTGTAGGCCCATTCGCCTTTCTGCTAAGCAGAGCTACTACAAAACTGATATCGGGCCTTGTGTGAGAGCTTATGTACAATAAACTTCCCAGAACACTTTGAAACAACTTAGGATTCTCAAACTGTTTCTCTGAGTCTTCATTAGAAGTTCCAGTGAGCATTGGACTCTTCACTACCTTTGCATTCTGCAAACCACACTTCTCAATCAGTTTCTCAATCTTTTTCTGCTGGCTCAACAGGCACTTGCCATCCTGAGTCCACTGTACCTCGATCCCAAGGTAAAACTTCAGATTTCCCAGGTCTTTGAGCTTGAACTTCTGAGACAACTCCTTCTGCACTAAAGCAACCTCCTTATCAGTCCTAGCGATCACACACAGATCGTCAACATAGATAGCAAGAATTATCTCATTTTTTGTGTATACGCACGCATCAGCAATGCTGCGTTTGTACCCCAACTTGACCAACTCCTCGTGAATGCAAAGATTCCAGCAACGAGCACTCTGCTTCAAGCCATACAGAGCTTTCTGCAATTGAAAAACCTTTTGCTGCTTACACTGATCAAAACCTTCAGGTTGCTCCATGAACACTAGTTCATCAAGAGGAGCGTTCAGGTAGGCAGTCTCAAAATCAAAGTGTCTCACTGCAAACTGCTTTCTAGCTGCAAGAGCTAAAATCAGCCTCAGGCTTTCTGCCTTTGCAGTAGGTGCAAAGGTTTTGTCAAAACTCTCAAACCTCTGCTGTGAGTACCCTTTAGCAACCAATCTAGCTTTGTACTTCTGGGTTCCATCAGGCAACTCCTTGTGCTTGAAAACCCACTTACAGCCTATAACCTTCTGGTTCTCTGGCCTATCAACAACTTCAAACACCTGTTTGTCCACCAAAGACAAGTACTCTTGCTCCATGGCTTCAAACCACTTCTGCTGCTCTTCTTCAGGAAAAGAGAGTAGCTCTTGGAAGTTTTCAGGTTCAGCCACCACTGAAAAAGCTTTTGCACCTTGCACAACAAACCTATCTGGAGGTTTCCGGACTCTATGAGTCCGCCTAGGTATGATCACCTTGACTCTACCTTTCTCATCTTCTGAACTGTCTGAGGTCTGAGCCTCTGTGGCAGGGTGTGTTTGTGTATCGTGTTGTGTAGAGGTACTGGGTTGAGGCCCTGTAGAAGCATCCTGCTTCACTACCCCTCCATTTCCAGCACTTGCAACACTTTGCCCCAGCTTGAGAAAAACTTCTTGGTTGGCATGAAGCCTGTCCCACCCAGAATGTTTCTCAAAGTTGGCACTTCTGGACAGCAACACCTCCCCATGGCCCAGGTAGAACTTGTAGCTGTTACCAGAATAACCCACAAACATCAGTCTCCTCCACTTGGGATCACCTTTCTTCCTAAAGTTTGCTGGAACATACACATTAGCGTACTGTCCAAAAACTCTTAGGTATTTCAGATTAGGTGGTCTCCCAAACAGCATGTGGTATGGAGTGGTTTTTACAAAGGAATTCCAAGTGCGGTTAGCTATATGATTGGCAGTCAGTATAGCCTCCCCCCAGAGTTGTTCCGGAGCCTGTGAATCGAGAATTAGGCAGTCCTTTATCTGCTTTAGGACCCCAATTCTTCGCTCAGCGAGGCCGTCCTCCTGTGGAACTGCTGGGTTTGTTGTCTCATGCTGAATCCCTTTTACCTTCAACCAGTTCTTCAGATCATTAGACAGAAACTCACCCCCTCTGTCTGTAACCAAGAACCCAACCTTGTACTCAAACTGTCTTTCAACCATGTTGACCCAGTTTTTGAGAAGTTGAGCAGCCTCACTCTTTTCTTTCATGAGCAGTACATATGAATACCTTGTGTGGCGATCCACAATTACCAAAAAATACTTGTTCCCACCAAATGTTTTGCCCATGGGACCTGCCAAATCTGCATGGATTACTTCAAAAGGCCGTTGCGTGGTTCGTTTACTACGTTTCGCAACTGGGAAAGCTCTCAGCTTGGCCTGGCAGCATACTGTGCAAGATAAAAAAGAATCACATGCATGAATTTTGAGGTCAGGACACACCTGTGTCAACTTCTGCAGATTTGTGAAGCTAGTGTGACCCAAGACCCTATGGTAGTAATGGGCACATTCCTCGTGTAAAGGCTGATTCTGAACCTGTGAGCAGTGCTCTTTCCCTTCTTTGTCAACCAGAAAATACATTTTGTCTCTTTTGACAGCTTTTGCACACACCTGGCCATTCAGGCTAATGTTACATTCATTCCCTGTGAAAACCAGAGTGTAGCCACTAGATGTCAGTGCAGAAACACTTACGAGACAATTCTGTAATCCAGGCACACACAAGACTTTGGAGAAATCTGTCCCAAAGCTTGGCACATGAACAGTACCCATTTGTTTTACCATTCTCCCCCTCCCATCAGCTAAGGCAACAGAATGTATATCACTTTTTACCACCTCTTTTAGGAGCTTTTCACTGTTAACCATATGAGTAGAGGCTCCAGAATCTAGAACCCAGGTATTTGCATTAGAGCACACTTCTTTCACAATAGCCACTGATCCACCACGTTTCCCAGCCTCTTTACCAGCCCCTTTAGCCCCTTTACCAGCTGTTGGATGTTTACAATCTTTTAACACATGTCCTTTCTGCCCGCAAGCCCAGCAGCGTTTCTCCCTAGAAACTGCTGCCTTTTCTTGCTGAAGGCCTTTGAATTCTTCAGGCAGATTAGTAGAGTGTCTCTGTGCTGCGTGCGGCTGCCTCTGGAGCCCTGCTTCGTCCTTCCGACGCTGGCTCTCCTCCAAGACACGCGCTGCAACCAGCTCTGGAGTAAGCTGCCTTTCATCAACACTTTGTAGACTCCACAGAATGTTTTCATACTCATCTGATAAACTTCCAATAAGGATGTAGGAACGTTGAATATTTGGGATTTCTATCCCGCGGCTTTGGACTTGATTGAACAAATCAGTCATTCGTTCCAAGTGGGCTGCTGGATCTGTTCCCTTTTTCATCTTGCAGGAATACAGTCTCCGGCACCACAACATTTTAGATAAAGCTGTTTGCGACTGGTGCACAGCTCTCAAAGAGTCCCATGTGTCCTTAGCCGTGAGTTTATCTCTCACATGCGAAAGCTGCGAGGGAGAGATTGTAAGCAAGATAGTGGCCCTTGCTTTCCGGTCCTGCTCCGCAGTTGCTTGGGTTGGCCCATTCACAACAACATCCCAAAGGTTCTCTCTTATCAGCAATGCTTCACAATACGTCTTCCAGCTGGCATAATTGGAATTTTCTAACTTCGGAAACCTTGCTTGCTCCATCATTAAACAGCTCACAGACGGGATCTTGGCAGTTTTCCCAGCTTTTGCTGTCAGCTATGATAAGACACAGACGCTCTGTCTTGCTCAGTCTCACCAACCAGCCCAGACAGCCTTTTCCAGCTTCAGGGTAAAAGCCTTTCTCCCAGTCTCAGCAAAAAGGTTTCTTCAGATAGCAATCAGATAAGAGCTGATAACGATCTGGGCCCATAACCCTTGTCAGA
Organism: Aspidoscelis tigris stejnegeri; assembly: GCA_023333525.1. NCBI lineage: Eukaryota > Metazoa > Chordata > Lepidosauria > Squamata > Teiidae > Aspidoscelis > Aspidoscelis tigris. Next base: position 77,376,010 of record JALMGA010000007.1, read on the forward strand.
ACCTGATTAGATCTGTAGATAAGATCTGTGAGCAGAGTTATTACCTGATTGCTAAATTCTTCCCCTTTGGCTCGATGCTTCTCCGGCAGAGACTCTTGGCACAGCTCCAAGCTCCAGCATTCCAGCATTCAATTAAGAATCACGGCAGTTCCAGAGTTAAGTCTAAACTCTAATGTTTATTGCAAGTAAGGATTACACAGGCTTATAGCAAAGCAAATACAGGCGTTTAGCCTGGCGGATCTCCAATCCAATTCATGCTTATCAGCGTCAGCTTACATATTTGGCTAGTAACAAGCAAAACAGCGTGCGATAGATAGATCGGCTAACAGCAACAGCCGTTACAGCATGGCAAGAACAGAAGCCTTTTTTACATGCTAGCACCCGGACGTTGTATTATGACAACTTCCGAGAGCTTTAGTGAGTTCTGTCCCCCCTCCCAAGTGCCTACGTGCTGGCTAACACTTCACGACCTTGGTTCTCAGGAGTGAGGCAGACACACTATCAGTTTGTTTTGAAAAAAAAAAAATCTTTCGGTACATCCGAGCTGTGTTTTCTTCACACTTTCTCACATTCTAACAATATCCTTATTTGAAAAATGCCATTTTGGCCCCAGTAACTTAGTATGTTTTCCCTTATTCTTGCCCCCTAACTGCCTCCCCCTCCCCTCCCCCTCCCCCTCCCCTCCCCTTTCCCTTTCCCTCTCCCCTCCTCTCCCCTCCTCTCCTCTCCCCTCTCCTGCCCTCCCCTCCCCTCCCCTCCTCCCCCTCCCCTTCCCCCTCCCCTCCCTTCCCCTCTCCCCTCCCTTTCCCTTTCCCTTTCCCCTCCTCCTCTCCCCTCTCCTCCCCTCCCCTCCCCTCCCCTCTTCTCTCTCCTCCCCCTCCTCCCTCCTCCTCCCCTCCCCCTCCCCCTTCCCCTCTCCTCCCCTCCCCTTCCCTCCTCCCCCCTTCCCTCCTCCCCCCTTCCTTCTCCCTCCCTCCCCTCTCCCCTCCCCTCCCCTCTTCCCTCTCCTCCCCTCTCCTCCCCTCCCCTCCCCTCTCCTCCCCTCTCTCTTCCCTTCCCTTCCCTCCCCTCCCCCCCATGATGTCTTCTTATATGCATATCTTCATTGTAAAATATATCAAATATCCTGGGCTGTCCTCCGACCTATCTATATCAGTTACTTGGGTAGTAATTGTATCCTTTACATTTCCTTTCTTTTATTTTTTGACCGTGTTTTCTCTTAAAAATAATTTTTGGGTCACATTCGATTTAGCTCATTAAATTGATGCCTTAAAAATAATCATATGGCTGCAGTTTGTTTTCTGGGACAACACAGAAACCACCTGATGCTAAATTTCCTTTTACTATGCGCTGCAGGATTTTAAAAGGTATCTCTCACTTTGTTACTGTATAATAAGGTTTTCTTTGTTCTCTCCCTACAGCCTGAACTCACAAAATGTTAATAGAGTAAGCGCGTTGCCCTGTAGAACCTGCCATGAACCACTTTGAGGGACAGCCTAAAGGCGAGGTGAGGGATGAGCTAGGAAGCAGAGAAGCGAATGAGTCGGTGGAAGCCGATCTGGAACATTCTGAGGTAGAAGAGGAGCAATATGCCATCCATTTCCCAAGAAGTGCCAATGGCAGCCGTGAAGGACATTCCAGGCAAGAAGAAGAGGGCACGTTAGCGCGTTCGGCTAGCACTGAGAGTGGTTTCCATAATCACACGGATACTGCTGAGGGAGACGTCATCGCCAGAGCAGAGGATGCTTATGAAGGAGACCGAATGCAGGAGAATGAAGATGAGATCGCCTACGCGGTGCAGTACAGACCCGAAGCAGAGGAATACACAGAAAATGCGGAGGCAGAACACGCCGAGACGACGCATAACCGAACTCTTCCCAACCACTTGCATTTCCACTCCATTGAACACGAGGAAGCCATGAATGCGGCGTATTCGGGCTATGTGTACGCCCACCGGCTTTTCCATCGGGGAGACGACGAGCAGTATGCCGAGCCCTACGCTGACTACGGACTTCAAGAACATGTGTACGAGGAGATAGGTGATACCCCTGACCTTGATGTCAGGGAAGGCCTCAGACTCTATGAACAAGAAAGGGAGGAGGCTGACAATTACCGAAAGGAAGCTCTGGGAGCGCGCCTTCATCACTACGATGAACGCTCCGATGGAGAGTCTGACAGTCCTGAGAAGGAGGCAGAGTTCGCTCCATATCCAAGGATGGACAGTTATGAACAAGAGGAAGATATTGACCAAATCGTGGCTGAAGTCAAGCAGAGCATGAGCTCCCAGAGTTTAGATAAAGCTGCAGAAGGCATGCCAGAGGCGGAGCAGAATGCGGATGCCAATAATATCCCTGCTAATCTGCGCCAAGAAACCAATAGTCACCTCTCAGTTGGCTCTAGGTCTTCTGCTAGTGTGGGAGAATCAGTGCAAAGATATAGCAAGGAAAAGAGGGATGCAATATCCCTGGCCATCAAAGACATTAAGGAGGCCATTGAAGAAGTTAAGACAAGGACCATCCGATCTCCTTATACCCCCGATGAACCTAAAGAACCCATCTGGGTGATGAGACAGGATATCAGCCCAACCAGAGATGCTGAGGATCAGAGGCCACTAGAGGGAGATGTAAGTATATAAAATTGCTGGATGGTATCCTGGTTATGTACCTGCATAACAGGCTCACAAAGTTGCTATGATGAAAAATTCATCTGAGTATTTGGCATTTTGTTACTGTTTCTAATTGCGTTGCCAGAGGTATTACACAATTTACAATTTATGGCTATTTAAAAGGCCTCAATTTTCATGCTGTTTCACTGTGACAACAGATATTTCTTCGGGGTTACCCTTTAACAATCTCTTTTTTACAATATATTAGAAAGAAGGAGAGAAAAACCCACAATTCTAAATGTGAAGAAGATAGAACTTACCCTCTTACCTATCCAAAGACTGGCAGCAATACATTTGTGAAGTTGATTCTTCTGCTATCTAGGGTGTGTCCACATTGGGCACCAAATACCCATTAAGGTCCGCACCACAGCACCCATTAGGGACCCATGCATCCACATTGGCTGTCGCGCGATGGGTCTCTAATGGGTGTTAAGAGGCCCTTAATACCTATTAAGGGAAGACTACCTTGGAGGTAGTCTTAATGGGTACTTAATGGGTACTTCTGCAGGGTACATCCTAAATGGATGTGTCTATACTGCAGAAGTGTCCTTAAGTGGGCCCTCCCCCCGCCCTCCATGCTTGGCTTCGGGGGCCTCCTATCTTGGGGCTCCCCCTCACCCCAGAAGCCATGGATTGTGACTTCTTGAGCCAGGGGGGCTTCACCTACACCCACCCCTACCCACCCCAGGGCGAGCGCACACATTCCACTCCTTACTTGAATGCAGCCAGGCCGATGCTGGCTGCTGGGGCCCGGCACACTTTGCGCGTGTGTGCAGTGTGCCTCTCTATTGGCCAGGACCACGCCTGGCTTCAGGAGGCCCTCTGCGCAGGTGCGCAGCCCTGGCCAGTAGGGAGGTGCTCTGCACGCATGTGAAAAGCGTGCTGGGTCCCAGCAGCCAGAATCGGCGTGGCTGCCTGAAGGTAAGGAGGGGATCGTGCACACTCCCCCCGGGATGGGATAGGTGTGTGTGGGTGAAGCCCTCCCTGGCTTGAGAAGCGGTGATCTGTGGCTTCTGGAGCGAATGGGAGCCCCGAGATAGGAGGCCTCGGCTCGCCATGCTTGGCTCCAGAGGAACCAATCATGGAAGCAGGGAGGAGAGCCTTCAGAGTATGGATTGAGGTGAGTGCTGTGCTTCCACACTGCACCCACCTCAAATCCGTATCTAATTCCGTCCTTCCCTTGCAGGTGTGGATGGAAGGGGTGTTAGTAGGTACGTATCTACTTAACACGGATTTCCAAAATACGGATCTAATAGATCCGTATTTCGGAGGTCCAGTGCAGAAGCACCCTAAGTAGCCTTGTTTAATGTATTTCCAGATTAACTTTTCCAGATTACTCATCCCAGCTCGGCCTCTCTGACCCTCTCGTTCCTCTCGTGGCCCCATCTTTAGTGATGGTTGAGGAGCTCGAGAGGGTCACTAGGGCTATTAGTCCTTTTAATTAAGTTTATTTTTTTTATACTGTATTTTAATTTGCCATATTGTTTAATACTTTTTAAGGGGGGAGGGACTATAATATTTTATTCTTATGTTTTTATTACATTTATTGTTGTTAACCGCCCGGATTGGTTCGCCACAGGGCGGTATACAAATAAATATTATTATTATTATTATTATTATTATTATTATTATTATTATTATTATTATTATTATTATTATTATTATTATTATTATTATTATTATTATTATTATTATTATTATTATCATCATCATCATCATCATCATCATCATCATTATCATTATTATTATTATTATTATTATTATTATTATTATTATTATTATCATTATTATCATTATCATTATCATTATTATTATTATTAGAAAGATGCCTGTATTCTGTATCTGCTTCCAGTTGCTTTGTATAGAGTAGGGATGTGCGCAAATGGGGTTTGGGGTATTCGATTAGTAATGAATTGAATGTTAGAAAATCTGTATTCATATGAATAGATCCCCTTCGAACGTTGTAGGATTCTATTCGATACTAGTATATTTGTACACATTCATAAGAATATCCTAAACGAATGAATATGTATTGGATATGTATCCAACACAAACACATACATATCCGATACATATCCCGTAACAGATCTGAATCCGCTTTTAATCTGCTCTCAGTCCATGTCGAAAGCTATCTAGATCTGTTGCAGGTGTGACTGATTTCAGCCGCTTCCCCGCCTCTCCAGTTTAACGAATGTCCAAACTGTTCACATGAATGTCCGGAAACGTTCGTATTCATACGAATGTTAGTGTATGAATATCGTAATATTAGATCCGTGTACGAATGTCGAAATTTGTATGAGTTCATATGAATAACGAATGTTACGAGTTTTCACGCGCATCCCTAGAATAGAGGTCCCCGGTTTCCCGTTCTTGGTTCATAATGTTGCCTAAACAAAACAATGAAGGCCACAGCAGCATGGAGGTGCTGTAGTCTCTGCTGAAATGGTGTGATTTCATCTGAAGCGGTATTTTAAGTAAGGGTGCGCACAAATGTGGTTTGTTTTTTTTGCATTCAAATTCAAGTTGAATCTAATATCCAAACATTTGATTAAATTCGAATGTTTAAAATCCGAAAATCCAATTCGAATCCGCAACATTCAGATCTGTTTGTTCGAATGTTAGATTCATATTTAAAGATATGAATGTCAACAACATTTGTATCTGTTATATGTATCTGCGCGCATTCTGTGTGCATCCCATTTTATCCTGTATGCAGAACCTATGCTGTAAGATTTCGATTCCGGTTGCAGGCAGGGTTGAATTCTTTCAAACAAAGACCATGATCAGACACAACAAATCATCCCCTTCGATGGAGGTCTTCAAGCAGAGACTGGACAGCCATCTGTCTGAGATGGTTTAGGAGATCCTGCCTTGAGCAGGGGGTTGGACTCGATGACCCAGGAGGTCCCCTCCAACTCTACCATTCTATGATTCTATGATTCTATGATCTCTGGGGTGCCTCAGAGAAGGCTTCCGGATGGGATTGTTTGCAAACCAGTCTTCCGCTCGCCCCTCTTGAACATTCTGGGCTAGAAAAGGTGGATGAGAGAAGGCTTGGGGACATGAGGGACACTCTTTCTTTCTGAGGTACCTCTTTTGTTATGTCTGAACATAGCCAAACTCCTGCATTTGACATTTGAGTGAGCTAGTTTGGTCTAGTGGTTAGGGGGGCGGACTCTTATCTGGGAATACCGGGTTCAATTCCACCCTTCACCATGAAGCCAGCTGGGTGACTTTGGGCTAGTCACAGCTCTCTTCTGATCTCTCACAGCCCCACCTACCTCACAGGGTGTCTGTTGTGGGGAGAAGAAGATTTGTCAGCCACCTTGAGTCCCCTTAAATGGGTGAGAAAAGCGAGATAGAAAAGCCAACTCTTCTCCTCCTCCTCCTCCTTTAAAACTGCTGTATGCAGGATTGTTCTCCAAGGGCTTAATTAAGAGTATTTCTTTAATCTCAATAATAATAATAATTACTTTTTGCATTTTCAGTCCATCTTTCACCTGAAGGTCCCAGTCTGGGCTGAAATATGCATTTCATTCTAAAGAAAAATACATAACAATTCAGAGTCCGAGCTGATATAAAGAGATTGCAACTGAAAATGCAGAGGTAGCAATATAAATGGTTTTAAATTACAAAAATCAATAAAACATCAGAAGGCAGGTTTCCTGGCAACAGAGGGCAGACGAAAGGCACTGAAAAACCCAGCAGGCAGGCTCACAGTGCGCGGAGTAAAGTCGCTAGTTTTTTTACGTGTCTTGAAGGTAATTGTTCACCTTTTCATCTGTTTGGAGTAAATAATAAAATAAGCTAGACCTAAAATAATCCAAATTAGCTCTATCCTGGCAAGATTTATTATATGATTCTTCCTATAGGAAAGGAGGACTTTATTTTTACCTTTCTACTACACAGTACTAAGGGAGGCTTATAAAAAGAGAGTAAGAAATCCTTCCATATAGCAAATAAGAAATCTTTTCATTTAAACCTGCAAACATGTTTTGTGAAATTTTGGCCATCAGATATTTTTTAATGAATATTCACAACATTTGTTGTTCATATGAATTTGTACAAATTCGGACACCCACAGATGAATCAAATGTTACAATATTTATACATTAATGTTTGTATGAATAGAAAAGTTTCGGAACATTTGTATGAATAGTTCAGACATTCATTAAACTGGGGATACCTATTGGGTACGTACGTGTTCCTATAGAATATGTATCTAATATGTACGCATTCGTATCGGATACATATGCATTTGTGTCAGATACTTATCAGATACATATGTATTCGTGTTGGATACATATCTGATACTTATTCTTTGTGTTGGATATTCGTACGCATACATTTGTATCGAATATAATCCTACCATGTTCCAAGGGGGTCTCTTTGGACGAATACAGTATATTCTGGCATATAAGCCAATTTTTTAACCCAGGAAAATCTTCTCAAAAGTCGGGGGCCGTCTTCTTATACGGCGAGTATATCCCAAACTCTATATTTTAACTGGAAAAGTTGGGGGTCGTCTTATCCCCCGGAATATACGGGTACTTATTTTCAAACGTTCAATTTGTTAGGAATTGAATGCCAAAAAACCGTTTGTGCAATCCCTAATCAGATCATTTTCTAAGTTGAGTAAGCAGGTTTCTGTGAAGCTTAGGTCAGATGTTTCTATGCTGTTAAAATGAGCTGGCTGGATTATTTTGGATTAACTCTGCTGTGGATTTAATTATGCGTTTGTTGATAGGATAAGGAAATAAGGGGTGCCTTTTGCGCCCCCACCAGGTATAGGAGGGAATTGCAGGCTTACCTGGTGCCTGCCAGCTCATTATAATTCCACTTGTAACCACTGGAAAGGCCACCAAGGGCCCACTCACTTTTCTTTTTTTTACATGTTGCTGGTTTCTGGGTGGTCCCAAATGAAGTAATAAGGAAACTGGCTGGCAGATACATTAGACCTGACCTTGCACTGAGATCTCAAAGAGGGTCTTCTTGGTGGCTTTTCTTGCTCAGAGATGTTTCAGAAGATGAGCACACTCACATACACAGGAGCTAGCAGGAAGGTCACAATGCTCAGACAAACCGGAAGGCAGAGACATCAGTGCTCTAACTCTTTGCCTTCTGGTACTGGCAAAGACAAGGACATGTCCTCAGCGTCAGTATGGCAAATGATCTCACCTGCCCCCGTGTCTTAGTCTCTTGAGATGTTGGCAGGTCTGGTTATTTGACTGATTCTGAGTTAGCCCTTGTCTCTTTGTTGGCAGTGATTGAGACGCTTCAATCCATCCTGTGAGGGAGGAGAGTTAGGTTGAACTTAATCTCCAGAGTGATCTCAGCAAAGCAGCAAGTTCACGGTTCTCTGAAACCCATTGCATAGCATGCAAAGGGCAACCTTTTGCAGGGACAGCTAGAAATTTGGCTCTCATTGAAGTAATGGACTTGGGTCTCAGCTCTTGCAGTGATGGTCAAGATGAAGTGGAAGTGGACTTGGAATGCTGAAGAATAGCCCTGGACACTGAATGGTCAGGGGAACTCACTTCTACGCCCCAAGTCCTGTCCTGAGGAGAGTCAGGAAGGGGATAAGCAATGAAACTGGAAAATATTTAGGTTGTACGGACCATGTAGATCAGTGATGGCGAACCTTTTGAGCTCGATGTGTCAAAATTTGCAAGAAAACCTAGCTTAACTTGGGTGCTGTGTCACATCTAGAAATATCCATAATTTTGTGATAATTGTAGCTCTAGTAAAAAAGTTATATTTTTGATATATGTATTTTATTAAAAGCAAAAACAAATATTCTTTACTTTAGTGACTTTTGTCACTGAATCTTCAGTTGAAAGTTGGTATTTCGTACACTTCAAGAACAACCAAGCACTACACGCCCAGATGCCAGGGGGACCAGGTGTGTCACCCAAAAGGGCTTGGTGTGTCACCTGTGACACGCGTGTCATAGGTTGGCCATCACCGATGTAGATCATGGGAATTAGATATTAATCTAATCAAGTATTCAATTTGTGCCCCCACGTTATCCTTGTAACTGTTCTCTTCTAAGGTGTGAACCCTTAACACCACCTTTCTGCAACAGGTTGACAGGATAAAGTTTTTTGCTGGTGCAAAACCAGGTTTTAAAAAGGGGGACTTCAAAGGTTTTAAGTCAGTGGATCTAGAAAGAAAGGGGGTGCTTGAAGTTGGCGTGGGTTTCGGTTCTATTACGTTGAATGGGATTTTGACCACATTAAAAATCCCATTGCTAAAATGGTCTCATCATCCAGTCCAGATCACAAGGTTCTGATTATTGCAATAACCTTAATAAATGCCATGTCCCCCCATTGTGGGCCTGGTGCCATTGGAACCAATGGCCTATACACAGTCCTTGCTGCTGGTAGATATGGTAGAAATTGTGATGAATAGAAAAGTAACTACAACTGGAATATCAAAAATAGCCTGTACAGTCGGACTCTGCTTATCCAGCAAGGTATCCCACCAAGAGTGATGAGAAACTATTTCAGTTTCCTTCCCTATCTCCTTAACCTAGAGCACTTTCTGAAAAAAATATTACCAGGATCTGCTGTTTACTTGAAGAGCCTGAAATCGCCTTAACCCTACTAAGGTGTTAAGCTCATCTTCCACATGGAATCAAGTTAACTCTTGACTATATGTCGGTGATGGCCAACCTATGACACGCGTGTCACAGGTGACACGCCAAGCCCTTTTGGGTGACACACATGGTCATCCTGGCACCTGGGTGTGTAGTGCTTGCTTGTTCTTGAAGTGTATGAAATAACAACTTTCAATTGAAGATTTAGCAACAAAAGTGACTAATGCAAAGAATTATTTGTTTTTGCTTTTAATAAAATACATATATCAAAAATATACCTTTTTTACTAGAGCTACAAATATCACAAAATTATGGATATTTCTAGATGTGACACAGCACCCAAGTTAAGCCAGGTTGTCTTGCGAATTTTGACACACTGAGCTCAAAAGGTCCGCCATCACTGCTATACGTTCTTCCAAGTTGGTTCCAGTTGACTCTTTTAAAGAGAACTGTTTCCTGAGGCCATCTTTCCCCAAGCTAATATAGAAATGTGGATTTCCTAGGGATCTGTCTGTAGGAATGGGGAAAGGACCATGAGAGAGAGAGAGACAGAAAGACAGGGTTTTGCAGAAGGAAACAATAGTCGCTCAATGGAAACATCCTACTTTCATGAATGCTAATATTTCTAAAATATTAAAATCTTCAACAGCAATAACATACTCTTCAATAAAACACTTAACCCAGGTCTAATCAGAAATACATTTTTCTAAATCAGAGAAATGTGGTTCGTTCAGTCCTCAGTACTGCTTGTCAGGCATCATGGTGGTGTTGCTTTTTGCCAGTAGAAGGTCCTGTAGATGTGGCTTGATGTACCACAATAGTGTCAATGCCTTTTCATGCTTCACCAGTGTTCTTAGTGTCAAATTTCTTTCATTTGGGACAAAGGGTTGTTCCTGAGCATCTGGAAACTTTCCCCTCACATGCATCCAATGATCTTTGGGTGCAGAGTCTTAATCAAAGTTTCTTGAAACACCTGTGAAGGAAACACTGTCAAGTTCCCTTCCAACTGAGTGCCCTGGATCACCACTCACAGGTTCTGGTCACTCTGATCAGTTTGGTGTAGTGGCTAGGGAGACGGACACTTATCTGGGAATACCGGGTTCGATTCCACCCTCCCCCATGAAGCCAGCTGGGTGACCTTGGGCTAGTCACAACTCTCTTCTGAGCTCTGGCAGCCCCACCTACCTCACAGGTGTCTGTTGTGGGGAGAGGAATAGAAAAGCTTTGTCAGCCGCTTTGAGTCCCCTTAAATGGGTGAGAAAAGTGGGGTGGAAAGGCCAATTCTTCTTCTTCTTCTTCTTCTTCTTCTTCTTCTTCTTCTTCTCCTTCTCCTTCTCCTCCTCCTCCTCCTTCTCCTCCTTCTCCTTCTCCTTCTCCTTCTCCTTCTCCTTCTGCACCTGTTCAGCAAAGTCCAAAGAAGTGTCCTTTTGAGTTCCTATCCATTGTAGTAGTGATTATCCAAAATTTTCTAAGCCTTGGGCCAGAGGCATATAGCTAGATGAGTGTGAAGGTTCATTTCTGTTCTCTTGTTACCTGCGAGTTCTAATTTGTTGCCAACTACTGCGTTGTCCACCACATTCAGAATAGCTCCATTTCCCCCAGCAGCACCTAAAATGGTGCTTGCAGTGTCTCTAGTGAACGTATATAGCGTGTGATTGCGTCTTTTGCAAAACATACCAATGGTTTTCCCAATAGTGCTATTAGTTCTGCGCCACTCAGCCGTAAGGCTCTCACACAGGAAACAGTTTGAAGATGTAGAAGAGTGAAATTGAAATGAACTCTAGTCAAAATAGACTGGGTTCGTCAGTGCTGATCCCCTGACTAATCAGTGTGTTGCCAATAGACAAATGAGGTCTCAACTGTAATTCAGGAACCACAGGTATCAGAAGACTGTCAAGGACATCAGTTGTGTTGAGTTCAGCGGGGGTGACCACTTTGGATCTCTTGGGACATATAGTGCTGTCACACACAGCATTGCATTCTGCCTCATTGCCATTCTGGTGCTTCAGAAGAGATCCATCAACCATTTCCAGGAAGGAGTGAACTTGCGTTCTGTGATGGGCACCTTTAGGACTTCTCCTGTGCTTGTATATGCTCCCAATACTGTACTGGTGTTTGGGTCTACTAGCACTCTTTATACATCAGTCTTGTAGGGAAAGAGACAGTGTAGTAACAATATCTAAGCCCAGTGACTCTTGCTCAGTGGTGCAGAAAGAGTTTTTGACAGCTCCTCTCTGGCTGGCAAACATTAGACAGCAAAGATTTGTGGCAATTCAGAAATTATGCACATGGATGGTTTGGATTTCTGAAGTGGAGGGTAGCATTTTTGAGGAACACGTTCTTCTTCTCCTCGTCTGTGAGGTAACACTCATTTTGTTTCTGACTTGTATTTTTGTTAACTGGTTTTCCTGGTTCTCTGTCTGGTGCTGGAGCAGGCATGCAGAGCTTTAGTTTTTCCACAGCAGGACTAATCTATTTTTAATAACGGGAAAAGAGAAGGCTGCCTTGAATAATTGAGTAGGTTTCAGGTGCTGCGTGAGTCTAATGTGAGCAGCTATACAGATGCAGTGAGGTGCTTGGTGTTGGCTAAGCAGAAAATTCAGAGATGCGCACAGGTGGGAAGTCCATTGGGTCTTCCGCAGATACTGTTAACTCCTGAAATTAATAAGCAAGCCAAGTAAATGATGAACTTTTAAAATACTTGGATGTTCAGCCTTATGCAGACTAAATTTTGTTACAATAAAACAGAAAGGGACAAATGAGTTTATAATACCAAACCACCGTGAAGGGTTTTGTTCAACGTTTTGTGAATATTGTATTGGCCTCCTTCTAAGGCAGTGGTTCTCAACCTGGGGGTCGGGACCCCTTTGGGGGTCGAACTATCCTTTCAGAGGGGTCGCGGCGAGTCTCCCACCGCCCTTCCCTCCCACCTCCCAGCTGCTCCGCCCCTGTGGTTGGGGGTCTCCACAACATGAGGAACTCCATTAAGGGGTCGCGGCATTAGGAAGGTTGAGAACCACTGTTCTAAGGCCTTATTTGAAATTAGAAGATTGAAGAAGAAGAGTTGGCTTTTCTACCCCGCTTTTTTCACCCATTTAAGGGGACTGACAAAGTGGCTGACAAAGCTTTTCTATTCTTCTCCCCACCACAGGCACCCTGTGAGGTAGGTGGGACTGTGAGAGCTCAGAAGAGAGGTGTGACTAGCCCAAGGTCATCCAACTGCAAAACCAAACCCAGTGATTGGGAGGCATGAGTCCAGCACTCCATCCACAAAGCCAAACCGCCTCATTCATCAAGTGCACCGCCTGGCAATTGTAGGGACAATTAATTGCCATTTTGATCCATCCTTAGAAGCTCCTCAGAGCACTTCTAGGGTGTTTTTCCACTGTCACTAAAAGTACCCATTACTTTTACTGGGAAGTGTCAGGTTTCATTTGGTAGAAGACAGATTTTCTTGCTGTCCATGTTAATCATAGCAGTGCCACTGATTTCAGATCTATTATATCTCTCATCTTCCAATCTTTTTCAGTGTTCAGCTTTCGCAGGTGTACATTACCACAGCAAAGACAACCACTTTAATAATATTTAGAATTTATTTATTTTATTCATTCAAACAACCACAAATGTTACAGAACCAGAGATTCAAAGCAAAAATGGCTTTTAAAAATACAAAGACATCATAACTAACTTTTGCCAAACTGCAGCCAAACCACGGGAACAATTCAAAGCCTGAATTTAACTGTAAAGAATTCAATAACTCCCCTGTCCATCACCCAGTTGAGTAGGCCAGCCTGATCCCAGCGCATGGTCCAAAAGGGTATGCCAGTTACAAACAGTTACAATCTAGTTGCCATTGATACATCTGTCATCCATAAACTTGTCTAACCCTTCCTTAAAGCCATCTAGGCTAGTAGCTGTTACCACCACTTCCAGCAGCAAATTCCATAAACCAATGACCCTCTGGGTCAGTGATGGCGAACCTTTTGAGCTCAGTGTGTCAAAATTCACAAGAAAAACTAGCTTTACTTGGGTGCTGTGTCACATCTGGAAAAATCCATAATTTTGTGATATTTGTAGCTCTACTCAAAAAGTTATCTTTTTGATATGTGTATTTTATTAAAAGCAAAAACAAATAATTCTTTACATTTGCTAAATCTTCAATTGAAAGTTAGTATTTCATACACTAGAAGAACAAGGAAGCACTACACGCCCAGGTGCCCGGGTGACCAGGTGTGTCACCCAAAAGGGCTTGGCGTGTCACCTGTGACATGCATGTCATAGGTTGGCCATCACTGCTCTGGGTGAAGAAATATTTCCCCTTGTCGGATCCAACTGTCCTACCCATCAGTTTCATAGAGTGCCTCCTGGTTCTAGCATTGTGTAATAGAGAAAAGAAATGTTCTCTATCCACCTTTTCTATACCGTGCATAATTTTATATACTTCAGTCAGGTCCCCTCTTAAACGTTGTCTCTCCAGACTGAAGAGGCCTAGACGTTGCAGCCTGGTTTCGTAAGGGAGGTGTTCCAGACCCTTAATCATTCTGGTTGCCCTTTTCTACACCTTTTCCAGTTCCACACTATCCCTTCTGAGATATGGTTTGTTCAACCCCTGTATTTAAACAACTTCATATTTTATCAGGTTCCACATTTACTTCTTTAGAGGATACCAAAGTATTACAATTCTTTATACAGCAGGCTAGATGAATGAAAGAAAACTGGGCTACTTGCTAAGGCAGAATAACCTTTTGTTTGTATTGTAAACAAGAGCTCAGTAACAAAGAAGGTTCATCTACCTTGGTCGAATACTGCCAGTATCTCTTGTTACAGGCTTTAGTTTCACCTCCCAGGTATATAGCATCCTTTCTGAAATAGTTTGTTAGTAGTTGTTAGTAGGCAGCCTGAGCTGAAGAAGAGCAGCAAAGTCAAAATGGAGAATTTTTGGATGTATCAGATGGAATTTCTAAAGGGAATGGTAAGTGAATTATGGCAAGAGTCTAAGTGATAGTTTTGGCTTTTCCTCTTGGCCTTTGGAGGTGTTACTACTGCACAATAGCAGACATGAAGATAGCATTGTGTCAAAGAATAATGGACTGATCTATCTTTTCGAGATAATAATGGCTTTCTACCATCTGTTATTTCACATTTTATTTTGAAATATGGGTCTGCTCTTGTGTTCTACTTACTCCTCATATAATAGATATGTAAGAGATATTTTGAGATAAAATTCTTCAGGGTTGTTTATTGCCTCACCTGATAGCATTCTTGCAGCATGCAAATAGCTTGTAGAAATACAAATAATTAATGGGATTCTTCAACTGAATATGAGCTTGTTGCTAGTTTATCTAATACTGGTAGTAATATAGAAAAACAGGACTGTTAAAGAGCCAAGATGGCTGAACTTTCGGTGTCTTCTTAGTACATGGGCATTGTGGAAGAAAGGTAAAATGCAGGGTGCGTTTTCCTAGGAGTAAAGAGAAAAAGTCAAAAGAGATTTGGAAGAAAAATAGTATGAGAAGCTGAATCTTTGCCCTTGAAGATGTGGAACTCTGTTATGATGAATGAAATAAAAACAAACTTTTATTGCTTGCTCATTGTAATTTACGTACATAAATGTATTATTTACATTTATATACTGTTCTTGAGCCACCTTTTCCACTAAAGAGCAAGAGAAAAACGTTTTTAATACTATTTTGGGGCTTTGGTGCGCTCTGAAAATTTCTGTGTGTTTCTACCACTTTTAGTCACAGCGTTTAAATTTACTATAGCTGCATCCACAGGCAGTACAAAAGCAGGTTAAAAGTGGTAGCAGCCATGTCTTAATGTTCCACCTCTAAATCACAGTAAATGCTTTTAAAATGCATTTTCTTGCCTTTAATTGGGATTAGAGGTGGTTTGGGACCATTGGCTGCCCCATATTACTACCTCTAAGCCACCTTTGTGCTGCATTCTAAAATGTGAGTGCAGCCTATGACTCAGGTCATGTCCTCATGGACGTTTGGTACGGTACCAAACTCGGGATCGGCAAGGGGCATCCCCATGTGTTTTGGATTTGGTCCACAGAAAGCGGATCAAATCCCCTCAAACCAAATTTGGTACCTGAAAAAACAAGTCTTAGCACAGTTTTG
This sequence comes from Aspidoscelis tigris stejnegeri, assembly GCA_023333525.1. NCBI lineage: Eukaryota > Metazoa > Chordata > Lepidosauria > Squamata > Teiidae > Aspidoscelis > Aspidoscelis tigris. Next base: position 77,391,398 of record JALMGA010000007.1, read on the forward strand.
GGGTCCAGCATGCTTTGGTTACAAGCCGATCCCATGCGTTGGGACGGTGCCTGACTTTACGATCTCGGCAGACAGGAAAGAGGTTTGAGTTTTAAAGCCAAATCTCTGTCCTGTCAGCCAAGATCATGAACAGGGGTTGCAGAGGCTTGAGATTTCTCACTTTTCCAGGGTGGCAATAAGGTTGTCACCCTGGAAAAGTGAGAAAACTCAAGCCTCCTAACCCCCTTACTCCCTCGCTTTTACTCCCCTTTCAAGGCAAGCAAGTGGCTTCCCTGGGAAAGGGAGCAAAATCACGACCCTGGCGCAGTTTACTTGGGGATGGCTGAATCCACCCCCAGCCCGCGTTTGGGCCAATGGCGTGGGGACGCCCGAGATTTGATCTCAGTCCCACGCCTGGTCCTGTGCAAGCCCAATTGGTGCCCAAACAGTGCCAAATGGCCTGCATGGGGACACGGCCTCAGTCCTGTGTAATGTCATCAGTAGTTCCTGGGAGCTTCCATATTTTATTTTTTACTAAAAGTGAAAAAAGCAAAAATTAACAATCCCTAACCTTGTATACTCTGTGCAAAAATAGCACTAAGAAGTAAACCCATCTGGAAACACCATAGATAGTATAATTTGACCTCTCCAAGGCATTTGACAAGGTTTCTCATAATATCCTTATTAACAAAATGGCTGAATATGGTAAGAAATTGTGGCTACTGTAATCCAACATCGCCTGGAGTATACCATATTGGCTTGGACTATATTGAACAAATAGCCTTAGATCATTCCTGTTTTAAGGTCTACCCCAAATAAAATTCTATTGCATTGTGGTTGTTCTTTGGTTTAATACAACCAGGAGTCTGTTTAAAAGTACTGAGCCTAAATTTATTGGTTTTTTTAAAAAAACATTATTCTTGCTTCCTTGCTTACAGATTTGATATATGTTTTAGGTTATTCTTTATGCATGCATTGGATCTATATGTGACATTTTCAAAATTATTTCTCAAATACATGAATTTAATTTTTAATTATTTGCGGCTCTAAGTAGACTTCCAATTAATCCCATGAAATTCTACTTGCTGGGTCTATATGACTTCTTGCATGCCTTGAATGAGCTGCCCAGTTCTTAATATTTAACCTTTATCAATATAAATGAAAAATCATGCAATCCCACTTGTTTTAAATTCCTGCCGCTGAGTCATACGTGGCATGATTTTTTTCCCTAAGGAGTGGCATAAAATTCTAAAATTGTGCTAAATATTTTTTCAAGCTGCGTACGAAGAATATGCCTACACGTTCTTTTAGTTGGGTTCCAGAGTATGAATATGGTAAGAACCTGTACTATGAACCTGTACTAGTGAGGGTTTTTAAATGCATCTTATATTATTCCATTATAATCTTATTGAATAATGTATCCTTTTATGTCTAGTCCCCATCTCCTGATTCATCTTCCCCTCGAGGTGCGGAATCATCAAGTATCCAGCATCATCAAGATGTCTGTGGTACAGCTGAAACCCCCACCAATAAGGAGGTAACAGTTAATTGTGTTTTGTGCTTTAAAGAAAACGGAAAACAATTATCACTGTAAATGATTTAGGTTTTGATCTGGCATAAAACTATAGAATTCACTAGACCAAGCAAGGTAGGCCATAATCGAACAAAATGGCAGGTGTACAGTCTCAGGACTTGTGTGTGATATGGTCATGTATACGTGGTGCAGAGACATGGAAAGGTATGGGAGGAGAGAATGCTGAATTTTGCGTTCTTTAGATGCCTCAGCAGGGAGCCAGAATCTTACCTGGGAATATCGGGTTCGATTCCGCCCTCGCCCATGAAGCCAGCTGGGTGACCTTGGGCTAGTCACAGCTCTTCTCACAACCCCACCTACCCCACAGGGTGTTCCGTTGTGGGAAGAAGAGTGGAAAAGCTTTGTCAGCCGCTTTGAGTCCCCTTAAATGGGTGAGGAAAGCGGGGTAGAAAAGCCAGCTCTTCTTCTTCAGTGGGAAAACCCTGTACTGGCATAGAAACGGATTGGCTGTATTTGGGGTGTGTATATGGCTGTGATGTGACAGGCCTGTCAGAATAGCCCACACAAAGAAATCACAATGAAGTAGAACAGAGAGAGATGTTCTTTATTGAGCTCATAGTGAACGATGGCAGGTTACACTGTGCCACAGTCTAAGAAGAAGTCTTATCACCGGCCTTCAATACCAGGCCTAGAAAGTCTAAACAAGTAGCCTAGTTGCTAGGGCCAAGAACGTGAGAGAGCAGGCCACTCTTCAGGAGGCCTCCAAAAAGGCCTGTGCCTTTAATAGGTGGTCACTGCTGCTTCTGGCCTGTTTGATCCACTGACCATTGCTAAAGATGGCAGCCTTTATATTGTTGGCCGGAGACATGTTTAATAGCCTGAAGCATTAAACTGTTAGTACGTGGCGTGAAGTAAATGACCCTAAAAATCTTCATTTTAGATTTATTGACATGGAGCCCTTTTAAAACACCTTACACTGGGGAGGTTGGGGTGGTAAGTGGATATCACGTTCATTTTTGTTTTCCAAATGCCTTTCCACAGAAGAGAGTTGGTAGCATTATGCCCTGAAAAGCATTTGTTGAGTAGGTTAGCTCCAGAATTATTTAAAATATTATCTGTCTGGCGTATATGTTGGTGTGAGCGAATGTGCGCGCACTTTTAGCATTTGCTCAGAAGAATGCATAAGAACTAGGCCTCGCTGTTCCTTAAAGGCAGCACTGACGTTGATTCTTTGTGATCCACCTTAGCCCGGGTGTGCGAGCACTGGAGGCTGCCTTGGCTTCTCAACGTCAGAACTTGTAAATCATCTCCACTCACCTGCCTAGAGCATGGGCAGTACGATCGAGAGATGTGATTCCAGGGGTGTTTTTCTGGATTAAGAGAAGCACCCAGTGTGTTTTCACGGGAGGTGTAGCACCCATTAGCAATGGGTGGTAACACCCCTGCTGTAGAAACAGGTTTGCACCCATGTGGGGAATCCGGATCGACCCACAAGGGGTCGGTCCATTACCCCAGGTGTTTTGGGGGGCGGGGGGGCAGTCTTCAAATTCACTTCGAAGTCACTTCCAAGTCACTTCCGAGTCACTTCCGAGTCACTTCGAAGTCACTTCCAAGTCTGTGCAAAATAGCTCCGGAGTGCCTTTGAAGTCTGTGCTGATCTTCGGAGTGAACTTCAAAATGACTTCGGAGTCACTTCAAAGTCACTTTGGAGTCACTTCGATGTCACTTCAAAGTTCACTTCGAAGATCAGCACAGACTTCAGAGGCACTCTGGAGCTATTTTGCACAGACTTCAAAGTGGCTTCGAAGTGACTTCGGAGCCTAGGTTTAGGGGGGGCCCAGTGGGTGAATCCCCTCCCACTAGCCTCCTTTGGACCCCATTACCTGTTTCCAGTGGAAACGGGCTCCCTTTAATCCAGATTTTCTGGCAGAAGACCCCATTGTAGACGCCATTAATGGGGTCTACAGAAAATCCAGATTAAAGGCCAAAATGTACCCATTAGGTCTGGGTTTCCCCCATGGAAACAATCGGGTCCCAAATGGGTGCTGTGGTGGAAATGGGATCATCCGGCTCACTCCCAAATGGGTCCTAAATGGGTGCAAAAATGGGTACTTTTTGACAGTGGAAAAACACCCCAGGATAGCTACTGTATTTGAAGACCGTGAAGGTCCCCCAGACCCAAGCCCAGTTAACCTGGAGCCAAAAAAAATCCTTCTCTTAAGGAAATCAGCAAGATCTTCATGATAGTTGACTGAAAGTTTTGACCGTTTCTAAATAATGTTGGAAGCCCGTTCAAGGGGCTTGAATCACAGCTGTCATTACATGAGGAATAATTTTGTTTTTTTAATGCATACCTCAACATGCTTAGCTTGGTTTCATATCTTCTTTGTCTTAATTACAGTCAAGAAAAAGCTTGGCATCTTTCCCAACCTATGTTGAAGGTAAGCTGTTAAACCCATCTTCTTGTAGCTCTTAAAAAAAAAAGTTTGTGAAAAACATGTCTTGTAAATATCTATTATTGGGATAAGGTTTGGAACATGCAAACACAGTATTAGCCTATTTCACAAAAGCTGTTTTCATAGTCCTTAAAGTGGTTGGTCTTAAATTCACAAAGAGCAGAATGAAGGGATCGAAGTTTGAAGATTAAGAGGTAGACCGCAGCATTTTTGCCTGTAACAGAAGATGTTTCGCATTAAAAACAACAGGAAGATAAATAATTTTACGTGTTTAAAAATAGAGGGAGAAAGCAACTGCCTGTATGAGGGGAAAGGTTCTATCTGATCTTGTTCATCTGCTCCTCTTGTGTTCCTAAATTTCATTGTTTCTCCCATCTGCAGCTAGTTCTCCCAAGGGGAAGCTCCCACCAAATACCACTGGGAGCTTTTGGCTTGATACAAGCAGCCATGGAGGGGAAAAACGGGAACCATGGTGGGGCAAAGAGTTTAGCCCTTTTTTTGGCGTGCCATGGATTTTATTAGCATGTGGATAACAGGCCCCTATTCTGAGACTATCCAGAATAAGGCCTAGTGCAGAAAGAGGCTTGGTCTCCTTTCCTTGTGTTGAGGATCTGATCCGTATTACCCCAATTATCTCTGACTGCTGCTTTGTAAAGGCAGAGAACGGTATAGTTATGATTATATCTGATTTATAAACCCAGGTATTGTTCGCACTTGGCTTTATTCTGGAATATATCCAAAAATAAGGGCCTGCTGTCCCCGTGCCAGTGGAGGCCTGCCAAGTCTGTATTATCATACGGATGCAGAACCATGTCCTGAGATATATTCCAGAATACGGGCAAGTGTGAACAGGCCTCAAGAGTAAGAGTCTAGTTGTGTGTTAAAAGAACTTGCTTCTCTTCTCTCAGTCAGATTTAGCCAGAGAAGAAATGCCGGCTGATGTCTTTTCTTTTTTGCCTTTTCCTGCTATAAGGCAATAAGTGATCAGATTGCTAATGGTCCAAAAGATCTTGTGATCTCGGCAGTTGCTGGAATCTAATTATGAGGCTCTGCCTGATGGATTGCCATTTTAATTTAATTAAATTAAGCTATAGGGATGTGCGTTGATATTCGAAAATTTGAATATCCAATTCAAATCTGTTGAATATCGACATTTGAACTCAAATCGGATTTTCGAAAATCTGAATTTCAACATTCGAACTTGAATTGGATTTCCGAAAATCGGATACGAATTTTTGGATAATTCGAATGTGTAGATTCGTATCTGACGTATATGAATATGCGCTAAAATTATATGTATCTTGCGCTTAAAATACGGGATTAAAATGGGATGCGTACAGGATAACACGGGATGCGTATGGATTTTTACGGAATGCGCACAGATACGTATAATAGATACGAAGGTTGTCGACATTCGTATCTTTAAATACGAATCTAACATTTGAATCTACGGGTTTGAATGTTACGGATTCAAATCGGATTTTATGACATTTGGATTTACTTGGATTCGAATGTCAAAAATGCATTCTTCCACATCCCTATTAAGCTATGCTATTATATATGTTATTCATATTTTTGGGACTCCTGCATACTTAGGTCCCATCCAGACAGGAGAAATATAGTGTAATTATGTCTGGGCTATGGTGGGTTTACCACACATACCTGTGAAAAGCCTACTATAGCCCCGTTATACTGGGGTGAAAAACTGCTGTAGCCTATCCAGGGAAACCCAGCTCGGATTACGGGTTTTTCCAAAATAGCACTATGGCTTACAGTACCTTCTGGACAGAGCCTCCACCTTGGCCAGTCTCTTATCTGGGAGTACTAGGTTTGATTCCACACTCCTTCACAAAGCCAGTTGGGTGACCTTGGGCTTGTCACAGCTCTCTTCTGAGCTCTCACAGTCCCACCTACCGCACAGGGTGTTCTTTTGTGGGGAGAAGAACAGAAGGTTTGTCAGCAGCATTGAGTCCCCTTAAGGGTGAGGAAAGTGGAGTAGAAAAGTCAACTCTTCTTCTTCTTCCTCTTCTTCTTGGCCATGGCCACCTTGTACGCGTGATGCCCGGACAAGATGGCTGTCCGTGCCCAGTGGTGGTGATCACGCACTTACAGGCATTTCATGCTGTTGAAATATCCGGAAGGCTGCATCAGTGCATCATGTGCAGGTAGTGCCTACTCTGTCTAGCTGACAAACAATTATTTTCAAGACTCTTTTCTCCAGAATATTGCTTGTTAGCACTATGTTCAGGCAGTGCGTGGAGCTGACCTTAGTCCACAGAGTCAGACATATCAAGGTGATTTTTAAAACATTAAAATGACCAGTTTCCCCTTTGGCAAAATACATGTATGTGAGTCAGACTTGGGCATGTACCCCTTGCCGGTAAAGCTGAATAAGCTAATATGCTTCTGTTGATACACTAGGTGAAAAGTGGACTGGGACTTGAAACACACATTCTGGCAGGTTTGTTTCTGCATGCTGATAAGCAGCACTGAAACCAACAGTAACAAATAATAATGTTGTCTGCATGCTTTTGACTGTAAACTAAATTCTGTCCAGGCTTATTGTGTGAATAAGTTCTTCTTTTTTAAAATATTCCCAGGCTAAATGTTAAATAAATCAGCCTTCAGTTGAGCAACCAATTATTGGTACGCACACAAAAATGTAGACTGCATCATTTATTTGGCACCTTTAAAAGAATACCTTTAAAACGATTTTTTCCTTTTTACTGTGAGCATAATTTCTCATCTTCCATTCAAGAAGCTCAGGGTAATATATATGGTTCTTCCACAACCACAGCTTTGTTCTCACAGCACTCTGTGTAGGCTCAGATACTCTGTTGTCCTCAAAGTCCCCACATTGCTAGCTGGGTAGAGATTTCAGCCTGGGTTTTCCCGGCTCCTTGTCTGGTGCTCTAACCACTGAATTCTAAAACCTGTAGCTTCATAAGCCTGTCTTAAATGTGTGTATGTTTCCTTGATTAAGAAAAAAATCCCAGTTAACTCACTGGGGTTTGCTCCTAAGAAGGTTTGCATAGGATTGAATGAGTAGCAACGGGCTGTGATGTTTAAGTGCATGAACAGATAGACGGTACTGGTTAATAGATTATTCTAATACAAAATGGTCATATTGTCTTAATTAAGTTGTAGTTCTAATCCTCACTCCACCCCACTATCTTCTTAAATTCTCTCTTTTTTCCTAGCTCACATGCATTTGTTTTGTGTTGCAACTTTGGTCTTTCATATTTAAAACTGTTTTTGTCCTTTGGGTAATCTTGAATTTGTGAATTTTCTTGTAATCTAAAGAATAATTTAAAAGACTGGAATTTTAAAAAGCATGCTTGCTTTTGAATCTTTCTTTCTTACAGCTGCCCAGAGTTTATAATTTACTATTCTAAAGTCACTAGAACCCTGTCCTTCAAATCACTAAGGGCGAATCCCCACAGCAAGCTTATTTCGCTTTCCCTAAACGGAAATAATAGAACCGGATGCAAACACGAATTTGCCTGTTCCCATTACTTTTAACTTAATCGCGTTTGATCTGGATTCAGAAGATCATACGTGGCGTACGTGACTCAAGGGGGGACTCAAGTGGCTACTTTTTAAAAGCCGCTTTGCAGGGCTGCCCTGCCCTCTTCCTCCTGGCATGGACATGCCACCCATAAGGGACCCCTTCACGGAGCCTAGCTGGGTGGCTGCCACTTCCATGGATGGAGGAAAAATGGCAGCGGGCAGCCAGCAATTCTTTCCCCTCCTCTCCCCATTGCTCAGGGCTCACAGAAGCAGTGGCAACTAAAGCCCCTTTGCTTTAAACATTCACACAGAACCTCAGCTGCTTTCCTCCTTTCCCTTTCTAAAGGTCAGAACTCCAAAGAGCTAGAATTGCACAAAATTGCAACATTGTTATCAGATGTGTGAAGTGGTTCGATCGCTACTATGTAGCGATCTGTTAAGGTTGGATTTGTATACTGAAATCACTGTCTTTGGAAGCAAGCTATTGGGAGAGGGAAACCCTAAACATGGATTCTCATCCCTTAAAACGGTAGGTTCCCCACAGTAAAAAATGTAACACTATCAAGTGCACGATCCGGAGTGAGACCTGTTGAAATCAGGATTGAGATTCACCATGCTTTGGGGTGGTTTAACACGGGGAAAGCGTGTTAAGCCAAACTGCCGTGCAGACTCCGAGGATTGAAAATGTTTTGAATCCTAGATAAGGTTGCCGTGAAGACACGGCCTAAAAGTCAAAGGTGTTAGAACTCCCTAACTTCATGGAAATATCTTCTTGAAGTTGCATTATATTTATCATAACCTCTCTGAAATGGCAGCTGAAAAGACTCTGGGCGTGTGTGAACTCTTGATTATTTTCTGTATTCTTAGCTGCACTTTTATGTATGAATCATAGCTTATTTCTGACCGTGGACACACCTTTAGAGAAAAGAGAATAAAGATCTTCAACTTGTGCACATGGCTCTTTATCTCTAGATGAAATTCCTTTTTGGTGATATATTAGAGTAGTGAAATATTTTGCTCTGTATGTCCTCGTCCTTATCTGGAGATTAATGGAAGCAAAGAAAAACTTGCCGATTTACAGTCAACTTGCAATTTTTACTTTTTTCTTCTAGACCTGTAAAACAAAATTTGTGGTTGAACTAAAATGTTTTGCACTCACAGTAGGGGGAATAGCATCTATCTATCTATCTATCTATCTATCTATCTATCTATCTATCTATCTATCTATCTATCTATCTATCTATCTATCTATCTATCTATCTATCTATCTAAATATTTTTAAAATCATGAAGCAGTTTACAAGAACACTAAAACTCTTCATCTTCTATATAGGGCAAACTAGCAAGCAAATAAAATGTGAGCGATTGTATTAGCTCATGGACAGCAGGGTAGTCATGCCTTTGGTTATGGAAACTTTGTAGGAACTTAGTTGAACTGAAAGTAATTCTGCACTGGCTGGTATACCGGGCCAGCAAACATATGAGGAGCATCTTTTGTTGTGGTAGAACATAATGCTTCTAACATTTGATGATTCCAGCCACAGTTTTTCTACCCCATTCAGACTTGGCAGAACCCAGAGAAACGTCAGAAAATGGGAAGAATATCTGCATCTTTGCGGATGGTATGATAATCTCACTGCAGGCCCCATGTGGTCCCACCCGCTTCAGACCTCATGACCCCCAAGGTGTGGAAAGGAGGCTGCTAGTATGCATGCCGGTCTGGTATACCAGCCAGTGCAGAATCACCCTGGGTTGTTCGTTCCCCCACACTTGAATCTGAGGACACTGACTGGCCAGATGTGCTGCCTGATACAGAGTTGATCAATCTTGCCTTCATTGCTATAGAGCAGTGGTCGGCAAACTCATTAGCCAAAAGAGCCAAATATCAACAATACAACAATTGAAATTTCTTTTGAGAGCCAATTTTTAAAAACTTAAGCCGGTGATGGCCAATCTATGACACGCGTGTCACAAGTGACACACCAAGCCCTTTTGGGTGACACACATGGCCACCCTGGCACCTGGGCATGTAGTGCTTGCTTGTTCTTGAAGTGTACGAAATACCAGCTTTCAATTGAAGATTTAGCAACAAAAGTCACTAATGTAAAGAATTATTTGTTTTTGCTTTTAATAAAATACGTATATCAAAAATATAACTTTTTTACTAGAGCCACAAATATCACAAAATTATGGATATTTCTAGATGTGACACAGCACCTGAGTTAAGCTAGGTTTTCTTGTGAATTTTGACACACCGAGCTCAAAAGGTTCACCATCACTGACTTAAGCTGTATAGGTAGGTACATTGTTATTAACCTAATTAGGGTACTCCTAAACTGGAAGAGCCACACTCAAGGGGCCAAAGAGCCGCATGGGGCTACCCCTGCTATAGAGCAAGCTTTTGTGTCTTTCTGAAACAGAAAGGGAAAAATCCATTCAGGTTATTTTGCTCCAGGGTGAAATTTTGTCTCATGAGAACAAGCAAAAGCGAGCGTCAGATTGGATTATCAAGTGAAGTCTGTGCGGCAGGGAGGTTGGACTTCCCCTGTCTCCTCTGATTGCCTCTGATCTTTTGCCATCATCATGAATTTCAGCCACTTCAAAGCTGCGTTTGCAGCCTTCACATGTTGGCATAAATGGTGGTATGTTCTCTCCGTTTCCAGTTAGTAACATCATTTTGTTTGGTACCTTAATTCTTCTGTATTGTAGTTCCTGGACCCTGTGACCCTGAAGACTTAATTGATGGGATCATATTCGCCGCCAATTACCTTGGCTCTACTCAGCTCCTTTCTGATAAAACTCCATCCAAGAATGTGAGGATGATGCAGGCTCAGGAAGCAGTGAGCCGGATAAAGGTGAGAAATCAATCGTGCTGTCTGTCTCTGTTGGTGCTTCAAAGCTGCAGCCTTTTGAAGCAATCTTACGACTGGCTGCTTCTGCCTCCCCTTTGATAGACCCATTTCTTATGTGCAAGGCCCTGCTGTCATTGATTTGTAACTGTTATTGTACAAAAATGTAGGATTAGTTACAGGTTGCTTGTAATGTACAGATAAAAGGTATCTGCGAGAAGGAAGTTAATAGATTTCACTCCATGAGATTTCTTCAGCAGATCTAGCAGCTGTGAACAGAAATGCATGCATGAAGCGTTGTGGTCACCTTCAGAAGATCCTTGGTGGAGAGGGTTGCTGGAAAGAGAGAGGAGGATGTGGTATAATAAACAGAGCATTAACCCTGCTCAAACATTATGTAAATTAGCACATCGCTTGAAGAGGACCATGGGTCTGTCTGCTCCCAGTTTCATGAGCTCTCTCAAGATGGAAGGCAACTGCATCTGTGAGCCTCTTGTGGAGGTTTCTTGCTTGGTTTGAAACTTTGCAAGGTCAGTGTTGCAAGATACATAAAAAGCATTGTTAGCGTACTTCTCCCTGCAGCCTCCATCAGATGGTAATTTACCCATGTAGTAGTTCCTTCTTGAGCATATTTTCTAAGTGAACAGTTTTGGTTACGCATGGCTGGGAGTTGTGGCAACCCTCCTTCAGTACAGGTCTGGAATTTATTTTGGTGTGTTAATGTACCAAAACTTCACACCACTTAAGTGCTGAGAGCTAGTTTGGTCTTGTGGTTCAAGAGTCAGACTCTTATCTGGTAGTCTTCTGGTTCAGTACCACACACCTACATGTAGCCAGATGGGTAACCTTCTTCTTCTTCTTCTGTGAGCAAGGAAAGTTCTAGATCAGGGGTGTCAAACTCAATCCGGCCGAGGGCCGGATTAAAAAAAAAAGTGAGGGCCAGGGGGCGTGGCGGGGGGCGTGGCCGGAATGCAGAGGAGGGGCTGGGGGCGTGGTTGGGGCGTGGTTGGGGGTGGGGCTAGAGCAACGAGGAGGGTTAGGGGCGTGGCTGGGGCGTGGCTAGGGAGGGGCTGGCTGTTCATGGCGCCGCCCGCGCGCTTGCTCGCCTGCCTTGCCTCGCCTCCTTCCGGCCCAAGGAGGGCGGCGTGCGTTGGCAGGCGGCGCCGCGCGTCGGCCCGCCGCGTGGCGTGCGTCGGCAGGCAGGCCGCAGCCACAGGCGGGCCGCTTCGGTGGCGGCGGCGGCAGCAGGCGAGCCACGGCGGCGGCGGTGGCGGCGTTGCGCGGTGGCGGGCCGCAGCCACAGGCGGGCCGCCGCGGGCCGGATTGAAACGCCTCGCGGGCCGGGTCCGGCCCGCGGGCCGTAAGTTTGACATGCCTGTTCTAGATGTTGCTTTGTGCGTTTTGCTTGAGTTGGACTGCTTTTGAGTTGTGTCTGAAGAACATCAAGTATTTTTCTTCCTACTTCTTTGTTGGAGATCCTGCCTGTGGTGACTGTGATTTTTGCAGGCCAAGTTCTGATGCGCAGTATTAAGAGATCATGGCTGGCAGGGCCAGTCTAGATATGTGGCACTGAATGTCTCAGGAGAGATTGTTGTGATATTTTACTTTGGATCCAATTAAGCTTTACTGCACTGGCTTGCTTTGTAAGTTAAGTAAACAACATATTAAAATATAATATATAACAGTTCAAAAACAATAACGAACTAATTAAAACAAATTTAAAAATATTAAGTCAGTCCATATCTGGCAGAACTAAAAAGTATATCATCTGTGTGGATAACAGTCCAACTCAAAAATTAGTATTTATTGGTGCTGGGTTGTTAACTTTGTAGAGTCTTCTTACAATACAATTTAAAACAATGATATCCATAAAAAGACTTTAAAAATCCAGCATATTTAAGAATGTATACTAAATATTAAAATGCTAATATCTACGGTGGTGGTGGTGGTGGTGGAAATGGTCGCATTAGCCAAAGGCCTGGGCAAAGAGGTGCGTCTTCACCACCTTCCTAAATGTATACAGAGAAGGGGCGTCACACACCTCAAGGGGGAGACTATTCCATAACCTGGGGGGCCATTACTGAAAAGGCCCTTTCCCGGGTGCCCACCTGCCAGTTAAGAGACCTAACTAGTAATACTTCTCAGTCGTCTTCACCTGTTCCGTTGATGATATCATTGCTGGATGAAACCAAGATGTCTAGCTCAAAGCTGCCTCCGGACGTTCCTTTTTTATTTCCGTTTTTCACGATTCCAGAGTGGTGCCTCTGGAGTTATCAAGTGTTGCCAAGACAGCAAGGCAACAGTGTGCGACAACTGAAGGAACTTATCAGTGTGTGTGGACCCTTGTTCCCGCGATGGTGTGATACCTATGTCTGGATATTTCATTCACACGAATACCCAGAAGTCTGAGGTCCCCACCCCATGTGTGTGCACAGCTGCCATTTCCAGCTAGGTTTGACCTCACATGCGCAGTGGCCGTTCTCAAGTTGCCGGATCACACAAGCAAGCGTCCTGGCAAGGTACCTGCCCTCATGTTTTAGGTAAAACCCAGGCTGGAAGTTGATTTTCCAGCAATATAACCACCTTTATTATGCGTAATCATAAATCCGGTTTAGTATAATAAAATACACCTCACCAATCCTGGATTGCCGTAATTGAGAAAGTCTTGCTGTCAGTTGCCCAGTCTGAAAAAAGGTTCATGTGTTTTGTCTTTGTAGAATTGGGGCTACTCATGAGTAAACTGTGTAAGAACTGCTACTCTCCTCTATCCTGTTAATGATGCATAGGGCCAATTCCAGTATAGATGTCCCCACTTGACTTTCTGAATATAGGGCAGTCGTGATGGTGAATAGATTTTCCTCTGAAGTGGCAACCCACTGAGCAGAGGATATTTTAAGCAACCTTTATAAAAAATAAGACCAAACTATTTGGTGCAGTTATTTCATGAAGAGTTCTGAGCCACGTGACTAGTTCTGAATGGATTTTGGCTGGATTGGCATATTGAGGATGGTTTGTTTTTCTCACTTTCTTCGATTAACCAAAACAATGCTTCTTGGAGATGAGCTATTGACTTCTTCATCCTTAATGAAACCGCCTTTTCCCAACCATAGCCCCTCCTTTGTGATGTCAGACCTAGCAAGCTTTTTGAAAATATTCTTTTAATGGGCTAAGTCAGTGGTTCTCAACCTGTGGGTCGCGACCCCTTTGGGGGTCAGTCTACTCTTTCACAAGGGTCGTCTAAGACCATCGGAAAACACATAGGAACCGAGACACCGCTGCTCTGTCCGTCTCCAGGCGGGTTCCACCCACATGCAGATACGCCCACATATGAGCACCTGGCGTGATGACATTATTGCGCCAACCCCATCACATACACCCCATACAAATAGAGAGCAGCTGCTATGTAGAAAGCAGCAGCATTGGAGGTCAAACGACACTTTTATATTCAGCTGTGGTTGATGTGAATACTATGCTTGAATTATGTTCAACTTGTAACAATGGAAATACATCCTGCATATCAGATATTTACATTACGATTCATAACAGTAACAAAATTACAGTTATGAAGTAGCAATGAAAATACTTTTATGGTTGGGGGTTGGGGTTAGGGGGTTAGGGGGTTGGGGTTAGGGGGTTAGGGTTAGGTTGGGGGTGACCACAACATGAGGAACTGTATTAAAGGGTCGTGGCATTAGGAAGGTTGAGAACCACTGGGCTAAGTGTTTCTTATTGTGGGTCTCACCATCAGACACCCTAACCTGCTATGTGATTTCTGAGTGTGAAACTTGACAAGATGTGAACCGCAATCCTGATGTTGCCGATCCCAGTGTGATTTGGAGTCTCTGCCAGTTCTTTGCTAACCTTTCTCCTGTCTCTATTTGTTCCATGCTGAACAGATGGCCCAGAAATTAGCCAAAAGCAGAAAGAAGGTGCAGTACACATTCATCCGTTTGATATTTTTGCCTGATTTTATTCTATTAATTATTTTTTCCCCCTTGCATTTCTTATTTTTGATTTTTGCAGTTTTTTAAAAAAATTTCTGTATCCAGCAAGCTTTTTCCTTAAATTTGGTTGAATCCTGATTTCAACTGATTTTGGTCTTATAGCCAGTTCTTTGCTGCTTATCATTAGATGTTCTGTTTCAGAAAGATAGCAAGGAATGATGAAAGCAAAGTGAAAAAAGTAAATTTCATAAAGCTGTTGGGAAAAGGTTTCAATTATAATAAAAGGTATCCTTTTAGAAAAATTGTAATTTCTCTTTTTTAGTAGAAACTGGCTTTATTTTGTTTTCTGGGTGTGGTCAATTTGCTGGATGCAAAAAAAAAGAGAGAAAAGAAAAAAGCTTACTTAAATATATCAAATTACATACTAAGATTACTAAGCTCATTATCAACCTCTGATTTAAATTATAAATGCTGCTTATTTTAATCAGTTTATGCTGTTATAAATTGTATGTTCGTATGGTTGACATATGATTAGTGCTATTAATTCTTCTTTTACTTGACCATAAACTGTTTTATTATATATTTTTAATCTGTAACTGTACATTTGTTGTATTTTTTTTAAAAAAAATAATTTTTCCAGTCCTTCCCTCTAATAGCTATTGGACTGTTTGGTCTAGTGAGCCAGTTTGGTCTAGTGGTTAGGGAGCCAGACTCTTATCTGGGAATTCCGGGTTTGATTCCGCCCTCCCCCATGAAGCCAGCTGGGTGACCTTGGGCTAGTCACAGCTCTCTTCTGAGCTCTCCCCGCCCCACCTACCTCACAGGGTGTCTGTTGTGGGGAGAAGAACAGAAGGTTTGTCAGCTGCTTTGAGTCCCCTTAAATGGGTGAGAAAAGTGGGGTAGAAAAGCCAACTCTTCTTCTACACAAAATAGCTTCCTAAGTTTCTTGTGCCAGAATATGTAACTATGAGTCCTTAAAATGCCTTGCAAAAAAATGGTGAGCATTGAAATTGTCCCTAAACATAGTAACATAACTTTGATTATATAATTTTCTCTGGAATGAAGAATGAAGCAATGGTGAGCATTTATGCATTATTTCCTTGTCCTCTCTGCCTGTTTTTTTTTTTAATGCAAATATGTAATCTAGAACTATATGCCAAGTTCTCTTTGTCTTCAGATGGTGGGATCTCAAAATTCCCTCTTGCCAACTGCTGCCACACCAGCAAAAAGCCTGTAACCTGCACATCTAGCAAGCAGCATCTGTGAATTGCCCCAAAAGTGACTACCAAAAGCCGGCCAAATATTTGCCCCCTTGCTTTTTTTCCACGCGCTTGACTGACTTCTGTTTGTCCTTCTTGAGCCATTGTGTGACGTTTGCCAGATGTGCTGGTAAGAAGGGCTATTATGGCAAAAACCGTGTCATTGCTGGATTGTTCTGTGATACCATTGCAATGCACATTTTTGCACATTGCAGTCAGTATTACGTTGGGAATGCTTCTGGTACGTCACCATCCTTAATGTAGTGTGGAGAAGAATTTTACCTTGCTTCTGGAGGCATCTCTAGTTTATTTAATATAATCCATTTAAGTAAGGAGACACACACGCCGTATTGAAGAATAACAGGAGTTTGGAATCCCCCTTGTGGAAGGAACATGTTGAGAACTTTTCTCAGATGTTCAACAAGCATGTTTTAAAATGGATATAAATTCCAGAGCCATGTGCTTCATGGTGCGGTCTTGAGCAGCGATGCATCAGCACAGTCAGGAGGTGGAACATGAATTTACGGGACCTCCTGTTTTAAAGTTCCACATCAGCTTTGTCTGCGAATCCCATTCCAGCCTGTTGTTCCTGTTGGTAGCCATTAACACCGATGCTGAGTTCACACCTCATGATGAGGATACTGCGGGGTGAACCTGAGTTTGCCCCGCGAGAGTCCCCATGCAAAGCCCTAATTCAGGCTACATGAGGGACAAAATCCTACAAATCGAAGTTAAAAAAAAACCCTTTTATAACTGTTGTCACCCTGAATTATGGGGCAAGTACGGGTTATCCTGGGGGCATGGGGACACTCGCGGGTTACGATCACAGCATTAGCTGGCGGGGCTTTGCTATCCCCGCCGCTAATGCTGCAATCGCAACTGTCCCCCCTTACCTGAGCGCTTAATTGCTCAGGTAAGGGCTTGATTTGCCCCCAAACAATAGCCTGACACCTGCCCTGCAGTCATGCTGTCATGCGCACGAGCAGAGCTCCACTAAAATGATTAAAACAGACACGGCTTTCACGTCTGTTTTAATTATCTTACCGGAGCTCTACCCTGCTCTTGACAGCCCCTATACCCGCCTGACAGATGCTCAGCTGCCTGCAGGGCAGCTGTCAGATGATCATTTGGGGTAATTCAAGCCCCTACCTGAGCGATTAAGCGCTCAGGCAAGAGGGTGGGTGGAGAAAACCGCGACATCCCGATACAGGGATTTCCCACAGTTTTCATGGGAAAGGGTGGGTTCACCTTGAACCCGCCCTGTCCTCCATTGCCATGGGGACTCCTTAATGCAAATCTTAATTCGCATTAAGGCTGCCCCGAATCCACCCCAAAGCCCCCTTGGGATGAGCCCCTAGGTTTGAATCCAACCTCAGTCCACTTTCAGAGCAGAAGAACACCTCGGCAAAGTGGTGTTCTAAACCAAAGGTAGGTTTTCTGAGTCAGATAATGCTGAAAGAAATCAGGATAGTATCCAGATTAGCCGATTAAATCCACAGTTACAAGAAAATACACAGCTTACCTGCTGCGAAGCCATGACACGCTGTCCGGATTCAAGCAGCCTCCCCGCAACTTTCTCAGAGAAAGCGGCGATTCTCCCATGAGGCACGCACCACATGGGATGGAGCAGCCAAAGGAATGGAGAGGCGCAGACTCCGCTCTCATTCGCTGGACACGCAGGAACATTCGAATTTACCTGAAACTGCGGAGCGTAGGTAAATCTGAGTTAGCGCTGCCACATAATTCTCTGCCGCTACGGAGTATCAGGCGTCAGACGTGACGTCAGCCGTCCCAACCGCGCATTGGAATGAACGGTATCTGTAAGTCTGGACACAGCCCAGCTTGCCACTTTGCTGATGCATTTTCCCACTCCGAACGTGGAGTGAAGCTGGATTCAAACTTTGGTGTGAACACAGCACTGCAGTAACTTTGGACGTTGGGATGGAAGGCGAATGGAGGGCACATGTCAGGTTGGATTAGCCAGAGCTGCCATTTTGCTTCTTCCTCGGTCCATTTGGGGCCAGCAGTGCTCCTTGCAAACACCGTAGATTAAACCACCCTGAGATTTTGATATAAAGAAGTGATATAGAAATGTTTTACATAAGTAACACATACAGGCACAAATAATTACAGCGCAAAGTATTTTGTTCTCTTCCTGGACTGAGCAGATTTCAGAATAGGTGCCGCTGCTAGCACTATCGGCTTTTTAGAATTACACTGTAAAAAGTATAGTTACAGAAAAAAAGAACAGTTAGCAAAAATAACGAGCCCTGTTCCAAAGATTAATAAGACTCTGCTTTAGGGTACTGGATAAGCTCATTTGACTCTTTACTTAAATAAATTTCAAAGCTGTCAAATAATACATTAATTCCAGTATTCACTAAGTACAATGGAATAAACTCTGCTTAATCCTGAAAGATGTATCAGAAAATAGGTGCTAGAAAGCATTAGAAGTGGCCACCATTTGATGAGGTGATGGCCAAAGCATAGTATTATTATCTTTCAAAAGGCAGCTTTTTGCTTTACGTTCAGTGGAATCCCTTGCCCATGTCTTCTGAAAACCACAACTCACTCCTGATGTTTTTAAATAACTGATTTCTGGCGGATGGCATTGCAGTTTCGCCCCCCAATATCTGAGAAAACTAGTCTTGCTCCTGCTATAAGATATTAACAATCAGGACACAGAAAATTCCCAAGTTTTACATATACTGAGGGTGTTCTTGAATCCACCAGCCAAACTCTTGTGGGTGAAAATGTCAGAAAGGAGCCAGTTTGGTCTAGTGGTTAAGCAGCCGGACTCTTATCTCGGAATACTGGGTTTGATTCCGCCCTCCCCCATGAAGCCAGCTGGGTGACCTTGAGCTAGTCACAGCTCTCTTCTGAGCTCTCACAGCCCCACCTACCTCACAGGGTGTCTGTAGTGGGGAGAAGAACAGAAGGTTTGTCAGCCACTTTGAGTCCCCTTAGGGGTGAGAAAAGCGGGGTAGAAAAGCCAGCTCTCCTTCTTCTTTGTCATGCAATGCTGAGATTACTTCACACTTCACAATTTAAATAGTTTCCATAGTTTTGTCCTTACCTTTGGCTTCTGCAGTGACTCTTTTGGTTTGTGATCTAACACAGATGTGCTGAGTGATTCACTGACTGGTTCTCCTATCTAATTAAGGCTGGCTTTGATTGTAGGCCCCTGAAGGTGAATCACAACCCATGACAGAAGTTGACCTCTTCATTTCAACCCAGAGAATTAAAGTGCTGAATGCAGACACTCAGGTACAGGAACTGTAAAATGCTATATCAGATTTGGGTAACCATTCTGGCATTGGTTTGTTCTTTCTGTTTCTATTTATAACATTTTTACGTCATCTATAAGAGGCAGATAATTATTTTATAAAAGTATGACATCAGACAGACTCCCATACCTCTGTCTTGAAGAACAAGCAAACCACAGATTTGAGCCATTGTGGTTAACTGTACTTGTATCCAAGATAAATTATCTAGGCCTGTCCCTTCATTAGGCCACAAGGCAAAGGAAGTACTAAAACAACGTACAATAGACATTGAAGCACTAAATGATTTACCTGCCATAACACAAGCTAAAGTAATTCCTTACCTAACATGTCCCCATGCATGTAAGGGGGGGGGGCTGCAGCAAGGGGTGGGCTGACGTCAGTCCAGCTTCCAATGAGGAGAGAGGGGGCAGAGAGGAGGGGGGGCTGCTCCCCTGTGTCAGGGCTTGGCCTGGTTTG
Source organism: Aspidoscelis tigris stejnegeri (assembly GCA_023333525.1). Lineage (NCBI taxonomy): Eukaryota > Metazoa > Chordata > Lepidosauria > Squamata > Teiidae > Aspidoscelis > Aspidoscelis tigris. Next base: position 77,410,671 of record JALMGA010000007.1, read on the forward strand.
CATGGGGACGCCTCCATCCACGCCCAACCCGTACCTTGCCCGCATTGCCGGGAATGACATGAGGATGGGCTGGAAGCATTCTCTGTCTTGCGCCCGGACCATGCGAGCCCAATCAGCACCCAAACAGCGCCAAATGGCTTGCGTGGGGATACGGCCCAAGTAAATTTGGAAAACTATCTGAGTTACTCTTTACCATTGAACCTGCAACTTGCCATTACTAGGGCGGGGTTCGATCAACTAGATGTTAAGATAACTTGAGGACGGTACCTGAAAATTCCAGTTCAAGATAGATTTTGCACATGCAAAGCTAAAGAGGTGGAAGACACGACTCATGTCCTTTGAAACTGCTCTTTTTATAATGGTACCAGAGAGCATTACCTATCTTTTTTAGTAAATTATCAATCACTAGATAACAAAGATAAAGTGTATAGGCTCCTTAGTGGAAGTGATAAATTCACCATCAGTCGCTTGGCCTTGTTCACTCTCAAGGCTGCCAGAATACGTGCTGCTATGTCTTAGAGACAGTATTTCAATAATGAGTGTACCGTATATTCCGGCGTATAAGATGACTGGGCATATAAGATGACCCCCAACTTTCCAGTTAAAATAGTTTGGGATATACTCGCCGTATAAGAAGACGACACCCATCGTATAAGACGGCCCCCGACTTTTGAGAAGATTTTCCTGGGTTAAAAAGTAGTCTTATACGCCAGAATATACAGTAATTAGTTTTTAATTTTATTTTGTATTGTATCCCATTGTAATTTATTTCACGATATGGTCAGTGGACTAGTCATTAAACTTGCTTACTATTTCATAAAAGCTTTAGGGAGAGATACTCAATTGTTCTTAGAAAATTTGTTCCAATTTTGATGTAGTATTTTTCAGTTACCTTCTGTTAGGCATTTCTCTTCTTTGTAAAGTCAAACTGCTGTATTCTGAAAATTTAGCAAGTGGAAACGCCTCTTCTTTGCTTCTAGAGGTAGTGAAATTGCCCTTTGATAAAGAAAATCTCTTGTGTGTTTTCAGGGCCCAGTATCTGTATGTTGAAGCCTGATAATGTAAAGTTTTCTCTTTTGCAGGAAACCATGATGGACCATCCCCTGAGGACCATTTCTTACATCGCAGATATTGGGAATATAGTTGTACTGATGGCCCGCAGGCGAATGCCGAGGTCTAATTCTCAAGATAACGTGGAGGCCTCTCATCCTTCCCAGGATGGGAAGAGGCAATACAAAATGATTTGCCATGTCTTTGAATCCGAGGATGTAAGGAGCTTTTGTTTCTGCGTTTAACATAAGCATAGAGTTGTTCCTCTGAACTTCAACTTAAGGCAGGAAGGGATAAAAGAAGAGGATCTTAGACTGATCCTGATATAAGAGAAGTCACCACAAGATCTGGCACTGAAACAAGAGTACAAAGAAAATTGCTTCTTTTTTCTTCCAGCTGTTGAGAAGAAGATGTAAATGGTAGAGAGGTTTTAGTAAAAGAAAATACCAGCGTTTACTCAAAGGAGAGAATGACCAAAATATTCCTTTATGTGAATTTGTAGCCGATCCTTCAGCTCATGGTAATCTTTTCCATTTTCATCCACGTGGCAACGGATGAGAATTGCAAAATTATCATGATTGCAGCCCAGAGCTAGTTAGTCCAAAGAAGAGGGGAATTCAGCTGTCCCTTTTGCCTGCTTTGTCGGTGGAGACTCTGGTTCTGAAGCGCTGGAGCCCACATAAAATCGTGGAGCTTCATTCTCTTGTCACTGTTAGGCTGCGTTCCCATTATAAGCTTATTTCAGTTTCAAACCATTTTCAATCCTCGCAGTTCCCACATCAGGTTGGCTTAACACGCTTTCCATGTGTTAAATCGTCCCAAAGCATTGTAAATGTTAATCCTCATTTCAACAGGTCTCATTCCAGTTCGTGCGCTTGAAACATTTTACATTTTTTACTGTGGGAATGGTACCGTGTTAAGGGATGAGAATGCGTGTTTAGGGTTTCCCTCCCCGAATAGCTTGCTTCCAAAGATAGTGATTTTACTGTAAAAATCCACCCCTTAAAGCAGCCACTACACTGTAGCAATCCAGCCACTTCACACCTGATAACAATGTTGTAATTCTCAATTTTGAAAGTTCTGACCTTTAAAAAAAGGAAAGGAAAGCAGCTGCAGGTTCTGTTTTTAAGGCTGTGACTGTGGTGTGAGCCGGTGAAAGGGGCTTGAGTTGCCGCTGCTGCTGTGTGCCCTGGGCAATGGGGAGAGGAGGGGAAAGAATCGCTGGCTGCCTGATGCCGTTTTTCCTCCACCCAGGCAAGCGGCAGCCACCCAGCTAGGCTGCGTGAAGGGGTCCCTTATGGGTGCCGCATTCACGCCAAGAGGAAGAGGGCAGGGCAGCCCCCCAAAGCGGCTTTTAGAAAGGAGCCACTTGAGTCCCCCCTTGAGTCACGTACGCCACGTATGATCTTCTGAATCCGGATCAAACGCGATTAAAAGTAATGGGATCAGGCAAATTCGCGTTTGCATCTGGTTCTATTATTTTGGTTTAGGGAAACTGAATTAAGCTTATAATGGGAACGCGGCCTTAGTGACCGATAGAACTCCACAAAGGCTGCATCCAGGTGGCTAGAAAGGAGTACTTAGTAAAACCCTAAGAGGCACCATGACCACAGATCACTGTCCCCATCAGGCCTGCAGCCAGCATCCTAAGTGAAAATTCTTGGCAAAATTTTACCATCATGCATTCTGCCTCAAAAGGAGGTGGCTTACCTTGGCCATGTTCCACCGGGCACAGTCAAGTGCCAGACAGAAAATGGCTGCCTTCTAAGAGCGTTTCCTGTCTGAGCAGAAGCGTTGGCTGTGATCTAATAGTTTTCTTAGGATGAGCAAAATATTAACACAGGACCAAATAGTTACACACATCCCCCTGGAGGGGCACAGGAAGAACAGGGGGGCACGAGTGTGGAATTTTCTATCCTTGGGGTGCCGTGGCAGCGCCTCTTCCTTGATGTGCCCGACCAGATGTTGCATGATGTCCATTACAGCTGCCAAGCAGTCAACTGAAATGGCCAGGTGCTCAAAATGATGTACAGCTGTCTTTGCAGCATAGATCATGCCGCACAGCCGTAAAATGCCACATGACGTCATCTGCAGGTACATTTGTGGCATACCTGTGCAGTAGGCCCCAGATGAGGCCTGTGGCTTTCAGAACGGGGCACTCCCACTCTCTGGTAGCCATGTAATCATGGCCTTTGAAGTGGCAGAATTCCTGGTCCACAGCTCTGAAAACTGTTGAGGCCAGGAGCCAAGCCGTGGCATTAGCCGTCCCCGCCAGAAAGGCAGCCATTTTGTTGGCTGTGAAGATGCAGATAGGGGAACTTTTCGCACTTTGGGACCACCGGGCATGCTCTAACACGGAGCATCCATGCACCACAGAGGCAGTTCCGTCTAGGAGGCCTTCCCCATGTTCAGTAGCTGTGGAGCAGTAAAAACTGCTCCAGGGTTATACAAGGAATGCTGATGGCACTCCTAGCACAGCCCCAGACGCAGCCTTTGCACCTATTTCTGTGTGAAGCTGTTTGTGTGCAGGGCGGCAGTAGCCGCAGTCGCATGCCGCATTGGCCAGTTGATGTAGCATTGGCCCAGCACACCCGGCCGTTGCTTTGGTGTGGCAGATGCTGCCAGGCAGCGGCATTCACATTTAACCTGCTGCAGGGTAAGTTCCAGGTAAGTCTGGAATGGGGCCAGAGTTTGCAGTGCAAATGCTGGCCACTGTGCCTATACTTTGGTGGGACTCTGACCCACGGACTTTAGTTGGGAAAAGGTCCAAAGAATTAGTTTGAGGTTCAGTAGTCACCATATGAGTTCTTCTCCCACATCGTAATCCCCAGCTGATGATGAGTTTGAAAATTACCTTATAAAGTGGGGGGATGCGGGGCACTGGGGGGGGGTTGTGGGGCGCTGAGGGGGGGGGATGCAGGGTGCTTCTAAGGCCATTTTCTGGGAATTGAGAGCAGAAGAAGGTTTGCCTTTGCCTCTGCTTGAAATGCCCGTGAGCATTTGGTGGACCACTGTGTGCAACTGGATGCTGGACTAGATGGGCTGTGGCCTGATCCAGCAGGGCTCCTCTCAGGTTCTTATGGACTAGATGGGCTGTGGCCTGATCCAGCAGGGCTCCTCTCAGGTTCTTATGGACTAGATGGGCTGTGGCCTGATCCAGCAGGGCTCCTCTCAGGTTCTTATGGACTAGATGGGCTGTGGCCTGATCCAGCAGGGCTCCTCTCAGGTTCTTATGGACTAGATGGGCTGTGGCCTGATCCAGCAGGGCTCCTCTTAGGTTCTTATGGACTAGATGGGCTATGGCCTGATCCAGCAGGGCTCCTCTTAGGTTCTTATGTAAGCTTCTCTCACTTGTTGACATGAACTAAGTTGGCACCCCTGGTTATGTTCTTTCTTTCTTTCTTTCTTTCTCCCTCCCTCCCTCCCTCTATTCCTGCAGGCACAACTAATTGCACAGTCCATAGGCCAGGCTTTTAGTGTGGCCTATCAGGAATTCCTAAGGGCCAATGGAATAAATCCTGAAGACTTGAGCCAGAAGGAATACAGTGATCTCCTCAACACCCAAGATATGTACAATGATGATCTGATCCACTTCTCTAAGTCTGAGAACTGCAAAGATGTATGTTGCCTTTTTAATCATCTTTCGATTGAGCTGGTAGTCCTCCTGGGGAACCCAGTGCTCTTAAAAATTTTACAGTCATTAACGTTCCTTGTGAAGAACTTTCATCCCTGTTCTTCAACCTCCTGGGATGTCAAAAACTATTCTTTCCTCTTCTTTCCCAGTTTAGGCAGGCAGAACAAACTGTACCCAGCTGAATAGTACTAGATTGATAATCATGTTTTTTGCATTTTAAGAAATAGTTTTCAGATATTTAGCATGCGGCTGTACCATGCAGCTTTATTCAAAAAATAAAGTGTTCAGCAGCTAGCATACAGCAGAGTTGCATTCTGACTGGGTAGATAGCATAACTGAATTCTATACTTTCAAGAAAGCCCTAATGAAACTATAATATGAACGCACTTAAATCCATAGTAATAATCTCACTGTGGTCTCTTGTTTTATTCCATGTTGTTGCTGGATACCAATGGGTCAACAGGGTATTGCTTCCATGAGCACCTCTATGAGCCAGTTGGTCTTGTGGTTAGACTGCTGGGCTCGTATCTCATAGTCACCAGGTTTGGTTCCACACTCCTCCATGAAGCCAGCTGGGTGACCTTGGGCTAGTCACAGCTCTCTTTCTGAGAGCTTACAGCCCCACCTACCTCACAGGGTGTCTGTTGTGGGGAGAAGAACAGAAGGTTTGTCAGCCACTTTGAGTCCCCTTAGGGGTGAGAAAAGCGGAGTATGGAAACCAACTCTTCTTCTCTGTGCTGTGTTTTTGGCAAAAATATAGAGCTCGTTTGCTGTTGCTTATTTCCCAGGGGGTTTGCTCTCCCACTGTGCTATAGCCACTCCTTTATTCCTCTTTTTATTGGCAAAAATATTTCCTCTAATTTCACAGATTCAGGTAGAAAGAGAAGCAAAGGAGTTTGCCTGTCGATCTGCTGGCATTTCCAAGATTTACAAAGGAAAAAGCCTCTCTTTTTTTGTTTGTTTGTTTGTCCTCCAATTCAGGTTTTCATTGAGAAGCAGAAGGGGGAAATTCTGGGTGTGGTGATTGTGGAATCTGGTTGGGGGTCCATCTTGCCTACCGTTATCATCGCCAATATGATGCATGGAGGACCAGCTGAGAAGTCTGGGAAGCTCAACATTGGAGACCAGATCATGTCAATCAATGGGACAAGCCTGGTGGGCCTTCCGCTCTCTACATGCCAGAGTATCATAAAGGTAAAAGAAAAACCCAAGTGTTTTAAAGCGAAATTGTGCGCATGGGTGCAGCATCAGAGATGTTTGCCAATCTCTCAGCAGCTTAGCCAAAGAAAGAGCCATGATACCTGGGGAGCAGCAACAGATCTCTAGGCTTCAGCGACGTTCTGTGTAGGGAGATTTGCACCCAAATGCAAAAGGGGATGTTTACATGGTTTCTTCTCAAGCCTGTTTTTATTCATCTCAAGTCAAAGGAAGGATTTGGCTTCTTGCGTGCCATGAGAAGTTTAAAATCTCTGCTGCCAAGGACATGTCATTGCGCCCACTTTGTTTTATGGTCCTAAGTCCACCATGATCAGACTCTTTGGAATGCTACTTGTCCCACACAGGGGGACTTTCCTTTGTTTTTTCGAAAGAAACAGAAGGGAATTTTCACTAAAGAATCTCTCTGGTTTTCCTTTAAGTAATACCAACAGCAACACCAGTAAAGAGCCAGCCCTCCATTTGCAAATGTACCATGACAGGCACAAATGGGCACTTTGCTGCGTTTTGCTTTTATCACAAGAAAGGGAAAGTCTGTTCCTTCTCCTAGCAATCTCCCAGAGCCTAATAGCAGTGGAGAGCTAGGGCAGTAGATTGTGGCTTTTTCTCTTTTTTTTTTTACTAGTTCCTTATTTATGGCAAAGGATCCTACGTGCCCAGATGTGCCACACAAACAAAAGAATCCACCCTGCATAGAACTTCACCCCCATCTCTGATTGATGTGGAACTAACAGAAAGTCCTTTACCAGCCCGCAAAAGTAGCATTAGTGAGAAGACAGGCAAGATGCTAGAACTCCAGTCAGCTCTGTGCTGGAAGGGATCACATTTATGCAGAGCAGGTATGCATCTGCTCTGCAGACAACCAAAGCAGACCCCCACTGGAGAAGCAAGCCCCATCACCACCCACTGTCATCACAATCATCCGTGCTTTTGTAACCTCTAGATTGGACTACTGCAACTCACTCTACATGGGGCTGCCCTTGAAGACGGTTTGGAAGCTGCAGCTAGTGCAGAAAGCAGCTGCTAGGTTGCTGACTGGGACAGATGCCTGGATGCACATCGCGGTGGTCTTAAAAGAGTTGCACTGGCTGCCGATTTGCTACCGAGCCCTATTCAAGGTGTCAACTTTAACATGGGCCCCAAATATCTGAAGGAACGCCTTGTCCCATACTGACTTCCCCTTGCCTTAAGATCTGGATGGGAGGCCCTCCTCGTTGTCCCTGCTCAATAGTAAGGCCAGCGAGCCCTCGAGAGAGGGTCTTCTCAGTGCCATCTTACCCTGACGTTTAAATATCTGGACTTGGTAGTAATCAGCCAGAAAGAGGAAGGTGCAAAGTCCCATTGGACGGGTGGGGCTTAGGGTTGCTGGCTGTCTGGGATTCTAGACTGGTATGCTGGAGCGTAAAGGCCTCATCCTCTTGAATTCACCTGGGCCTGAGTTGAACAGCCCTGTATTCTTTATATTCTTATTGTATGTTAATGGGGGCCGTATTTGGATTTTATCATTCATAATAAGACATATTTTGGTATTTATATAAGCTAAGAAGATACGGTTCCACATATCCTTAAAAGGTTTGTTATCTTTACGGGAATTCCACTGAACAAAATATATCTGAAGGTACTGTGCTATAGATCTGCTGAGCTTGAAGGTATGTGAGGATTCAGTTCGCGTAGATCAATTTTGATTAGGTACTGAAAGGCACTGACAGGAAAGACGACGGAGAAGGTTGATGACTTGACTAGATCTATGGTATGCGTATCTTCACGTTGAGTGAGAACCGTTGCAAAAGGCCAAGATATAAATAGCCTGATTTCTTCTTACCTGCTAGCAGGAAAGGAGACATTTGGTTAGATGAAGTTTGAAAGATCTGTCAAAGCTGCAAGTGAATTCGGTGGTGCAAAATATATGAACTGAATTATATAAAAGGATTAGCTCTGGATGAATAAGAGGACGGTCAGAAACTGTTCTTAATGAGAGGTCAGGTTAGGATGCCTTGTCACTCCTTTTCTGTAGGTTTGATCTGGATAAAAGTTCAGCTTCTTGAATTTTCCAAAGAGAGATTGCTTGCAGCACTCTCTGATGCATAGATTTAGTTCATTTTGGGGTGGGGGTGGGGGGGTTCTGTGTAGCCGTCTCTGACAATCTGCCCCTGTCTACAGAAGGACTGAAAGAGCTGAAAAATGTACATGCTTTTAAACATCCTCTTTAAAGGGTGTCTGTCTGGGCATCTCCAGCTGTCGTTCACCCCAAAGCCACGTGCGCAAGAGACCTTAGAGGAGCGATTCTTGCTCCTTTCCCTGTCCTAAATGAAGTTGAGAAGCTCACAGCACCACTTCCCTGGCTTGTGGAGAAGAGGCCCAGTGTTTCCAATGGGGCTTCCCCCCCAATTATTTCCCTCTGAATACAGCAAGCGAAAGTTCATAATTTTCTTCTCGGGCTGTTCCCATCTCCAACAGTTTATGTTAACTCCCAACAAAGCCAGTGGGACTGGTGAAGCTGGCAAGAAATAGTGCAGCTGAAGTACAAGGAAGTGGCGAAAATGCCCTCTATGATAGGTCCGTTGACAAGATGTGTGAATCTCACTGTCCTTGAGAACACCGGAAGATCTACCCAAGTCATCTTCACAGTGATGAATTCAAGAAGTTCATCCATAAAGGCTTTAATGAGCCAGTTTGATCTAGTGGGTAGGGAGCTGGACTCTTATCTGGGAATACCGGGTTCGGTTCCGCCCTCCCCCATGAAGGCAGCTGGGTGACCTTGGGCTAGTCACAGCTCTCTTCTGAGCTCTCACAGCCCCACCTACCTCACAGGGTGTTATGTTGTGGGGAGAATAGAAAAGCTTTGTCAGCTGCTTTGAGTCCCCTTGAATGGGTGAGAAAAGCGGGGTAGAAAAGCCAACTCTTCGTCTTCCTCCACGAAGCCAGCTAGGTGACCTTGGGCTAGTCACAGCTCCCTTCTGGGCTCTCACAGCCCCACCTGCCTCATAGGGTGTCTGTTCTGGGGAGAAGAATAGAAAGCTTTGCCAGCTGGTTTGAGTCCCTTTAAATGAGTGAGAAAAGTGGCGTAGAAAAACCAACTCTTCTTCCTCTTCTTCTTTAATAGCTGGAACTAGACCTGGTTTGGTTTTTTGTACATTTCTTTCTGACCTTGGAAATCCAATGAAAGTTGTCTTTGGAACAGATCAGAAATTATTATTGGGACAAATTTGTAGTTAAGCATCCTTTATTACGATTGCTGTTACATGACCTCCACGTGCATTTTTCTTTTCAACTAGAAGGAAGCAGAGTGATGAAAAGTCAGGACCGTTCTGGACTAGGGGTGTCTCTTTCCTGTTAGCTCCACTTATTCACCATAGATCAATCACCACGTAGCTGTTTCCAGACAGATATGCACATGGAGCGGAAGGATATGATAGAAGGAACAGTCCCACTTATAAAGTGCTGGTGATCAATTGCTGTGTTTAATATGCACATGTGTATGCCAGCGGATGGTGTCAGCTTCCAGCTTAGGGGTTGGATGCATTTACAGAAATCAGGACAATCAATGGCTGTCAGCCCTGATGGCGGGTTGAATGATGCTGTAATGAGAGTCAGTTGACCCTCTGAAAATCAGCTGCTGGGAGGCTGTGAGCAAAGCAAGCTGTGAGCTCATGTCCTGCTGATGGGTTTCCTTATGCAGTTAGCTGGCCACTGTGTGAACAGATTGCTGGACCTTGGGTTCGATCCACTTACACACAGCGAGCAGCTCAGGCAGAAGAATTGGATCACTGGTTTGCCAGCTTTATACTGTCAATGTGCAACCGGCTGCAGTTGCTGAGTAAAGAGGTTGCTGGAATGAATGTGAGACCTCTGATTTGTAAAGCGTGCTGGGCTGCTTACCTTTCCTTAGGCTCTAACCCAGAACGCTTCTTGCTTTTCTACTTGCAACCTTCTTTGCTCTGGACATAGCAAATCACCAAAAATGTTCCCCTTCACTTGCTCCCTGGCGGTCTATAACCGTATCTCCCTTGTGCCTCATCCTCAAGTTCTTGGTTCAGCATCAAATACTTTTAATAATTTTGAAGGGTGAGCAGTGCTTCATTACCATAAGGTGCCACTATGGATGGCTTTCTTTTTGCTGTCTTCTGATCATTTCGGTTGCAAGTAGACCCTTTTCAGCTCCTTGAACCAGCTCAACCCCGGGTGGAAGAAGCAATAAACTTGATGAATCCTTTAAGGCAGCTTCTCGGGAGGTGAACTCCTGGCTACTGTGGACGTTTGCTGAATGAATGGAAATGTGGCCAGAATAAGTGCTGCAGAGCCAAACTGCATCAGTTTCTGTTCATAGTCGTGGTTCGTGGCAGCAATTCCACCTGCATTTTGAGCTGCTGAAAGCAGCATTCTGTCTGTCGCCGCGTCCCTGTGGAGCTCCAAGGTGACCGGCAGGCTGATATCTATGCTCTGCATTGGAGCTCAGGTTCCTCCCCAGTGTGAATGGTGCCAAAGAATAGAAAGTACTTGTGCTTATATTTCTTTTACTCTTTTACCTCCTTTAAGAGGAAAAAAAATGCTTTCTCTGATTTCCATTTAATTATCCCAGGAGAAGCTATGCAGGTCAGGGGTGTCATCTAGGTTTCCTTGTCCTGAGACACTTGATTTTATTTTACATCAGTTGCCATGTAAAAAATGTTTGGGTTCACTTTTTTAAATAAGAACAGTCCATATCTCTGCATTGAGTGTTCTCTAACATGTGCTAATAAGATCTGAGCAAACTCAACGTGTATAACTAAAGCAGGGATCCCCAAATGTTTTGACTTCTTAGGCGCATCCCCATTATAAGCTTAATCCCGTTTCCCTAAACCGAAATAATAGAACCGGATGCAAACACGAATTGCCTGTTCCCATTACTTTCAGCTTAATGGCGTTCGATCCGGATTCTGAGGATCCTAAGTGGCGTACGTGACTCAAGGGGGGACTCAAGTGGCTACTTCCTAAAAGCTGCTTTTCAGGGCTGCCCTGCCCTCTTCCTGGTGTGAACTCGCCATCCATAACGGACCCCTTCACGGAGCCTGGCTGGGTGGATACCGCTTGCCTGGATGGAGGAAAAACGGCAGCGGGCGGCCAGCGATTCTCCCCATTGCCCAGGGTACACAGCAGGAGCAGCAACTTAAGCCCCCTTGCTTTAAACATTCACACTTCTCCCAGAACCTGCCCTGCTTTCCTTTCTCCTTTAAAGGTCAGAACTCCAAAGAGCTAGAATTGCACAAAATTGCAACATTGTTATCAGGTGTGAAGTGGCTGGATTGCTACAGTGTAGCGGCTGCTGTGAAGGTTGGATTTTTACACTGAAATCACCGGCTTTGGAAGCAAGCTATTGGGGGAGGGAAACCCTAAACATGGATTCTCATCCCTTAAAATGGTATGGTCCCCACAGTAAAAAATGTAACACTTGTCAAGCGCACGATCTGGAGTGAGACCTGTTGAAGTGAGGGCTAACATTGACAATGCTTTGGGGCGATTTAACACACGGAAAGCGTGTTAAGCCAACCTGACGTGGGGTCTGCGAGGATTGAACCCGTATTGAAACCGAAATAAGCTTGCCGTGGAGATTCACCTTGTTTATACCAAAGCCGCCTCCAGTTGTACTGGGGTAACTTTTAACTGTATCTGAAGCATACATGCAGTTGAAACAACTGATCGAAAGTGTACCATCTTCCATGTTAACATTCCAGGTGCAAATTTCACAATAATAATGTAAAATTATTTTCGTCATGCTTCTTAGGGTTTGAAAAACCAGGCCAGGGTTAAGTTGAATATAGTAAGATGTCCTCCAGTAACTACAGTTCTCATCCGAAGACCAGACCTCAGATATCAGCTGGGCTTCAGCGTACAAAATGGCATTGTAAGTTGCATTCAGCATTAAGAGTTTATTACAGTATTTCTGTATTCTCACCTTTTTTTTAGAAAAGAACCTTTAACTTTAGAAGGCATCTTGATAATTTAATGAATAAGCAAACGACATATTGGAATTAAACTACTGGGACGTATTCATAAGATCTTAATATTATTTCCAAGCAATAGAATTGTTTTATGACCACAAGAAGGAGAAATATTAATGCTTCATTGATAATCAGAGGTGGTAGAGTTAAAACTGCTCTTATTTCACACCTATAAGGTGTTAGCATGGATATGTTTACTCAGCAGTAGAGAAAATCGCTCTTGAGGTTTGTAGACATTGCTAAAAGGATTTGGTAAATATGAGCATTGAAAATCCTTAAGTGAGTTGCTTCTTCAGTACAGTTGATGCGCCGATCTTCAAGAAAATCTGAAGATCACCCTATTATAAGGTATAACATTCTGACACACCGACTGACATCCATAGGTGTTACATATCTGCATAAGTCTCACATGGGCGGCTATTTCAGCTGACTCTCCTTTACAGAGATGTTAAGTACATGGCATGGATCACGAACTAGACAAAAAGTCTAGTATCACATTGCTCTGCTGAGCCTGCCCATATTACTAAATTTAAATTACCAAATTACAGTTCTCAAAAAACCTGCTCCTTTTGGTTGCACAGGGTCCTGTGATTGGTCCTGTGTCCAGTTTGCGTCCTAGAGGTATGGCAGACTTTTTTTGTATTTGTATACTACTTATTCCCCTAATTTTTTAAAAAATGGTCAGAATGATTCAAGAAAGAGTAAAAATAGAAAAAATTAATAAAATTAAAAATACAGAAAACTATTGATAAACTATGCAATATCCAATATAAGGTGTTTTTTTAAAAAAGCAAAACAATAACAATACTGATTAATGAAAAAAAAATCACACAAAGAAAAATGAGAGGAATGTTGTAGCAAAAGAAAAGGACGCAACTGGCCAGGACATTGTCTTTCCAACCCTCAGCCAGGAGCAGCCCTTTCTTGTATCCAGCGTGGGGTAAGGCACTGAAGGGGCAGCGAATGCAGAGCAGCTATATAGCGGCCAGACCAGAGGGATTTTCGCACTGCAACGCGTTCCAAACGGAACGCGTGCAGGCGGGCAGCTTAAGACACTTCCGGGCGCTTTCACTGTTCACACTGACCCTGGCAGATGGGAAAGGGGAACCCCGATTCGGTGGGTCCCGTCTACCGGCTTCGCCGCGCCGGCGCAATCGCCGGCCCGGCAAGTCGGGCCCTGGGGGCGTGCCGACGGCTGTCAGGGAGAGAAGCGTGCGAACGCTTCTCTCCCGGAACGCGCCGGGGCGACTCGTACGCGTTGGAACGGATGCAGAGCACTTTAAAGTGCTCTGCATCCGGAACGCGTGGAAGACAGCTCCGGACACGAGGCGGCGCAAGCCCCGCTCGGGCAATGCGAATGCCTCGTCCGGAGCTGTCTTCCACGTGTACCGGAAAGGCCTGTGCGAAAAGGCCTCAGGTCTTATTTTCTATCCGCATGCAGAGAAAAGCCATGTGTGAGTGAGGGGCCCCGGACTGTTCCCTGCTTTGATGACGTCACTCTCCTCAGGTATCTGGGAGAAGAGTGTACAGAATGGCCCTCAGGGCTGTTAGGCCTTAGCTAAAGTGCTCACCCCCTTCATGGATCGATGCCTTGTCATGGCAGAAGGGCTTTGCAGGGCCACCCAGACAGGCAGGTCATAGTGGAGAGTTCTAACTAGAAGTGAGCCACTGGGGAAGGAAGTGGAAAACCTTGCCAAGAAAATGCCAAAAGGCTGGAAGACCGTCCAAGATGGAGGCCTGGAGTAGAGTGTACGGTAGATGCAGGCAACTCTAGAAAGGGAGAAGCAGCTGGGCAAAAACCAAAAGACTTTGCAAGAATCCCTTAGAAGGAATGGAGGAGCCCTCACAGTCAGTAAAATGCAAGGCAAGCAGTACTAGGGTACAGTCTCAAAAATGACAGAACGATTTCTGATCATAGCCAAGGCAAGCCGTACTATACAATTGTAATCTAAATAATATCACTTACGAATATACGGTGGCAGTTACGAAGGCAGTAAGGGATGAGATCTTGTAGACAGAATGCCAGGAGAACCAGGGACAGAGGTTCATAACATTGTATAGGAGGGCACAACAAATCCCAAAGAAGAAGAGCAAGAAAGGGAATGATATACCCAACTAAATGCAGATTTCGAAAGAACAGAAAGGAGAGAGGAGGCTTTTAAAAATGAGAAATGCAAAGAAATAGGAGGATACAATAGAATGTGAAAGACAGGAGATCTCTTCAAGAAAGTTGAAGGTATCAAGGGGATATTTCATGTGAAAATTGGCTGTTCACTGGAAGGACAAATACTGAAGCTTAAGTTCAGATACTTTGCCCACATGAGAAGACACGACTCACTGGAAGAGTGATGATGGGGTGTTGGGAAAGATTGATTAAAGGGATGAGATGGGTGGTTAATGTCATAGAAGCAACGAACATCAGCTGGAACAAGTTCTAGGAGACAGTAGAGGACAGAAGGGCCTGGTACCCTATGGTCCATGGGACCGCAAAGAGTCAGACCCAACAGAGAACAGCAAAAGTGCCATCTCACAAGAAATGCCATTTGTGTCGTGAGGGGGAGAGAAAATTTCCTGCTTCTGACTCTCCAGGGGATGGTTAAAAACTATCAGGTGACACTGGGAATTATTTTAAGTATTCCAGAATAGCAACAGCACTGTTCCACGATACTGTATTGGTGTCAGGGGTTCTACAGAGACAGGTGAACTTGCTGCGTTGAGTGACTGCGGGACAGGAACTGACCATGCCTGCCTGTGCTATCGTGTGGCCACTGCTGTATTTCTTTTACTTCAGATCTGCAGCCTTATGCGTGGTGGGATCGCAGAGCGAGGAGGCGTTCGGGTCGGACACCGGATCATTGAAATAAACGGGCAAAGTGTTGTAGCAACACCTCATGAAAAAATAGTCCACATTCTCTCAAACGCTGTTGGTGAGGTAAGAGATGGTAATCCTCAGTGCCTTCATGACATGGCTGCTATCACCAAATCAAAGCACTAACAAACTGGTTACCCTGTATTTTATTTTATTTATTTATTTATTTATATTTATATTTATATCCCGCCCCATACCCGAGGGTCTCTGGGCGGCTCACAACATTTTAAGACACAAACATATCAAATCTATATAAAACAATGCTAAAACCAATACAAGGTTTAAAATCCAACATAATAATACAGTGGTACCTCGACATACAAGTGCCCTGACATACAAGTGTTTTGAGATACAAGCCACCGAGCGAGTGATATTTTGCTTTGAGATGAGAGTAAGATTTGAGATACAAGTATGTAAATACAGTACAGTACATAACAAAAACAACCGAGGTGGTGTTTTGGGAGCTGGAATGGATTAATGGGAAAATTGCTCTGAGATATGAGCGATTTGACATAAGAGCAAGGTTACGGAACGAATTAAACTCGTATGTCAAGGTACCACTGTACTAAAAAACGGAGATACAAAAACAGTCGTGGAGTGTGCACTGGGGCGGGGGGGGGGGCGGGGGGGGGCTTTTAACCAAAGGACTGAGTGAAGAGGTGAGTCTTCACCGCCCTCCTGAATATAAACAGGGAAGGGGCCTGACGCACCTCCAAGGGGAGACCATTCCACAATCTGGGGGCCACCACAGAGAAGGCCCTCTCCCGGGTGCCCACCCGCCTAGCTACTGAAGGAGGAGGGACAACCAGAAGGGCCTCCCCTCCAGATCTTAAGACACGGGCAGGTTGATATGGGAGAAGGCGCTCCTTTAGATATCTGGGGCCCAAGTCATTTAGGGCCTTATAAGTCAGAGTATGGTGTTATAATTGTTTTTAGTCTAGAACCTCCCTGTGCCAAGCCATAACCCCAGTTGTTCAGGCGTTAACTATATGTATGCCTCGCCTTCTGCATCTGGCAACCGAGTTTAGTCCGACATAGAACTCATAAAACAAGTTAGTTAAGCAAGGGATAAACCAAGCACTTGGGTGTGCAAACTAGCTTGCCAATGCCATTTCTGTGTCCCACCATCTCCTGGTTGTGGCATGCCTGTTATCAGTCTTCTGTTTTCTTTAGGTGAGCTAGCATGGTGGTGACACAATAATAAACTTGGTAAGAGCTGAGTTGAGTTGAAGGTTGTGAGGCAGGCGTAGCCTTTATCTTACACACCGCATTGTCACTCTGTGGACCATTAAAAACTATGGCCAGTTGGTAACTGATTGCAGCAAATGGCTGATGGAGTGTAGAAGACCACATAAGTTTTAGGGTCTCTGTCGTGTATCTAAGCATGTAGTGTTCTGATGCCATCTGGCATGTGGCAGTGTTTGCATGGACACTTGATGTGTTCCTTACAGTTGCCCCAGGGTTGGGTGGACAAATGTCTAGGCACCCCAGATGGTCTGAGTTTCTGCAATTATCCTACAAGTCACAAAGCGAGAGGGCGCCTTCTTCAAAGAAAGCCGCTTCATATTTAGCACACCACCAGACTGAAAGGAAGGAGAGGGAGAGACTGGTTTTATGGATTCCCTTCTGTGTCTTCTTGTAATCACTGGAGATCTGCTTCTGGGCACTGGGAATCCTCTAGAAGAACATGGAGACTCCTTGGGAGCCGTCCTTGGATAGCACATTTCAAAAGCGGAAGCAGCTTTCTTTGAAGAAGGACCTCTCTGGCCGATCTGCACAGAGTAATGATTCTGTTACTCTTTAGGGAAATGTATAGAAGGAACTAATGACTCAGTGCTACTTTCCTTCTCCAGATTCATATGAAGACCATGCCGGCTGCCATGTATAGACTCTTGACGGCCCAGGAACAACCAGTTTACATCTAAAGCTCCCGTCCCCGGTGTGTATGGAGGACAGTTCTCCTCATCAGTGATGGTGTTTTCTTGTGCTGCATTTTGCCGCCTGCAGGCTCACTCTCCTCACCTTTTATTCCGCTGTGTACGAGATCAGCTATTGAGTTGCACTTTTTTTGGTTTCACACAATTCACAGAAGGGAGGAAATAACGTAGGTTTCCTCGCACACGCGCACGGCACGCCCTCGTCCACGTTACACCACCGGTTTACACCTCTGTGACCGCTGAGACAGAAAACAGGTACATAGAAGAAAAGGAATTAGGAAGCTCTTCTTTACCACATAGGGACCAGCTAGAGGGGTAAACGTCTCATGGGGTTGATAGAAGGGATGGTGGTTTCTTTCTCTGACCAAATTGTTACACCCTTACCAAAGTAAGCAACAAGATGGTAATAAGTTTGCCCTCAGGGAAAGGCTACATTGTGTTTGAGGATGAGATAATCTGTTTCTCCTGCCTCCCCTAATGTAACTCAAGGCCTTTCCATAATTAAACTGTTACTGCAAAGGGTGTTTGTTCCAAGCTGAAATTCTCAAGACGAAACTTGAGTAAGAGCAGGCGCGTTTTTACCGTTTTTCTCCCAGGGATGAATCTGCCCCCCGCCTTTTGATGGAGCGTGATTTCTATGTTGTTTTGCAAATAGCTTTTCTACTTATTAGTTTCTTTCTAAATACCCAAAAGAAGGTGCAGTTGGGGAAGGGAGGGGGAGAGAGAGAGGGGAAAATATTGCTTTCAGATCTTAATTTTCTAAACTTTTTCATCTGTATATGTATGAGTGTTTATGTGGGTTCGCATTTTAAAACTGTATGCTTGATATTTATTTGGTTTTTTTAAAAAAGCTGCAAACAGTCCTAAATCGTTTTGTTCTGAGCTAGGTTTTTTTTTCTAACATATCTTTGGTCTAGAAGTTTGTATTTAATTTTTTTTTAATTCTCTTTACTTTTGGAACACAATAGAATAGTGAAAAGTAAAAATTTAATTTATTTTGTAATATATATACATATATATATAAATACATATACATATATATAAATAAAAATATATGTAAAGGTCAAATCCCACACCTGGGACTTAAAAAAAAAGAATATGTTCACTTAACTGTAGATGCTTATGCAATGAAAGAATATTACAAAATGTTTTGGCTGTGCTATTTAAAATCAAGGAGAGTCTATAGAATTTGTTTTAAAACTCCTAGGAGAAAACCCAAAACTATAGGTCAGGTAGCACCTTAAACTCTTCTACATGTATTATGGAGGTAGAGCCCCCAAAAGATGATACTTGATCTGTAATTATTTAAGATCGCTGTTAAGGATAACCCATTCATTCTGTTGGTTTTGCTGTGTCAAATATGGTTCCCCTTTGGCATCTTCCATTTCTATGTGGCGTAAGAAAGAATGGCATTAGAAAGCTACAGAGCAAGGGGGTTGGGGTATTTGCATGTTGCATGGATGTGCACACATGTTACAGGTATGTAATGGTTTACTCCTTAGAGTTGAATAGCTGTGGGTGTGTGTTGTGTGTGGATGCATGTAGATCCAACCCTCTGCGGTGTACAAAGAATTTCCAGGAGGGTGAGGAACTGGTAGCGTAGCATGAGCCTCTGAAGGCAACTGTTAGGGAGGCATGAAGTTATTACTGATCTGTACACTGCAAAAAGCAGAGAGAGCAGAGACATGGGTTCCACTTCATTTACAAGACTTTTGAGTAATTGCTATTATACTGCTATACACTGTACAGTGCAGGAAAATATATAACAAAAAGATCAACTTTCGACAATTCCAGCAATCCAGCTGTAGCCACTTAGGCAGACCTAAAGACACTGAAATCAGTTACCTCTGCATAGGATGGAAGCAGAGTTCCTTCACCGCTTCCGTTGCCCGCAGTATTACATGCACACACAGAGTGCATTAAAAGGACGCCGATTTATCGGCATCTTCTTAATGTGCGCTTACCTTTCGATGCTCCACTACCCCTGCGGGCCACGGAGATTCCCGTTTGGTGGTTGGGAAGACCAAAGCTTCCAATCCGCTCATCTGGTGGACCAGAAGCCAATACACCATCCCTGCAAAGCTTGCAGTTCGCCAGCCTGGAGGACCAGAATCCCCGGATAGTGACATCTGGGTACTCAGGTAGATTCTGAACATTCCAGGTATCCCATTCAAACACACACCTGCCCCATAAAACATCCAGTCCTATCTGAACTCATCCAGATGTTCCAGGCATAGTGAATGACAGGGGAACTAATCCCTGGGGGGCGGGGGCAAATAACTTTCATAATCTACATGTCAACCAATTTGGGATTTGAAGGAACTTTTAAAGCTTTCCAAAGTCTCGGGGGGGGGGGGAATTCCTTTAATTAATCAAAATCTGGACATAGTAGTGCCTGGCTAGCAGGTAGTATCAGACCCTAAAATATGTTGGAGTCTGGTTTATTTTATTGTCAACATATACAGTAGCCCAGAAGTCGAGAATCCCCAAAATGGGCATGAGGCAAAGATGCAAGACCTCTACCTAACAGCTAACCCATTAAACAAGTGTAACTCCAGCAATTTGACAAGCACTATGCGCTCAGCATTCTTCTCTACCACAATTCACAGTGGCATTCTAGTTACGAATGCCGTAGGGAGACCCCTGTGCAGATTACTTAACTATTAAAAGTAAGGGAGCTGCTCTTGTTGCCTTGGTGAGGAATTTGATCTCTACATTGCTGTCACCAAGGCCACAAATCTGAGGCAAATGTGATGCACTTTGCTATGTCTGGGGCCCATCTGCGTGGGCAAGAAGGCAGCTTAAACGTTGCTTCTTGTGCGTTCAACGCTTCATACCTTGGAGGGGGATTGAAATTCCTCCACGTGCCCTCAAGCCTCGTTGTCCTGGGTTGGTGGAGATGGGCAGGATTAAGTCCCCCTCCAAGGCTGAATGTCATATGGTGATACAGCCCTAGAGGACTAAAGAGAGAAAGAAACACCGAGGTGAGGAACCCAATTATTTTTGGGCCTAGAGGAAATACTACAGTAGCATAAGAAACAAAGCATGTTGAGTATAAGTAACATGACGGCAAAACTGCCTTTAAAAAAAGATTCCAGGCCACAAAATTGCCACATTTAAAGAGAGCAATGCTGACATTCTAGGTTGTTAAAATTAATAGACTGTTCTAGCAAGTCAAAATCTAAGGTTTCCAAAACTAAGAGGCAACTGGTGGGCAGTTTCCAGTAACAGGCATAATGCACAGGTCTGTATGTGGACACACATAAAATACCCAGCATTTTGGAGCACATAGAGGCGCATAATTTATTGCACACTGTACACATTCAGCTCCCTGCAGTGATGAAACACCATACCTTCTAAATCCTATGTATGCCTTCCTTTTCAGTCAGTTAAGAATGTCCCCCTCTTGTAAGTCATAGACAAAAGCTACTTGAATTAAACAGCTAATCCCAAAAGGTCAAGTGCTTCTTCTCTGCATTGGTGACTTCCAGAGCAGATACCAGTTCTATTTGAGGATTACTCGAGAGACTTTTTTTACACTTCTGTTAGAACAGATTCAATTGGTTGGGTATGTCGGATGGGGAGTGTTACAGAAGGGAAAAGAGTTGTGCAAGCTTGAGAGGATTCTTACCGTCGGTTTTTCCCAAATTGTTCACGGTGGAGGTAGACTCAACCACCTCTTAATTCTCTCCCCACCTACCGCTGATCGGCCTGGCTAGTGCAGAGCCACACCGGGCATTGGCAGGGCCACAGTGACAGAGGGAAAGACGGGGCGGCAGCTATGCTAATATCTACAAGTCCAACGGCCTTTCCCGACTCTTAGCGATTAGAACAAAGATCGCCAGCCAGATTAAGGGAAAAGTGTGTTTCGTGGGGCTGTTTTTCACCATAGCCACAGGGCTAAAGCTTTCTGATCTCTTGGACTAGATCCATTTTGTTTGAGGTCAATCCAACATTCCTCTATTTTGAATACAGGCTAAAAATTGAGGTAATTCTATTAGAAATTGTGATTCCCAAAAACCTTTGGAGCACTACAGAAAATTGTCACTTTCACTAGGTGATCAAAGGAACAAATGTTACACTCCTCAGAGTTTGCAAAAACCCATCAAGGATGGCAGCTGCCTTCATCTATATT
This sequence comes from Aspidoscelis tigris stejnegeri, assembly GCA_023333525.1. Classification (NCBI taxonomy): domain Eukaryota; kingdom Metazoa; phylum Chordata; class Lepidosauria; order Squamata; family Teiidae; genus Aspidoscelis; species Aspidoscelis tigris. Next base: position 77,431,489 of record JALMGA010000007.1, read on the forward strand.
TTACATACTTGTTCATGTTTACAGACAGGTTGCAGCTGCCTCTTGGCTTAGCATTTTTGTACGTGTTTCTCTGTGTTGCATTATAATTTGCAATATGTTTGGGATTCTTCCAAGTGTTAGGAAGGGGGAGTTCTTTGAGTTTCCAAGACGAAAAAGGAATATTTATCTCAAAATGAGGGAAAAGGATACACATAGCTCTAAAAATTATGAAGTTGTACTATCGTTCTGTAGAAGATGGCACACAGAAATTACTGAGAAGCATTTGGAGAAGTATAGTATTGTATTTGTAACAATATAGTTCTTTGTAAACACTAAACTTGAAAATATATATATATATATGATTAAACTTATATATATATATATGAGAGAGCCTGGAATGTTCATACTGCACATTTACTGAATGTAATTTTTCAGAGTTACCACAAGCCCCTTACTATGTAATGCAACTATAGTGGTTGAGGAGGGTTGGTTTTTCTTTTTCTTTCCCTTTTACTTTTTCTTGACCTCTGTTTTGTTGTGATGTACTTATGTGTGCTAATTCCTTTATTTAACAGAGTGCTGATGTCTGTAAGATTTGCAACAATAAAAACATACCAAAAAAAGGTATTAGGTAGAACCAAGAATTCATTAATATTAGCTAGAAAGGTGTCATTCATTTTGAGCTACCTTGCTATTAATAAATGTCCTTTTACACACAGGTTCAAAATATTCATAATTTCCACCACCACTCTAACCTTAACATAATCAGTAATTGCTCAAGATTGCTTTAACCTACAGAAATCTTCTTGCACTTCACAGAGATGGAGAACCGTGCCATCAGACTTAAATATGCCACAGAAACAAGAATGTAGGTTTACTTGATAGATCAGTGAGAACAGATAATGTAGTGAAGCATAATTATGCCAACCTAATAGCAAAAGGAGAGGTTTACTAAATTACCCTCACCTAGTTCCAAAGAAACTGAGCCTGAACTAGAACTGTAAAATTACCCTGAAGCCTTAAGACTGCTGCCCATATTAACAGTAGGGATTTTGTTATTTATGCCAGTAGGAGGAATTGTACAAAATATATTTTGGAAGATCTGAATATCCTAGATGATATTTCTTTTACTCCCCCCCCCCCCAAGGAAAAATAAATAATAAGGATCTTTTTACAGAAGGCCATGAGCAGGATACTGAAACAAGCTGGGTACTTATCCTGCCCATAGACTCCCATTCCTCAACTGGTTGGCCACTGGGAGAACGGGCCACTAGACTATACGAGTCTGATTAAGCAAAGCATTTCTTACAATCTTCTGACTGCCATTCAAAATGCTTTCTGTGACTGTTCTCTTTGCAGTGGATTTTGGCTGTTGTTCTTTAGTATTAGTTGGCACACAGCATGGATTATTTATTGTGGTTTCTGAGTGATCACCTGCTCAGGAGCGGTTTCCATAAGTTCAGGACTGAAGCAGCTTTTAGTGAGTTTTGATACTGATACTACCAATAGTACTGCAAGACCCGCTTGTAAGTATTGAGTTTCTAACTGGTCCTTAGGCAAAACACAAAGGTTCAGTAAGGAGCACTCCATAAACAGAGACCTGATTTGTGCTTATACCTATTAATATGAAGTTCACACATTGTTAATCTCTTCACCTGTAACCTACGTCCACCGCCTAAATCCTTAATGGAGTAGACACATCTCCTAATAGTTACATTCTGAACATAGCCACCAGTTCTGCAATTTAGCATGACCACGGTTGAGGTCCATCTGGCTGCTACCACAATCCAGAACGCAAATAAACATGCCCTTTGTGGTAGAGCTTCTCTTCCTAGAGTGGCATCTTCTTCAAGATGTCCTTCCTTCATTTTGTTAACTACTTGAAACAAACATACCTAAGGCTGTGGTTTTACATCCTCAGCCAATATAATCTGGAGAGCCAGAGAACAGCCACGCCTGAGATCACCACTCAAACATGACAAACAGTGTCTTGTTGGGCACATCTGAGAGGTTTCCACTTTTATCACCTTATATTTTTATGCAGCTATCAAAAATAGCTTGGAATGGTTGAAGGGCATATTGTGACCAATCTTTGTAATCAGCTCAGTTTCACTCTTAACATGGCAGATGCTACTATGACGTTTTCTGCTGTGCTTAGCCACCAAGTGTGGAGTCCTTCTAATGAAGAGAAGCAACTATCAACTCTATCCCTACATGCCTTTAAAGAAACAAAATGCAATTGGGTGTAATAATCCTAACCGAAACTACAATTCCTAGAGGTGCAAAGTGCTTACATTTTAAGTATAAAGGATGAATTGCTTTCGGATACCTTCGTATCTTCTTTCTTCTTTACTACATCCTTAAAAAAGTGCTTGTGAGATATATATATTAATCACACCTGAATATCCTTGAGTTAAAGACAGATTTGAATGAAAACATGCTGAGGTTTCCTCCTCCAAGACTCTCCTCACATGTGTTTGCAGAAGCAGCAGTAAATACAAAGCACACACGTTTCTCAGCAATCCACGTTTCCACAGAGCATTTTCACGGTCTGTACAGACACCTTGCGCACGGTCTCACAGGGGCCACGTCAGAGCACCGTCTCTCGTACGACTCCAATGAGGCTATGGGGCCGTTCGTGCTCCGTTCTCTGTGTTCTCCTCACTAGCGGCCGGACTTCTGCCGCGGTAAAAGTGCTCACGTCCCCACAGCTCTCTAAGTGCAGGAGTCCTGGGTGCCGTCTAAAAGGCAAGGTGTGGGCCTTGCAGGCAGATGGATCAGCGGGGGTCATCACCTTCAAAAAGAAAATAATGACAAACAAAAGCGCCATTTTGTTGCACTTACAGCAGTTACTTTTCAGAACAAAGAAGGAAAATGAGCTTTAAAATAAAATCCTTAAGACTAGGTTCGTGTCAAATATGCTAAATAAAGTTGTGAATATATAGTGTCAAACGTTTATTTCGTAGGCAATGTAAAAGCAATATTCAGGAGAGTGCCCAAAACGCTTTCTGAGTTATGTTCCCACCTGCAACAAAATTCATTTTTTCCCAACTGCTTTGTCTTGGAAAAAATAATGGGAGACTTTTTCTTTAGTCTTCATTCCTATTGGGGGAGGGTCCCCCCAAGGAACCCAAGAGATGCCCTTCCCTGGCCGCATCCTCATTAGAAGCTTAATCCAGTTTCCCTAAACCGAAATAACAGAACTGGATGCAAACACAAATTTCCCTAATCCCATTACTTTCAGCTTAATCGCGTTCAATCCGGATTCTGAGGACGTACGTGACTCAAGGGGGGGGACTCAAGTGGCTACTTTCTAAAAACCGCTTTTCGGGGCTGCCCTGTCCTCTTCCTCCTGGTGTGATCGTGACATCCATAAGGGACCCTTCACGGAGCCTAGCTGGGTGGCTGCTGCTTGCCTGGATGGAGGAAAAACCGGAGCGGACAGCCAGCAATTCTTTCCCCTCCTCTCCTCATTGCTCAGGGCACGTCGCAGCAGCAGCAACTCAACCCCCCTTCGCCTTAAACATTCACACATCTCCCCAAACCTGCAGCTGCTTTTGTTTCTTTTCCCTTTTTTGAAGGTCAGCACTTTCAATGGCAAGATCGTTATCAGGTGTGAAGTGTTGGATTGCTACAGTGGATTGCTACTAGGGCTGCTTTGAGGGATGGATTTTACAGCTTGCTTTGGAAGCGAGCTATTGCGGGGGGGAAGGGAACTCTCATCCCTTAACACAGAAGGGTCCCCACAGTAAAAAATGTAAAACGTTTCACGCGCACAAACCGGAGTGAGACCTGTTGTAATGAGGATTAACATTTACAACGCTTTGGGGCGATTTAACACGCGGAAAGCGTGTTAAGCCAAACTGACGTCGGGTCTGCAAAGGTTGAAAACTGTTTGAAACCAAATAAGGTTGTAATGGGGATCCCCCCCCCCCACTATCAGATAGCAAAAAAAGATTGCTGCAAAACATTTGAGTTATTATGGGGTATTAGGGATGTTCACAATCCCACGCCACCCCCCATTTGCTTCACATCAAAGCGAATGGGAAATGAATTCACACTTGCTTGAATGGGACCACTTCAAACGTGCTACGATTTGAATTTGCTTCCAATTCCCCTCGAATCCCTGCTGCCACCAGCCATGTCTGCGAATCTGGTGTGAATCCTTTCTGGAGGAAACTGGGCAGCCACTACGAAGCCGCAAAGAAAGACACAAAAGCTCTTGCTTTGCTTGCGAACGTCAGTCGTCAGATTTAGCCAATATTTGATTCAGACGCAAAGGTTCAAACTTTCACAATTTGCACAAACTGCAAAGGTGGTGGACATTTTTCACCCATCCCTAGGAGTCATACCCATCACTTTGGCAGCGACTGATTCATTGCCCCAAAGGGAGATATTCCCCAGCTGGTCAGCAGGGGAAGGGGCGAAGGACAACCTCCACAGCCCCATAATTCAGCTTCGGCGGTGCTTAAATTACTGCCCAGAATGGAGAAAATGACCTGCTTAAATTAGCTGACTGGGAAGCCCAGAGGCAAGTGGAAGATGTCCACTGTCCCTCCTCCCCGCTGATCCAAGGGCCACGGTCACACCTTTAAACTTCCTTCAGTCCATCTTCTGCTCTGTCTGCTCTCACCTTTTCATTTCTGCCTCGTTTATTCATGGACTTTCCATTCAGGAAAGTCCAAACGGAGGGTGGGAAGTCCACCAATGAAACAGAAATGAAACATTACTCATTTTATGCTGCTGAATGGGTAAATGGGGACAAAAAAAAATCCCAATTCCTTTTTCAAAATGCTGCAATTAACTAGGACCTGGATTTATTCCAAACTTAGAATATGCCCTTGATTTGAAAAGCTGTTTCCTGAATTTGGAATACACCAAAAAGAGCAATACGAGATGCAAAAGCTGTTATGTCGCATGTGCTGGGCTCAAAATGCAAGTAATTTTCACAGCTATTCCCACTTCAGCATTGAACCGCGCAGATAAAAAATAATTCCTATTTTATATTAAAGAAGAGTTGGCTTTTCTACCCTGCTTTTCCCACCCATTTAAGGGAACTCAAAGCAGCTGACAAAGCTTTTCTGTTCTTCTCCCCACAACAGAACACCATGTGAGGTAGGTGGGGATGTGAGAGCTCAGAGGAGAGCTGTGACTAGCCCAAGGTCACCCAGCTGGCTTTGTGGAGGAAGAAGAGTTGGCTTTTCTACTCTGCTTTTCCCACCCATTTAAGGGGACTCAAAGCAGCTGACAAAGCTTTTCTATTCTCCCCAAAAAAGAACACCCTGGCTGAGTCCCCAAAAGACTTATTTGCCTCTCTGGTCTCCCTCTACTGTCACTGTATTCAAGCGGACTTTAAAAGTGCCCTGCACTTCCGGAATAAGCGTCCGCATGAGGCTCAGCAAAACGCACGTTTAAAACGCACCTTCCGTCCCCACAGAAGCGTGTTTTCTTTCCCCGCATCTTTTTCTCCCCGCCCCCTCTCTTGTTCAAAGGAAAAATAGCCAGATCTCTGTCCCCCAAAATGGCTTCCCATGCCGGCAAAGGGAGTGATCGCTCGCTCATTCACTCTCAGCATTTACTTTCACTCTGTTCTCTGTTCGAAATGGCTTGGCTGTAGCCATCGGCCGTGCGATCGTGCACTCACTGATTCTTATCACTTTCACATCACCCACTTCACACCTGATAACAATGTTGCAATTCTGAGCAATTCTGGCTCTTTGAAAGTTCTGACCTTTACAAAGGAAAGGAAGGGAACCTGCTGCATTTCTGAGAGGTGTTAATGCTTTTTGGCTGTGTGTGCAGGCAGCAATCCCTGCCCCTTTTGCCACGGAGCGTCCCCAATGTAAAAGTTGCAAGGAAAACCCGCAACTTCCAGAAAGAACACTGAAACTCTTCTTTAAAGGGCACTTTTTTGTTGCGGGTTTTCCTGCTTTTGTAGCACTGGAAGCTCGTTAAAAACCCTGGGATGGGGGCGCTCAGAGGCAAAAGAAGATTTTTAGCAGACTTTAAATTGCTTGGGGACAGGACCCCTGTGAGGTAGATGGGGCTGTGATTGCTCAGAAGAGAGCTGTGACTAGCCCAAGGTCACCCAGCTGGCTTCATGGGGGAGGGCAGAATTGAACCCGGTATTCCCAGATAAGAGTCCAGTTCCTTAACCACTAGGCCAAACTTGCTCGCAAGTTTGGTAGGAAACAAAATACAGAACAGGTATTAACCATGAAGAACTCAGCACACATTGCTTCATCTTACTCCTTTCACTTGCGTTCTATGCTTGGGAGCTCCTTTCCTGCACATTTCTCCTGCTTTACACAGCCATATTTTGTGTTGTGTTCAACATTGTTGGCATCTTATGAATACTACCACATACAGCTACTTGGAAAGAAAGGAAAATCTTCCTCTAAATCGGTTTGGTGTGTTTAATTGGGATAAGAGAATCATCTGGATGGAACGCTTGCTGTTTTGCTGTCATAAGGATGACGCTGGAAGTATGTTTTCATCAGTTTTCCAGTGAAATCATGAAGGCGGCATCTTCAATGTCAAGAAAATGGACGCCTCAGCAGTGGGGTTCACTAATGAGTTGGAAGGTAACACCACGCACACAGTCGGCACCCCTCCTTGCCTTGCAGACTTCAAAGTCGTAGAAGAAAATTCTGGACCTTCAAAACTTCTACCTGGTAAAACTGACTGCCACAAAGGAAATGGCTGTGGGAAGACACCTGGCATGAATATCGACCTGTCGTGCCTTAAGATCTAGCGGCGAGGCCCTCCTGGTTGTTCCACCACCTTCAATAATGAAGCTGCTGGCATCCGGGAGGGAGCATTTTCTGTGATGGCCCTCAGACTATGGAATAGCCTCTCTCTTGAGGTGCCTCATGCCCTTTCTTTATATATATATATTTAGAAAAACATTGAAGACACACCTCTTTGCCCTGGCCTTTGGCTGAGCTCACTATATCCCCCCACCCCCAGTACAGACACTTGGGTATGGGGCGGGATAGAAATGATGATGATGATGATGATGGCATGACAGGCTGTTCCCTCAACCCCACCATCTTAGATCGTGGTAATGGAGGCACAGAAGAGCAAATTCCACCTTTGGAGACCTCTGCCAGAATTTACCAGCAGGCCACCTCTGAGAATGGTTTCAGCATTTGGGAGCTGGATGGCGGTCCAACGAGGACGGCCAAGGGTTCATCTCTGATGCACCCTTTCAATCAACTGTATGCAGTCTAAATAAATGCTCCTGTAATCTACCACCTTTCATGACTTTTAACCAGCTATGAAACACTAGTGGGTGGTGAATATCCATTTGTAGTTTCCTAATTAACTCATTTTTCTATTTTGAAACTTAGGGCCTTTTCACACTTAACTTCAGTCGGATGCCATTCCACGGAAATTAAGTAACCTAGTGGTCCTCACAGTGCCAACAATCCACACTGCTGTAGCAACAGCCGCGCCAATTTCGGACGCACACAAGGCCATTGCTATGGTAATTCCGACGTAGCATGCAGTTGCGCAGTTGCGCACACACACCCCAACCTGCCCCCATGCAGTATTCACAACAGAACTAGGTGCAAATGCCTCATTTGGGGGCTTACCCCTGCATAGCTTTGGAGGATTGGCTCGCATGCTCCAGGGTGCTCTGGGACAGTGTGCTTATGAAGAGTCCCATGTGAGTCCTTTGGGTATATGGTGGAAGAAAAATGTGTGCATGCATGGACAAAAAGGCCCTTAGGCTGATGGGAATGTTGGCAGCTTGGGTTAAGATTAGGCTTGCTCTCCCTGTTACTTGTGGATATCAATCCAGCCAGTAGCCAGCCCCTACACAGCCTCTCCCTAAAGTATCTGCGTTATGTGGGTTAAAAGAAAGCCAGGGTTGAATTAAAAAGAAGAGGCAGGAAGGGGAGATGAGCCGATTCAGGCACCCAAATTGCTTTGCTCATTCATAAGGACAAACTCTACCACTCTAGGTACCTATACACTCTTACATGCCCCCAATATACATGGGCTTTGCTAGAGGCCACGCCAGTGCCCTTCCCTCCACACTACTAAAGGGCAAGCATTGTAGCAGAATGTCCCATATGAAATGCGGCGCTGGTCCTGAATGTTGGGAGTGATAGAAACTCTGGGCCATTGGCACTAAGGTGTTCAGTACAGCCCGGCACGCTCTGGGATGGAGCATATGTGCACTGCAATGCTACCTCAGTCCCAGAGTGGCCTAGAGCTGCCCTGATTGCTGCCAGCTGTGGAATGAACGCTCCCCAAGGGTGGCTGTGTCTGCAGTCCCATGCTATGTCAGCAATCACCATAACAATGGCCTGGAGCACATGCACTTCAAGAGGTCCCACCAGCCACCATTCCTAAACCTAGCTTCTATGGGATAGTCCCCAAGGACGTTAAATGTGAAAATGCCCTCTTCCTCTGATGTCTTTTTTATAAAGTTGCTAGATACCATTTATTCTGTTTATAGTCAAATCAATGGATCTCTTAGCTGAATTTTACCTGATACAGATTCCAACACTACTTGGCATGTGGCCAACTTCCTTCCTTCCTTCCTTCCTTCCTTCCTTCCTTCCTTCCTTCCTTCCTTCCTTCCTTCCTTCCTTCCTTCCTTCCTTCCTTCCTTCCTTCCTTCCTTCCTTCCTTCCTTCCTTCCTTCCTTCCATCCATCCATCCATCCATCCATCCATCCATCCCTGTATGCAGTTTGTTTTCTTTTGGTCTAAGACCATAAAAAATGTTGTTGTTACCTGTTCCCAGGTGCATTAAAAATACTGGCATGGCAAGACTTGGAGACAAGTCCCAATTCCATTTTTGGGCACTGCCAAATGCTCACTCCCATAATTTGAAGGTAATATGGGAAATTCTGCCCCATCTTTTACTGTCCTGGCCTATTGCTCCACATGATCAGTGTTCTGGCGAAAAGAAACAAGCAGTGGCCTAGCTGCAGGAACCTGCCAAAAGCTGATGACGACACAATGTCAGAAATTGCCAACATCTGTAAAGATCTTGCACTTTCCTGCACCATCTGGCTAAGACCCTTGAGCACTTATGTCCTAAGATTTAATGGATTAGTTTTAGAAGCACATTCAATTTCCCCTGCGTGTAAGACACAAGACAGGGCCTTTTTGTACCTTTGCATTCTTTTGACAGCACCTGGAGGAGAAAGACCTGCTGGCTTTGGGAAGACCTGTTGCCTGCTGGGCTGAGTGCCTGCCTGCCCCACCCCACCCAGTGCAGAGAAAGAGAAGGGAATCGTTTAAACTCCAATTGAACGCTTTGCACTCTCCTCCTTTACTTGCGTGAAATAACTGTGGGGGGGGGGATAGTAGAGGGTTGTGTATGCTGTATATGAGTATTTATGCAGTTTTGGTGAGTTTTGTATGAGTGTGTTGTATGGGTGTGTGCTGAGGAGTGAATGTGTTACACCTTGGATTCTGGAAAGGCTCTGTTCATGAGAACATATAATTTTAGATAGCACTGTTTTAATTTTTTTTTCTCATCGTTTAATACTGGTTGTACTGCTGTTCTTAACTATTCTTGTGTTTTGTGTTTTGTTTTGAGCTGCATTTTTAAACTTGTTTTAGTTTTATATAGGCTTATATAGTTTTTATATGTCTGTTTTCAAATGTTGTAAGCCGCCCAGAGACCCTTGGGTATGGGGTGGCATATAAATGTAAATATAAATAAATAAATAAATAAACTGCGCCTGTGGTGCTCACACACTCCCATTTGCAACTCTTCCACCCAGCCTGGCCATCAGTTACAGTGCTAGAGCGGTAAAAACCGCCCTACCTCTATACATGCAGGGGATGCTCTTGCCCAAGCAAAGCAGAGACGTTTTCGCATTACTCCCGTTCCATTTGGAACGGGAGTAGGACGGGAAGCTTAAGACAGCTCCCGGCGCTTTCCCCTTTCACACACAGACGCGCCAGAACGCGTGTAAACGCGTTCCGGAGCGTCTGTGTGCGAATGCTCAAAGCGCCGGGAGCTGTCTTAGCCGGCAAAGGCCGGCCAGGGGCGCGGAGACAGCCGCGGAGGCAGATCGACAATCAGCTGATTGTCAAACAGCTGATTGTCGAAGCCGCGCCGGCGTCGGAGGCGGCCGCAGCTGTTCGGGAGACAGAAGCAGGCGTGAACGCTTCTCCTCCCGAACGCCTGCGGGCGGCTCGTCCGCGTTCGAACGCATGTAGAGCACTTTAAAGTGCTCTACATTTCGAACGCGAGAAAGACAGCTGCGGACACGTCGGAGCGCAAGCCGCGCTCGGGCAATGCGGATGCCGTGTCCGCAGCTGTCTCCCACGCGTCCCGTTCACCCCCGTGCGAAAACGTCTCAGGTGTGGTACAGGTGCACCTTGTGAGAGTGCCCCGCCTTCACCGCTTTGTCTAATACGAAAAGGCCGACGGTCAAAACCAAATTGCATTAATGTTAGAATCAAGAGACCCTCAGAGTGTCCTAGCCTAATAGTTTGCTGGTTGCCTTTCCTGGAGGGAAAATGGTTTAGCTCAGCAAGCTCTTGCAAAAGGTCTCACTCTGAAATCATTCAACATGGCTGCAAATGACTAGCCAGAGACACCATAGGAAATGTTTAGGTCAGTTACACTAGTGAACTACCTGCTCAAGGAAGCTGGCACTGGTGATGACTTCTTCCATGTGTTCTTCATCCGATTTTAAAACAGATTTTATGTCTTCCACCAGTTCATGAATATCTGGGGTCATGCTGCATGAGGACTGGTCTAAGAACTTGGCTACCAGCAGTTTAGTATCGATGTAGGATTTGTAGTCTATCAAAGACCGAGGTCTGGAGCGCAAGGACTTTGCTCTCGTGCTTTTTCTTAGAATGACAGGCGCTGCTTCCGATTTCAGCTCCGTTTGAGTTGCAGCTTCACAGCTTAACACTGGACCTAGGGGGGAAAAGATGAAGTTGCATTTTAACCGTAAGGAAAAAGCACCACACCTGTATTGAACATTTTCCATCTCAAAGTGAAGCAATCAATACCATAAACAAGTGCAATAAAGGATGGATATACCATGCATATACCTGTCTGAACGAGAAATGAAAACAAAAACGAAATTCTTAAAGATCAAATCAGACAAGAAGGTCTGTAGTCAGAACTGTAATCTGGATACTGTGCTATGGATAGAAAGGAAGAGTCTTGGTCGTATTATCTCTCAAAATGAATGAATTTCACATCACAGTAGTCAACTGTCATCTTTGGATCCTTTTTTCTTAATGGATTTTTTTTTTTACGGTAGCTCTTATTCTTTCTATAAAGCAAATACAACTAATGGTCAGAGAACCAATGGTTCCTAACTTTGACAACAAATTCAGATTCATTAGTGACAGTAATTAATCAAGACAGCCTCTCTGCCCGTGAAAACAACTGTGCCAGTAATCACAAGGATCAAACAGGGCGAAAGGGGGTGTTTAATGCAGAGGAAAAACTGTGCACCAGAGTTCCCAGGCCAAATTCCATGGTGCTAAATATTTAAAAGTGCAGTTCTAATACTTACAATACACAGCAAAGACACTTAGTTCTAAAAAGGTATGTCTTTCAGAGATGTATACTGGCATTTTATCCTTACTAGGATTTAGACTGCCTGACCACAACACACTAGCAACTGGTTTGGAAAGGTGAAAATAGACAATGCGATCAACTCAAATACTGAAGCACCATCCAATGCTAACCCAGTTGTGGATGCATATGGGAGTTTAAATTATCTTCCACACTTGCATCAGGCTACACTTCAGGAGGCGGATTTGGCTTTGAGCTCCAAAGTCTTGCTTCAAGTTCTACCTTACTGAGTTTTCTCTGCTCGTGGGAAGCCTGGTTCTGTTTACCAGCCTGGGTTTTGCTGGTAAGATCCAGGCTGGCAAGGATCCAGTGCAGTGGTCTAGGAATGCACACGAATGCATTTTTTGCATTCAGATATTCGATTTGAATCAAAAATTAGAAAATCCGTATTTTCAAAAATCCGATTCGAATCTGGATTATCCGGATCCGTTATTTGCAAAAATCCGATTCGAATCGAATGATACAAATGTCCGGAACATTCGTATCCAGTTTTCGAATCCGTCTGCATCCCACTTTTTATTGTGTTTGCATTTCGATTGTATCCCGTTCGCATCCCGTATTATAAGTGCAAATAGACCCGATATTTGGATGCGACATACAAGGATGAATTCAGTCAAATTATTCAAAAATCCATATTGGATTGTCGAAAATCCAAATTCAATCTGAATTCAAAAATCCGATTCAAATTCAAATGTCAATATTTGTCGAATCTGAGTTGAATTTTCGAATATCTGTGCGCATCCCGACAGTGGTGGTCATTCACAGTCACAAGGGCTAACCTAGTCTTGCAGCTGGCCAGGAGGGCTGCCTGGATCACCAAGGCAAAGTCTGAACCAGCACCCAGTGCATGGTCAGATATGCCAAGACAATCCTGCAGCTGCATAAATGCACTTGCCACATCACACCTGGAAACAGGTAGAGGCTGCAATCCAGAAGCAGCCCAGCCACTCCTGGTCAGTCCTTTTTAGCAGTCCACAGCCGAAATGTTCCTGGGAGGGCTGTGGCAACTTCAGATTAATTCCCCCGGCTCCCAAGTACAGAGTGAGTGATCCAGCAAGCAGCCGGGATCACTCTGCCGCCATAGCACAAAGAGGCTCCATCCAGGTCAAAGCATGACTGCAAAATACAAGGCGGGGTATCACTTGACGAAAATGGAGGAGGGCGAAGGGTTACCACCAGGGCTAGCCTGCAATATGAGGTGGCATGTTCAAATGATGCCCCAATGTCCCACATCTTGTGCCAAAATGCTTTGTTTTCTGCCTCATTATTGCTCTAAGGCTGCATCCCCAAAGGACTTATTTACTTCTCCACTGTCACTCTACTGTCACTCTATTGAAGTGGACTTTAAAAGTGCCATGCAAATCAGGAATAAGCGTCCGCATGAGGCTCAGGAAAATGCGTGTTTTTAACGCACCTTCCGTCCCCATAGGATCCCTGTTTTCTTTGCGCGCATCTTTTTCTCCCCGCCCCTGCTCTTCTTCATAGGGTGCCAGCGGGAATGGGGAGGGACTGCGCTCGGTGTGGCCACAACCAGGAAGACAATCCCTGACAAGTGCAAAGGAAAACCAGCGATCGGTTCTCTGTTCGTCTCCCAGATCTCCCCCCCCCCCAAAATGGCTTCTCGTGCTGGAAAACATTCACTGACAATCCCTGACAAGTGCAAAGGAAAACCAGCGATCGGTTCTCTGTTCGTCTCCCAGATCTCCCCCACCCCCCGAAATGGCTTCTGGTGCTGGAAAACATTCACTCTCACCACTTTCCCCGTTATTGCTGTCAAAAATCCACCCTGTCCAGCGCACGATCGCTCATTCACTCATCACTTTCCCTGTTTTCGCTTTAAAATCCACCCCTAGCAATAATCCACCCATTTCACACCTCACAGCGACTGCAACAATGTTGTAATTCTGCGCGATTCTGGCTCTTTAGTTCTGAGCTTTAGAAAGTGAAGCTGCTTATGTTACTGCTGTGTGTGCAGGCGGCAATCCCCGCCCCTTTTGCCACGGAGCGCCCTCAAGGTAAATGTAGCGAGGAAAACCCGCGACTTCCAGAAAAAGTGCTGGAAGTGTTGTTTAAAGTGCATGTATTTTGTCACGCGTTTTCCACGTTTTGTAGCGCTGGAACCTCGTTAAAAACCCTGGCTTGGGGGCGCTCAGAGGCAAAAGGAGAGTCTTGGCAGACTTTTTATTCCATGGGGACAGGCCCTAACTTTCCTGCTAAAGAATTTTAAATCACTTTCAAGCATCTGAACAGCAAATGGGACTTTTCTTGCCTGCATAGTAAGCCCTGGCATTTTTGTTTGCCATGCCTCCTTGGATGCAAAGATTTGAACTGCCCCCAGAAAATCTACAGTCCAGTCCAGCTCAATCTCTACTGAGATGCCTGCAAGGGGATCAGAGATGTTTTTAGCAGAAGGACTGGCAGTTAATATAGTCACAAAAACGACAAGAGAGTCATCTTCTTATTTGTGCACATACACTTCAGAAGAGCCTCTGGATTGGACCCTGTTGAAATATAGGGCAGGATGAAAATTCAAAGAAATAAATATCCTGAAAGGACTTCCTGTTACCACCCAAATCATCCATCTCAATCTTGCCCATGCAGTACAAGTCTTTTGATATAGTGATTGATAAATCATTGTTGTCATTGGCAGCCATCAAGTCGTGGCCGAGTCCTGGTTGACTGTGTGGGGACCTCTGTATCTTTCTTGTAACATACAGGAGGGGAGAGACCCTCGGCTTTCCAGGGAGTTTTCCTGAGCACTGGGCTGCAGCTCCTCCCTTGGAATATCATACAGTATCTCAAATATACAGCTGTGCTCCATGAGCACCAAGGAATATATTTCAGCTGACTGCACTGTATAATTTGGACCTAGTTAAGGAACTGTGAATCATCTCCTATAAGATTGTGCATTGCAATCAAAGGTCTTCCTCAGCAACTCTTAAATTCTTGAACAGTTGGAAAATCAGCTTTAGTATTAAGCTACCATGCTAGCTTTTGTCCAGGTAATCAAAACCCACATTTCACTGCTAAAACTGTAGGCATGACTTTGCTTTGTCCTGTTGTCATCTCATCGTTCCTCATTTATCAAAACCAGCACCTTGAGAGTTGATTGTTTGCAATATTTGTCATGCCACACTTTTTAAACTACACAGACACTGAAAGCTATAGATGTTTCTGGTTTCCTCTCCATTTCATTTCCTATCAAAACCTGTTCCTTGGGCGAGATGGAATGAGGACAGCCCACCGTTCGTCTTCCCAGGCTGATGCTGGTGGCTTATCACCTCCATTCAACTTCCTTTTGAACAGGATGCAGCGCTTCTTGCGTCTAACGGAATCTTCTCACGTTGCTTCAAAATATAGGATGATGAACTGACAGAGAAAACATGCAGGAACGCAGAATTTCATTTTAAAATCCAACATCTTCACCGATCACCGAGTTCAGTAAGTGAGAACCACATGAGACCAAAGTAGAAGAAAAAATAAGGGCTTAAGCCTCAGATCTGGGCCTACACTTGTTCTTGCTTTCATGTTGACACCATTGTGACCTCTCTTGGCAGCAGTCAAAATTTCCATACTTTCCAGCTTTTAAAGAAGCACATTTGTCACACGAGCTCCTGTAATATCATCAATCTCAATAAAATGTAGCTGCTATTTCAGGGACAAGTTCCAAGGTTCTGTAGTGAAAAATGTACCCTTTGTCCCATACAGCGGATAGGATGATGAAGTAATAGGTTGTTGACTTCAATCTACCACAGATTTTATTTCTGTTGCAAATAAATGAATGATCTCGATTTTCCGCTGCTTTTCCGGTTGGAAGTGCGATTTCAGTGGCATCATCTTTTGCACCAGCAAAATCCCAAATGATCACTAGGATATCTGGAGAAGGGACAGCTTAGGCATTTCCGCACTGCAACGCGTTCCAAACGGAACGCGTTCAGGCGGAAAGCTTAAGACAGCTCCGGGCGCTTTCCCCGTTCACACACAGACGCGCCAGAACGCGTGTAAACGCGTTCCGGAGCGTCTGTGTGCGAATGCTCAAAGCGCCGGGAGCTGTCTTAGCCGGCAAATGCCGGCCAGGGGCGCGGAGACAGCCGCGGAGGCAGATCGACAATCAGCTGATTGTCAAACAGCTGATTGTCGAAGCCGCGCCGGCGTCGGAGGCGAGCCCGCAGCTGTTCGGGAGACAGAAGCAGGCGCGAACGCTTCTCCTCCCGAACGCCTGCGGGCGGCTCGTCCGCGTTGGAACGCATGTAGAGCACTTTAAAGTGCTCTACATTTCGAACGCGGAAAAGACAGCTGCGGACACGTCGGAGCGCAAGCCGCGCTCGGGCAATGCGGATGACGTGTCCGCAGCTGTCTTTTTCGCGTTCCGTTCAGCCCCGTGCGAAAACGTCTCTTGTTAGAATCACTTACTATGGGTACTTTCAGACACTTTGGGCTAGTCTGTGGTACGAGGGGGGCAGGGAATAGCCCTAGCACAGACTAAGGGCAAATTCAGATGTACGTGGCTGAGGAACTTCTGGGACAGTCCTGCATGGGGTGTCCACATTACATGGAGCCCCTTCTTTACCACAAGTGGCACCATGCATGTAGGAGACCTCCCACGCATATAACGGTAGAGCAGTTGTAACCGTTCTACTTCTGTACTAAGTGGCAGGTCTAGGACACATTCCCATTTGCACCTGTTCTGGGCGGAAGAGATGCCGATGGAACAGGTGACGGGGCGGTGCAGGCACATTGCATACAACAATGTCTGGTCACTATAGGAATGGGACCGTGCAGGTACGTTGGGGCTGTTGCTGCGGCTCCATAATCATCTCCATAACAGAAGCACTGGCAAGGTTTGGTATAGATACAGCATCCTAAAGTGTAGACACCTGAGGAAAATTTGCACTTTGCCGTCCATCCATGGTTGAAGTTCTCCATGCATATACTAAGGGTTCGCCCTAGCCAGTGCTATGACACACGGTCCCTCCCACCAGCTGCTCTTCCTGAAGTGGTGCCCACAAAGATTCCCTTGGGATCCTGGGAAACTCTGCTACCTAACCTTAGGCATTTCCGCACTGCATCGCGTTCGAAACGGAACGCGTTCAGGCGGAAAGCTTAAGACAGCTCCGGGCGCTTTCCCCGTTCACACACAGACGCGCCAGAACGCGTGTAAACGCGTTCCGGAGCGTCTGTGTGCGAAAGGGGAAAGCGCCCGGAGCTGTCTTAGCCGGCAAACGCCGGCAAGGGGCGCGGAGACAGCCGCGGAGGCAGATCGACAATCAGCTGTTTGACAAACAGCTGATTGTCAAAGCCGCGCGGCGTCGGAGGTGAGCCCGCAGCTGTTCGGGAGACAGAAGCAGGCGCGAACGCTTCTCCTCCCGAACGGCTGCGGGCGGCTCGTCCGCGTTGGAACGCATGTAGAGCACTTTAAAGTGCTCTACATTTCGAACGCGGAAAAGACAGCTGCGGACACGTCGGAACGCAAGCCGCGCGCGGGCAATGCGGATGACGTGTCCGCAACTGTCTTTTCCGCGTTCCGTTCAGCCCCGTGCGAAAACGTCTCTAGTCTATTCTTTGTCCTATGCGGATAGAGTGTGCAAAGAGGGAGCGGGCCTCCCTTATCCCACACTAGTATGTAAAAGGGAGGCCACCAATACCTCTCTGGACGTGCAACACCACTATGCGTGGAAGCACCTATGATTCTGTAGCATGAACCTCTATTTCTTCTTTTTGAGGTCACAAACACATTTCCTCCTTGAGAAGCCATGAAAATATCTTCTCCCTCCTTACAACTGCCTTATATACTTAGAATCAATCTCTCTTACCAAATTATATTGCTTTATAAATATTTAATCTTCAGGGCACAATCTTCATGCATCTTATTGCTGAAACTACAATCTGTACTGCGCTAACTAGAGCTTTTGAGTTTTTAGATGTGCATTTTCCTTAATACTAAAAAGTCTGGCTGGGCTATAACATCTCATCAGGCAAACAAATATCTGAGCATCTGCAAAATAAAGATTTCTTTGATAGTGACTCTTCTTCGATGCTCTTGAAGTACAGCATCAAGCACAGCACCTAGTTCCGCAGTTCTCACTTCCTGACCCTAGATACTGGTCATTTTTGTTCCTCTGCAAAAGCAGCCCAGATACAAACCTGCCCACAAGGTACTCCCTTCCCTGTCATGCGCATTCAGGTGAACCAACTGCCCCAGTGCTAAGTTCTGGGTACCAAGATTTCTCGCAAGGGCAAAAAGCCGTTCCAGAACATTTTGCCAGTGAATAGACTTCCATGATTTTTAACTCCGATGACATCTAAAATTCTTTCCCCCAGAAGAATAGCCATCTGGGTAATCTGCTGCCTTCTTCTGCCAGAATTTTTCAGTCCTTTGTTGCTGTAAAACCAACTGTAGCTGGAACATTACTATGGAAGAGCTTGCAACAACAGAAATGCGGCATTCAGGGCTTCTGAGTGCATAAGGCACTTTAGCATCGCTAGGGGTCCGCACTAATGCTACTTTGAATGAAAGTTCCCATTTTCATTCTCCTTAGAAAAGATCACACTTTCCATTTATTGTGGGGTGCACAGGCTCTGATCCTTTATGCTCAAAGAGCTAAATTCTGCAGTAGCTTGTTTGTGCTCCCCTCCCAGCCTATGCAAGAGTGTAATTTTCCCGATTCAATTCAAATACCCGAAAATTCAATTTGAATCTTTAAAATTCGAATTGAACCAAATTTGATTTGAATTAAGCAAATGTGAACCTGTTCGTTCAAATTTTCAATTCGAATTTGCACTTACAAATGTCAACAATATTCGCATGCGTCCGTACACATCGCTACACGTCTGTCTGCATCCCATAGCTCTCCCGTAGGCAACCTGTTTTCGTCGGGTACGGATCCGTACAAATGCGTATGGATGTGGGAAAGATGCGTACCTGCAAGTATGCATTGTGTACAAACCCGTAGACATATGAAAGTCCAGATAATTCAAAATTTGTTAGAATCTTTAAATTTCAATTTATGAACATTCGATTCAAATTCGAATGTCAAAATTCGGACAAGTTCGATCGAATTTCAAATACCTTTGAATATTTGTGCATACCCCTAGTCTATACACCCCTTCAGCAAAGTATGTGGTTATACTCATTTGAAAGAGACCTGGAGCCTCTTTGCACTACAGCAAGAATAGCTGTAGTGAAGAAGGCTAAGACACGCAGGAACGCTTTCCCCATTCACACGGAGGGAGGCAGAAACGCGTCTACACGCATTCGTGATTGTCTCCGTGTGAATGCGGAAAGCGTTCCCGTGTGCCTAAGCCTAAAGAGGCCGGGACAGGGGCGGGGCACCCCACCCAGGCCTCCCTGCCATTGGGTGACTAACACCCAGGGGTGGGCAGACGTGGCAGGGCCCTTCTCTGGGTTCCTGCACATTGTAGGTCCCCTACAACTGGCAGAAAACCCCACCCCGGGAACCACTCGCCCACCATATGGCCCGGGGACGTGAGCACGCACGCAGCACCTACCTGCTGGCTGTCCTGGGTGTGAATGACCCGGCTCAGTAGGGGCCACAGAGCACGTGCACGCGGCGCAGCTTCTGATTGGGCAGCTGGCCCACATAGGCAGTCTGTCCAATCAGAAGCCGTGCCGTGTGCACGTGCTCCGAGGCCCTGACTGAGCCACACCATTTGGACCCAGGACAGCCAGCAGGTAGGTGCTGCGGGCCCTGGGGTGGGTGGGTGGCGCCTGGGGGGCCTCTGCGGGGTTCAGCCGCCTAGATCTAGGTGGCTCAGCCCCGCAGAAACCAACGATCTGCCCTGATGGGCCGGGGGATGAGGGCTCCCTTGGTAGACGGGCCCTAGCCATTCAGCACTATGGCTCGGGCCAGTTTACCAAGGGATTCCGCATCTCCTGGAAAGGGGTGAGGGGAAGCCGATCTGGGTGTCTCCCCAACTCCTGCAGTCCTGATGGGACTGCAGCAGCTGGGAGTGAGCCACCTCCCCCACCCACCCCACGTGCAAGCTCGGGAGTGCGTGCGCCTGCGCAGACCGCGGCAAATCGCAACCCCAGCCGGGCAAGGTGAATGATTTGCGTGGCCCTCCCACCTGTTGAGCCGATTTTGGACCAATCATGGCAAGGGGCATGTGTCTCAGGGAGGGAGGTGTGCGAATGCTTCCCTCCCTGGAAGGCCAGGGCTGGCTCGTCCGGCGTGTCGTAGATCCATTCCAGAAGGCCTAGTATGAAAAGGCCTCTGGAAACTATAGTAGACGCCATGCGGTAGCCAATCACAAATCAGGAAGAGGTTTTGGGCTGCTAGGAAGTTTTCATCTTAAAATCTTCCCCTTTTTCACGGTATTCTGAGGTATTCTGTGTTAAAACATAACTTCTCTGGCTCACAAATGCTCTAAGAAAAATTACATCCAACGTTTTTGCCTCCTTGCCATTTGCAACAAGTACATTTTTGTTTATTTGATGTTACTGTCTTTCCTTCCTGAATTGTCCCTTCAGACTTTTACTCAGAACTATTTCTATTGCTTATTCCTTCCCTTTAATATTATTTTATTTCATAGTATCATACTTCATTTCATTATTTAATTTTGATTTTAAATATTTCCTTGCTTTTCGATTTGTACTCCTCTCTGGCTCTCACAGAATCCTACAATAATGGATATTAGGAAAAAATCTGCTAACATTTATGACTGATTTTAGATTGGTAATTTAGGTTGATTTAACATTGATTTTAGATTGGTAATGTAGCCAGGAAAAGCAGAGATGCTTTAAGTAAGGAGTGCTGGAGAACAGCTAAGACAAAATAGGGTTTAGCAATGGTTGTAGTGAATCCTAATCCTACATTTTATACCACATAATACAAATTTCTTGCTCTGAATTATTTTTTTCCTTATATTCCTGTTTCCACAAACTGTATAAATATATAGTCTTTGTGAAAATTGCTTACACCTTTTGTAAACTGAAATGATTTTGCTGGTCTGTTGAAGTAATTTTAATAAACCTTTTAAATGTCTCTGGTCAAAAGTGGTCTCTTGCACTCTGGGACAAACTGAGAACTCCAGCTTCACCAGTCACCTTTGGGTATAAAGGCATGCAGCATAGGATCGCTTTTGGATCGCTTTTGGAGAGGCTTGGGGGCTTTCTTGCAAGGGACTTCTGAGGCTGAACTTGGATCTGGTTGCAAGTCAAGCTGTCTAGCAGAAGAACCGGGGGTATTTCCACCTAGGGAAAAGAGAGAGGGTGGGGAACAGAGGAACCAGTTAACAGAAGTACATTTGGGAGAAGGATTAGTATTTCTTCCGAAGTCAAACATTTAAACTCAAACTTTTTTTTTAAAAGCCTTTCTTTAAAATGCCCCAAAATTAATATTACACTTACTCCCTTTTTCCATACCTGAGACGTTTTCGCACGGGGCTGAACGGGACGCGTGGGAGACAGCTGCGGACACGGCATCCGCATTGCCCGAGCGGGGCTTGCGCTCCGACGTGTCCGCAGCTGTCTTTCTCGCGTTCGAAATGTAGAGCACTTTAAAGTGCTCTACATGCGTTCGAACGCGGACGAGCCGCCCGCAGGCGTTCGGGAGGAGAAGCATTCGCGCCTGCTTCTGTCTCCCGAACAGCTGCGGGCTCGCCTCCGACGCCGGCGCGGCTTCGACAATCAGCTGTTTGACAATCAGCTGATTGCCGATCTGCCTCCGCGGCTGTCTCCGCGCCCCTGGCCGGCCTTTGCCGGCTAAGACAGCTCCCGGCGCTTTGAGCATTCGCACACAGACGCGCCGGAACGCGTTTACACGCGTTCTGGCGCGTCTGTGTGTGAAAGGTGAAAGCGCCGGGAGCTGTCTTAAGCTTTCCGCCTGAACGCGTTCCGTTTGGAACGCGTTGCAGTGCGGAAATCCCTCTGTTCCCGGAAAATGGATTTTATTGTGGAAGTCTGTACAATGAAAACAATAATTTCAATAAGAGAAATGTCTAACTCACTTAAGGTTTCAATAACAGCATTAGATCTAAAATAAAAAAATATTAAATTAAAGATTTTTAATTTAAGCCCATCTGGACTGGAGCAGATGGCTTCACATTTGTTATCTAAACCAGAATTTTCAGATAGGAATGTGCACAATTTTTTTTTCATCCAAAAATCAAATTGAATTCAATTCAATTCAATGGTTTAGAATCTAAATAGAACAAAATCCGATTTGAATTGAATACATTAGAATCTATTCGTTCGAATGTTTGATCTAAATCTGAAGATAGGAATGTTGACAACATTCATGTGTGTTATACACATCTGTGCGCATTTCATATGCATCCTGTTTTCATCCCATACTATCAGCACAAATCCATACAGATACGTATGAGATTCATATAGATACATATGTAATACGTATGTACTACATACATACATATCTGCACATCCAAATGTTTCAAATGATTCAAACGAATGTTTCAGAACATTCAACATTCGAATGTTTACACTCGAATGTGCAGACATTCTATTTGAATTCAAATGTCCACATTTTATCTAATTTGATCTAATTTTGAATGTTTAGAACATTCATGCTCTTTCCTATTTTCAGATACAGTTCTGTATAATCCAGGAAAAGGGGACAGAACATTCTTTTTCCAAATTGCAGATTTTATTACTATAAATTTGATTTGCAACTAATGGGCCACATGCTGTTGCATATAGGTAGGTAGGTACACTTTAGCCTGCAACTTCAGAGGCCAGGGAACTTTCATTTCCACCTCCAGAATTAGGCTGGGATTGTCAGCCATCCTGTGGATAGCTGCCAGCACAATCCCTACTGACTCCATCTTTGTGATTCAGGCCACGAAGGGTGCTCTGTGTTCCACGCTAGCACACAGAATGTGGAAACAGACACTGTGGCTACCTAGATACACAGGAATGCTCACAAGAAAGCAGAAACAGTGCTTCAGGAGAGTGCTCCAATATCCGTCAACATTTTTATGTACAGAAACATGCCTGCAAACACCTCTAGATTGGACACCCTGCTGTTTGCCATCAAGAAAATCATGTGTCTGGGCTTATAAACAAGCTAGTTAACTCAGAATGACAACATCTGAAAGGCCCATTATTACCTCCTATCCTACCAAACGTAGGCCTCAAACACTGCACATACAAAAAAAAAAATGGTTCAATATCCTAACAACATACTAAAAGGTAAAACAGACTTGGGAGTGGGGGAGCCCTAGGGTCCATTTGTGAGAATTTCTATGCCTAGCTGCTGTTACAGTGACGATTAACTAGATTATCCAAAATAGCTGAAGAAAATCCAAGCCGCCCCCAAGAACAAATAGCACAAGCTGATAAAACCCTTTACAGGATGCAGTTACTCTGAAGGGGAGAATTTCTGAGCAAGGAAAAATACAACACTAGCAGAAAAGAAGTGAAATTTGGCATAGCAATCGAAACCACTGAGGCTGACTCAGCAAACGTAGCACCTTTGTCCCATGAGAAAGCAAAATTTCAGAGTTCTTGCCAGATTTAGTATCATTCAGCTATTCCATAGTTGGGTAATCAATGATAGTGCAGAGCCGTGCCAAAGAGAAAAGATCAGAAAAGATCAGATAAGCATTCCCTCTCTTTTGCTACCAACATTTCTAACTGCATTAGCATTATATTGACAGGACTGGATGACGAATCAGCCCTGAGGGATTTCCGCACTGCAACGCGTTCCAAACGGAACGCGTTCAGGCGGAAAGCTTAAGACAGCTCCCGGCGCTTTCACCTTTCACACACAGACGCGCCAGAACGCGTGTAAACGCGTTCCGGCGCGTCTGTGTGCGAATGCTCAAAGCGCCGGGAGCTGTCTTAGCCGGCAAAGGCCGGCCAGGGGCGCGGAGACAGCCGCGGAGGCAGATCGGCAATCAGCTGATTGTCAAACAGCTGATTGTCGAAGCCGCGCCGGCGTCGGAGGCGAGCCCGCAGCTGTTCGGGAGACAGAAGCAGGCGCGAATGCTTCTCCTCCCGAACGCCTGCGGGCGGCTCGTCCGCGTTCGAACGCATGTAGAGCACTTTAAAGTGCTCTACATTTCGAACGCGAGAAAGACAGCTGCGGACACGTCGGAGCGCAAGCCCCGCTCGGGCAATGCGGATGCCGTGTCCGCAGCTGTCTCCCACGCGTCCCGTTCAGCCCCGTGCGAAAACGTCTCTGATCTACACCTCTCCTTCCCCACTGGGTGTTGCACAACAGTAAATGTTATTTCCTCAAGGTTCCTGTACCTACCCTCTTCCTGGCAGGATTTGGCATTTTTGTACAGCAACAAGGCGTGTCCATTAAATGTAAAAGTCAAAAACCACTGCTAACTCAGTGCCACTCTACTAAAACTTGGGTACTACATAGATAAAATATAAACTACTATGTCATTTCTAGTCCTTCAGCTTGCAATTGCCAAATACTCATAGTTCTGTAGGAGGTTGTTTAAAGAAAATATACACTGCATATAATAGATGTTATAGCTGATGTTTCTAAAATAAACGTGAAATAGTAGCTGCGGCTATCATATGTTGCCTTTGAAGAAGAAGAAGAGTTGGCTTTTCTACCCCGCTTTTCTCACTGACACTGAAACGTGTCAGTGGACACTGAAATGTAAGAAAACCAGGATTATTTAAACAAAGCTTAAAACTTGGGCCTTTCTGCACTTAATCCTTCTAAAACCTAGAAGGTGCAGCAACTGCAACCAGTACAACCACTATCCCCAGCACCTCCATGCAACTACCATCAGAACTACCAAAACAAACAGGCTGATGAGGCCCTGGGACAGCAGCCAGGTCAACATCGATAACAACTCAACTTCCACTTCTGACGCTGATGCCAAGAAAACCCTGAACCACAAGATGGCAAAGAGACTAAGGTGGCCCGATCCACCAGCTGAGAACATAGGCCTTTTTGCACCAAGGCGAAGATGCCTCGGAACGCTTCCCCCCGAACGGGTTGAGAACACGCATGAGGGCAGGTAAGGAACGCTTTGAGAGCAGTTCCCTTACCTGCCAGGGCGAACGGGAAAGTGTTCTCAACCCGTTTGGGGGGAAGACCCTCCTCCGGGCTGCTCCCATTGGCTCCTATGGACCCACTGTGGGCAGCCCGGGTGCCTTCTTTCCCTGGGTTCCTGCTCGCTCCCGAACCCCAGATCGGGCTCTGGGGGTGGGCAGGAACCCCAGCCAAAAGCCCTCAACCCATCCCCAGGGTCACGTGGGCATTCGAATGGGGTTTACCTTCTCCTGCAGGCCCAATTCTGTGTAGACTAGGCCAGGCTGTTCTGAGCATGCTCGAGGGGGCGGCCCTTCATTGGCTGGGCGCCCGCACATGCTCAGATGGCCAGTTGAGACCAGGTGGTTGTCAAGAATTTCCATCAATACCTACAAAAGCCTAAGACTGAGTTTTGAACTTCTGGGCCACTAAACACACTGCCCAGAAACAACTGTTCCATGGTCACACCTTTCATTTTATTTGTGCACTTTCTACCCTCCATTTCGACTCCATTTGCCACTGTGGTCTGGTTCAACCTTACTTGAATGGAATCGTCCAGCTGGGGCCATTAGCACACTAGGCACAGGAAAAACCCCATTCCTGCCCCAACGATGCAGGTATGTGAATGGCCACATCCCAGAGGCCTATTCGCACTTAGGCCTCTAGTATACAATTAGGACAGTTTTGGTACACAGTTCCTAATTGCGTACCGGAGGCCTATGTGCGGAGGCCTCCACATAAGCTGCATGAGGACAAGGTGAGGCAGGTCAGGATAGAAAGCCTGAAAGCATCACATTTCCACTGCTCCACAGCTAGTAAGCATGGGGAACAGGGTGGAGGCCTTGGAAACTGTTCCAGGAGGATCATGGTATGTTCAATGCATTTCTTTGCTTTGCCTGAAACTGTCTCTGAGTACAAAAAGGCCAGGTACGAAAAGGTCCTGTGTGTGAAATAATGGAGGACAAGATGTACCACAGCCTGATCCAGCAGAGCTCCTCTTCTGTTCATATGATCACAGACTCCTACAAAGTCCCAACACAGTATATGCTGGTGATGTCAAAGGGACAACAAAAAACACGAGTGAAGCACATTTCTAATGAAATCAAAACAACGCCCTCGAGTATATATAATGAGAAGTGGAAAAGCAGAAGCTACACTGTCATAAACCACAAAAATGCACTAAGAAAATATCATTTGAACCACACATCTATTTTTAATTAACCATTAAATCTGGCAGAACACTTAGAACACACGCGCACACACAAATACTTTAACAAAATCCCAAACTTTACCTTGAAGACCTTGGGTATCATTTTGTCCTGTTGGGCCATTTGCACTTTCCGCAACATCTGAAATCGGAAGAGCTCCTTCCTAAGAAAATCAATGTTATCAGAGTAAATATTCACAAGAACATTCCTAAGACTAAGAACAGCAGGACTGACTCAGACTTTTTGTAAGATTTACCCATAACGATTGTGGTTATCCAGGAAACTTACATGTACCTTTCATTCAAACATCAGTGTTTTATTCATATTTGCAGTTACAACTTCCTTTCTCTTCCCCTCTATTTTATCTTGTTACCAGAATGATCAGAATGGACAACTCCCTTATGAAATCAGACTGCAACATCTGGGCCTTTCAGACTCGAAAGGCAGAGTTTAAGACAGGGTGTCCAAACTGCAGGCCAAGGCTGGCTATGAATGTGGTCCAACAAAAAACTGTAAATTTACTTAAACATCATGAAATCATGCATGACCTTTTTTTCAGCTCATGTTTTTGTTAGCGTTTGTGTATTTAGTATGTGGCCCAAGACAACTCCTCCCTCTTCCAGTGTGGTCCAGAGATGCCAAGAGGTTGGACATCCTTGGTTTTGACTGACTGAAATATATAAAATCATGCACGGTGTGGATAGAGAAAAAATTATTTTCTAGAACCAGGGGGGACTTAATGAAGCTGATGGGCAGGAGAGTTAGCATGGACGAGGGGAAGTATTTCTTGGCCCAGAGGGTCATTCGTCTGTTGAATTTAGTACCAGAAGAGGTGATAGCAACAGCCTGAAGAGTTTCAAGAAAGGATTAGATAAATTACTAGAGGGCAGATCTGTCAATGGCAACTAGAATGGATCTCTAGATGCCATCTTTGGGTTGGAGACAAACTGGACACCTCCCCAAAGGCCATTGGCAGGAAATTAAGAGCAGGTGAGGGTTTTGCCTGCTGCTTGAGAATGCCAAGAAACAACTGGTGGGCTGCTGTGTGAGACAAGATGCCAGACTAGATGGGCTTTGATCAGAGACCTTTTTGCACTACAGCCAAACGGCTGTAGTGCAGTAAGGCTAGGACATGGGGGGATGGATTCCCCATTCACACCTAGGCAGGTAAGGAACGTGTGGGGATGCGTTCCTACCTGCCTAGGTGCAAAAGGGGAATCCGTCCCCGCGTGTCCTAGCCCAAAAAGGCTGGTGCGGGGCAGGACACCCCTCCCAGGGCTGTCCCCATTGGGTCAGAATCAACTCGGGCAGGGGGGGCAGGCCGGTCGCGTTCCTTCCCCGGGTTCCTGCGTGCCCTAGGGAACCGATTTGGGTCACCTGGAACCCACAGGAACCCCATGGGCACAGGCCTACGTGGGGACACACGCACCCATGAGGCACTTACCTCATCGCTGCTAGGTTCTGAAGTGGCTGGCCTGGCCAGCAGCGCTGTACGTCTGCGTGTGCCGCCGGTTCTGATTGGCCAGTTACCCGTGGGTAGCTCATGTGTGTGCATGTCCCCACATAGGCCTGTGCCCAAAGGGGTGCCTTGGGCGGGGGGGGGGGGGTTCCTGCAGGCTCTAGGAGACCCAATCCCCTAGAGCACGCAGGAACCCAGGGAAGGAATAGGACCAGCTTGCTCAATGGGCACCAACGGAGGCGGGGCCCACAGCTGTCGGGGAGAGAGCATGTGAACGCGCTCCCTCCTGAACAGCTGTGGGATGGCCAGGAACGCCCTGGGCAGGGTGTAGAGCACAATTTTGTGCTCTACACCTGGAACAAGAGTAGGCGCCCTGGGATGGGCTGAGGGAGTTCCGAATGGAACCACCAGCCCAGTGGAGTGAATGCTCTGTCACAGGGTGCCCAGCAAACGTTCCATGGGCCCTTGTGTGAATAGGCCTCTGATGTAGCAGGGCCCCTCTTATATTCTTACATTATGTTCTTATCTTCTTAATGGTTCAGGAAACTGCTACATGCAAGACTACTTCCATGCCATGTCTCAAGGTATGGGGCTTTGAGGTTCTTTCCTTTTCCCAGAAACATTGTCCAGATACCATTAAAATGAAAACCAGATTTTCACATTCAAACATATTCACAGACTTTTCATGATTTTGATAGAAATATGAAAATTCTATCAAAATGTTTGTTTTCACAAGCAGGAAGTTTGTGAACCAGTTTGGTCTAGTGCAGCGGTTCTCAACCTTCATAACGCTGTGACCCCTTAATGGAGTTCCTCGTGTTGTGGAGACCCCCAACCACGGAGGTAGAGCAGCTGGCAAGTAGGAGGGAAGGGCGGCGGGAGACTTGTCGCGACCCCTCTGAAAGGGTAGATCGACCCCCAAAGGGGTCCCGACCTCCAGGTTGAGAACCACTGGTCTAGTGGTTAGGAAGGTGGACTCTTATCTGGGAATACCCGGGTTCGATTCCACCCTCCTCCACGAAGCCAGCTGGGTGACCCTGGGCTAGTCACAGCTCTCTTCTGAGCTCTCACAGCCCCACCAACCTCATAGGGTGTTCTGTTGTGGGTAGAAGATTAGAAAGCTTTGTCAGCTGCTTTGAGTCCCCTTAAATGGGTGAGAAAAGTGGGGTAGAAAAACCAATTCTTCTTCACTTCAAAGGAATATTTGGATGTTCAAAGAACTGAATTTTCAATTCAATGCAATTGTTTATGAATTTGAAACATTCAATCAAATCCCTAACCATTCTCTATCTGTATGTCCTTTCTAGCTGCTGTCGTGGCTGCCAGAAAGCACAATATAAACAGTGAGAGCCTTGCACAAAGCAGGTTTCATGCTGTGGTGCACTAACAGTACTTAACATGCCTCCCCCCCGAGCAAGTTCAGCCACTGTTTGAGCAGCCTGGACGTATGCCACATGGAAACAGCATTTGAGGTTCAGCTGAATGCCAGTGGTAGAAACAGTAAGCAAATTATCTGTGGGTCACAAATGGGTCACCCTGCCCCTCAAGGGACCGCAGCCCATAGATATGCAGACTGTGTACGGAATCTCTCATGCTTTTGATCTGTTTTTATTATGGTTTTATTGTGACCCGCCCTTGAAACCTCCGTGTATAGGGAGGGTCAGAAACATAATATATTAAATAAACAAGAATAAAAGCACAATCCTAGAAGTGTCAGAGCAGTGGAAAGGGAGGCTACTGCCTTCCATGCACCAAATCAAAAAAGCATGGGGACGCCCCTTGCCGTTCCCGCGTTCGGTACCGTACCAAACGTGCATGGGGACGCGGCCTTGGTGGTGCAACCCCCTTCAGTGGTTAAGGGGGCAGGGACACGTGGGAGGGCATTCTCGGTGATGGGTCCTAGTCTATAGATAGTATCCCCCCTGAGGTGTACCAGGCATCCTTTTTATATTTATACAAAGGACAGGTGACTACACACTTCTTTACCCTGGCCTTTGGCTGACAGAGCAGCATTCCCTCACAATGCAAGCACTGTCACTGTTTTCATCGTGACCTTCCCTGAGACCTTTAGGTATATGATGGGACAGAAAGATAGACAATCTGTGAATTATATTTAAAAGAACTTTATTGCTGTTTCATGACACCAGTTAATTAGCACATATTTGCCTCACCCATCACAAAATGGACCCTCTTTCATTAATGGTGGCCTTGCGAAAAGGTCTCCCAGTTTTTGCAAGAGGCAACTAATGAAATACAGATGGTCGTGAAAATAAACTTCACGCCAATCCAGAAGCCAGCCTGCTGAATGTATCTGAACACCTCAATGCCTCCCCTGAAACAGAAGAAGTTGCTGAAGTTTCTGTTTGCATCAGCGAAGCAAGTAATTGCAAAAAAAAAAAAAAAATGACATGTTTAGTTTGGAAAAAATTGTATATTCATCTTTGGAACACAGCCATAGTAGAATGTTTGTCTTCACAACTTAAGCAAATGAAAGGAAGAGGCTTGATAGCTCAGTTTAATGGCACGTGGCTCCCATTCTGAGAAAACTGAAGGAGACAACAGGGCGTGAGTCTGCCCAAGACAATTTTGTATCTTTTACATATAGTTTGCTGGAATCATTAGACTCACTGATTTTAGGATGCCTCTTGTGGGTCAGTCTGGATCAAACCCTTGGAGTTCTTGCTTTCAAATAACAAAGAATATATTCAAACTACAGTGGTACCTTGACATACGAGTTTAATTCGTTCCGTAACCTTGCTCTTATGTCAAATCGCTTGTATCTCAAAGCAATTTTCCCATTAATCCATTCCAGCTCCCAAAACACCACCTCAGTAGTTTTTGTTATGTACTGTACTGTATTTACATACTCGTATCTCAAATCTTGCTCTCATCTCAAAGCAAAATATCACTCGCTCAGGGGCTTGTATCTCAAAACACTTGTATGTCAGGGCACTTGTATGTCGAGGTACCACTGTATCTATCATCTAAAAAAATCTAGTATCTTACAATCCTTTTACAGTAACTGCCAGCTATATTAAAACCTATAGGTGTTTGACCTTATATATAAACAGAAAAATGCAATTATATGGCTCACCAGAAAAGCATATTAAGCTAGCAGAAACTAATAAAACAGTACCTGTGCATGATTTGTCTGGTTCACCACAGTTTCATAGGGAGGTGGGGGGTCAAGTGGGCAGAAAACCTCCACTCCTTTAATTCTGGCTCCATAAATATGGGGTAATGGAATGACGTCAGAACCCGGCATCCTAAATAGTAATAATAATTTGCACCATCAAAAAATATGACTTTATTCTTCTACAGAAAAAGTTCTCAAGGCATTCAGCTAATGTGAAAAGAGAAATTTTGTAATTTAATGTGGCCTTCCAGACGGCACTGTATTAATTCACCTAATTCCTCACTATTCGCCACATGGAAACACAGCTCACACAGACGGAAAAGTTCAGCAGTATCTGGAGGACCATATACTGGCCACATACTATTTGATGTAAATATACTTCACAATAACTTCGACGCTATGCATGTGTGAGCTATTCTCGGCGAAGAAAGAATTGTGCCAAAACATTACAAAATACCAAAACTACTTAAACTGTGGGTGAAGGATGCATTCAGTATGAACTCTCAACTCAACAACTCTTGGACACACAAGGCCTTTTTGCACTACAGCCGAACGACTGTAGTGCTGTAAGACTAGGCCACTCGGGGACGCTTTCCCCATTCACACCTAGGCAGGTAAGGAACGCATGGGTGTTAGAGCTTTAAATTATTAAAGTAGTCTTGGGCTACTTGCCTGCTTGCAAAGAATTGTAAAGTCATGGCCAAGAATGTCCTGGACCTTCTAATCCAGCACACCTGTTTCAATTAGCCAGGTTGGTTGTGCATAGCACCTGGAGAAAGGTCCACTTTGGATTGGTCAGTTCTTTTCCCCCTTTCATGACGTCTCTTTCTGACCTGTATAATTGTGCCAGTGTTTGACTAAGTCTCTGCCTTTGATGCCAAATACCTTACCTTATACTTACCTTGCTGTTCCTGTAAATACTTCTCCCTGCCTGTCCTGTACTAACTTTGCTACTGCAAGAATAAAGCTATCTCTTGGAAGACAACTCCAGCCTGATTCCAGTCTGTGACTTCACCAAACGCTAAGCCTGTATGTCTACATGAATGTGTAGTCAACCCAGGTTTTGACAATGGGCACGCAATCCTACCTGCCTATGTGCTAAAGGGGAATCCATTCCCATGTGGCCTAGTGTAAAAAGGTTAGCACGGGGTCAGGACACAACTCCCAGGCCTGCCCCCCATTAGGTTGAATTCGACCCAGGGGTGGGCAGGTCTGTCACGTTCCTTCCCTGGGTTCCTGCAGGTTCTAGGGGACTAGGATCCCCTAGGGCCCACAGGAAACCCCCCCCCCCGGGCACCCATCCACCCCGGAGCCCAGGCCTACATGAATAGGCAAAGAAGCCTACAGTCTTACAAAACATAAATACAAAAACAGTTAAATAGGTCTTGAATTTTAAACAAGGATAACAGAGGGGAAGCTTGCAATTTGCTTTCCCACCTGTGGGAAGCAAAGCGGGATCTCCCCACATGTCCTGACACTCGCCCAAGTGAAGATGGTGTCCAGGTGCCATCATCTTCGTCCCCCAATGTCGACGCCAGAACCGTTGGAAGTGGACCTGCCCAGACCCTTGGAGGTGCACGCATGGAGCACTTAAACTTGCACCACATCTAGTTGCCTCACGGTGCACTCCTGGACGGAAGGAGCCATTTCTGGTTTGGAAACTGCTTCTTGAAGGGCAGAAGCTCCATAACGGAGCTCACTGGGAGGTGACCGCTGGGCCAAGTGTGAAAAGGCCACTGAGTCACAGCAGAAACGCCATAACGTCAAATAAAGATTTCCTCCCATGCATAGTTGCGCTGCTAACGCTCAATAACTTTGCCAATCTGTTTTTTCCGCGATTAGGCTGAAGGCATATAAAGCCTCCTGTTATTTCTAGATCACGCAGTCTCAAAACCTAGCCCAGTAATCATGAAATATTAATGAATCTATCTTGAACATACTCAGACTGGCGTCACGTTCGATCCAATCTCTGCTTTCTCTAAGTGCCTCTGAACCACACAGTTATTTACATCCCCTTGCCATATCCCTCCACAGATTGTCTTCCTCCTGTTCTTCTGCCTTGTTTGCTCTCCCACTCTTCTGGAGCTATTTCTGAAGACCACAACAACTGGTTGTCTCCCAAGTCCTGCCCCTCTTGTAATACCATCTCTCCTTTTCTCATACAGGCTTCGCCAACATTCCCAACTCCTCAGTTTATCAGACTATGGCCGCATCCCCATTAGAAGCTTAATCCAGGGTGTTTTTCCACTGTCACTAGAAGTACCCATTAAGTACCCATTAATGGGTACAAAAATGCCATTACGTACCCATTAATGGGTACTTCTAGTGACAGTGGAAAAACACCCCCAGTTTCCCTAACCCGAAATAACAGAACCGGATGCAAACGCGAATTTGCCTGATCCCATTACTTTCAGCCAGAATCGCATTCAATCCAGATTCTGAGGACGTACATGATTCAAGGGGGGACTCCAGTGGCTACTTTTTAAAAACCACTTTTCAGGGCTGCCCTGTCCTCTTCCTCCTGGTGTAAATGTGCCACCCATAAGGGACCCCTTCACGGAGCCTATCTGGGTGGCTGCTGCTTGCCTGGATGGAAGAAAAACAGCAGCAGACAGCCAGCAATTCTTTCCCCTCCTCTCCCCATTTCCCAGGGCGCACAGCAGCAGCAGCAACTCAAGCCCCCTTCACAGCCACAGCCTTTAAAACAGAACCTCCAGCATCTTTCCTTTCTTTTCCCTTTCTCAAGGTCAGAACTTTCAGAATTGCGTCAATCAGAAGCCGTGATTTTCCCTGCCCTAGCCCCCTCTTCCTGGGCTGTCCGCCATTATGTGCTAAGGAGATCACCCTGGCTGATAGGGAGAATGAAGAGCCTGCAGTAACTAACAAGAGATACATGTATTGGGAGTGAGATTTAACAAGGTATTGGGGAGTGAAGTGTCTGATTTTACAAAGAGACCAGCGATTGTGAAAGACATAAAGCTGCTGGCTCTTGAGTAAGAGACTGCCTGTTCCCCCTTCTGCCTCACTCCTGCCATTTTGCGCTCCTCTGATCTATCGATCTTGTGCAAAACACCAATATAAGAAGGGGAAGTGATCTTTAACCTTCTACTGTCCTGTTAGCATGAGAAAGAAGCTGTGCTACGATGCAGGGGGCAAGTGGTGAACAAAAGTTGCTGCCAAAGGACTCCATAATCTCAGGGAACAGGTTTATATAGAGGGTGGGTTTTGAATCGCCCACCCCGATGAAGTCAGTGTATGATGGTGTCCAGTTGCTGACTGCATGGGGAAGGGGTTCTGCTGAGGGGAGCAGAAAGGGAAGGGGGTTCCCTCCCCTGCCGGGGACTAAAGAATGGAGAGTGAGCCCACAATATAACCTAGCAGTGGGAATGAAAAAAAAGACCTCACTGCTGATTTTAAAAAAATGATTTAAAACCCGATTAAATTATCAAGTGAGAACCTGACCTAAGTAACCAATGTTTGGATGCAGCTTTAGCATATATTGACATGATCCATGAAGGCAAGTCTGCACGTAAAGTGCTTTCAAGTCCCCTTCCAGTGTCATCAGATGCATATGCATACATGGCTATAGAGAGCTCTACAGCAATTCTCATATCTCTGTTTGTGTATGTGGATGGATATTAGATTTTGCTCTTTTGCATTACACTCTAGTACAGGGAGTAAGAAAGAAAAGCACTTTGGATGCAATTAATTCTCCTTAAGAAAACAATTCTAATCCTGATTGTGCTAGGTTTTGGGGCTTGTCCAATTTTCCAAATCCAAATTTTCCTAGACTTCTAAACTGAATCCAGCCATCCCCTGATCAGTCAACATAGCAATGAAGAGGTCATCACATTATCCAGGTATTCAATCTATGTTTCCTGTTGAGGAAAAAGTCTTTTTTTTTCCAGATTGTATTTCCATCTGTTTCCTATCATAAATAGGAAATGGAGCGCCATGGACACCCTATATGGTTTTGCCTGTGTTATCACTGATACCGATTGCCTTCTCTTTATTTTCTCATTTTTTGGAGGAAGGGAGATGCCTTAATTCAAGTTAGTTTTCTGGAAACTTCATAGACTTTCTGCTGCATATCTCCTCCTCTGGGGAAGCTGGGATTGGAGAATTACGTTCTTATCTCTTCCATATGAGCAGAATTCAGTTTTTTAAAAATTAAAAAGTGGGATATAAACAATACAATAAAAATAAACAGAAAAATAAGCGTAAATCAAATCACCAAGGACATAGTAAAAAAAAACCCAAAAATGTTAAAGTTACTCTGAACAGAAGCAGGTAAAAAAGATGACTTCCTAGGAGAGTGACCCTCAGGTGACTTCCATACAGCATGTGTTGCTGTGTGCTGTACAGGGCAAGTCTTGGCCCAGATTGAGTGATATAGGCCGAGACCACATGTGGTGGAAATGGCCTATGGTCAAAAAATGTTGCGATATGGTTCAAAATGTTCTCTGGGAAGTGACCTCCCCGGAATTTATTCTCTCCCCAGTGATGATCTTCCTTTTCCTTTCTAAGGAAGACAATGGTCCTGTTCACAAGAGAGATTTATTGAAATCCTTAGGCCTATTTGCACAAGGGCTGGAGGAACACGTGTAGGACGCCCTGGAAGGAGCATTCACTCCAATGAGTGGGCAGTTCCGAGGCCTTTTCGCACAGGCCTTTCCCGAACGCGTGGAAGACAGCTTCGGACGAGGCATTCGCATTGCCCCAGCGGGGCTTGCGCCGCCTCGCGTCCGGAGCTCTCTTCCACGCGTTCCAGATGCAGAGCACTTTAAAGTGCTCTGCATCCGTTCCGACGCGGACGAGCCGCCCCGGCGCGTTCCGGGAGAGAAGCGTTCGCGCACGCTTCTCTCCCTGACAGCCGTCGGCACGCCCCCAGGGCCCGACTTGCCGGGCCGGCGATCGCGCCGGCGCGGCGAAGCCGGTAGACGGGACCCACCGAATCGGGGTTCCCCTTTCCCATCTGCCAGGGTCAGTGACCCTGGCAGATGGGACAGGGGAACCCCGATTCGGTGGGTCCCGTCTGTCATCTCCGACGGCTGCCGGGACGTGGCTCCTTCCCAGGTCCGGCAGCCCCAATGGGGCTGCCGAAGCCAGGGAGCCACCAGCATCGGCTTCCTGCAGCCCCATTCCGGGGTGGCAGGAGGCCGATGTCGGGCTGGCTGGGGGCGAGGAACGCCTTGGTCGAGCGGAGCGCATCGCTCCGGCCCCCCAAGGGTCCCCCCCGCCCCCCAGTCCCCCCCAGTCCCCCGCGCTCCCAGAATGCCCCCCCTCAGTCCGAGCCTGAACAGCGACGAGGTAAGTCCTCCGTCGCGCGCGCGTCCTCCCGGGGCCCTGGGGGAGGGGGGGAATCATCTTCGCGGTGAAGGTGCCTCGCTGCAGGGACCCACACAGCGAAGATGGGCCCGATCCGGCTCGGAGGGTGGTTGGGGTGGGGGTTTTGGGGACTGGGGGGGGTGGACGGCTGATCTGCGGAGCGCCCGCGCCTAGATCCAGGCGCTCGCGCCCCACAGATGGGCGAGATCGGGGCGCGGGGCGAAGTCTTTGCAGATCAGAGCCAGGGGCTCTGATCTCCAAAGGCATCCTGCCCCATAGGGGCCTTGCCCCGGGCCCTCCGATGGGCACCCGGATGCCCGGGCATGTTTGGGCCAGCTCCACAGGGCCCGATCCGGCCCCGTATAGCTGGCACGAAACGCAGCGACTGGCTTGACAGCGCTGCCTGCCCCTTGGGTGCTCTCACCCAATGGGCGGCAGCGCTGCCGGCCGAATCCCCGCCCCTGGCCGGCCTTTGCCGGCCAAGACAGTTCCGGGCGCTTTTAGGATTCGCACACCGGCGCGCCGGAACGCATTTACATGCGTTCCGGCGCCCCTGTGTGTGAATGCTGAAAGTGCCCGGAACTGTCTTAAGCTGCCCGCCTGCACGCGTTCCAAACGGAACGCGTTGCAGTGCGAAAATCCCTCCATTTGGAACCGCCCCAGCCCATCCCAGGGTGCCCACATGCGTTCCAAGGGTAGAGCACAAAATCTTGCTCTACACCTAGCCCAGGGCATTCGTGGCTGTCCCTGGCCATCCAACAGCTGTTCTGGAGGGAGCGTGTTTGCGCACTCCCTCCCTGACAGCTTTGGGCCCCACCTCTGGCCGCCTCAATAAGGCAGGCCAGTTGCATACCTTCCCCAAGTGGCCTAGCCTTACTGCACTACAGCGGTTCATTTATAGTGCAAAAAGGCCTCTTGTTGACAACAACTAAGGCTGAAATAGCATTGCATTGAAAGACCCAGAATCAACTATCTATGAAAGTCTGGATATCTCGCTCTTGGGCATTAAACGAACTTATAGTTGGGCTGAATTGCATACCAGAGGCCTTAAGTGCGAATTCAGCCCTGCTCAACAATTTAAAATGCAAGCTATGGAAAAACAAGCTTGTTTTACAGACAAATGGTATCCCTTTATTAAAAAGTCCCAAGATAATCCTTCCTTATGTCTTACCTCCTCCCATTCCATACATTTCATTAAATGAAAATTGCTAGCCTTGTTTCCTCATATGGAGATTTGATTTCTATAGGTGGTTGAAGTAACTGATAGTATGTTGTTTTATACAGTTATATAGGCATATGTTTATACGTTAATTTTATGTGTTGATTGCTCTGTATTTTATATCTATGGGTGCTTCCGCACAGGCCCTTCTGCACAGTTTAAGTGTGACTACCCAGGGCCTTCCCCCGGCCCACCATGCTTGGCTCCTTGAAGCCAAGCATGGCGAGCCGGGGGACCTCGCTGCCGTGGCTCGCCCTCGCTCGCCCTTGCCCCAGAAGTGGCGGATCGCTGCTTCTGGGGCCAGGGGGAGCTTCTCCAAAGCCCACCCTAGCCCACCCGGTGGGGAGCGCGCTAAATCCCCTCCTTACCTGCTCGGTGTCGCTCCGATTCTGGCTGCATCCTGCGTGCCTCCTGATTGGCCGGGGCTGCGTGTGCGGAAGGACGGGGGTGGGTAGATCCGCATCTATTAGAAGCGGATCTACCCCTGTAAATCCGGATCTACCGGGCATCCGGATTTAGTAAAACCAGGTCTACTGGAACCCGGTTTTACTAAATCTGGATGAGGTAGATCCAGATTTATTTAGGCATGTGCGGAAGCACCCTATATGTCCGTGTTTGGGACACTTTGGGCGCTGTTTGGGCACACATGGTCCAGGCACGGGACTGCATTTCAGGCACCCCCTTGACATTCCCAGCAACGCCACCTCCTCTCCATCCCCTCTCTCCTCCTTGGAAGCCAGATTAACATCAGCCCACCCCTGTGCCTCATCCCACCCACCCCCTTAGAGGCACTGACAGCCAGGACTGGGGTGGGAGGCACGGAAATACAGTGGTACCTTGACATACGAGTTTAATTCGTTCCGTAACCTTGCTCTTATGTCAAATCGCTCATATCTCAAAGCAATTTTCCCATTAATCCATTCCAGCTCCCAAAACACCACCTCAGTTGTTTTTGTTATGTACTGTACTGTATTTACATACTCGTATCTCAAATCTTGCTCTCATCTCAAAGCAAAATATCACTCGCTCGGCGGCTTGTATCTCAAAACACTTGTATGTCAGGGCACTTGTATGTCGAGGTACCACTGTAAGTAAAAATAATGCTTCATTCATAAAAATAACTTTAAAAATTTTTTTAAAACACCAAAAGCCGCTTTGAGGTTTAGCGGCAGTAGGCACTTGAGCAGTTTTGTGCACCTCTGCTCCCCTGGGGACTGCGAGAACGGCTGCAAACTGAAAATCAAGCCTTTATTTATGATTGCCTTGCAGATCGGGGAAACAAGAACTGCAAACGGAACAAAACTCAAGCCCTTATGCAGCCTGCCTTGGCATTCTTGAAACGGGGTTGGAATTACCTCCGTGGAAATGGCAGAAAATTAAAAAACCAAGCCGTTCTCCAGCCTGCCTTTGCGATGGGCATTTTAAAAAGTCAGCAGCTGCGATCTTCAATGGACAGGGCAGGGACAGGAAGCACACCCCACCTCCCTGTGACGTGAACGCAAATCTCCTCCTTGTTAGCCCACGGATCGTCCCCACGTGCGTTCCTGGCTCGCTGAGCAATGCATGCCGGTCCCCCAAACCGTGCTGAGACTTCTTTTTTCAGGTATCAAATCTGGCATCCTTCTGGCACATTTGGGGGGATTTGGTATGCTTTTCGCAGACCAAATCCAAAACACATGGGGACAAACCTTACCAATCCTGGCACCAAACTTGCATGGGGACACAGCCTAAGATAAGTGGCTACTCTCCAGACTCTCTTGCTATGCCAGTGATGGCGAACCTTTTGAGCTCGGTGTGTCAAAATTCAGAAGAAAACCTAGCTTAATTCGGGTGCTGTGTCACATCTAGAAATATCCATAATTTTGCAATATTTGTAGCTCTAGTAAAAAAAGTTATATTTTTGATACATGTATTTTATTAAAAGCAACAACAAATAATTCTTTACATTTGCTCCATCTTCAATTGAAAGCTGGTATTTTGTACACTTCAAGAACAGGCAAGCACTACACGCCCAGGTGCCAGGGTGACCAGGTGTGTCACCCAAAAGGGTTTGGCGTGTCACCTGTGGCCATCACTGTGCTATGCTGTCAAGCTGCCCAATCAGGACACATCTAAAGAACGTTCAGGGCTCGGGTGCAGTAGCCAAAATAACTTTGGTAGTGATATCACCTGTGTGGATATGGCATATTCTTATTATTTGGTTCGAAGACTGCAATAAATTGATCAAACTGACTAGTTCTTAACTTAAAAAAAAATAGCAACAGACTTGTTTTTTAAAAAAGCTATCAAAGTGTTGAACATGGGCACACATGTATGCTACGGCACAAATAACACATAAAAGTGAACAGAAATCCATTCCAGGCCATCCAATACTCAGCCAAGAAATGCATACCGCCTGACGAAAGCTAGGAGTGGCTGGGAGCTAAATGTTAGCACTGTTACTGCTCCTCTGAGGCTGACAGCAGCAGCTGGAAGAAAAACCATTAAGGGGCAGGGCGGGCATATTTATTGCCTGACCAAGATGCTGGCAGGAATGCAAGGACGGAATACTGCAGCCAGCTATTTCTGCCACTAAGCAGCCTTCCCAACAAACCATGCATTCCAAAGACCCAGGTGAAGGAGCACAGCTACAGGCAGCTGAGCCCAAAGGCATTTCCGCACTGAATCGCGTTCCAGACGGAACGCGTTCAGGCGGAAAGCTTAAGCCAGCTTCGGGCGCTTTCCCCGTTCACACACAGACGCGCCAGAACGCGTGTAAACGCGTTCCGGAGCGTCTGGGTGCGAATGCTCAAAGCGCCCGAAGCTGGCTTAGCCGGCAAATGCCGGCAAGGGGCGCGATGACAGCCGCGGAGGCAGATCGACAATCAGCTGTTTGAAAAACAGCTGATTGTCAAAGCCGCGCGGCGTCGGAGGCGCGCCGGCAGCCGTTCGGGAGACAGAAGAAGCGCGAACGCTTCTTCTCCCGAACGGCTGCTGGCGGCTCGTCCGCGTTGGAACGCGTGTAGAGCACTTCGAAGTGCTCTACATTTCGAACGCGGAAAAGACAGCTGCGGACACGTCGGAACGCAAGCCGCGCGCGGCCAATGCGTATGACGTGTCCACAGCTGTCTTTTCCGCGTTCCGTTCAGCCCCGTGCGAAAACGTCTCTAGAACCAACACACATTGCTATCAAGGGTGGCATGGTAGGCAGGGAAGAGCCTGCAGCCCACATTGAGCATGGACAGGCAGGTCAGGGCTTCAGGGCCGCTGCAGAAGAAGAAGAAGAGTTGGCTTTTCTACCTGCTTTTCTCACACTTTTAAGGGGACTCAAAGTGGCTGACAAAGCTTTTCTCTTCTTCTCTCCACAGCAGACACCCTGTGAGGTAGGAGGGGCTGTGAGAGCTCAGAAGAGAGCTGTGACTAGCCCAAGGTCACCCAGCTGGCTTTGTGGAAGAGGGCGGAATCGAACCCAGTATTCCCAGATAAGGGTCCAGTTCCTTAATCACTAGACCAAACTGTCTCACAAGTTTGTGCGACCTTCCAGATTTGTGCAGAGAACCTCATGGCCGTCCTCCAGATTTTCAAAGTGACCAGGGAAAGAGTTTCCCATCGCCAGGATGAAAATATGTGTTCCTAGCAGCACTGCTGTGGGTGACTGCCAGAATCACTGCAGTGCATTTAGCTTATGACACATATTGCAACCAAAAGTGCAGCAGAGGTGCAGGAAGAAAGAAAGGGTGACAAGGA
Organism: Aspidoscelis tigris stejnegeri; assembly: GCA_023333525.1. Classification (NCBI taxonomy): domain Eukaryota; kingdom Metazoa; phylum Chordata; class Lepidosauria; order Squamata; family Teiidae; genus Aspidoscelis; species Aspidoscelis tigris. The sequence continues at coordinate 77,472,101 of JALMGA010000007.1, forward strand.
GGATCTTTGGATGAAAATCTCTCCGCAGGGAAAGGAAAGGGCAAGTTTTTGAATCCATATTTCACTCTAAATTAAATCTTTTAATTTCTAGAATCCTACAATGAATACAAGCCGGAGTAATTGTGCTTATATTTAACTGTCAAGTTATTTTTTAAAAAAACTTTTTTTTTTTTTGGTATAGTTTAAGGCAAGATTTTTTACAAACTTACTTCCACAATTTTTCAAATGAAAAAGAGAAACATGGCCTGAAGCTTACAGGATAGCAATGTTTAATACTGTTAGATATTATCAGTTGGTTGGCTTTCCTCTCATAAAAGCCTTCTAAAAGTAAAACTAACCATGAGAGCTGGATTTAAAAAAGCACCAGCAAATATTTCTTGCTGGCACCAGATGGTTCCCTGTTCCCTCCCACACCATTTTCCTTTTGTTTCTTGTCTCTTTAGATTGTAAGCCTGAGGGCAGGAACCTGTCTAAGATTAATATAATATTGTAACCCGCCCAGAGACCTTCAGGTATAGGGCGGGTTAGAAATACAAATAAATAAATAAATAAACAGTCATGGACCAAGAACTGGTCTGAGCTGCTAAGTGCTCATCCCCATGGTAAGGATACTGTGAGGCAAACGTGAGTTTGCCTCACGAGAATCCCCATAGGAAGCCCTAATTCGGGCTACATGAGGGACAAATGCCACTAATTCACAGCAAAAAAAGCCTCCTTTATAACTGTTCTCACCCCCGAATTACGGGGCAAGAACGGGTTATCCTGGGACCATGGGGACACTCCCGGGTTACGGCTGCAGCATTAGCGAGCGGGGCTTTGCTGTCACTGCCGCTAATGCTGCGATCACAACTGTCCCCCCTTACCTCAGCGCTTAATCGCCCAGGTAAGGGCTTGATTTACCCCAAACCATCACCTGACAGCTGCCCTGCCCTGCAGGTATAGGGGCCAGCATATGCGCATGAGCGGAGTTCTGCTTGATTAAAACAGATGCAGCTTTCACGTCTGTTTTAATCATCTTACCAGAGCTCTGCTGTGCTCCTGACAGCCTCTGTACCAGCCTGACAGTTGCTCAGCTGCCTGCAGTGCAGCTGTCAGGCGATGGTTTGGGGTAAATCAAGCCCTTACCTGGGTGATTAAGTGCTCAGGCAAGCGGGTGGGGGGCGAAAACCATGGCATCCCAATGCAGAGATTTACCGCGGTTTTCATAGGGTCGAGCAGGTTTGCCTTGAACCTGCCCTGTCCTCCATTACCATGGGGGCTCCTTAATGTGAATTAAGATTTGCATTAAGGCTCCCCCAAATCCACCACAGGGCGTTGGCAGCCCCATGCGGGTGCAGCCTAAGTCACTTCAGATCCTGTCTACCAGGGGACCCACTTTTACTGCCACCTAGTACCAGCAATAATCACTTACTACTGTTATTTTCCCCACCCTTCATTGTTCAGTTTTGCTGTTAATGGACTTTTGTGAAATGAAAGCCCTGCTGATTTAACAGTATTTGGCATGGGGAGCTAAACCATTATATATCCCTAGTACAAGCTAAAAGAAAAATCTCCCCCCTCCAAGGCCTTCTTTGTGAGACTCAAAAGTGCGGCTTTTTAAAAAATGCTTACCTGCCTTCTCTAATGTATGCAGGTATACCTCTCTTCCACTTGGGGAAGGAAAGGGAAAAACAGCAACTTTTCTTGCAGCAAACTGATTGTCCATCCTTAATGGTTCATAGGAGAAAATGGCATTTACTTCTGAAAGCTGCTGTTCTTCTCATTACATGCCCTGAAGCCCAGGTGTATCTCCACACACCAGAGGACACAGGTAACTTTTAGAAAGCAACACTCTTTCCTCTTGGGTAATGCCAGTGTCCCTCCCACAATGAAAGGATTTGGGAGAGTTTTAGGCAAGTTGGCTGAAAGCACCACTTCAACTCCAGGATGTCCCAATGTTATGTAGGTTCTCATTGGCTGTCTACAAATTTGTGTTATGGAAACCTGGTTGGCTTAGTTTCAAGCCATTTCCACACTTCACGGTAGCTCAGTTTAAGAAAGGGACTGCATACATAAGAACATAGAACATAAGAGAAGTCCTGCTGGATCAGGCCACAGCCCATCTAGTCCAGCGTCCCGTCACACAGTGGCCCACCAAATGCTCATGGGCATCTCAAGCAGAGACAAGGACAAACCTTTGCCTGCTCTCGAATCCCAGCAAATAGCCTTAGAAGTGATGCTTCCCCACACAGCCTGAAAGATGCACCTAGGCATTCATTCTAGTAGCCACTGATACATCTGTCATCCGTAAATTTATTTAACCCTACTTTAAAGCCATCTAGACTGGTAGCTGTTACCATCTCTTCCGGCAGCAAATTCCATATAACAACATAAGTACTTCTCCTCTGAACTGCTAGTGAAATCTAAGCAAAGCCCTTCTGCCTCCTGGTACATTCTGTCTGCACAGGACAGAAAGTAAACCAGAATGGACCAGAATGGACCAGTATACAATATACCTCTTTAAAGAGGTCTACCGGCACGGTAGCAGTGGTAAACCAAAATATGGAGACATGTGGCCTCCATGGTCCAGTAGAGCAGAGGGAATTCACCTCAGCAACATGCCCTGTGGAAATGACACCACCCAAATGAGCGCCCCTGGGATTCCAAAGCCAGAATCTTTGTTCCAGTTTGTTAGAGCTTTTAGAGGCCAACTCTCAAGCCGGTATATGACTCAGAGCCATTGGGAACACTCCAGTGCAGCATGTCCTTGTTCTGGTCCACAGGTTAATCTACCTGATCCTGGGAGAGATCGCTCATTCCAGGACAGGGAAGTCCACCCTGTACCAGAACAAGGAAGGTAAGTTCTGTTCTCCTTACTTCTTATTTACACTTGGATGAAAGACAGGGATATGGCAATGACTCATAGTGTATTAGTCAAACTAAATGAGGAGGCAGGATTGGCCAGAATTTGATTAGTCCTTCACGAAAGACAATAAAATTACTTTCCATTAGTTCAGGCAATTTCCATTTTCTCTCTGTAAGAGGGTGTCTGCTGCTCTGGCCTCTAGCTCATAATATAAAGGCCTAAGGTCAAAGAGACATTGTACAGAACTGCCTGATGGGCAGAGAAAAATACAGGGGCAACTAAATGCAATCTGAGAGTTGATTATGCTGCACGTTACATCAGATTAACAGCTCCATCTATTGCTGATGCCTTTTGGGGGTCTATAATCTAAAGGAAAGACGAGAGGCCCATGTTCAGCCCAGTGCTTTCTGACCTTGCTAGCTAGCAGCTGTGTCTCTCCCAGAGGATGCAGACAAAGGAGGATGCCAAACCAGATAATGCAGACTGCCTCCTCAGCCCCTCTTGTTCAACCCAGGAAGCCTAACAGCAGAACAGCTCGGCTCAAGGTCTGCTCTGACCTCCTACTTCATGGTTTTATACATTAATTTTTACAAAAAGTAAAATTTATCTTCCGGCCCTATTACCCTAGTTTGCTTCTCTATTCCCAAAGAGACATGGGGCCCTTTCGCACTTGGGCCAGTAACGGATTGTGTACTAAACCTGATACATGCTGGGCGCTTCCCCATAAGCTTAATCCAGTTTCCTTAAACCGAAATAATAGAACCAGATGCAAACGTGAATTTGCCTGTTCCCATTACTTTCAGCTTAATCGCGTTCGATCCGGATTCTGAGGATCGTACGTGACGTACGTGACTCAAGGGGGGGACTCAAGTGGCTACTTTTTAAAAGCCGCTTTTTGGGACTGCCCTGTCTTCTTCCTCCTGGCATGAATGCGCCACCCATAAGGGACCCCTTCAGGGAGCCTAGCTGGGTGGCTGGGTGGCTGCCGCTTGCCTGGATGGAGGAAAAATGGCAGTGGACAGTCAGCAATTCTTTCCCCTCCTCTCCCCATTTCCCAGGGCGCACAGCAGCAGCAGCAACTCAAGCCCCCTTCACAGCCACAGCCTTTAAAACAGAACCTCCAGCTGCTTTACTTTCTTTTCCCTTTCTCAAGGTCAGAACTTTCAGAATTGCGCAAATTTGCAACATTGTTATAAGGTGTGAAGTGGGTAGATTGCTACAGTGTAGCTTTAAAGAGTGGATTTTTATAGTGGTTGTTTTGAGGGGTGGATTTTTTCAATGAAATCACTATCTTTGGAAGCAAGCTATTGGGAGAGGGAAACCCTAAACACGGATTCTCATCCCTTAACACCGTACGGTCCCCACAGTAAAAAATGTAAAATGTTTCAAGCGCACGAACCAGAGTGAGACCTGCTGAAATGAGGATTAACATTTACAACGCTTTGGGGTGATTTAACACGCGGAAAACGTGTTAAGCCAAACTGACATGGGGTCTGCCAGGATTAAAAATGGTTTGAAATCGAAATAAGGTTGTAATGGGGATGCGGCTGCTGGGTACAAGGGGAGCATCCCCATCAGCCGGGAAAGGAAGTGTACTCCAAGCATCACGTACTGGCCAGAATGCATATGGTCCTCCTCTACCCAGTGTGTACCAGCCCGCACTGCTGCCGCAGGAGCCAGAAGTCCCATCCCCTGGCTGGCACGATTGGCCGCCACCACCTGCGTCACGGGTTTGGTGATGCGCCTACAGCCGGTGGCCGATCGAACCAACCGGGCAGGGGAAGGATCGAACCAACCAGGCAAGACACCTTCTCACCCCTGGATCATGCCCCCGAGCCCCTCTCTCACCACAGCATTGCCCGGGGAATGCCTGGACTCCCCCTTGCCATCCTCCTTCCACCCCCTCTGTGATCCATGGGGAGTTTCCTCCCCTCTCCCAGTGACATCACTGGGCTAGATCAATTGCACCAGGACTCCTACACCAGTCCTGGAAGAAGAGTGAATGCTTTCCCCACTGATTGCTTGTGGTAAGCCCAGGGGACACCTCAGCTGCAATTAGGACAGCTCTAGTATGGGTGGGGGACGCTTCTAGGCTGAAGCAGCCCCGTAAAAATGCACTTGCTCTGTATCAGAGGTGCCCTAATTGCATAATGGAGGCCTAAGTGTGAAAAAGCCTCTTGTGTACTAATTGGTTTCAAAGTTAACACCAGGAATGTTGCACTTCTTCCTGCCTGCCTGCCTAGGAGATTCTAACCCTTTGAGGTCTGAACGCACATGCAGAAGCTTGAGGGCATGGCACTGGATATACCACCACCACCTCAGTTGCTTCTTACTCCAGAACAGGGAATATGGTGGAGGGTAAGAGGCTGATATCAGGCCTGCTTGCACTTGGCTGAGTAGGACCAGCCTGACATGCCCTGGGTCGGAGCAAATGTACTCCACAGTGACTGAAAACCACCCTGATGGCCATTGGTAGTCTTGCATCGCATTGCCCATTGCCATAAGGATGGCCTGGCGTGCATGGCCATTGCTATGGCAAGGCAGATGGGATGGGATCACCAAACTCAAGTAGGTCTGGGTAAAGTTTGGAATGGTCTGGCACATGCAATGCAAATGCTGACCACCTCTCCTAATCTTAACTGCCATGAGATACCTTCCCACAGTAGTTAACTACAAAACGGCCCATCTTCAAAGCAGATAGATGAATCTGGCCCAAAGATAACGCCTATCTTAGGCCCTCGGGAGCAGTGGTTCTCAAACTATGATCCTCCAGATGTTCTTACAGAATAACTCCCAGCATCCTAGGGACTGAGGGATGCTGGGAATTGTTTAGGAACATCTGGAGCACCACAGTTTAAGAATCAAAGCTCTAGAATTTAGATCCCTGATAACTGGCTTTACCAAACTACTGGCTACACGTTTTTCCATTGTTTTGCCGCTTCTAATAGACTTTTCCCCAAAAATACTTCCAGGAAAAGTTTTATCAGAGTGGGGGTGTAACTTGCTTTCTGGTATCGGGATGCCTTTAAAAGCAGTAGAACAGGTACAAAAAGAAGGAAAAGTTTTTTAAAATTTTCTTGCAACCACTATGGCTTCTTCCTCCACTGGAGAACTGCCGCAATTCTTCTGCCAGTCACAGAATTTATAACAGCAAAAGATTTCCCTGAGAAAAAGATAGCTATTCTTTTTCTCTCATGCATGTTTTTCTTCACATCCATCTTCTCTTCTCTGATGATTTTATCTATTGTTTTAGCCACTCTTCCTCTTGAGTTTTATGTCACCCGAAGCTTTTTATGGTTCCTTCTACCCCAGAACCAACCTTATGAGAGGACTTCATGTACAGTTCTCCTCAAAGAAGCTCACCTTTAAAGGCTCTGGGTATTTCCAGACAGAGCCCTAATGTACCTGCTGGTATCTGTATGCTCAAAGCAGTTCTTTCATCCCACTGGGCATTCCAATTAGCTAGGGTCCCCTACTGGGCAGCAAAGGTCATGGGTGTGGGATGCAAAGCGTATGATAACCAGGAGGTGCCACTTTCCTGCTATTCTCTCAAATGCTCACTGCATATTGGGGGGATTTGTGCAATCTCTCCTGTGAGGACTCCATCTGCTCAACCAACCACAGGTTATGGATTATTGATTGCTTCTTCAATTGCCAAAGCTGGTAACACCTTATATGGGTCAAGGATCTATCAATACAGCAAACCATGTCTTTCTCCATTTGGAATCCTGATGGTCACAGGAAATTTCCTCAGTTTTTACTTTCTATTTCTGTCTACTTCCCAATTTTTATGCTATGTGCTCCTCTGCTGTTACAAGGAATATCACAAAGTTATTCTTGCAAATATGCTGTATGAACTTCATCTCGCAAAGTTCCTGCCCACCCCCGGAGCCCGATCTGGGGTTCAGGAGCGAGCAGGAACCCAGGGACAGAAGGCACCCGGGCTGCCCACACTGGCTCCATAGGAGCCAATGGGAGCAGCCAGGGGGAGGGCCTTCCCCCCGAACGGGTTGAGAACACTTTCCCGTTCGCACTGGCAGGTAAGAGAACTGCTCTCAAAGCGTTCCTTACCTGCCCTTGTGCGAACGGGAAAGTGTTCTCAACCCATTCGGTGGGAAGCGTTCCGAGGTGTCTTCGCCTTGGTGCGAAAAGGCCTAGGGTTAGGGTTAGGGTCTACTTCTGGAAAAAAAACTGGCGATCAAAAAGGCCACCCTTGGCTTTCCATGTCCATAGGAGGGGTCTTATACCCCACTAAAAATCAGTTCGCGGTGACCATTAAAACATGGAAGCCAAAAGTTTCATTCCCACATTGTCCAGCCTTCAAGCCAAAAAGTGAATGGCCCCAGATTTCATTAACAGGTTTTTTTGAAAAATATCCATCTCCCTTTCTCTGAACAGTTGTAGCATTTGAAATTGAAACTGAGTCTCTCTCCACTTCAATCCAGTATCAGCAAGAATTTTAAACGGAATTGCTACATTTCTCTGGGTCAGACTCAAGTGTCTTGCAGCCGTTACCTAAAAGCTATAAAATTATAGCTTGCTATCGGTTAAGAATTACTGTTGGCATCACTTGGAGGAGAAGGCACACCTAAATCATGGCTTCAAGGAAAGTGGCAGCACTAATAATAAGCTTTTGCGTAAAGCAGTTACCAGATAACAACAGAATCTCTCAAGCAAATAGAACTTCTCTACATTACCTGCGAGTCATCCTAGGTGTGCAGGAATAAAATGTAGCAAAATATGATGGAGGTGGGACCGGTGGGACAAAATCTTCTGGATCAGAAACACGACCTTGTTCTTCAACTTCCTCCACATAAACTTGGGTTTCTTCCTAGTGTGATAAACACACATGTTATTTTTAAAGGATTCCCACACCTAAAACACACACAGAAAGAAAAAAAATTATGGAAGAGAGACTCCCTCTTTTGCTTCTTAAAAAGTGATTTGTGCCTTGCATCTACTTACTACGCAAGATCTTCTCGTTGTAAAAATCTGCAGGTAGCGCAGGGCAGCAGCCACTAAACACACCGTGGTTGTCAAGGCATTCAGAGCGCAGAGCGAAAAGAGTACTTTCTGTGGGGCAAAAGGACCACAAAAAGTAATGCACTTATGCCAAAGTGAACCAACAAAACAGGAGATAAACAAGTGCTGCTCTGAAAATGGAACAGTTTCCACAAAGCCCCCAACATCCGCACGCACAGGAGTCGTTCCTTTCAAATTTACAAAAATGAAAATTGGCTGCATTTTGAGAACTTTGAATTACGTTCCTTAAAATATGCACAGCAGAGATCATAACAGATTGATGTCTTATTTTCCTTGGGTTCACATACAAAGTAACCATTTATGTATTTATTTGCTTAGTTAGTTATAGCATTTGCATTCTGCCCTTCACTTGGAGGTCCCAGGGCACATGACAAGACAATTAGTAAAACGTATTTTAAAATATAACACATTCAACCTCCCTCCCGTCCTGATAAGACTACAATCAGAAGAACTAGGAATTAAGGGCCTAGGTGAAGAAGAAGAGTTGGTTTTCCCACCCAGCCTTTCTCACCCATTAAAGGGGACTCAAAAGTGGCTGACAAAGCTTTTCTATTCTTCTCCCCACAACAGAACACCCTGTGAGGTAGGTGGGGCTGTGAGAGCTCAGAAGAGAGCTGTGACTAGCCCAAGGTCACCCAGCCGGCTTCATGGCGGAGGGCGGAATCGAACCCGGTACTCCCAGATAAGAGACTGGCTCCCTAACCACTAGACCAAACTGGCTCACCAAAGCAAGCTCCTGGGTATCAAAAGGGCAAGTACTTTCATGGAGCTTATTCAATATACAGTGGTACCTTGACATACAAGTTTAATTCGTTCTGTAACCTTGCTCTTATGTCAAATCGCTCATATCTCAAAGCAATTTTCCCATTAATCCATTCCAGCTCCCAAAACACCACCTCAGTTGTTTTTGTTATGTACTGTACTGTATTTACATACTCGTATCTCAAATCTTGCTCTCATCTCAAAGCAAAATATCACTCGCTCGGCGGCTTGTATCTCAAAACACTTGTATGTCAGGGCACTTGTATGTCGAGGTACCACTGTATCCTAAAATTCTCTGGTTTGTTTGTTTGCTTTTACCTGGTATAACCTTTGTTTACTTTTTCATGCCCTGTTGTTGCTGTTGGCACCAATGAGCTGTGGCCAACTCCTGGCTGAGTGCATGGGGGCCTCCACAGGAATCTCTATGAAGTTTTCTTGGCAGGAATACAGGAGTGGTTTGCCACTGCCTACTTCCATGGAGAGGCTGGTGACTGAACCAGTGATCTTTTGCTTTCTCCACCTCTCAGCTATTACATATGCACATCTGAAACGGCTACAGAGCTACAAACAAATGGAGGGATGATAAAAAGTTCTTTTAACCCTACTTTCAGTGGTTTGCTAAAGATCATGATAACATTAGACGGCAGACTTACCTTGAGCAATAAATGAGCAGCACTGCATGACTGAACTGGATATAGCTTCAGTGCGTTTTCCTTCTCTGTGCACTTTGCCGACATAAATTCCTCACAACAGAAACAAAGCTTACTTTCACCCACATCAACCTTTAATATTGAGGAAAGTATAAAGGAATAATATGAAAATTCAGCCATACTAAAATACACCATCAAAAATATTACACTATATATAACTGAAGAATTAAAATTTAGAGAATCAGCACAATCTGCTCAGAACCTACGGTCAATATCTGAAGTTCTGCTCTCTGTATTCACACTAGTTTAAGTATAAGAACACAAGAGCAGCTCTGATGGATCAGGCCACAGCCATCTAGTCCAGCATCCTGTCCCTCACAGTGGCCCAGCAATTGCTTATGGGCATCTCAAGGAGAAGACGAGGGCAAAACCTTCACCTGCTCTCAAATTCCAGCCAACAGCCTTAGAAGCATCTTGCCTGTCTCCCCAGCCTGGATATACCTGGGCATCGATTCTTGTAGTCATTGATGTATTGATACACTCACAGAAAAGATTACAGATATGCTCTTTTTTTGTAAAGGGTGGATTTTTAAAGTTCTAGTCATTAGTACCAAATAAACTTAAGGAGTTTCTACAATTTCCTTGAGGTGGGCCACTCCAGTTAGACTGTTATGAAGTTAATATCAGTCTCGACAGGTCCACATTCCCTTGAACAACTCTGTCCATATTTGCACACCTGTTCTTGGACAGCCGCTGCACCGGCTGTGAAGCTCACAGGAGCTCCATAGCCAGCCTCCCACATTGCTGATGGCCACAATGAATGTTCCAGGCCTCAGAACCTTTAGGGGATCCATTTCTGTGGCACACTTTGATGCAAAACCAAAATGGTTTCCACGCTAATCCAAGCCGAGAGACACATGCTGAGTCTGTGCACCTTCATGGTCCAGTTTATGCAGTGTTAAGCCAGGAGGCCTTTTTAAAGAAGTCTACCAGGCCGCATTCCCATTACAAGCTTAATACGGTTTCCCTAAACCGAAATAATAGAACCGGATGCTAACATGAATTTGCCTGATCCCATTACTTTCAACTTAATCGTCTTCAATCCAGATTCTGAGGATCGCACGTGGCGTTCATGACACAAGGGGGGACTCAAGTGGCTACTTTCTAAAAGCCGCTTTTCGGGCCTGCCCTGACCTCTTCCTCCTGGGCGTGAACACGCCACCCATAACCAACCCCTTCACGGAGTCTAGCTGGGTGGCTGGCGCTTGCATGGATGGATGAAAAACGGCACCGGGCAGCCAGCGATTCTTTCCCCTCCTCTTCCCATTGCCCAGGGCTAGCTGGCTTGCTCTGCTGCCACCGCCGCCTGCACACACAGCCTTAAACATTCACACATCTCCCAGAACCTGCAGATGCTTTCCTTCCTTTTCCCTTTCTAAAGGTCAGAACTTTTAAAGAGCCAGAATTGTGCAGAACTGCAACATTGTTATCAGGTGTGAAGTGGATAAATTGCTACAGTGTAACCGCTGCTATACGGGGTGGATTTTTAAAGTGAAATCACTATCTTTGGAAGCAAGCTATTGGGGGAGGGAAACCCTAAACATGCATTCTCATCCCACTAAAACGGTACCATTCCCACAGTAAGAAATGTAAAACGTTTCAAACACAAGAACCGGAGCGAGACAGTGTTGAAATGAGTGTTTACATTTACAACGCTTTGGGGCAATTTAATACGCGGAAAGTGTGTTAAGCCAACCTGACATGGGGACTGCGAGGATCAAAACCATTTCGAAACCGTTTTAAGCTTGTAATGGGAACGCAGCCTACCAGATTTTCTGTGAGTGTGGAATAACACTTAGGCCATTTCCACACTGACTCATGGTGCAAGTCCAGGAAGGGATCTAAAGGGGCATGGCTTCCATACATTATCATAGGATGTAGTCTACAGAACCAAGTGAGAGCAGAAGAATTTGTCCAACCTACTCCCCAAATTCTGGGAAGACAGCTAAAAACGGTCTTGTGGATGGAGCCACAATTGAAGTTTCTGTATCATTTGTTTTGGCAAGGTTACATACTACATGTGCTCAGAAAATATATATACACTCTTACCAGATCACATCTAGGTACACTGGACACAAACTGAGCCCCTTGGCATCCAAGGATAAAACCCGCAAGGTTCAGGAGAACACAGATAACAGAAAGCAAAACAAACAAGTTAACCTGGAACAAAAATTTTTAAAAATGCATGACTTGTCATTCTACCAATACATTAAGTTCTGCTCATTGTTTTAGACATGATCTTCAGTTTTGTGTTTCAAATTTTATAAAAGGATAACACGTAAAATTAAATGCACTTTAGTGGCTATGCCACTTCAAAACCATTTCTGATCTTATTACTCATGAAAGACTATGAACTCAAAAAGTCAGCTTAAAGCTTTAACGTGGACTGAAGAATTTCAGGTTTTAATTATTGTCCAGAATGCTGAACAGTATGAAATCAAATATTAAAAATCTCAACAAGACAAAGATTTGAAGATAATTTACAATGCAAATACTAAGACAGACACATTATTTTATATTCCAGCAACGACACAAAACACATTTGAAAAATTTAGACTTTATCTTTCTTAGCTACCAAAAATAGAATATTATTGATGTAACATACATTTAATTTGAGGAGATTCACAGTGGTGGAAATCACACAAGTAAACAATTCAAATAAACAGATGGATTATGCCTCAGCAAATTTCTATCTGTAGGAACTCATTAGCCCAGAGACATGGGTGGGAAGCTCCAAACATGAGGCTTGTCTATGCCTGCATATTTACTAGAGTCAACATAGAGCATGAGGAAGAAGAAGAGTTGGCTTTTCTACCCTGTTTTTCTCGCCCATTTAAGGGGACTCAAAGCGGCTGACAAAGCATTTCTATTCTTCTCCCCACAACAGAACAGCCTGTGAGGTTGGTGGGGCTGTGAGAGCGCAGAAGAGAGCTGTGACTAGCCCAAGGTCACCCAGCTGGCTTCATGGGGGAGGGCGGAATCAAGCCCGGTATTCCTAGATAAGAGTCTGGTTTCCTAACCACTAGACCAAACTGGAGGGCAGATGAGAAAGCAGTTATTCAAAAGGATCCCATTTGCCTTTTTACACTTTTGATGATGATGATGACGAAGATGATGAAGAAGAAGAAGAAGAAGAAGAAAGTTGGCTTTTCTACCCTGCTTTTCTCACCCATTTAAGGGGACTCAAAGTGACTGACAAAGCTTTCTGTTATTTTCTCCACAACAAAACACCCTGTGAGGTAGGTGGGGCTGTGAGAGCTTAGAAAGAGAGCTGTGACTAGACCAAGGTCACCCAGTGGGCTTCATGAAGGAGGGTAGAATCAAATCTTGTGACTGCAAGATATTAGTCTGCACTATAATCACAAGACCAAACTGGTTCACCAGTGTTTCTACTTCATAGGAGATCTCAGAACAGACTAGTGATGTTATTGGTGTGCTTTTGTCAGCCGCTTTGAGTCCCCTTAAAAGGGCGATAAAAGCTGGATATAAAAGCCAGCTCTTCTTCTGTTTCTCCTGCTTCTTCTCCTCTTACTTCTCCTACTACTACTTCTCTTCCATGCAGCTCTCCAGAAAATTTATTCCTAAACTGACAGCAATGGGCTTGTTCTCTGCATTAAGGACTTTCAGGATTATTTTCTGGGAGATTCCATCTTCTACACAAGATTGTGTTTTCTGGTACAACTTAGAATTTCACTGCATCCACAATACAAAGAATTGTATTAATTAAGCTGGTGTCTCCACTGGACAGAATAATGACTTGGCATCCATTTCACTGTCATGACTGGATTGCTCCCTGTTGAGGCTCTGGATACCAACAGCTTTACTCTCCTTTGCAAGACAGAAGTTGTTTTCATGATGCTACTCACAAATACTGTATTTTCTGGCGTATAAGACTACTTTTTAACCCAGGAAAATCTTCCCAAAAGTCAGCGGTCGTCTTATACGCCAGGGGTCATCTTCTTATACGGCGAGTATATCCCAAACTCTATTTTAACTGGAAAGTTGGGGGTCGTCTTATACACCCAGTCGTCTTATACGCCGGAAAATACGGGGTAAATAGATTTAAAAATCATCTCCAATCATTTTGTGGAACAACATTGAGCTCAATCTCACATATGTGCCATCTTAGTAGCGTAGTAATCTCTACCACTGAAAAATAGATACTATACCTTGAAAAAATGAAAATATTTATCTCATCCTTTTACTAGTTTTTAAAAATATTCTATATAAAAACAGATTATAACTGTAACTTCTGAGGCACAGTATGAGGTGATCCTGGGCAATAGGATGGGATCCCTCCCTTCCAGAGAATCAAAGCTGAAGAACAAAAATTCCTCAACTTCAAAGACAAGAAATGGCCTTGGAAGATGTCCATTTTCAGCCCAGCACTTGGTCACACCAGGTGGAAAATGGATCCCTTGAAGCACCCTGTTCTCAGAATCCCTGGTGATGATAGTAAATCATAATGGCAGAAAGTGCCCTTCGAGTATTTTCTTCTGGCCTGCACTTAAGTCACTTGTGAGGATGGATCTCTCACCTTGGAAGCAATCAGCAGGCCCAATGGGGTTGATAAAAGTGCAGCCACCATGTTTCCCGCCACAAGCATCCATTTCAGCTTGTATGGGCACGGTTTTCTTGTTGGAATTTGACCATCCCTTCATAATTATTTGGGTGTGCTTAAGGAACATAATGAACATCCTGACCTCAAAAGCTGGGGTAAGAACTCCACATTTATTACGGCTTCTACAGTGAAGTATAACTCAGTCTTAAAACACCAGGTGAGATTTTGGAAGGCGACAATATGTGAAGAGGCTTCACTCAAAAGTGGGCCTACTAAAAGAAGTATAGGTCCTCTGAAATTCCTGCCAGGAGATCCCACAATGGTGAGAGGGGTGGAAAGTCTGGGTTCCGCTCCAATCAGCAGCACACATACACCCCCAGCTATTAGTGGCAAGCACAACTTGTGGTAAAAATGGGACTAGGCAAATTGCCAGTGCAGCTATTTCTGTTTTCTGCCTTTGACATTTCTCCTCTGGGGTTGACAAAGGTCTGGATACATAGGAAATCTTTTGCTCCTTGCACATGAAATTACTTCCAGATGTCACAGGTTAGAATTACTTTATCAGCTTCTAAAGTTTGGCTCAATGGCTACACATCCGTGCAAACCTGTACTTAAAGACACTACTAGAAGGCTAGTTTTTGAAAACAAGCACAGAAATCCAATTTTGATATTTTAAGTAATACATGCTATATCTCTATTCAAATATATACTCCCCACTCCACTGCAGATACTATTATTTTAGTATTTTAATATGCTGAATCTTTTAAATGTTTTACGTATATTATTGGTTTTAATTTGTTGTTTTAAAGTTTGAAACCCGCTTTGAGACCTTCAAGTGTAGGGCAGGATAGAAATATAAATAATAAAGAAATAAATATTATGTCAGCACCATGAAAAATAAACTTCATCAGTGTTGTTATTATATCACAAAAATCTCATTGCATATTCTGATATCACCCTTTAACCAAAATCATCACATTAACTAACACCTACCAGTAACATCATTGGTCTCTTCCATGTTGTTAATCCGATGATTCCTGATAAAATGACCTGCAACAACAACAAAAAGTTGTGCAGAACTGTTGATTTTTATAATGTAATTTTAAAATTTCTTCGTCTCTAGAGTCTAAAGGAACTTTGGCTACTGAATGGCTATATAAATTAAGAAATAAACAAACTGAGAAATTGTCAGACATTATTTACATACTCATACAGCTATAATTGCAATGTTCTAAAAAATATGGTGCCAAAATTCACTCCATAAGATTATGGATCCAGCTACAGTGAGATAAAACATCAGTAAAGTGGCAAGTGTTTTTTCTTCCACATCATCTAAACTTGGTAATTCACCCTTTGGGTTAGATAATGTGGCAAGAAAACACTGACATTACTAATTGGTGCTTTCACATTTAAAACAAGGTAGATTAAAATTAGGTGTAGCTGAGCTGTACTTTGGCCATAATCGGTTCAGTGCTCCATCTACTGAAATTTATGTTTTTTTATATTGTTCACAATACAACAAGTCTGCATGAGTGGATGTGTGTGGGGTTTCCACTAGCACAAAGTACCCCTTAAGGCCCCTTAGGGACCCATTAAGGGCTCATTAGGCTGAGAGCAGGAAGATCCTGTTTCCACTGCAAACCCCGTTAGAACCCAATTTGTTCACACCTGTATTAGGAAAATCTGGATTAAATGGGTCCTTCAGGACCTATAATCCGGATTTCCTGTGGACCCCATTAAAGGGATCTACAATCCGGTCTTCAGGCATCAAATCCAGATCAGATGCATCAACCCCCCAAAATGTGGTATGACGGACGTCTCCCATTTGGGTACAGATGATGCTCCACATGGGTGCTCTAGCATTCCCAGTGCGAGCTTGCCTAGCACCCATTAATATTGAGTGCTACACTGCCCGTGGAGGTGCATCAGGTACTTCCTTAGATCTGGATCTTCTAAATCTGGATTAGTTGAAGGACCCATTTCTTAGATCCAGATCATGGGAGGTAAGTGGAAAAAACCCATTACTACAAAAGTACAACAAAGAGACTTCTCTAGTATACAGCACTACACCAAGACTGCACTGTTCTTTTTTACTTTGATGATATTATAACCATTAACTCTACAATAAATGTACAGAAAATTAGCTGTGATACTGGAGATAGCATGATTACAAGGATCAAAACTTTTCCTTATTTTGTAGTAGGATCCCATTACTCAAGTTGATATTAGCCTCACGTAAGATCAAATATACAGACTGATGGAAATAACTTATGAAATCATTTTTGCAGATTACAGGAGGGGGAGCATACACGATTTTGGAAAGAGAACCTGATGTGAGATAGACAAAGAGCTGAAAGTTACACCTGTTTCCCAACTAGTACTCTTCAAACTCATCCCAAATTCTTCACAGGAAGGGGAAGGAGAAGTGACTGTTAGTTAGGGACATCAAAACTCCCATAAACCAATTCCCCTCACAGTTTGGCAAATTAATGAGTTCAAGCCCAGCAGTTTGCTTAGCCCTAGTTAGTTAAACCAAAAAAGTAGGGAACAGACCCAACAAGACCTTTGAAAACTATCAGCAGGTCAAATGCCATCCATGGACATGAATTTTCATGGGTGAATTCCAGAACGCCAGATCTCCACAACATAAAGGTGGGCTGAAGACACAAAAGACAAGATGGAAAGGAGAGAGGGCAAACGTGATACTAACTAGGCCGCCATGTAATAACAGAAGAGGTCGCAAGCAGTCAGGTTCTTGACTCTTTTTATAGGGAAAATTCTTGGTGTCAATGGAACGCGTGCCAATTCGAAATATACTTGATGCTGTGCCCTGTACAATGGGTCTGTGGGGACTACAGATTTAAGACTAGAAAGCAAACAGTTAACAATCCTCAGGAACGGTGTACTTAATTAGCAATTCAATACTCTCATCAGTTAGAAAAATCCCATTGTAACCAAAACTGAAAATGGAAACAATTATGGCATGGTCTCTTCATTAAACGAAAGGATATTTACCAATTAAGGAAAAGAAGGAAAACATGAACTCCAGTCTTTTATTGCAAGAGAATTAATTAAAAGCCACTCATTCTCTTATACAGGCACTTTTAGATTTTTTAAAAATTCTCCTGTCTTCATAGATACAATCCTTTTACATGGACCAAAGCTCCATCATCATACCATATAGTTTCTCTATTCACATTGCAAGAGATCATCCACAACAAAGGAAGGAGGCACAAGTGTATTTTCTTAAAATTTAGTTGCATTTAAGTTATTTTAATCCCTCTAAGATAGAGATGCGCATGAATATTAGTCACATTTGAAATTTGTCCGCATCCATGCATTCGCATTCAAATTGAATGCTGGCTACATTTGAGGACTGACATTCGAATGCAAAGCAAATGTTTTGTCCGTCTGTTCGAATTTTCATTGTATTTGCAAATGTGGGGAGGCGGCAAAGCTGCTGCCCAATCACATCTGCAACGGATTCAGAGTGGACAAAGTGGATTCAGAGCAGATTCAAAGCTGATTCGGAAGGGATTCAGAGGCACGACTGGCAACAGGGAGTCGAACAGCGTTCACAGAACACTCACAGTGGGTTCAAGTCCCACCACATTCGAAGTGGTTCTATTTATATGAATGACTGAAAATTCCATTTGCATTCACTTCACTGCAAATCAAAAGTGAAAAACAATTCCAGCCCATCCCTACTCAGTTGACTGCAAGGAAAAATACAAAGTAGTGGTGATGGACAAGCCTAGCCCCCTACTGATTACAAGGGTATTTCAACACAAGTAATACCAATACTTCCATGTTTCTTATTTTGTGTACGCCAGGTTTGCATTCAAATTCGTGGGATGGTATAACAATACCATCTCATTGAATTGAAGACTGGGTGAACCAGGATGCCTCCACAATTCCAGTACTGGGACAATCCCGAATCTGATCACCAGCACCCTTGAAGTGCAGACAGTTCACGCTGGCCTGGCCAGACTGCCACAGCAAGATCTGGTGTGGGACATCACAATGGCAATTGCAACATGGTGCATAATTGGTCAGCTGCAGCCACACTAACCCTCCCCCAGGCAGCATTTACACTCAGAAAAGAGCACAAATGTTATGTCCAGGAGCTCACCAGCAGCTCTTAGTGAAACTGTGGAGAGCTTTTTACTTCTCTACAGAATGAGATCAGGACAGCAGCAGCATTGGAGAGAGCAGTGTGAAAAGGCCTTCAGTCTCAATTGTAACCAAATACCCTAGCTTTTGTTTCAAACACTCTGCAAACTGGCCACAGCTACTTAACTCTGAATCACTGCACTCTC
This sequence comes from Aspidoscelis tigris stejnegeri, assembly GCA_023333525.1. Taxonomy (NCBI): domain Eukaryota; kingdom Metazoa; phylum Chordata; class Lepidosauria; order Squamata; family Teiidae; genus Aspidoscelis; species Aspidoscelis tigris. The sequence goes on from JALMGA010000007.1 coordinate 77,490,341, forward strand.
TTGACAGTTTTATGCTTCATAATCTATTTTTATACCTATAAAATCACAGTATTGGATTATTTTGCCTTTACCCCCAACTCATTACTATATGATCTAATTGTTTCAGCCTTTATAAATTACCCTTCTATTTTTGTACTTTCCGAAAAACAAAATTCAGTTTAGAAAAACATCTAATAGCAAGTAGACCAAAAGGATTCAAATTACTAATGAGCAATTAGCACTAGGAAAGAATAGATTTAGGAATATCTGTGAAGGATCCTCTAATATCTCTGTTGAGTGTAGACTACAGATGGTATATATAAAGCGTCAATTATTTGGTCTGTAGAGAGAAGACTGAGTTGCTGTCTATCCCAGTGTTCTTGGGATATTACTGGACCAATATTGAACTTACACACCTTGATCCAGCAGCTGCTTGCTATAAATATTATAGATAAAACTTAATCATATAAACTGTGTTCAGTAGAAGAGCACATGTCTTGACCACAAAAACTCCTAGGTTAAATTCTGATATGGTATCTACAATCCCCAGCCCCACCACCTGAACAAGTCCTGTGTAAAATATAGAGGAAAAGCTCAACTAACAGGATGACCCAATACAAGCCTTTTTCATTGTACCTAAAAGTGTGGTTTGGGCCCCAATACACTCCTAGCTAGTTCTAGGAAATATTATTTCTTTTACACATATATCCCACCCATCACTCAAAGGACCCAGGCTGGGCCACACCATGTGGTAAAAATAAAAGCATTACAACGTATTTAAAATATAGCCCGTCTGCCCTTCTACCCTGGCAGGACAACATTCACCAGGAAACAAAAACATAGAACCCGTCGCAAACGTGCACGTCATCTTTGGACACGACTCCAAGGTCTGCTCTCCATCAAACCTTGGAAAGTTCTAGTAAAGTGCTCAGGATGCTCTGAAAAGGAAAGAAACTTCCCAGGAAATGCTGGAAGTAGATAGGGACCAGTTACACAGGTACAATCTAGGAATGTGCAAGAATGTATTTTTGACATTCAACTCCAAACAGATTCGAAAGTCATAAAATCCAATTCGATTCAGATATTTAAGATTCAAATGTCTTAAAATCCTATTCAAATCCATAACATTCAAATCCGTACATTCAAATGTTAGAATCGTATTTAAATAACATGAATGTCGGCAACATTTGTATGTCTTATATGCATCTGTGTGCATTCTGCAAAAATCCATATGCATCCCATTTTAATCCCGTATTTTAAGCGCAAGATATGTATAATTTTCACACAGATTGGTTATACGACAGATACGAATCTACACATTCTAATTGTTCGAAAATCCATATTGGAATTTCAAAAATCTGACTGGAGTTCTAATGTTCAAATTTGGATTTTCAAATAATGTCGACATTCGTCGGATTCAAATCTAATTTTTGAATTTTCGAATATTCGTGCACATCCCCAGTGCAATCAAGATTTATGTTTATTTTCACAAGGATTCTCAGCTTGGGGAGCAACCTAACTTTTTTATGTTTCATTGATCTTGCTTTGCAACCCAAAGGGTGAGGGACACTGCAAGTTCTTTGGTTGTTTGATGCGTGCCAATTCTGTCTGATTGACTTTCTTTTATCTCTCTTAAGTTTTCTTAAGAATTATTTTTACTTTAAAAGCCTGCTTTGATCCTCTAGGGAGAGGAAGCCCTACTCACACATTTCCAAAGCAGGATCCTAACCAGGAACCATGTTAATATTATTCCTCCAAGAAGGAAGGGGAGAGGACTGCTTAGCCCTTACACCAGTAGCAGGAAGTTGGCTTGGACCTCCAGACAAGGGCTTGGTGGAAACACTATTGGTAGCTGCTACACCAAAGGCTGCATCCCCACAGGCACTTTAATCTGAATTCAATTCCAATCCGGGAAGGAGCGTCCCTAAGGGTACTGTAATTAATCCTAATCTAATCCAAATTTGGCACCTAGCATCCCCATGCAATTCCTTATTCCCGGATTTTATGAGGACTATCCTGCTTAACTCCAGCGGAAAAAAAAGTCCTGATGAAAACAGGACTCAGTCCCCTTTTTAAATTAAGTTCGCTTATTTTCCCCCACATGGGCTATTTGGGGTGGAGGTCTAGCATTCTGGGCAATGGCAGCCAGCTGTGGGTGGTTTTTTACAGAGGTAAAGCTCCCCCCCTCCCTTGCCATGCACACAAAAGCTCCATACAGTACAAAAAAGGCAGAAAGGGGGGAGAAGGGGCTTTTATTTTTATTTTATTTAAAAGGGCTTTAAAAACATTTTTGCTGGAAACATGCATCTTTTGAAAAGGACTGAAACTTAGGAACCCTTGAAATGATACATTTTAGCTCACACATTTTCTGGTAATCACAAAAGGGACAGGTATGAAAAAGAAAGTAATTCCCTTCGCATTTGAAGTCCCTTCCCTCTGCATTTGCTTCTTTTATTGCAGGCAGGGTTTGTATAGGGGGGATTTAAAAGCCCTGTTTTTTACGTTGCTTCACAGATGTGCATGAGCACACGTTTTGCGGATAATCTCGAAAAGGAGAGGTGAGGTGTGAAAAAGAAAGTATTTCCAGCTATAATTTATTTTAAAAACTTCCATTTTTCTGCTCTTATTGCAGGCAGGGTTTGCATGGGGGTTAAAAGCCCTGTTTTTTATGTTTAAAAATAGTCCCAAAACCAGGACCAAAAAAGCTGCATGGGGACAACTATATTTGGATTAATTGACAAGAACTCAATCCGAATTAAAACAGTCCCCCAAAATAGTCCAAACAGTATGGAACTTGGACTAAAATCCTTGCATAGGGACACACCCAAAGAGCCAGTTGCTTTGACAAGGCCAGGCTCAGAAATATTCAGAAGTAACCACTGCACCCCTTTTTCACCACACCGTATATACTCTCAATTATCCTTTTACAGACACCTTTCAAATGTGCTTTTTCAGGACAATGTTCTCATATTTGGTGTTGCTGATAACATACTGTAAAAATATCAAAACTATATCAAGCCCACTCCCCAACCTAAGCCCAGAAAACCAATTTTAAGGAAGTTTAAAAAAAGAGATATGGCATGTATCTGGAAATTCCTAAACATTATATGAGTTACAGAACACAAATGATGGAAAACAAAATTGTTTCCTTCTCTCCGAGGATCCCTCTAATCTAAGATCTAATTTAAAACCCTGTATAGAAGCAGTTTTGAAGTGACATATTTCAGTGGTTATTCATCAAAAGAGAGTTCATTTTTCATGCCCTAAAAGACTGTCATGTCATTTTCTTGAAGAAAACATTGACTTTTATAAGAACTAAGCTATAGTTGTTAAGACCATTCAGCCCCAAGTTCTGAAATATATAATAGTGTTATTGAAAGGCAATCGAAGGATGCAGTAGTTAAATAGTAGAGTATTTTCTTAGCATGCAGAAGAAGAGATAGTTTTTCTACCCCACTTTTCTCACCCATTTAAAGGGGACACAAAGTGGCTGACAAAGATTTCTATTCTTCTCTCCACAACAGAACATCCTGTGAGGTGGGTGGGGCTGTCAGAGCTCAGAAGAGAGCTGTGACTAGCCCAAGGTCACCCAGCTGGCTTTGTGGAGCATGTCAGAATCAAACCTGATATTCCAAGGTAAGAGGTCCAGTTCCCAAACCACTAGACCAAACCAGCTCACCAGGGGTGTTTTTCCACTGTCAATTGTACCCATTTTTGCACCCATTTTTGTACCTTTTGGCTGTGAACCGGATGATCCCATTTCCACTACGGCACCCATTTTGAACCCGATTGTTTCCACTGCCTTGGGGAAAATCCGGGTCTTTTTGGCCTTTAATCCGGATTTTCTGTAGACCCCATTAATGGGGTCTACAATGGGGTCTTCTGCCAGAAAATCTGGATTAAAGGGAGCCTGTTTCCACTGGAAACAGGCAATGGCGTCTGAAGGAGGCTAGGGGGAGAGGGATGCACCTTTGACCCCCCCAACATTGGCTTCGAAGTCACTTCGAAGTTAACTTCACATTCACTTCGAAGTGACTTCAAAGTCAGCTTCAAAGTCACTTCGAAATCATGTCAAAGTCACTTCGAAATCACTTCGAAGTTGCTTCGAAGACTGCCCCCCTGCCCCCCAAAACACCTGGGGTAATGGACTGACCCCTTGTGGGTCGATCCAGATTCCCCAGATGGGTGCAAAGCTGTTTCCACAGCAGAGGTGTTAGCACCCATTTCTAATGGGTGCTACACCTGCTGTGGAAACACATTGGGTGCTTCCCTTAATCCAGATCTACTAGATCCGGATTAAGAAATGTACCCATTCCTTAGATCCAGATCATCTTAGATCCAGATCTAAGGGCTGCAGTGGAAAAACACCCCAGATCTCAGGTTCAAACCTCAGTGTTCTCCCAGAAGGAGGATATGGCAAATCACCAATAAAACATAGATATATCCATATAGGCACCAGGAGCCAAACCCAATCTGAAGGCCTGCCATAGTCTACACTAGCATGAAGATGGCTGGTCCTTATACCAGGATATAATGCAAAATAAGCCCAGTACAGAAAGGACCATACTCTATATTTCTAATAAGTAAAATCGCAAAGATTAACGTTAAACACAAATGAAATCAATCAGACCATGCTGGTATCCACACTATTGCGGATCAGTGTTTTGCCAGCAAGAGTGCCTGCTCCACCCTGGGGGCAAGGTGCGCCATCTATCTCACACCGCGCATCTTATTCGCTGGCCCTCTTGGACAGTGAGGAAGGTTCCCCAGCTTAGAGGATAGAGCATGGGGGACTGTTCTGAAGCTGGCCATTTTCGGCATGACAGAAAATCCATCTAATTGGATTGCAACACTATATGGATTGCTGAGTGGGATTAAGGTGGCCAGCAACTTCAGCATGCTTTTTTCCACTCTGAGGGAAGGGTGCTACAGAGATCAGTTGCTAAACCTCAAGCACCCTTGGCAGACCACTGTCCCCCAAGGTCCCCAATGCACGCCTTCCTTCACCCCTGCAGGTATAGCCTTAGTTTGCCCATTGGGCATCAAACTGCAGTCTAAATACAAACATCCTGTTTGTCTTTACAGTAATGATGGGCAGATACTATCCTAGCACGGTACTCTTATCAACTTGCAACTAGACACTTCCTAATTGATTGGTAAAAAAAAAATAGAAAGCATCAATACTTTTAAAAGCATACTATATACTATATACAAGCAACAATTAGAATCCAAAACACTTTTAAACGCTGAAAACTCCATCTCTTCATTTAAAAACAGATATAATGATACAGCTCATAAGCAGGATATTTACAATCAGATGCAAAAGTCCCAAGAAAGTAATTGTGCTGCCCAGAACCAGAACGTCAAGAGAACTTACCTAAAATGAATGGGGGGGGGGGACTGTTTGAAGAAAATAAACCAATAAACCGTGTGCAAGCAAAAAAGTACTCTAGAGTATCTGCTTTAATCATGCATGCCATTAACACAATGAAATAAACAGGAGATGTATGGAGGTGAGGTATTTTCCACCGCTCCCCAATTCCAGACTTGGACGAAATGACAGGGAGTCACCTGAGTAGATACAAACTACTCACAGGATATACTTTCACTTTTAGAATACTAGTACAAAAAAAATTCAAATAAAGGGAAACATTAGTTTCCCCCAGCTGCTCTGTTCTGATTTCCCGTAACGTAAATCCGGATTATATTTTTTGAGACTTTCAAAGGATGTCCCACTATAAAACAATCACCTCAAGGTCTCAGATGTTGGCAGGCCTGCTTACAGTATTTATTTATATTATTTATTTTATAAAGTTATATCCCACCCTTCACCAAATGGTCCCAGGGCGGGTTACAATAAGAATAAAGCATATGAAATAATAAAACATAATTAAAAATATCACCCCTTCCCTCCCCTTCCCTGTCTATTTATTCATTTATTTACACTTTTATCCCGCCCTATACCTGGAGGTCTCTGGGCAGGTAACAACATTTAAAAACAAACAGCATTAAAACAATAATGGCATCTGCTACTGGGAAAAGTGAATCCCCATTTAACCAAAGGCCAGGGCAAAGAGGTGCGTCTACATGGCCTTCCTAAATGCGTACAATGAAGGGGAAAGATGCATCTTTATGTTTAGGAGGGCAGTGAAGATGCAACTCTTTGCCCTGGCCTTTGGTTAAATGGGAATATACGGTCTCTTCCCACTTTGCAGACACTGTTACTGTTTTAGTATATATGGTTGTTTTAATATATGTTTGATTTTAAATGTTACCTGCCCCGAGACCTTTGGGTATAAGGCAGGATAGAAATACAAATAACACATATATAAACAAGACAGCACCCCGAGGAAGATATTTAAATGGCAAAAGCCTGGTTAAAAAGATACATTTTCACCAGGCACGGAAACCTATATATCGTAGGCGCCTGGCAAACGTCAAGAGGGAGGCTGTTCTGAAGTTTAGGGGGCAGCACAGAAAATGCTCTCCTGCATGTCCCTGTGCCTTGTGCCTCTGCAAGTGAAGGAACTACAAGAAGGAACTACTTGCAAAAAATGACACTCCAATCCAATTGCCTCCCTCTGTCTTTGTTCCATCCCTCTTGTACTTCCAAAATCTTCCTGCTTGGGTTGGTAATAAAGGCGTCATCTTCAGCTACGAGCAGGTCAGTCAGTTAGAAGAAGAGTTGGCTTTCCTGCCCAGCTTTTCTCACCCATTCAAGGGGACTCAAAGCTGCTAAGAAACCTTCTGTTCTTCTCCCCCACACCAGAACAACCTGTGAGGTGGGTGGGGCTCTGAGAGCTCAGAAGAGAGCTGTGACTCGCCCAGGGTCACCCAGCGAGCTTTGTGGAAGAAGAAGAGGTGGCTTTTCCACCCAGCTTTCCTCACCCATTAAAGGGGACTCAAAGCGGCTGACAAAGCTTTCTATTTCCACCTGTGAGGTCGGTGGGGCTGTGAGAGTTCAGAAGAGAGCTGTGACTAGCCCAAGGTCAACCAGCAAGCTTCATGGAGAAAGAAGAAGAGTTAGCTTTTCTACCCACCATTTCTCACCCATTTAAGGGGATCCAAAGTGGCTGACAAAGCTTTTCTATTCTTCTCCCCACAACAGAACATCCTGTGAGGTAGGTGGGGCTGTGAGAGCTCAGAAGAGAGCTGTGACTCGCCCAAGGTCACCCAGCTGGTTTCGTGGAGGAGTGCCGAACCCAAACAAACCCTGTGACTCCCAGATAACGAGTCCGGCTCCCTGACCACTAGACCAAACTGGCTCAAGACGCCACGGCTTTTATTCGCGGCCTCGGTGGGAAAACTGGGACAGAGCCGCTCCCGTCCTCCCAGAGGCAAGCAAGCAAGTGCAACACTCTGCATTTGATTCCGACGTGCTGCTGCTACCCGTGAAAACGCAAAGGCAGGCGACTCGTGTGCCTGCGCAAGTGGATGGCGACCACAGTCTGCAACTAACTAACTAAGCCAACAAGCTGGCAGGAGGGAAGGACCGAAGGAAGGGAGGCGATCCGGCAGGTGTCCCAAGCCAGGGCTGCGTTCGGCGGGCCACGGGACCCGCGCAGGCCCGGCGGAGGGGCTCCCACCGCCCCGGGCCACTTACCGAGGATCCAGCCCAGAAGGGGCAGGCGTTCTTCACCTGCGGGGCCCCGCTGAGCGAGAGGGCGCCGAAGCTGAGGGCCACCAGGCAGCAGCCCAGGATCAGCTGCAGCAGCCCCAGGGAGAGCAGGGGTCTGGCGGGCAGCAGCGCCGACCCCGCCGCCGCCGCCGCCGCCGAGGAGGAGGAGGAGGAGGAGGCCCCGGCCCGGCGGGAGGCCAGCGGGGAGAGCGCGGCTGGGCGAGGTCGCGGCGGCTGCAAGCCCGAGCGGGACCAGCGGGGCCGGAGCGGGGCAGGCGGCAGCGGCGGCGGCTGCGACGGATTCTGGGCGGCGGCGGCGGCTGAACACGGTCTGAGCGCCTCGGGCACCGCGGACAGGCCGGCCACGGGGCAGCAGGAGCCCGGCAGCACCACAGGCAGAGACATGGAGAGCGGGCGGCGGCGGCGAGGAAGTGAGGCGAGGAAGAGTGGCGGCGGCGGCGGCGGCGGCGGGCAAAACTCCGAGCGAGCGAGCGAGCGAGCGGCGGCGGCGGCTCGAGCTCCACAGGCGGCTTCCTCAGTCAGTCCTGCTGCGGCGGCCGGAGGGGACCTCGCTTGCCGCCTCCCCGACGAGGCGCCGTGCCAGGCCCCGCTTCGATCCGCTGAGCCGCCGCCGCCGCCGCCGCCGCCACACCTCACACCTCTCGCGCCTTCCCCTCACAGGCGCCCCGCCGCCGCCGCCCCCCGGGCTCGCTGAGGCGAAAACTACGCCCCGCTGCTGCTGCTGCTGCTGCTGCTGCTGCTGGTGGCCGACGCCTGTTAGGCCTCTCCCCGCGTATCTCTGGCCCCGGCCGGGACGACGGAGCCACTCGCGACCGTCGGTTTGGGGGACTTTTACTTTCTGCCCGTGGAAACGCAAAACGCCGCCGCGCTCTTGCCAGCGCCTGCTGCCAGTAGTTCGTACTACCGCTTTTCACCGACACGCAAAGCCCTCACAACCCGTCCCCCGTACTCCGCTGTCCCTCCAGAGCGTATAAATCTTTCGGCTGCCAAACTACAGCAGCAGCAGCAGAGTTGGCTTCTCTACGCTGCTTTTCTCACCCATTTGAGGGGACTGACGAACCTTCATTCTTCTCCCCACAACAGCACAACCTGTGAGGTGGGTGGGGCTGTGAGAGCTCAGAAGAGAGCTGTGACTAGCCCAAGGGCACCCAGCTGGCTTCGTGGAGGAAGAAGTGTTGGCTTTTCTACCCCAATTTCTCACCCATTTAAGGGGACTCAAAGCAGCTGACAAAGCTTCTGTTCTTCTCCCCACAACAGCACAACCTGTGAGGTGGGTGGGGCTGTGAGAGCTCAGAAGAGAGCTGTCACCAGCCCAAGGGCACCCAGCTGGCTTCGTGGAGGAAGAAGAGCTGGCTTTTCTACCCCAATTTCTCACCCATTTAAGGGGACTCAAAGCAGCTGACAAAGCTTCTGTTCTTCTCCCCACAACAGCACAACCTGTGAGGTGGGTGGGGCTGTGAGAGCTCAGAAGAGAGCTGTGACTAGCCCAAGGTCACCCAGCTGGCTTCGTGGAGGAAGAAGTGTTGGCTTTTCTACCCCAATTTCTCACCCATTTAAGGGGACTCAAAGCAGCTGACAAAGCTTCTGTTCTTCTCCCCACAACAACACAACCTGTGAGGTGGGTGGGGCTGTGAGAGCTCAGAAGAGAGCTGTGACTAGCCCAAGCTCACCTTGCTGGCTTCAGGAAGGAGAGTGGGGTCGAACCCTGTGACTCCCAGATAAGAAACCGGCTCCTTAACCACTGGACCAAACTGGTTCACTCAGCTGCCGCTTCTCCACAACTTCCTCCACAGCAAGTGTTTTCCTTATCCTGCCTTTTAAGTTAATTTACAGGCAACAATTTAACTACTCCGCTGAGTTTTTCCAAACAAAATACAAGCGCACATACCCCTGCCTGTCACTTCACAAAAACTTTTGGGGTTTCCTGCTTTATCAGGCAGTTGTTTCTCCAAGAACTACCTCACTTCCACCCTTGGATTCAGCCTCTGGTTCCTTCCCACCATGACAGACCCGAATGCCTGCCCTGCCATCCGCCACAACACAAAAATGCTTCCTCCTCCTTTCCAAGAAACTCCGACTATGGAGTAAAGATGGGCTTTTGAGGCCAAAATCCCATTTGCATGCTTTTTCTTTCTTTGGGGCCAGCCTCATGCAACTCGCTCATTCATCTGCTTCAGGAAAAAGCACCCACAGAATCCGCCTTCACATCACTTTGGCCATAATATCTATTCCAATTCACAAAACTGTCCTGTTAAGCAGATCCGCCTAGACCTCCTTTTCTAATGTTTTCAGCAGCTGCAAGCACCACCAGCATTCAGCTCAGCCGGCACTGCTGTTAGTTAACCGCCCTTGCCGCCTTGCAAAAAAAAACCGTATATATATATATATTTTAGTTTGCCAGCAGCCTCTCTTAACTAACCACCCAGTGCCAGGTTTGCACCAATGAGCTTGTTGCAACAAGTGCATTGTGGACTAGCTTCTCTTTCAAACTCAAAATACCGTCCATGTATTCGCTTGCTCATGTGCCTTGTCACTCACAAACACATTTCCCCCTATGCCTGCTGTGTGTGTGCTGCTGAGTGAGTCTGAAGTTTTAAAATAACTCCTCCCGAGAGGAGGAGCAAAAATGGATGCGATTGGAGTGGCTATCGCCTCGCCTTTCCTTGCGGGGCAACTTAGCCTGCCTTTTTTTTCTGCTGAAGGGCTCTTTTCTTCTTGTTTATTTACAGCTCCGTTTCCAAGATTCCCCGATTAAGGAGTGGCTTGCATCCTTTATCTGTGAATTGAAAGGGGGAAAAAAAACACAGTTTTGGAGCTTCTTTCTAAGGATCTGTTTCTGTTTTATTCAAACTATAGTGTGGAAAAATAGAGGGGCAGAGCTGCCAGGATTTACAAAATGGCTGTATGTTTCTAAAATGAAGAACTGAAGGTATCACCCCACCCCAAATACAGCATGCAATATATTGCATGATCCCAAAACAAAACACTGAGGATTCTGGGATCTGGCTGTGCTAAAAAGTATACAATTGAGTTAGAGACAGGATCCTTCACACACCAGTCTGCCCCTCCCATCTGTCATAAACATTCTGTGTTTAAAAAAAAATGTGAATTAGCGAAGGATTGGGAACACGGGTGCCACGCACTGACTATGTCCCCATGCAACCCGTTTTGCGCTGTATGGGCTCCGATTGGGCTCGCATGGGACCGGGTGCGGGACTGAGATCGAATTTCAGGCATCCCCATGCCATTCGCCCTAACGCAGGCTAGGGGCGGGCTGGGGGCGGATTCAGCCATCCCCAAGCCAACTGCGCCAGGATTGTGATTTTGCTCCCTTTCCTAGGCAAGCCGCTTGCTTGCCTCAAAAGGGGAGTAAAAGTATTATTGCTCCCCTGAAAAAGAGAACTCTCAAGCCTCTGCAACCCCTCTTTCCAATCCGCTGACAGAAAGAGGCTTGGCTTTACTGCCAAAGTAGAGTATCACTTTGGCAGTAAAGCCAAGCCTCTTTCTGTCAGCCGAGATGGGAAGAGGGGGTTCAGAGGCTTGAGATTTCTCACTTTGCCAGGGGAGCAGCCTTATTGCCTCCCTGGAATAGTGAGAAATTTCAAGCCTCTGCAATCCCTGTTCACAATCTTGGCTGACAGGACAGAGGCTTGGCTTTAAAACTCAAACCTCATTCCTGTCCGCTGAGATTGTGCCGAACCCCCCAAATCGCGCTGAGACTTGTATTTTCTGGTACCTAATTTGGCCCTGGTCTGGCACTGTTTAGGGGGATTTGGTACGCTTCCCATGGACCAAATCCAAAATGCATGGGGATGCACCTTGCCGATCCCGTGTTCGGACCCACACCAAACGTGCATGGGGACATGGCCACTGTTGTCTCTGAGGTGCCCTATTGCATCTGAACAAAAAATCTGCAGGTGGAATGCATAGTAGGTGAAAACACACAGGGCTTTCAAAGGACTGGCCCATGTGCGGATGCAGAACATAGCTTTAAAAATAAGCTAAAAAGATTTCTTCTCTTCCTCATCATTGCCTTCCATGCTCATCACTGGTTGGCCATTGCTAGTGCCAGGTTTCCAGGGAGCAATTGGCTACCTGAGGTTCTGTAATTCATATAATGTTTAGGAACTTCCAGATACATGCCATCTCTCTCTCTTTTTTTTTAACTTCCTTAATACTGCGCATTGGAATGCGTAGCCAAGATTGAGCCGTCACGCACGACAACGGATACTTCATAGTGGCGTCACATTATGCCAATGGTCCCTTCCTGACTGGCGGAATAAACAGCAACTTACTTCTCGTCCCATGTGACCGTCCACGCTAGCCTCAGCTCTCACAGCTTCCAATGAGGAAACTACGGGAGGTGCCCTAGTCCAGACGGTGGGATGTGGCTTTGTAGCAGGTAAGTTGCGATTTATTCCGCCAGTCTGGAAGGGACCATTGAGTCGCCTCCAGAGTGAGGAATTTCAGGCTGGGAAAGAAACAAAATACTTTTTAAATATTTTTCTTTCCCTTGAGCCTCAAATTCACCTTGGAGTGTCTGTTTTCACAGCCAGTTTATCACTTCTACACATCACCCTTAGATAACTCCTTAAACAACTCCAAGCAAAATGAGAATCAAAGCAAAGACATTCCCAAGTTAAGCCCTGTCTACTTCTTGATCTGATGACTACATTGGCATATCCGTGTAGTTTTCTTGACAACAGTGTAGAAGAGGTCTGCCAGTGTACGTGTGTGGGAAGGTTGACACTATAAAACCGCCGCATGAGCGAAGCTGTTTCTACTAAAGTTTTGGCTATTATCAAGAACAAATGTGCATGAAGGTATGTTTCCCCATTTTCATGCAGTGGATATACATGCTTTGTGCATTGTGACAACTAGGCCCATGTAACATACCTCTACAAAATACTTGTTTTCAAGGACATGCTTACCTTAGGGAGGTGCACGAATATTCAAAATTCAATTAAACTTGTTCAAATTTGGACACTCAAATTCAAAATTAAACATTCGAACGAACTTCGGATTTTCGTTATGTGCGTACAGGTACATACACAATGCTGCATACTTGCCTGTATGCATCTTTCCAGCATTTGTGTGGGTTCGTACGAGACGAAACGGGATGCCTACGGGATAAATATGGGATGTGTATGGATGCGTAATGATGGCTATCGGCACATATGAATGTTATCGAGATTTGTATGTGCGCATTTGAATAAAAAAAAAAATCAGACAAATAGATTAGAATCTATTCAAATCAAATGTGAATACTTTCAAATTTTAAAGAATTGAATTGATTCGAATTCTGGGGTATTCGAATTAAATCCCGAAAATTGCATTTGTGCAAACCCCTAGCTTACCTGCATTTTGTCTGAAATCTGCAGGCGGTGGTGATTTTGACCATATTTCTCTTTCAGGTTGCAGGTTCCTAGATAGTGTCTGATGAGACTGGACTCATACCTTACATAATATGGTTTCCTGTAACCGTTTTGCTTCAGCAAAATGTACCTTCCCTTGTGTTAACACTTTTTTTTAACAGCACAGTTTAGCTTTTATGCGGTTGATAAAAGAATTAGTTATTTGTTTAATGCAATTCTAAACATGCTCAGTAGTAGGGATTTGCAGGAATATCTGAAACATTCGAAATTCGCGTGAATTCATTTGAATTCGGACATTCCGTGTGTGTACGGATACGTACGCATTACATACATATCCGCGCACATCTTATTTGTACCTGTACACATTTGTATGGGAAAACGGGATGCGTACAGGATAAAAACAGGATGCGTAAAGCTGCATACGGAGGCATACAGACGCATACGAATGCTGTCGACCTTTGTATCTTCAAATACAAATTCATACGAATAGATACGAATTTATTCCAATCAATTCAAATTTGAATACATTCGTTTTTTTCTCTATTCGTTCAAATTCAAACATTCGATTCAAATCAAATTCAAAAATTGCCCTCATGCACACCCCTACTCATTAGTGTGTTTTGGCTTCAAAAATGCCAATTGCTGGTCTGGAGCTCCCCCCCCCCCCACTATAGAAAAAGAAGAAGAGTTGGCTTTCCTATCCAGCTCTTCTCACCCATTTAAGGGGACTCAAAGCGGCTGACAAACCTTCTGTTCTTCTCCCCACAACAGAACACCCTGTGAGGTTGGTGGGGCTGTGAGAGCTCAGAAGAGAGCTGTGACTGGCCCAAGGTCACCCAAGCTGGCTTCATGGGGGAGGGCAGATAAGAGTACAGCTCCTTGGCCACTAGACCAAACTGGCTCAGCATGATTGCTGACTGTGGTTACACCTTCACACAGTTAAAAAACAAAAGGATTCAAAGTACTTGAAGTTGGTAGCTGTCGTATGCTAGTGTTCCCATGCCACCTCTAATCCACACTAAAGGCCAAAAAGTAACTTCCAAAGTACATTAGAGGAGGTTTAGAAAGTGGTATGGAAACACTACCCTGACACTTCTAAGCTGCTTTTGAGATGCTTTTTAATGTGTCTGGATGAGGCCTTGGTCTTATCTCTGCAGTGCCATTGACTTATACAAATAGACTGCACATCCAGGGTTCCTCTAACCCAGCAGTTCTCAACCTTCCTAATGCCAAGACCCCTTAATGGAGTTCCTCATGTTGTGGGGACCCCCAACCATGGGGGCGGAGCAGCTGGGAGGTGGGAGGGAAGGGCGGTGGGAGGCTCGTCGCGACCCCTCTGAAAGGGTAATTCGACCCCCAAAGGGGTCCTGACCCCCAGGTTGAGAACCACTGCTCTAACCTCTACTATTCTGTAGGTGGGAACTATGTACATAACATCTAGTTCTGGTGGCAGCTGCTTCCATAACATGTAGTTTGTGGAAACCCAAGCATAGTGTTATGCAAGGGATGATAATCCATTATCTAACTTCACAATCCAGGCAAGCCAAGAAAAACTGAAAAAGATGAGTGAGTACAGACACTTGGGTTAGGTTTACAACTCCTAATCTTAGCTTTTTGGGTGCCCCTTGCTGACCTTATTTGGTGACAGCTAGTTAGTAGTTGAATGGGGAAATGCCTGGAAATGTCCAGTGTGAAGATAAAAATATCTCTAGAGAAGTATCCTTTCCGCGTTGTCACCAAGAGAACAGCACTGCATAAATTTGTCCATGCAAGCTTGGTTCAGTGGCACTGTTACTTTACTATACTTAGTAGAATGATCAAGAACATTTGGTGTTTTGTTTAGATTTAAGCTACTCTATAAGGAAAGATAATCTCAACAAAGAGCCTTTTTGTATTTGGTGAAAAGTCAAAGATGGTGAGAACTCCAGTTTGGTGTAGTAATTAAGGAGCCAGACTCTTATCTGGGAATACCGGGTTTGATTCCGCACTACTCCACGAAGCCAGCTGGGTGACCTTGGGCGAGCCACAGTTCTCTTCTGAGCTCTCACAGCCCCACCCACCTAACAGGGTGTTCTGTTATGGGGAGAAGAATAGAAAGCTTTGTCAGCCGCTTTGAGTCCCCTTAAATGGGTGAGAAAAGTGGGGCAGAAAAGCCAATTCTTCCTGGACTGGCCAGATGCAGATCTACACGCGCAGGAGTTCTCCCATGTGTGTAGATGTAGAGCAGTTAAAACTCTCTGGTGGATGGTGGCCTGTGTTCATAGTGCAAATGCCAGCCCCGTCCCAAACCTTCCCAGTACTAACCCTACAGCAGGTGATCGCCTCGGTGAAGCAATGGCTGTGCATGGTGGGCTATTGCCACAGCAATCGGGTGATGTGGCGCAGCCTTCACATGGAAGTAAGTGCGAAGGCTATAACTGGGGTTATACTAGGATAACTCTTAGCTGCTCCAGGACGGAAGTGGCTCCACAGTCACCGGGAATGGCATAGGGATGGGCAAGATTCAATCTCGGACCCACTCCCAGTCTTTAAAAGCCAGTCTCGTTCCTAAGATACCTTTTCTTCCAGAAAATTGCAACCGTTAGTGCATGGTTTTGGTGAGCTTTGCTACTGTCTTAGTTCTGAAGAGCAACTGTGAAATTCTACATTTTAAAGTCTTTAATTGGGTCTTCTGAAATGGTATAATTAGTTGGCTGTACATGGTGCAGTGTTTACCAAATTACTGTATAATTAAATGGGGTGGGGGGAATTACAGCTTTTGAGGGAAGAAACACCAACATCTGATTATCTTTTGTGGCAATGTGAGAACCTACAGAGAACGATTTTATAAAAATGTTATAAAAAAAACAAAAAATGATTTCCTGCTCATGAGCTGACAAGACAGAAATAGGTCTAGCCTTTTACTGAAGTGTGTAGTTAACAGTGAAGCTTAAGAACATTATTTTCATATATTTTGTCTTTTGCTAGCTTGAACTAAGAAAGGATGGGATATAAGAAAGTCAAATATGGTAAATAAACGTCCTTGACCTTGAACCAACTGCCTAGCATTCTGTTACTAATTATTTCACATTACTAACTATATGTTCTGAGTCAGGTCTATTCCTGATCATAAGCAAGATATTCTAAGCCTTCCCTTATTAATATGAAATGGTGCATTCCGATCTCCTAGTATGCCAGCATGAGGTGCATTTGGAAACACAGAAAGCCAGTTGGGAGTTTTCTATTATGTAGATACTATAGATTAGTAATGGTTTAGTAGCTTCATTGTTGCACCAGCATCTTTGCTGGCAGCTGTTCTTTGCTTCCAGGTGTTGGCAGAAGAAGCCATAAATGGGTGTGATGGGGGCGTAGGACAGACTAGGACAGTGGTTCTCAACCTTCCTAACGCCGTGACCCTTTAATACAGTCCCTCATGTTGTGGTGACCCCCAACCTAACCCCCTAACCCTAACCCCCAACCATAAAAGTATTTTCATTGCTACTTCCTAACTGTAATTTTGCTACTGTCATAATGTAAATATCTGATATGCGGGATGTATTTTCATTGTTACAAATTGAACATAATTCAAGCATAGTATTCACATCAACCACAAGTGAAGTGTTGTTTTACCTCCAATACTGGCTGCTTTCTACACAGTAGCTGCATATGGGGTGTATGTGATGGGGTAGGCCCAATGATGTCATCACACCAGGTACTCGTATGTGGGCATATCTGCATGTGGGTAGACCCGCCTGGGGACAGAGGAGCGGTGCCTTGGTTCTTATGTGTTTTCTGAAGGTCTTAGATAACCCCCGTGAAAGAGTCGATCGACCCCCAAAGGGGTGACCACCCCCAGGTTGAGAACCACTGTGCTAGGAAATCTGCATCAGTGGTGCCACCGTCTGGCATAACCAAAATTGTACCAAGTGACTCTTAAGCACAAAAAGCTGCTTTTTCTGATTGACTAATCAGAGATGTAAGCATGTTGCGAGCATATCAATGTTTTGTGAGATATTTGGATTAGACAAGGCAGTTTTGAATCAAAAATCAATCCCTTGACTTAAGGTAATAGATACCTTGGAACACAGTGGCCGATGCCTGGGGAGTGTCCGGAACTGAAATCCCTCATTGATAGCACCTTGAAGTATGCTGAATCAAGGAGAATTTATGGTATATTTTGGGCTCAAAAGGAATCCAGCAAGTACTGTGTGCCAAGGAGTGACCACAACTAACCTTGGAGTAACAAGAAGGCTAGCCTGTTTGCTTTGCTAACCTTGGTGGTGCTTTCAAGAACACATGCAATGCAGGATGTCAGGCTCAATTCTCTAGTACAGATGGTGGTGTGGGCAACTCTTCTTTGAAGATCCCCAGTGTGGGAGGGTGGGTTTTCTTGAAAGTGGACACTGTCTAGGGAAAACTGGGTTTGGCCAGAATCTAGATGGGGAGAATTCCCTGGAACTGCTTTATACCGTCTTGGGTTCTTCAGGTCAGGAAATCTTTACTTGCGACAGCTCAGCTTGCAAAACCAAAATATAACAGTATACTGAAACAAGTATTTGTTGCAGCCTCTAGAAAAGATAACAGGTTATTCTCATGAAGCCATGAATCTAGGTCTAAAGTCACTGAGTAAATACTGTAACTAATTTGGGTTTTCTAAAGCTGCAGAATACTAGTTGGAGCACCCAAGTGTGAGGTTTTCCAAAAGCTGGAGAGGAAAGTGCAATTCTTAATGGTGTTGGTTCAACGAGCTACTGCCAAAATCTCTTTGGGATGGATGACACTAAACAGAACGTACAAAGCTCTAGTGTCAAATCTAACGGCTTCTTGTCTGCCTTAGGACACTGTTTTCAAGCTAACACACTTTTCTGTTAAAAATGCTTTCCTAACTGAGCTGTAGATTGCGGAACAGAGGCAAGATCTGAAGTGCAGAAAAGCCGTTAATACTGAGTAGCTCAGTTGAACAGGCATAAACACAGAGAACACGAAGAAGAGTTGGCTTTTCTACCCACGTTTCTCACCCATTTAAGGGGACTCAAAGCGGCTGACAAAGCTTCTGTTCTCCCCACAACAGACACCCTGTGACGTGGGTGGGGTCGTGAGAGCTCAGATGAGAGCTGTGACTAGCCCAAGGTCACCCAGCTGGCTTTGTGGAGAAGTCTGGAATCAAACCCAGTGTTCCCAGATAAGTCTGGCTCCCTAACCACTAGACCAAACTGGCTCAGTTTGAGGGTCACACTGCCACCTTGACTTGCTTCTCGGTTCAAAATTTGAACTTCACTACCTAGCTACAGCATAAAAGAATGAGATTTTTTTCAAAATTTACTTGCAAATTTATATCCAATATTTATTCCAAGAAGTTCAGAACAGTGTTCACAGTTTAAACTTCTTCCTTGCTTTCATCTCCACATCAACTGTGTTAAGGAAGTTTAGGTTGAAAGGTAGTGACTAATCCAGCACTACAATATGAGCAAATTACTGTCTTCTAGTTGCAACACTTCAAGGATGTATCCGTGTTAGTCTGGCTCAGTAGGCAAAGGGATCTCATAGCACCTTAGATACCAACAGAAAGAAGTTGGTAGCATGAACATTCGTAGACTTAAGGGCCTTTTCTCACTTACCGGCCTAGTATGGTATAACGATGCCATACTAGACTGGTAAAAAGGCCATCTACACATTAAAGCTCCATACTAGGCCAGTAGCACTTCAAGTGTATGGCATGCAGGGTCACCATGGCAATGCCTGTGGTGCCATCTGGCACCTGCCTGAATGCTGCCATGGTGATCTGGAAGCTGTCTGTGACTGCACAACCAAAGATGTGCTCCCATGCCCACTCAGTCAAGCCATGGACTGCTATTTAGCAATCCACACCTAGATAATTGCAGGGAGGGTGTAACTCATTCTGGGTCAGTGATGCTTAAGTGTAGATGGGCGTGTCTATTGAGTGGACCACCACTCTAACAAATAAGTGCAAGTTGGTCCTAAGCCTGTGTGAATAGCAGCAGAAATGTAAAACTATGGGTCTGGTGATGAGGTGGCAGGTCCAGTATAACAATGGTTGTTAAGGCATTGTGTGTGAATAGAGGTGCTTGGGCAAGGAATTCTTCCATCTAGATTCTATACCAGCATGCAGATGGCACGTCTCTATTCCAGGATATAACCTGGAAAAAGACCCAGTGCAGAAAGGATCATGAATTCCTGGTTTTAGTTCCCTATATTTTTCTCCATCAGTATAATTCTCTGGAGCAGTGGTTCTCTACCTGGGGGTCATGACCCCTTTGGGAGTCGAATTACCCTTTCAGAGGGGTCGCGACAAGTCTCCCACTGCCCTTCCCTCCCACTTCCCAGCTGCTCTACCCCCGTGGTTGGGGGTCTCCACAACATGAGGAACTCCATTAAGGGGTTGCGGCATTAGGAAGGTTGAGAACCGCTGCTCTGGAGAGATTTTGAAAATATATAATTTGTAGATAAAGAACAGAATTAAAGAAAAGTCATTTCATTACTTACTTAGTTAACATCAAAACTTAATCCGATCCTTCAGAAAGTCTTAATATTCAGGGCACTATTAAAATATTTACTTTGAAAATAAAAGTTGAATGCCTGCTACATGTAGAGGATACCCATTTATTACTCCATGACTCATGTAAAGACATAAAATAATTTCATTTATTTTAAACATAATAATCTTAGTCTTGGTACTTTGAGGCCTTTTGTCAGGCGGCCTACAAATAATCTCTTCATATTTACATGAATTGCTTATGAAAAAATTCTTTAATTCTATTCAGAGTAGAAAAATAACATCCAAGGGGGAAATGGTAGCTGTGAAATGTACAAACGTTAGGCAACCGACACATTATGGCTTCACACAAGCATCTGATGTCAGAAAACCGAAGACACTTCTTGTTAGAAAGGCACTTAAATTCATTTTTCTTTGCACTAAAGGTCTGTGCTTTTCTCATCTACCTTCCACCTTGTCACAACGATTAAAAAGGCAATTTCAGAACGGAGGAGAAAAGGTTAAAAAACGGACAAACAAATATTAATGCAAACTTTAAAAATGGATTTTTGGTCCTTTGCAAAGTAGGCAACAAAGTTGAGGCAACAGTGATTCATTCTCTTCAATACTTAAACATGAAGTCAAGTCCTGCCAATTCCAGTTTATAGACACAAAAATTGAGTTCACCCCAAATATACATATATGTTTTTCAAAGTAACCCGGCTCCAATTTGGCTGTGCAAATGCATCTCAGAACAAAAGGTCTGGCTGCCAATTAATCTATAATTCTGTATCTCTGTATCTCGATGGTGGGCCATAATATCCACGCTTAGACTGGTCAGCAAGCTGTCGCCGATATTCCTCCTCTTCTGCGTCACTTCCGTAGCTTCCTTGTTTATCTAAGTAAGGTCTACCAGATGGCTTCTGTGGTTCTGGCACTCTGGAATGACTAACAAAGCATACCAAGTGAATTTAGACACCGCTGTTCCTTAAGCGTAGGGATGTGCGCAAATGCATTTCTTTGGCATTTGGTTCGTAAAGAATCGAATGCTAGACTATTCGTATGCATTCAAATAGATCCTCTTCGAATGTGGTGGGATTCTATTTGATATGAATGGATTTGTATGAATTTATCCGAATATCCGATACAAATGCATACATATCGGATACGTATCCCCAGTTTAACAAACGTCCTAACTATTCACACGTATGTTCTGACACATTTGTATTTGTAATATACAAAAGTCATTAACATTCGATTCGTGTACGAATGTCCAAATTTGTACGAATAACGAATGTTATAAATATTCATGCACATCCCTACTTAAAGAGTATTCCAGACATCTCAGCAAGTGGTTTCAAGTCAGGTGTGTCTCTGTTTTCAAAGCTGCTTTACATAAGAATTACCAACAAGCCTCTCTTCACATTAGAAAACGAGGATGTTCAAAAGGCCCTTACTGCAATCAACTGAACATATTCAAACAGTCTTGTTGGTACCATACTTAACCAGAACGAAGAACACAACTGAAGTTACCTCATTTATCCCTTGGGGGTAAAAATGAGAATCATTTCTGAACATGTCCAGCAAGGTAGTTAGTAGCACTTGGCGATTAACAGGAGAAGGGTTGGTGGCATGAGCTTTCGTAGACACGTCTACTTCTTCAGATGCTAGAGGGACCATTGGGCCCCCTAGCATCTGAAGAAGTAGACGTACCCATTGGGCCCTCCAGCATCTGAAGAAGTAGACGTACCCATTGGGCCCCCCAGCATCTGAAGAAGTAGACGTACCCATTGGGCCCCCCAGCATCTGAAGAAGTAGACGTGCCCATTTGGACTCCCTAGCATCTGAAGAAGTAGACGTGCCCATTTGGATTCCCTAGCATCTGAAGAAGTAGACGTGCCCATTTGGACTCCCTAGCATCTGAAGAAGTAGACGTGCCCATTTGGACTCCCTAGCATCTGAAGAAGTAGATGTGCCCATTGGGACCCCCAGCATCTGAAGAAGTAGACATGTCTATGAAAACTCATGCCAGCAACCCTTCTCCTCTTAGTCTCCAAGTGCTCCTAACTACCTTGCTGGACTTTTCGAATTAGACTAACACGGCTATTTCTCTGATGTTTCTCAACATGGTTACTATATCAGGTTAACACAAATCTTTGGTTAATGTTAAGTACCAAATGTGATACAGACTGACTAGTCACAGCAACTTGGCACTACCCCAAAAATTCAGTATTAGCTGATTTATCCTACCCAATAGTAGGACCCGCTTTACACTAGGGCTGCTAGCACAGCTTACAATGGGGAACAGAATCTCTGGGAACTATTGAGGGAAGGATCCCAGTCCACTGCATATAGCAAGCTTACAAACAAAAAATAATGGATTAAGAATAGGGTGGGACATGCCTGACTGATTGCAATGATGTGACAATGAATGCTTTGCCCACTGCTTGTGAACGAAGAAGAAGAGTTGGCTTTTCTACCCCACTTTTCTCACTCATTTAAGGGGACTCAAAGTGGCTAACAAAGCTTCTTGCTCTTCTCCCCACAACAGACACACTGCGAGGTTGGTGGGTCTGTAAGAGCTCAGAAAGGGAGCTGTGACTAGCCCAAGGCCACCCAGCTGGCTTTGTGGAGGAGGCATAATCATACCCGGTGACTCCCAGATAAGAAACGAGCACTCTTAACGAAGCGTCCCTAGGCCACCAGCTGCCTCCTTCTGGAACACAACGTATCATAGGGCTATCAAACGGTAAGTAACACTGAAACTGGGGCTCTGAAGTCTATTCCCAATGCTGCTCCAAATGGCTTTGCGCTATCTATTACTTTTTACAAAGGTTTTGAATGTTACCTGGTTCTCCACTGACAAGCATTTAAAAATGGGGAAAAGAGATGGAGGGAGGGAGGGACACACATGCCGTGTTGTGATCTTTACAATGAATATATGTGTAGTGTGACAAAACGTTTAAGAAGGTACGTGAATGAAGAGGAGACAGACCCAGGGCTGGGTGCTGCCCCTGTGAGTTTTCACCTTTGCCACTTAAGAACTGTGGCTGCTCCTGGCTAGTGGAGAAAGAGCAGAAGGATACCTGAGTTGGCTGCTGCCTCTTCTCTTATTTTATTAACTGGTCCTGTTATTGTTTCCCTCCCTCTTAGCTTATTCTGTATACTGTAATGCTTAAATATCGCATAGCATATTGTTTCCTGTATGTTGTTTACAATGTATATTGGATTATTTTATATAGTGAATTATTCTATTTTTGTTTTGGTTTTTTTAGAAAGGTACCGTATTTTCCGGCGTATAAGACGACTGGGCATATAACACGACCCCCAACTTTCCAGTTAAAATATAGAGTTTGGGATATATTCACCGTATAAGAAGACAACACCCGGCGTATAAGACGACCCCCGACTTTTGAGGAGTTTTTCCTGGGTTAAAACGTAGTCTTATACGCCAGAAAATACGGTATATAGACACAAAAGAGGAGTGTTGGAGGGATGCTGGATAGGTGGAAAGCAGAGGAGAGCTTGGGGTAGCTTTGACTTAGGATAGTAAGATGAAATTGAAATGATAAAGAGAAGTAAACAAAAACGGGAAAGAGCTAGAGATAGCTTTTAAGAGAAGCATAAGGAGCATGTGATGGAAGGAACCAATAAAGATTAGAGACATGGATGAATCCTTTTTTTTGCATTTGATTCGCGTCAGATCAAATGTAAGAAAACTCATGTTTGTCCAAATGGATCCCCGTTGAATGTTGACGGATTCTATTCAATACGGATGTATCTGTAGAAATTTGCATGAATATCTGATACAAAAGCATACGTATCCGATATGTATCCCGTAACGTATCCACTCTGAAAGCGTCAAATCCCTCCTCAATCCATGCTGAATGCACTCTGGATCCGTTGCAGATGGGACTGGCGCAGCCACTGTCCCACCTCCCCAGGTTCACAAATGTTCCAAAACATTTGTACTAATACGAACGTCATTGTATGGATGCCATAACATCCAGTTCATATACAAATGTCCGGTTTCCTATGCATTTGTACGAATATCAAATGTTAAAGATATCCATGCACCTCCCTAAGAAAGAGTGCTGAACGGAAGCTTTAAGTATATAAGAGAAGAGCTACTCTGAAACTGAACAAGTTGCAAAATTTACAATTTCCAGCAGTGACCTGCTGGCACTGGGACCACAGGGCAAAGGTGACGGGGTGGGAGCGAGGACAGCGGCAAGGTCCATACTGGAAGTCTCCATTTGGTCTCCCAGAACTGTAGTTTGATCTGCTATGGATCAGAGAACAACCTGAAGACATAAAATGGAGGCTTCCATCTGTAGCCCTCGCCATGCCTCCACCATGCTGTCTTGACCTCCTAAGCTCTGGGCCAAGTTGCGGATAAATCTCTGATTGATTCTCGTCCTCAGAGGCCGACAAAAAAGAATATGCATAAATAAGTTGATTTCACCTGGCGGTCTGGCTCCAGTTCTGTTCTGACTTCTGTGGTTTTATTGGGACAGCATAAATATCTGGGTGTCTTTGAGCTATTTCCACCTATAAAAAGAAAAATATACCAATACCAGATTTAAAACTTTCTCTTCAACCCAAAATGGATCATTGGCTTCACCGTTACATTAAAATCCTAAAAGATTCTATTTATGTTTCTTCTAAAATGTCTCGTTAGAAAAGCACACGAAGTTACAGAAAGCAATTAGAACCGCTAATAATAATTTCAGCTTTTTATGGAGATTGATTAGAACAATGACAGTGTTTTGCTTGCCAGAAGATGCACTTCCTTCACAGGTCTTGGCAGAAGTTTCCCATCAGGTGAGTAGAAACAGTTTTCAGAAATCTCACCTTTCCATGCTTTCCTTAAAATCATACCTGGGGAGTGGCTTTAGCTCAGTGGTAAAGCAAACTGCCTGAAAAGCACAGGGAATAGCAAACAACTTCAATATGTTGCCAAGAAAACTGCACAGCAGCGCCCGCAGTCCACCAGTCACCCACAACTTAGTGTTAAGAGCAATAATCAATCCCCTACCCTTTCCCTTTGTATCAATAGTGGTTTACAAAAATGTTTTTTGCTTCCGACTTGTTTTTATTATTTACAGTCATCGCTTAATTCAGTGGTCATCATTTGTATCAGTTTCAGATGCTGTTCGCACGACCTGGATGTGGTGCATATACACCAAGGGACACATGGAAAGCAGTGAGACAGATGCTGGTCCCCCTGACATGTGGGGGATGTGTGCTAAAGCACCTGGGGCTCTTGCATCATGTTCTGAGCCTTCCTGTTGCCACCCCAGATGCCCCTGGCCTGTGTACTAAGGCCTGCTCCCAAGAAGAAGAACCAGGCTTCATCTCATTGCACAGATGTGACCACTTGATAATGTTTCTAGGTGGCATTAAAGGAGGAAAGTTGCTTCAGCCAGGGCACACAACATTAGAATCAGGGGACATCTATGAAGCTGATGTGTAGCAGTCGGGTCAGACAAGGGGAAGTGTTTCTTCACCCAGAGGGGCATCGGTCTATGGAGTTTGCTGCCAGAAAAGGTGGCAACAGCTACCAGCCTGGATGGCTTTAAGGAAGGATTAAACAGGTTTATGCATGACAGGTGTACCAATGGCTACTAGAATGGATGCCTAAGTACATCTTTCAGGCTGGGGAGACAAGCAGGATGTTTCTAAGACCATTTGCTAGGATTTGAGGGCAGGAGAAGGTCTACCCTTGTCTCTGCTTCAGATGCCCATGGGCAAACTGGTGGGCCATTGTGTGGGAGATGATGTTGGACTAGATGGGCTGTGGCCTGATCCAGCAGGGCTCCTCTTATGTTCTTATGTATTTCTGCACAATTACAGCAAATGCAGAAGCATTTCATACCCTGGCATTCTGTGCCTCTTGGAGCTCTTGCATTCTCTGCAGCCTTGCCTTGTGATCCATTTTCTCAAATATTTTAACTTTCCCAAGCACAGATTTTGGTGCACTCTCTGGATTTTCTAGACCTTCCTCCAATTCCTCCTCGTCTTCAGCCAGTGGGATGGTTTGCTGGGAGGATTTCAATATAGGACGGCCAAAGGTTGGTTTCACGGCTATAGGCGGAGGAGCTGTTTTAGTTGGCATGCCAGATGTTTCGGTACCAACAGCGTTAGGGACGCTTGCTTGCACTTCATAGTTCCTAGGGACTGTATACGGATCTTCTCTGTTTTGTTGTTTCCCCTGAAAATGTATTTCAAAAAATGCATGTAGCTATTTACATAAAAGTCACAGTTCCCTGCAGGCAATTAAGGGCATGCCTGGAGTGACCCTGAAGCAGTGGTTCTCAACCTTCCTAATGCCACAACCCTTTAATACAGTTCCTCATGTTGTGGTGACCCCCAACCTAACCCTAACCCTAACCCCCTAAACCCCTAACCCCCTAACCCTAACCCCCAACCATAAAATTATTTTTGTTGCTACTTCATAACTGCAATTTTGCTACTGTTATGAATTGTAAAGTAAATATTTCATTATTTCAAGCATAGTATTCACATCAACCACAGCTGAATATAAAAGTTACCTCTAAACACTGCTGCTTTCTACACAATAGCTGCTCTCTGCTGTATTTGTATGGGGTGTATGTGATGGGTTGGCGTGATGATGTCATCACGCCAGGTACTTGTATGTGGGCGTATCTGCATGTGGGTGGAACCCGCCTGGAGACGGACAGAGGAGCACAAGGTGTCCTGGTTCCTATGTGTTATCTGATGGTCGTAGACAACCACTGTGAAAGAGTAGATCGACCCCCCAAAGGGGTCATGACCCACAGGTTGAGAACCACTGCCCTGAAGCTCAGTGATCAAATGGGCCTCAGCACAACCAGTCCTACAGGTCATGGGAGCAACAAGTCAAAGGGTGGATTGCAACCCAATTTGCCTTCCACGCTGCCATGCCGAGTGACAACGGATGGAGGAGTCAAATGAATTCTGCTTAACTTTTGTGCGTGCAAATATCCCATTGGGCCAAAAGAGCCCAACTCGGGAGCCATTTTTAGTCCGATATGAAAACTTCAAGAATGGAATCCCTGCAGCTGCAGAATGCACCCCACCCCATGAGACAGACATGCCTCCTGCCCTCTACAACAGCTCCCAGCCCCTTTGCCCCCAGCCTAGCCACAGCCTTCATCCCCAAACCCCTAGCTGTGAGAAACTGCTTTTGACCAGGACTCCTGGCTGTGACTTGTAAAGCTGAAGTCAATCCCTGTTGCATTTTAGTCAGGGAACCACAGATAGTTAAAAGCACAGCTAATCCCCCGCCCCCTCCAAAAACAACAACAACCTACAGTAGAAATTTGGAGAAGTGAATTAAGTGGGACTTAGCGGACAGTTCTTGTTAGAATTGCCAGTGCAGAATTATTAACCTCAATTAGTCACGGCAGGAATCTTCTGAAATTACCTTTGGGGGTTCAGGCTTGAACGATGGAGGCGGGCTGGGGTCCCTCAAAACTTCTCTGCTACCGGCTTTCCTCATCTGATTTCTCGGTTCAGGACTTGATTTCCTTAGGCTCTGCAGGCGAGTTAAAGTAATGCATGAAAGCTAAGCTTACAGTGTTCTTTACTGGTACAGTTTGGTTTTGCAGCCACTAGCCTGAAGCAGTGAGCTGCTCCTGGGAAGCCGGTGATGTACTGAAAGCAAAGCATTAGACATCAAGAAAGCAGGTACAGTGTACTTGTGTTCTATGGCAGTACAGTCGGATCCCCGTATCCAGTGATTGGGTAACCATGGTTTCAGTTGACCATGGTTACTGGATCAGCCACCCACCCCACTCTCCACGGCCGCCATTAGGGAAATGCATCCAGAACCAGAAGGCCTATTTCGGCCTCCGCAGAGTGTTGAAATAGGCACGTGACGCCACCAGAGCCCATCCCAAAATGTAAGGGGGCAGCAGGTGAGAGGCGTCCCGTGGTGTCTCACACCTATTCCAACACTCTCCGGAGGCCAGGAAAGCACTTCCGGTTCCGGGGTTGCACGACCTCAGAACCGAAAGGACTGTTTGCGATCATCCACGGTTTCAGGTAATACAAGCATCAGCCTCCACCATACAAGCAGACAGGGTAACCCAGGACTGTTTTTTGCTTCTCAGTCTTACAGTGTTGCTTTAGGATAGGAGAGGAATGGTGTTAGGCTGATTTTTCCTGACCTGTTTATCTTCTGAAAGATCAGGAAGGAAGCAAAAAAAAAAAAACCTCCAAGATCTTGCCAATAACATACATTAGACAAGTCTGTGATGGGAGAGCTCATTAAATTCTTAAATAAAAGGATTCCCAGTAGTTATATAATACGGTGAGAGGGACCCAGTGCTTTAATGTTTTTATATATCATCAGCTTCATTAGCAATTTACAAATAATAGATCTCTGTCCCAAAGGGTTTACAATTTAAGAATAGATAAAGGGTAAAGTAGAAAAGATCGTTCATTGTTTTATTTAATTATTTTTAAAAGATACATCCAACTTTCCCCCCTCAAACTGTACCAGGTCGATATGGGAGAAGGCGTTCCTTTAGATATTTGGGACCCAAGTCATTTAGGGCCTTATAAGTCAAAGTCAAAACCTTGAATTGGGCTCGGTAGTGAATTGGCAGCCAGCACAATTCTTTTAGAACCGAGGTGATGTGCATCCGGCTAGATGTTCCAGTCAGCACTCTAGTGGCTGCGTTTTGCACTAGCTGCAACTTCCGAACCGTCTTCAAGGGCAGCCCCATGTAGAGAGCATTACAATAGTCCAATCTAGAGGTTACCAGAGCATGGATAACTTTGGCCAGGTCGTCTCTATCCAGAAGAGGCTTCAGTTGACGGACTAGCCGTAGTTGGGAGTAGGCACTCCTGGCCACGGCCTCCACCTGAGCTTCAAGTGTTAGCGCAGAGTCCAGGAGTACCCCCAAGTTACGCACCTGTCCCTTCCAGGGTATTGCAACCCCATCAAGAACAGGGTATCTCCCAACTACCCGGACCCGAGACCCTGTGACACACAGCACCTCTGTCTTGTCTGGATTCAGTTTCAATTTATTCACCCTCATCCAGCCCATTACCGCCTCCAGACACCTGTCAAGCACTTCCACCGCCTTTCCTGATTCAGATGGTACAGAGAGATAGAGCTGGGTGTCATCTGCATACTGATGACACCTCACTCCAAAACTCCGGATGACCTCTCCCAACGGCTTCATATAGATGTTAAATAGCATGGGAGATAAGATTGACCCCTGAGGAGCCCCACAAGTGAGTTCCCAGGGTGTCGAACCAGTGTCTCCCATAGCCACTATCTGAGATCTGTTCTGGAGATAGGAGTAGAACCAGTGCCAAGCACTGACTCCAACTCCTAAGCTCCATAACCTTTCCAGAAGGATACCACGGTCAATGGTATCAAAAGCCGCTGAGAGGTCCAGGAGAACCAACAGCGTAGCATTCCCCTTGTCTCTCTCCCTGATAAGGTCATCAACCAGGGCAACCAAGGCGGTTTCCGTGCCATAACCGGGTCTGAAGCCAGATTGAAATGGGTCTAGATAATCAGCTTCTTCCAAGCATGCTTGCAGTTGAACAGCAACAGCCCTCTCCAGAACCTTGCCTAAGAAAGGTATGTTGGCCACCGGGCGATAGTTGTTTAAATCTTCCAGATCCAGGGAGGCCCTCTTCAGGAGTGGGCGCACCACAGCCTGTTTCAGGGCCAGGGGAACCACCCCCTCCCTCTGAGAGGCATTCACTACCTCCTGGATCCACCCGGTCATACCTTGTCGGCTAGTCTTTATCAGCCATGAGGGGCAGGGATCCAGAGAGCACGTCGTCGGCCACACCCCTGCAAGCAGCTTGTCCACATCCTCAGGCTGCAGCAACTGAAACTGATCCAACTAAACAGGACCAGACAGTTCTCTGGACGCCTCGTTTGGGCTATGTCCAATTGTGACACCTAATTCCCTACGAATCTGGGCGACTTTGTCCTCAAAGTGCTTAGCAAATTTGTCACAGCAGATATTACATGGCCCTGGCTCATGCTTCTTTGAGCTTGATTTTATGAGGCCATTCACTACTCTGAAAAGCTCTGCTGAACGGCTGCTCGAGAACGCAATGGTGGCGGAGAAAAAATTCTTTTTCGCCGCTGTCACCGCCACATGGTAGGCACAATAGTGCTGGTTGAGGAGCTCCAGAGGGACACTAAGGCTGTTAGTCCGTTTAATTATGTTTTATATTTTTGATACTGTATTTTAATTTGTCATATTGTTTAATACTTTTTAAGGGGGGGGAGGGACCATAATGTTTTATTCTTATATGATGTTTTTTATATTTATTGTTGTTAACCGCCCGGATTGGTTCGCCAAAGGGCGGTATACAAATAAATATTATTATTATTATTATTATTATTATTATTATTATTATTATTATTATTATTATTATTATTATTATTATTATTATTATTATTATTATTAACCTGTGTTCGGTCAGATTCGCAGCCGGATTTACGCCACCTGTGCTCTAGCCGTTGACCTTCCTGTTTCATAGCCCGTAGTTCCATGGAGTACCAAGGAGCTTTTCGGGCTCCACAAGCATGCCGAGGGCACTTGGGAGCAATCATGTCAATAGCCCTGGTCGTCTCCTGATTCCAGAGAGAAACCAGGGCTTCGACAGGCGCGCCAGTCATACCAACCGGAAAATCCTCCAAAGCATTCAGAAATCTCTCAGATTCCATAAGTCTCCAGGGGCGGACCATTTCAATAGGTCCCACCCCACAGATGGGAGCTGCCACTGCAAGTCCAAACCTCACCAGCGAATGATCCGTCCATGACAACGGGTTGACAGTCAGCCCTCCTATCAACAGATACTCACCAGTTCGCTCTGAGGCAAAAACCAAATCAAGGGTGTGACCCGCTATATGAGTCAGGTCAGATACAAGTTGAGACAGCCCCATGGTTGTCATGGAGGACATGAAGAACTGAGCTGGTCCACTAAGCGTAGTCTCGGCATGGACACTGAAATTCCCCAACACCACCGTGGCAAGGACTTCCAACACCACGTCCGAGACCACCTCAGCCAGCTCAGATAGGGAGGATGCTGGGCAGTGGGGTGAATGGTACACCAGCAGCATCCCTATCCTGTCTCTCTGACCCAACAGCATAAACAGGCCCTCAACCCCTGTTACAGTGCGAATTGGTCGTCTGGTGAGGGGATGGACGTCTGATGGACTACAGCAACACCCCCTCCCCTCCCCTCTGGTCTGGAGCAGTGCTGCACCATGTATCCTGGGGGACAAAGCTGGGCAAGACTAGGCCCACCCAATTCATCCACCCAGGTCTCAGTAATACATGCCAGATCAGTCCCTTCATCCAAAATCAAGTCATGTATGACAGATGTTTTATTCCGGACTGATCTGGCATTCAGGAGCAGCACGGCCAGAGCAGCAGGTTGGTTGGTAGACCTCCCCAAACTCTGTCGGCTGGGAAACAGAACAGAAGGAGTGATGGCTTGATGACTTCAATACATCTATCACCCCTTCTCCTAATCTCTCTCTTCTGCTTCCCAATGCCGTATCTCCCCCTGCCCATTACCACTGTTATTGTGGCCCACTGTTATTGAGGATTTTTTTCCCTCTGTAACAGAACTATAGAAGTTTAATGTATATTTTATTTTAATCTGCTGTTACCCGCCCAGAGACCTTCGGGTATGGGGTGGGATAGAAATGTAAATAATAAATAAATAATTTTTCCTCCTTAAAGAACAGCAGCAAAGCTATTATTTCCCATCGTGTGGTCTTCCATGTGTTTTCTCCTAGTTGTTATCAGTGCTAGGCAACACACCCATGTTGCTTCAGATCAATGTGACTTACAATCCAAGAGCAATGAGGCTACAGAAGGCGAAGAAAACAATGCTAAGCTGCCTCTTCCTTTGAAGATGTAAGTGTGGAAATACTAATGCTTTGAAACAGAGGTTCTTAACACAGGGCCCACAGCTCACTTGTGGGTCTGTGGGGAGATTTCAGTTGTTTATGAGCTTGAATTGCTATTGTTTAGTGTCATTAAACAATCTGTCACTACATTCTCAGAAGGGGTACGTGGTTTTCCCTGCCACTACATTCCAAGAAGGGGCCCGTGGCTTTCACCTGACCAGAACAAAAAACGCTAAGGACCCCTGCTTTGAAAGTCAAAAGTCAATGGGTTATTCTGGCCTGTACTTTGAGAAACAGAAGGAAAATAATATTATTCAGAACAAAAAAGGCTAAGGACCCCTCCTTTGAAAGTCAAAAGTCAATGGGTTATTCTGGCCTGTACTTTGAGAAACAGAAGGAAAATAATATTATTCTGAAGTTCACACCTCCTCATGTTGCACAGGTTCGGACGACCGGCTAATAGAAGACACTCTTGGCTCATTGATTGGTTCATCAAGTTCATTGTCTGTATAGGCTCCGCCTTCTCCATCTGTGTCTTCCATGTCACTGATGAGGCGGCTGTCGCAGCTTAGATAGTCAGCACCCATCGCCGTTAAGTACGACATGCGGTCATCGAGGTCATCTTCCATTCCTTCCAGCTGCAAGGAGATTTTGCCAAGAAATGACAATCACATAACGTGAGCATCAACGCAAGTACAAAAGGAACAAAAGAAAATAACTTGTTTATGCATCGGTTTTCATTGGTTGTTTACAAGTTGTTCATCTATTATGATTGTCTCTTTTATAATGTAAATTGCTCGAATTAAATAAAATTTGGTTAAAAAAGAAAATAACTTAGGAAATTTCACAACTGCGCACTTTGACAGAGCAGAGCAAAACAGCAGCACAAACAGAAGACAAAGAAAGCACATGCAATCGCACATAAAAGGGAACGCAGCTTATACTGGGCATATCCCCATAAGGCAGGACAGGGCTTCAAGCAGCTTGGTACAATATTTCACTTATTGCAGTTTTAGGGTTGTTTTGCTTTCTACTATGGAACACAGCATCATGAGCCAAAAACCATGACAAGAAAGACGAAAAGTGGCTGTGGAAAAGCGCCTCTATTCTTCCACGGGTACAATATTGTCACAGGTCTTTATAGGTATCATTACCATGAACTGCAGTCAAAATAGAGAGCTAGCTCAGCTGGTTATGAAGCGGGAAGGATGTCACATGATGACAGCAGGTGAAAAATTTGGCATATTTTGGAACAAGAACATAAGAGAAGCCCAGCTGGATCGGGCCACAGCTCATCCTAGTCCAGCATCCTGTCTCACACAGTGGCCCACCAATTGCTTCTGAGCACCTCAAGCCAAAGCCAAAGGCAAAACCATCACCTGCTCTCAGATCCTTGTAAATTGCCTTTATAGACATCCTGCCTGTCTCTCCAACTGGAGACAGTACGTAGGCATCCATTCTATTGGCCACTGATACACCTGTCCTCCATGAATTCCTCTAATCCAGTGGTTCTCAACCTGGAGGTCGAGACCCCTTTGGGGGTCGAATTACCCTTTCAGAGGGATCGCGGCGAGCCTCCCGCCGCCCTTCCCTCCCACATCCCAGCTGCTCCGCCCCCATGGTTGGGTGTCCCCACCACATGAGGAACTCCATTAAGGGGTCGCGGCATTAGGAAGGTTGAGAACTGCTGCTCTAATCCTTCTTAAAGCTATCCAAGATGATTGCTCTCACCACCTCTTTTGGTAGTAAATTCTACTGACCAATGACGCTCTGGATGAAAAAATACTTCAACAGCAGCCTCTGAAAGACTACGTGATAAATGTCCACTTGAGATGAGAGTAATGCATCTACCAGCTTTGATAGGAACAGAAATGAGTTCAAGTGTTTGATAAATCAGAACAGAGCACAGTACTAATGGCTGCAGCCAATCTAACAACCTACTTGATCCTAGTAATACTACCAAATTACAAAGCTTAATTCACTAATGGTATCTCAAATGGTAATGTTCAACACATTTATCTCAAAAAACAATTCTGCTCAATGAAACTCAACGTGGTGCTGGAGAACATGGTGCGTATGCATAGTATATCTCCTCGTGGAAATACAGCTTTTACCCTCCATGTTAGCTTTGGACAGACATTAAAAAAAAAGCTTCCGACGAAATATACCTTTCCTTCCGAAACCCACACGGCTTCCCCCTGTTGTTGCTGAATAGTTTCTTTGAGACTGCCATACCATCCATCATTAGCTGAATTTAGATCAATAGTAGCTGCAGAAAATTTTGAAAAATGGGATTATTGTATCATCCAAAGCAGTGGTCCCATAAGTTTCATTGCATCATTCCATGGGCATTGTTTTCCACACTGTTTCTCTCAACCGCCATTTGCACATCAAGCTATTTTAGTTCATAAGATGCTCGGGATTTAAACTGCAGAACATCTACCATGAGGAAAATAAGCTATGCAATGTTTTAAATTGAGTCTTTGTGACACATTTTTGTATTATCACTGAGGATGCAGAAAAAGCCAAGCCAAAATCAACAGATCTTATCATGAATGATACAGTGTCTTGTCTTCTTCATTAGTTATTTCTATTAAAACTTTGTACTGCTGCAGACCAAAGGTTCTTATCCCAGTTTCCAGGGTAACTGGAAATTAAGTGTCTGTGTGATAATATCTGAGTCCATTCCAAGATTCACATTTTTGCAGAAAAGCAAAAACTGACAATAACATTGATATTGTTTGGTATGGTAACAAAATAATTCCTGCAAAAAAAAGACAATGAGTTGGCTTTTCTACCCCGCTTTTCTCACCCATTTAAGCGGACTCAAAGTGGCTGACAAAGCTCCTGTTCTTCTCCCCACAACAGAACACCCTGTGAGGTGGGTGGGGCTGTGAGAAAAGAGCTGTGACTAGCCCAAGGTCACCCAGCTGGCTTTGTGGAATCAAACTCGGTATTCCCAGATAAAAGTCCAGCTCCTTAACCACTAAACCAAAAAAGTGCCTGATTGTGAAAAGATCCATTCTTTCCTATAATATTTTTAATAACAACATGTTACCTTACCTGTAAAAAGATGATAACAGGTCTTCTTTAACTTATTTGCCTGATCATAAAGCTTCCGTGAGCTCTTGTTGGATGTGGGAATTAGTCTCTGCCTCATGATTTTTATACCCTGTCGGCTGTCTGGGTTGAAAAAAACTACAATCGGAAACCACTGGGTGTAGTTTAACAGATCTACAGCCTTGGGAGTCACATCCAACAATGCATGTTTATCCTTTCAAAAAAAAAAATAATATGAAGGTCAGGATTATAGGGAAGACAACAGCACTATCAATATCTCCTACTTCGATTTTTAAAATGAAAGGGAAGAGTGGAATGTACCTGCTCAATGATTTGCCTTACAGTATTCAAGCGCACCACACCAGTAGACTTCTCTGAGCCGGCATCTTTAGGTTCGGTTTCTGTAAGAGTAGGACAATTCATGAGTGAATCTAATACGTTTGCAGAGGCTCTCCAAAACCTGCAGAAGCCTTAATGCAGATGACTTACTCGCCGCCTGATACAGCTCTGGTAGCTCACTGCACAATTTCTCCATTGCCACGTCTGCAATGGGGCCGAAGATCACCACCGGCCTCCTAAAGCCAGCTGCAAGGAAAATGCAACGCTTAACTGGTTTTTGTTTTTATAATGTTCAGAACAAAAAACACTTATGTCCATGTCAGTTTTATGGTTTTATGTCTTTTACTCTTTATTGCTTTATTATGTTGTTCACCACATCCAGACAGCTGTAGCTATGCAGGATAAACTTGCTAATAAACGTAATAAGTCATTACACAATCCTTTTGTTTATTTGCTACAACCACAGTGCATAAAATGTACTTTTAAAAGCATATATGAACACACTCTAGAACTAGTTTTGCTACGTTTTGTGATCCGTATGCAAACTAGTTAGCCACAGCACTCACTAACACAGACATATGTACATTGTCACGCTGACGAACAAAAAAAATGCATATATTTCTAAAGGAATTCTAACCCAATTCATGCATATGATAGTTTTTTTAGACCATCCCAAGCACAGTTGTGTCCAGAGACAGACAGCACCCACTCCCTGTTAGCCTAAAGCCAAAGTTGATTGAACTTGTTCCAGCTGCCAGAAAAAATTGTGGTCGCTGTCTTGTACAAATGAGGGTTAGCAGTGCTTACATACAGTCGCTCACTCACCCTCCCGGAGCATAACTCGTTCGTAGGCTGGAAATTTAGTGCTAACAGATGCGATTGCTGTCAAATCTTCACGGCTTTTCTTTAGATTCTTCTTCATTCCAGACCGCTGGCCACGCATCCGCCAGAAGTCCGCCCGATCAGTGGAGCCGTCTCTCTGAGCATTTTGGACACTGGCCATCTGTTCAGCCCTGAAGTGGACAGCATTTTGGCCATTGGTAAAAGTCTACAAAGTGTGGGTGTTTCAACAGACAGGAATAGAGAGCAATGGATTGATAACTCTTCAATCTTTTTATACACCTTTTAATATATACACCCTTAAATGGGTGAGAAAAGTGGGACAGAAAAGCCAACTCTTCTACTTTCTGCAAAGTAGCCCTTCACAGATAAAGTAGGCTAAACCTAGACACAGCTTTATCCTTTTCATTGCAAATATTCATTTCATGAGGTCAAATTAAGGGGATAAGCAACACAAGCCTAGCCCTGGGATAGAGGTTAATGCCAGTTTCATTATCCCTAATAGTCACAGTAAATTAGAATTGATTTTGCACAAGCCATCTATGTTGGATCGTGCTATATGTCCAAGGTCTGGAACTAAAGAGGAAGAGACAGAAATATCCAGTGTAAACTCAGCAGTTAGAAGACTTTAAAAAGATACCTGCTCTTATTTGGGATCAGACCCTTTTCTAATTCACTTTCAATCCTCACAGCCAGCCAATGGCCCAGTTTTCCGTCATAAAGTGTATCAACCACTCTGAAGACCTCTCCTCTGGTGAACGCTAAACTCTGTGGCGTTTCCTTTTCACACTCGAAATGAGTCCTTATGAAGAAAGAATCTCCTCTGCCACAGGCCATTATATCTCTATAAACTAGAAATAGGAAGGAATACAAAAAATAGTTTTATCAAATAGCCAAAGTCCGTCACCAGGATCCTAGCAGCTCCTTGAGGAATAAACTCCTCTATAACCCAGTGCAGGGGCTTTAAGATCTGCTGGGGAGGGTCTTCTATCAGTCGCACCACCTTCTCAGGTTTGGTTGGTGAAAACTCGGGAGAGGGCCTTCTCTGTGGCTGCTCCCAAATTGTGGGACTCCCTTCCATCGGTGGTCCGCTCGGACCCCCTCTGCTCTCCTTTCGCCAGCAAGTTAAGACGGTGCTGTTTAGACAGGCCCTTAGTTCACTTTTATTTAATTCTAATGATGCTTTAGCTGTTTTTAGATGTTTATATTGATCCTAATTGTAACTGCTGTTTAATTTTATTTCAACGGTTGTAATATGGTATTTTCTAAAAATGGGTCCCATCTTGGGAGAAAGGCAGGATACAAATAAAACAAACAAATAAGTAAAATAAACTGTGATGGATTAAGCAAAAAGGAAAATCACAGAACGACTGAGGACTCAGAATATTCTTCAAAACACTAGGGCAGCAGTTCTCAACCTTCCTAAT
Organism: Aspidoscelis tigris stejnegeri; assembly: GCA_023333525.1. Lineage (NCBI taxonomy): Eukaryota > Metazoa > Chordata > Lepidosauria > Squamata > Teiidae > Aspidoscelis > Aspidoscelis tigris. The sequence continues at coordinate 77,527,377 of JALMGA010000007.1, forward strand.
GCCATGACCCCTTAATGCAGTTCCTCATGTTGTGAAAACCCCCAACCACATGGGTGGAGCAACTGGGGTCATGTGGGTGGAGTAACTGAGGTCACTAGGGTTGGGCAGCTGGGCTCATGGGGGCAGGCCAGCTGGGGTCACAGGGGTAGGGTAGATGGGGTCACAAGGGCGGGGCAGCTGAGGAATCCACAGTGAAACCACTACAAAAAGGGAGATTCACAAAGTTCCTAAAAATGTGATAGGACTCCCCAATTTGTTTGCAGTTCATGAGAAGAAGAAGTACAGAAGAAGTGAGAAGGAAACACTGACATCTAATTTGCAAGTCTCATAAAAGTCTAGTTAGAGAAGGACAAAGTCTCTTTGGGGGGAGGGAGGGAGGGGGGGAGGGAGGGAGGGACAGTGGGAGACTCTTTGTGACCCCTCTGAAAGGGTAGTTCAATCCCCCAAAGGGGTCACGACCCACAGGTTGAGAACTGCTGCACTAGGTGAACAAAACAAAAGAACATTCACCGGATCTGAATAGAATATTCAACTTTTTGAATATCTGTGCACATCCCTAATATGTATCGGATACAGATCGGACACAGATCCTATACAAACGCATACATATTGATACGTGTCCGATACATATCCCCAGTTTAACGAATGTACAAACTGTTCATACGAATGTTCCGAAATGTTCATATTCATATGAATGTGTGTTTAAAACTTCCTGCCTTTCCCACATCTAAGTCCTTCCTGGTTGTCCCACCTTCACCATCAACTATTCCTTGTGCACCGTTTCCCCCATTCCTGATTTTAATCGTGTTTTTGTTTGACATGATTTTAAGTGCTTTTAGCCTCTGTGTTATGTAAACTGCAGAGAAAGCCCTCTCCGGAGTTCCTAGGGGAGGCTGATGCATAAACTAGGGGGCCACTATCAAAAGCCATTTGGAAGTAAACAAAAAAGCAGGCCGAATATTAACTAAATGGTTATGACGCTTTACATGCCAGCCACCTACCGTCATATCTGCTTTGGGCCAGAATCGTCACAGTGTCGCCCTTGGGAATTTCCAAGAGGTACAGAACGGCGTCTTCACGGACAATGCCTCTGAAGTCCTGACTGTTCACCTAATATAAACCACACAGATGTTTTTTGGAAAATGGCTTTGAGACATACAATAGGAAGAGAAGCAATATTTTAATCAAGTCATTTTGAAAAACAGCATTTTTAAGCTAAAGACACCCCCACCCCCCTGCAAAAATAGGGGGAGGGAAGTGCTCTTCATGCACTTCATGGATACTAACCATGGACATCACTGACAGCAAAAAAATTATCAAGTCTGTCTGTCTGTCTGTCTGTCTGTCTGCCTATCTATCTATCTATCTATCTATCTATCTATCTATCTATCTATCTATCTATCTATCTATCTATCTATCTATCTATCTATCTCTACCTACCTACCTACCTGCCTGCCTGCCTGCCTGCCTGCCCGCCCTTCACCACATGGTCCCAGGGCGGGTTACAACAAAAATAAAACATGTAAACTATCAAAACATAATTTAACATATTATCCCCGTACCTCCTTAACAGGACAGCACCCTGAGGAAGCTAACTAAACAGCAACAGCCTGAGAGAAAAGATATGTTCTAGGATGGCTGGACAGCAACTGACCAAGTGGCTCACCACCAAGCTGGAGGCGAAATCGCTGTATTCAACCTACATTTCCTACAACAGATTTTTAAAAGGGGTTTAAACGAGTTTAAAAAGTAAATAGCTCTTCGTTACTAAACTGTATACAAAAGTCCTCTACAGTCACAAAAAACTTTAGAATCACTGAGCTGGAGGGAACAATTTATGCCATTGTATCCCAAACCAGGTGTCCAGACTGGCGGATACTGTGCATTCTTATGCGCAGTCGGTGCGTGGTTGTCACATCTGACGCTCAATACTTCGTAGCACCAGCACATTATGCCACTGCTACTGCGGATTTACCTGCTGTGGGACAATCAACGCTCACTCCGCAGTATCAGGTAATTTCAGAGTTTCCCACTGTGTTGACAAGACGGCCAGAAACAACCAACCAGAGCTGAGCCTGCAGCTCAGCTCTCATTGGCTGCCTGATCCCATGTGACACGCGCCCCACTGCACACACCACGTAAACCTCACAGCTGCCGAGGAGGAAGCTGCGGACCTCCTTTTGGAGCAGGGACAACATGTTCTGACTCTACAGCCAGGTAAGCTGCAAATGTATTAACGACTGCAGTTTTTTATCCACTAGTCTGGAAGGGACCCAGATGGCTCTCTGGACATTCAGTGACAGAATTATAGAAATACAGAGTGGTAAGTGACTGCCATGGTCTTCAGGACCAACCCCCTGCTCAACACAGGATTCATTAGGGCATCTTGGCTATCCAGCCTCGTCTTGAAGACCTCCAATGGACAGGAACTTACCACTTCACGCGGTAGTCTTATTCCGTTGACTGGCGGCGTTTATTGCCAGGAAGTTTTTCCCCTAATGTCTAACCTGTATCTCCTTCCTTGAACCTTCATCCCACTGGTTCTAGTCCTGGGAAAGTGAGAGTAAGTCCATTCCCTCCGCCACAACACAAAGGTGATTAGTCCCACCATTATTCTGCCCTCATTGAAAGGAAGTCACTTCGGACCTTCAACTGGCAGGTATTGCAACTTAAGGACATTATTGCCCATTAATCCACGTTCTGCATTCTGAGAAGAGAGAGCAAGTCATGGTTTTCCCTGTAACATCCCTTGAGATATCTGAAGACAACTATCACAGCCCCTTCTCTTTTGCATCCATACCTTAAGAATCTGATCTCCCTCCTGAAGGCCTTCCTGTTCTGCTGAGGTGCCTTCCTGAATTCCAGCAACAAATATTCCAACGTCATTTCCACCAGCCAGTCTGATACCCACGCTGTCACCTTTCTTGAATTTCACCATCTTTGTACCAGGACTAAAGACAAAACATCATTTTGTGTTTTAGACGCAATCCAAGTATTTCAACAAAGTAATTCTCTCAGTAGGCTCACTGCTGAAATGCAGGCTTTCAGAGAAGCAATTCTGCATAAAAACTAAGATGAAAAAACTCTTATTCATACAATGATTTAAGAACATTCGAATCTAGACATTCAAACTGATTTTGGATTTTCTGAAACACTCGTTCGAGCTATTCGAATGTACAGATACCTATCTATTACATATGTATCTGTACAAATATTATACGTATCTTGTGCTTAAAATACAGGACTAAAACGGGATGCATAAGGGGTGCATAAAACGGGATGGATACAGAATGCGCACAGATAACGAATGTTGCAATATTCATAACTTTAAATACGAATCTAACATTCGAATGAATGGATTCAATTTGGATTTTTTGACATTCGGATCTTAACATTTGGATCAAATTGACGTTTTGACATTCAATTCGACTCAAATGCAAATGCAAAAAATACATTTGTGCACACCTCTAGATCAGACAGCAAACAGCAGAGGGGAAATTCCCAATAATACAGTGGTACCTTGACATATGAGTTTAATTCGTTCCGTAACCTTGCTCTTATGTCAAATCGCTCGTATCTCAAAGCAATTTTCCCATTAATCCATTTCAGCTCCCAAAACACCACCTCAGTTGTTTTTGTTATGTACTGTACTGTATTTACATACTCGTATCTCAAATCTTGCTCTCATCTCAAAGCAAAATATCACTCGCTCGGCGGCTTGTATCTCAAAACACTTGTATGTCAGGGCACTTGTATGTCGAGGTACCACTGTACTGTCTTTCTGGCAGCATAAAATTCACAACATACCGATGCATATTATATACTGTAAGAAAGCCAAAATAAATTATTTTGTAAGAGGGAAGGCAAGATAAAATCTCATACCCATATATTGCCAGATCTTCAGGGCTTGGCTGAAGAAACGTTCTCGCAACTGGTTTTGGTTGAGCAACTGCACAGATTAACAAAAGACAAACATGGAACCAATTTAATTTTAAACAACACAAAAACCAGAAACTAGCTGACAGCTTAAATTTGCATTATTATATGTTAATTTATAGCAAACTTGGGAAGCATATTAAAAGCAGAGAGCTCATCTTGCCAACAAAGGTCAGTATAGTCAAAGCTATGATTTCCCCAGGATGAAAATATGGCTGTGGAAGATGGAGCATGAGGAAAGGCTGAATGCCAAGGAATAAATGCATTTGAACTTTGGTGCTGGAGAAGACTTCTGAGAGTCCCTTCAGTCAACACTTCTTCAGTCAATACTAAATGAAATCAACCCTGACTGTTCAGTAGAAGGAAAAATACTGAAGCTCAAATACTTCAGTCACATAATGAGAAGATAGGACTCAACTGGAAAAGACCCTGATGCTGGGAGAGATTGAAAGTAAAAGGAGAAGGATGAGATGAATAGACAGTGTCATAGAAGCAAGAAATATGGGTCTGAGCTATTTTGGGCCCCTTCCAGACTTGTAGAATAAATCTGCATTTATAGGAAAAAATCGCAGTTTACCTGCTGTGAAGCGACAACCCACGATCCGGACTAAAAGAAGCCTCTGTAGCTTCCTCATCGGAAGCTGTGAGAGCTGAGTCGGGGCACACTGTCACGTGGGATGAGGCAGCCATTCATATTTCAGTTGCCTTTCCTGCTCTCGTCGTCTCTTCTCGCCGTCCTGCCCAGGCTGGCAAGAAGATTTGAATTTACCTTATACTGTGCAGCAAATGTCCTTAATTCAGGATTAAGGTAAATTTGCAGTTACAGTGGGATAATGCGTCACCACTACGATCCCCCGATCGTGGTGTGTGACGCCCCCACCACAACTGCGGATTCTGCTGCGTGGTATTAAGGTGAGAGTCAGTGGAGGACAGGTGGCCCTGCATGCTGTGGTCCATGGGGTCACAGAGAATCAGACACAACTATGCAGCTGAACAAATACTTTAATTCTTCTTTTTCATTGGGTACATGTATTAGATCCCAGTATAATGTGCTTTAATTATTACATTTAAAACAGCTACTTTTTAATGCAGTTCCTCACGTTGTGGAGACCCCCAACCACAGGAGGGGGGCGGCTCAGGTGAGGATGGGGCAGGAAGGTGGGAGACTCGTCACGACCCCTCTGAAAGGTTAGTTCAACCCCCAAAGAGGTCGCTACCCACAGGTTGAGAACCGCTGATTTAAAACTACAACTGATAGGCAGCTGTTACTAGATTAATGAGAGTTCCTTGAACTACTAAAATCAAGATAATGCAAGCTACCAAGTGTTAAAGGGTTTTTTTCTATTTAGTATATTTAATTTTTGCCAATCAGCTCTCAAAGCCAATAAACTATTCCGGTATAATATAGCAACTGCCCCCTTAATGCTAGGGTTCCCCAAATAATCCCAAACCCATGTCTTTGTGAATATCAAGATATTCCCTTGCTTAAGGGACTCTTCTGGTCTGAGTACAATATTTAAACACGCTAGCTATCCATATGACTGTGCATCCTCTCTTCCTATGTTTAGCCAGGAGTAAAAGGCAAAAAAACTCCATTTCAATCTAATTCTTAAAATGTTTTTCCATGGCTCAAAGCAGTCGTTTTATATCTAGTGCCCGTAATACCCATGAGGAAAGCTGAATGCAAAATTCAGAATTCATTCTTTATTTAATGCATACCCTAATTTTTGCATTTGCTTTGCATTTTTTTACTAGCAAAAATTTAGAATTTCGCAGCCATTGGGCTTTTCTGTTTTATAACTAAGCATCATTCTTCAAAAAGACAATTGGAAAGTGGCTGAGAGGAATGTTTATCTTTTGTTAATTTTTATATATATCAGCGGTTCTCAGCCTTCCTAATGTCGCGACCCCTTAATGGAGTTCCTCATGTTGTGGAGACCCCCAACCACGGGGGGTAGAGCAGCTGGGAAGTGGGAGGGAAGGGCGTCAGGAGACTTGTCGCGACCCCTCTGAAAGGGTAGTGAGACCCCCAAAGGGGTCCCGACCCCCAGGTTGAGAACCACTGATACATATGCTTTTTTCAAATGTCTCCCCAATATTATATAGGACCAAATAGATTTCCTTTCACCATCCCAGAATCTTGATCCGCTTATCCATTAAGTGCCTGGGAAGTTTCCACGTATGTCCAGTTTATTCATCATAAACAATAAATGCTTCCATTTATCTTCATTCCATTTTTTTCTTTATGTCCATGATATATTGCAGAGAAACTGTTTCCCATGAATGTTTGTATCGATTCTTGAGATTCCAATTTTTAGATTTTTTCCATTCTTTCACAATAATTATTTTGGTGATCATAACCAACAATACTATCAATTCATAATTATCACTTTATCTTCAAAGGGATTGTAACAATAATGGGATGAGGTCTTATACAACATTTCGCCTGCTAGTATTTCCATTTCTTTAAATATCATATCCTAGAAAACATTTACTAATGGAGAGGACCATTATACATGAACATAAGAACCTATATGACAACATCTCTCTAGCAGGTATCTGTATTCACCATTGGAATATTTGTTCTATATCATTTGTATATAATTTTAAAATAAATTTCTTTAAATATTGAATAATGAAAACCATTAATAGACCTTCTCATCTATCCCAACTATCATTTTCCAAGTTTTGACTTCTGTCTTTTTCCCATTGTACAATTAGTTAAAGTAACATCTTAAACATTTTTGCTATTTTCCGTTTTAATTTCAGAATGTCCCCATTTAGGGCCTTCTCTAATTTTATAAATGGAATTAAAGACTGATTAGCGAGTTCTTCATTTATAATATGGTTATATAGTGTACTAGCTATTACCTTTAATTTTATTCATCAGTGTTACTAAACTTTGTAAAAACCTGGATTGTCATTAAAATAATAAATTTAGTATAACTTACATTTATTTTATTATCTCAATGCTTTAGATAATTTTTTACTAAAATTTTTTACTAGTCACTACTGTAGCATTGTTTTTATTCTTAACGTCCTCAGTTAAATATTATTTATTAATTTATTATTTTTGTTTTGACACTTTGAAAACATTAACAGCATTTCCCTTACAGTTTTCAGTCTATTTTTATCCACTCTTTAACTATACTTCACATCTAATGATCTAGAAGAAGAGTTGGCTTTTCTATCCCGCTTTTCTCACTCATTTAAGGGAACTCAAAGTGGCTGACAAAGCTTTCTGTTCTTCTCCCCACAACAGAACACCCTGTGAGGTGGGTGGGGCAGTGAGAGCTCAGAAGAGAGCTGTGACTAGCCCAAGGTCACCCAGCTGGCTTTGTGGAGGAGGGCGGAATCGAACCCGGTATTCCCCGATAAGAGTCCAACTCCCTAACCACTAGACCAAACTGGCTCACATCTGAAAAGTCTTATAAAAACATTCAGGTCTTAAAGACATCTGAAAAGTCTTATAAAAACATTTAAGTGAGGACATTCCCCATCCACTTTCATGTAATTATTTTACCGTCATCATATAATGTATCCTTATCTTTTTCTTCCCTTCCACATATTTTGTCATTCTGTTAAATACTGATTATTAGTTGGTATTGGAATGGTATTAAAGAATTACAATAATTTTGGCAGTAAAATCATTTTGAAAGCTGCTATTTTATCCAATATTGATAGATGTTTTTGTTGACTGCTTTTTCATTTCATTTTTTTACAATTTCTATATATTTACAGAGGTGATTGAATTATAAGATGCTGGTTGGATTTCTTTGGCAACCCAAACCCCAAATATTTCAAAGCTATTTTTGCTTAAGGGGTTTTAGAAGAATGATTTTTAACAACACAAGAATAGATTATAAGAAGGATCTACTTCCTAAAATTCTTTCCCCATTCAGTTTTGTCATTTTTATGAACACAAATAGAGCCGTCACTTTAATTAAGATATCTGCAGGAAGAGGAAGTGCTCACCCGGAAGATCTTCTTGGTATTTGGGTTCATTGTTTGTCTCTGACGTTAAAGTCGTGGTGAGGTCACCGGTTGACCTAAAAGGGGTGGGCGTGGCTCCCATTTTGGACAACCTGTTGGTCGGGTCTTCTTTTATACTAAAATAAAATATAAAGAAACCAAAAAAATTAGCAGGGACCTCGACGGTGAGACCAATGAGGAAGAAGGGAGTCCAAGCGAAGACTTATTTATTGAAAACATTTTAATACTTTTTTTCCTATTAAAAATATCAAAGTGGTTTACAAAAATTCAGAACAAAATTCAAAACAATTAAAACACTGTACAAAAGAACAAGCTGAGATCTTTCCCTAGACTGACGGCATTCTTTACCTTGGCTTTTCCTTTAGCTTCTCGTTGGAAGAATGTGAATCTAAATCAGATTGGTGCAATCTTCTGTCATCCTGAGGGGAGCAAGACCGGTTTGACTCTATTTCTGAAATATCTGTTATGAGGGAACAATCGAAATCCAGATAAGCAAACCATTTACCCACAAATGCGGACATGAAGCAGTGTAATAAATGCTTGCCTCCTATAGTTATTTCGGACATCTTAAAAGGAAAAAACAAACAAACAAAATACAAGAAACTCCTGCCCAGAGTTGCCTTCCATAGAGCAGTAAATTAATTCTAAATTCTTGTTTATACTCCACAGTGGAATGCATGGTCACGATCGGGGCATCACACACGGCGATTGATGTATTGTCATGGCTGCGTATCATCCAACTGCTACTGCGCGCTTAACAACACTTGCTGCGCAGTATAAAGAAGGTTTTAATTTTCCCACCAGTACGGGCAGAATGGCGAGAAGAGACAAACAAGAGCAGGAAGGGCAGCTCAAATCTGATTGCATGATAGTGCATGTCGCCAGCTCTCGCAGCTTCCAAGGAGGATGCTACTGAGCTGCTTTTTAGTCGGGATGGCCGGTCATCGCTTTGCAGCAGGTAAGGTGTGCTTTTTCCCTTTAACTGCAGACTTATTCCGCAAGCCTGGGGGCAGCCAAGGGGTGTTTCTGCACTAGCACTAAGGACCCATTACGAACCCATTTGGAAGACCCCATTTCCACTACAGGCCCCATTACAGCAACACTTGTTTCCACCAGTTCTAGGGAAATCCGGATCATATGGGTCCTTCATGACCTATAATCTGGATTTCTTGTAGACTCCATTAGAGGGGTCTACAATGGGGTCTTCAGCCATCAAATCCGGATTATACTGAGCCTGTTTCCACCACTGTTGGGCAATGGGGTCTAGGGGAGGCTCAGGGGGGCACCCATTGGGGGGTGGGTGCCCCAAGACTCAAAACTTCGAAGCCTGTGCACATTCTCTGAAGCTGGCTCCGATGTCCCTCCAAAGTTGCACAGGCTCCCATGCGAGAGCAATGCCTTTGTCAACGGCTCCAGAGAATCTTTGAAGTTTGTGCCAGATTGCTCCGGAGATTCTCCGGAGCGTCTATGGAGATTGCACCCCCTGTCCTCTAAACAACGTGGGGTGACAGGTGGGCCCCATGTGGGTAGATCCGGATTCACCACATGGGTGCTTTGGCGTTTCCACAGCAGGCAGGCTAGCACCCATTGCCCGTGGAAACACATTGGGTACTTCCCTTAATCCGGATATACTAGATCCGGATTAAAGGAGGTCAGTGGAAAAACACCATAGGTCCGTTTAATCTTGAGCGGTGATTCTGCAGTTTTTCTGTATGGGAAAGTAATCCACAACCCCATTTCAAATCCAGCTTTTCCAAGAAGGTTGTAGATGACTGATGGAAACAAAAAAGCTCAGGTTCAGTTCTCAGCTAGGTTGGGAAAGGCTGAAGAAGTGACACCAGACACTTAACAGTACTTTATTGTGGAATAAATCTGGAGTTATGGGGAAAAATCACATAGGAAGCTGCGAGAGCTCTGTGGACATCCACCATCACATGGGATGACGCAGCCAATCGGATTTGAGCTTCCCTCTCTGCTCTCACTGTCTCTTCTCACCGTCCTGGCGGGAAGATCCAAATTTAGTTAATACTGTACAGCGAGTGTTCTTCATCCCCTGCACTTCGGTAAATTCACAGCAGCAATGGGATAATGCGCCGCCACTATGATCCATCAATCATGATGTGTGATGCTCTCACTGTGACTCTGTATTCCGCTACACAGTACTGACAAGTTTGGAAGCACCCTTTAGGAGAATGAAACAGCATCAGACAAGTTAGCTAGCGATATTTAAGTCCAATGCAACACCAGTGTGCCATGGATGCCAATGTGGCATCCATACTTTCAGGGCAGAGAAATAACAGAAGGGGAGGTGGGCGTGCTTACATCTCTGCAAAACATTCCGAGGAGACCAGAAAGCTGGAATATGTGAGAGGGTTCTACTAGGGCTTCAGAGTTGGAGTCTTTGAGGGACAGAGCAAAGAGATACTAATGCAATGAGCTCACAAGTGCTTTGGGCTAGACTGTCCTTTGGTTTGGATTGGACATTGGGGCGATGGTTCTAAGGGCAATTTTATCTTGTACTGTATATTGGATATCATTCCCAAGACTGGGAATCAAACCCTCGGGTCATGAAAGTTCCACGTTCAAAGTTGCAATCAGTTTTTGAATTAACATCCAGGTTAATTTACCAACCTGATATAAAATTTCCCTGTTTTGAACTCAGTAGGAAACTGGGAATTAAACCATAAATTTCACATGGATGCAAGTGTAAAAATGAAGGCAGTTGCAGGAATACTCAGGTCGGATGCCTTTTTAAAACATCATAAACATGGTTTATAAAGCAGGGGACCTTAAATTTTAAATGGCTTTCTGGATGCTCTACATCCACTATCTTGAAGGGAAATCATTCATGGCAAACACATCATTTTTTTTCTGTAAGAAATGCAACATGCATAAAGCTGCTCACTCCATTGACGCCTAAGTTCTGACTCCTGTTGGAAAGACAGGTAATGCTGCCCAAAAAGGCAATTTGCAGGAAGTCAGGAGCAGGTGAAAGTTTGGCCTTCATCATCTACTTGAAGACCCTGAAGCAACTGTTGTGCCATGGTATGAAACAGGATGGATTAAATCAGCTGTTCTCCACCTTCCTAATGCCGCGACCCCTTAATGCAGTTCCTCATATTGTGGAGACCCCCAACCATGGGGGTGGGACAGCTGGGAGCGGGGAGGAAAGGGCAGCGAGAGACCCGTCATGACCCCTCTGAATGGGTAGTTCAACTCCCAAAGTGGTTGCGACCCACAGGTTGAGAACCGCTGGATTAAATGGACTGTGGCCTGATCTAGCAGTGGCCTGACTTCACATTATTATGAATAAGCATAGAAATTTCCCTTTCCTGTCAATCCAAGGGACCAGGAAACTAAGCAAACGAATGAAGCAAGGAAGAAGAAACACACAGTGAAACATACATGGTATAGACAACTACACCTGGGTTGGAAGCAGAGAGGCTCACCAGTATACTTCTCATCAATTACCATTAAAAACCTGGACAATTCCAGTCCAGAAGATGCATAAAGATTCATGACAACCTTTCCCCACCCAACTGAATATATTTCCAATGAGGTTATTCTAATAGGTAAATGAATTGCCTACTATATCTTTGACAAATTCAAATAGAAAACTGACTTCAGCTCCGCTTTTAACCTCTCACCTTCTATTTCTGAGTCACTGTCATGCATGGAAGGAATGTTGATTAGGGTTTGTTTTCTGTCTCTCATGACAACCAGCTGAAGTTTTCCTCTTGATTTCTCAATCAGCTTTCTTGCATCAGATAAGGACATATTCTCTGTCACCGTCCCGTTGATCTAGACGCATAAAATCAATTTGATACATTAGGCCTGCCATCCAAATAATACCAATATGCTACTCCAGAGCTGAATTTCTGTGTAGTGTTTTCAAACGGATGGGGAAAATTTTTGAACAGAACAAGAAAGAAATTTAATTCCTTTTGCAACAGGAAATTTAGGGTTCTTCCTAAAAACACCTACTTTGAGAATGATGTCTCCTTCATGCAGATTGCCATCCTTGGTTGCCAAACCAGTACTGGTCATCTCTTTGATGAAAATCTGACTTCCAAGCCGAAGGCCATACTCTGAAAGTAGAATAGTAAGAGGTGGAGTTTGATAGGTGTAACATGCTCCATGACGGCAAACCAACAATGCTACAGCAACTTCATTTAAGCCCCTGATCTGCTGCCAACACAGTCCAGGTAGACAGCTTGTGAGACTCTGAGGGTGTTTTTCCACTAGAGGGGATGAAGCCTTTCAAGAGCCCATTAGGAACCCAACTGATACCCGATTGGTACCAATTGGGAAGGCCCTGTCCCCACCTGGACCCCACTGATTTTGTGTGGACCTGGTTAAAGGTATCCACAATGGGGTCTTCAGGCATCTTCAAGATGTGGATCTCCAGGAGGGCCTCATCTCAAAGATCTGGATCTTGAAGATCCGGGTCTTTGACTGTGTGTGGAAAAAGGGGGCTAGTGTGTCCAGACTAGGGGATACTGCATGGGCGTCACACCTGATGCCCAATACTTTAGTGGTGGCGTATTATGCTGCCTCTACTGCGGATTTACCTGCTGCGGAACGATCAGCACTTGCTCCGCAGTATAGGTAATTTTGGAGTTTCCCGCCGTCAGTGAAAAACAGCCAATAAGAGCTGAGCCTGCAGTTCAGCCCCCACTGGCTGCCCGATCCCACGTGACGCGAACCTCACCGGACGCACCTCAGAAGTGCCAAGGAGGGAGGTGTGGATGGCTGGTTCGAGTGAGGATAATGCGTCAACACTTCTTCCCACAAAAGCCAATTTCAAGGTAAAAACAAGGATACAATAGTGTTTAAAACAATACGACAAGCAACGTTAAAATGTTATTAAGTGGGTGGAAAAAGGGAGACGGGATAGGCAATGCAGCTGCTTAAGAGAGAGACCTTAAGCCTGAATGAAAACATAGGTGTCTAACCTGCATCTAAAGGTCACAACAGCAGTGCATTAAAACACACACATCTGAACACCATGTCTCAAGATACCACAGTTGTATTCCGCACATCTACAGAAAAACTGTGGGACCTGGGTGTGCCAGAGAACTAAGATGACCCCCAAATAGTTTACACTGAAATTGCCCTTTGGCTATTTAAACAGCTTTCATAATACAGTGAGACTTCCACATCTGCAGGGGATAGGTTCCAGGTCTTACCGCGGTTACTGAAAACCACAGGTATTTGAAACACTGGAAGAACGCACTCGATTTCCCATGATTCCCAGGAAATCCTGCAAGACTTCACAGGAACCATGGGAAATCTCGCTCAGTTTCCTATGATTCCTGGGAAATCTGCGAGAGTTCACAGGAACCATGGGAACTCTTGCATGATTTCACCCTATTTCTGGACTGCACCAGGCCTCCAGGAAGTCTCAGACAGGCCTAAAAGCACTGGCAGGGGCAGGGCGACCGGTCCGTTCACCACAGATAAGTGAGACCACGGTTACCGCATCAGGGGATCCAGCAGCCACCTGTATCTAGCCAAACCTTTCCCCACACCACTCCACAATGGTCACTCCACACACTCACACTGGTCACATACTTGCCTTCATTGGATCTGCTTTTTGACAGGAGAACATTAATTGGCCCATTTGGATCCTGCGATGCTCCATACTCATACTGTGGCTGTAATTCAATGGACGGACTACGGACATCAAGCCGATCCCTGCTTCTGTTCTTCGTTTCCTGTTCACGACGCGGTCTCCAGTCATAATCTTTTGGTGAATGCCTACCGCCACCGTACGCACGGTCGTACTCATAATCTCTGTCGACACTTCTGCCTCTGCTCCGGGGCCGCTGGTACTCGCGATCCAAACTTCTCTCTCTATCCATGCTCCGGCCCCTGCTTCGATCCCGGCTGTAGCTGCGCTCCCTGCTGTGGTTGCGCCCTCGGTCACGGTCCGCTCCGTAGCCCCTGTCCAGGCTGTCTCCCCAACTCTGACTACGCCCTCCATTTCCACTGTGCCAGCTTCTTTCGCTGTAGCCACTCCGAGCACTTCTGCCATCAAACTCTGCACGATCATCCATGACATCAAAGGCTCTGTAGTCATAGTCAAGAGAGGGACTTCTTCTCACAGCTGGGAGCTGCACCTTACGAGGTCTTTTCACTACCTATTAGCAGGACAGAGAAACAATGTACTTCAAATAATGGCTGCTGCTGTAGCATGGGATTCACCTTACTTCTTAACACAACCCCCCCCCCCAAAAGGATGCTTCACCAAAGAGGCCTGGAATTAATGTTAAGGTTTGTTCTAAGATTCCACCAGAAGCGGATGAAGATCATGGTGAACCCCAGCCTCTCCCTAGCAGGAGACAAAGGCAATCCACTCTTGAAGTTTTGCCAAGGAAACTGAATAGAGTTGTCCCTGCAGATACCTAGAGTCAACCCAAATCTACAATAGCCATCATCACGACCTCACTAGTAAAGAAAAGCACACACACCAGGGTGCATTTTTAAATACCAGGACTCCTTTAGATGTCACCTCCCTCTTTTACAGGCAAGATTTCTAGATTTCCCCCCCCAAAACAAGCAAGAAGAAAGCGCAATGCATTTATACAAACAAATATGTTTTATTCAAGAGATGACTTAGGATAACAGAATCATAGAGTTGGAAGGGACCTCTAGGGTCACCAAGTCCAACCTCCTGCTCAATGCAGGATTCCCTAAACCACCCCAGACAGATGTGGGTCCAGCCTCTACTTGAAGAGCTCCAGTGAAGGAGAACTCACTACCTCCCGTGGCAACCTATTCCATTGACTGATCACCCTCACTGTCGGAAAGTTTTTCCTAATATCTAATCTGTACTGACTCCCTTGAAGTTTCATCCCGTTGTTTCTAGTCCTCCCATCTTGTGCAAGTGAGGACGGGGACAATCCCTCTGCACTGTGACAGCCCTTCAGATACTTGAAGGCCATGATCATGTCTCCTCTCAGGCTGAAAGTGATGATGCACAATACTTAAGGTTATGCATCTTCCAGGCAGGTGATGTATTAAGATCTCATCAGCACGGTCACTTGAAACAGAAATCCCTGGCCTATTACCTATGTGCGGAAAAT
This sequence comes from Aspidoscelis tigris stejnegeri, assembly GCA_023333525.1. Classification (NCBI taxonomy): domain Eukaryota; kingdom Metazoa; phylum Chordata; class Lepidosauria; order Squamata; family Teiidae; genus Aspidoscelis; species Aspidoscelis tigris. The sequence goes on from JALMGA010000007.1 coordinate 77,542,394, forward strand.
GCATACGCATACAACAAACATAGAACCAGATAATAGCTGGACCTTCACCCACAACAGAATGCTTGGATAAGGTCAGGAAAATTGCTTCTCTTTCCATGCCTCTTCCCCTCAAATTAAAAAAAAAAATGTTTCCTCTACAAATGATCTTTATACTCTATATTTGTGGCGCAATTTTAATTTCTAAATTGATATCTATAGGTATAAAACCTCTACACACTGCACTTTCCTTTAGCAAATGATTACCATTTTAAAAATGCACACACAGATTTGGCTGCGTGTTCCTGGGAGTAACGACCACTGTATTTAAACATTCGGCTTCTCTTCAATTAAGTATTTCATTTTTATTATTCTGTTCCCCTTGTTAAGTAAACTTTGCAGGATCTGGTCTAAAGTCAGTCAGGAAACTCTCCTTCGTATCAAAGTATCATTCAAGTGAGTATTATTTCATTCATACGAATAGTTTGGACATTCATTAAACTGGGGATACTTATCAGATACGTTTCGGATACATATCCGATATGTATGTGTTCATATCAGATACATATTGGATACGTATCCGTTCGAATCAGATATTTGTATGAATTTGTAGAAATATATTCGTATCAAAAAGAATCCTCCCACATTCAAAGGGGATCTATTCAAATGAATAAGAATTTTCTAACATTCAATTCGTTACAAATTGAATGCCAAAAATACCATTTGTGCTCATCTCTAATCAGCAACCCTTGATCATGTAATGGAAGCCCTAATTTTATTTATGTATTATTTAAAAGTATCTACCGTGTTTCCCCAAAAAGAACACAGGGTCTTATATTAATTTTTGCTCCTAAAGACGCACTAGGGATTATTTTCAGGGGATGTTTTATATAACACTTATATAGGGCTTATATTTCTTGCATCCTGAAAAATCATGCTAGGGCTTTATTTTCAGGGTAGGTCTTATTTTCAGGGAAACACGGTACTCTGCTCTTTACCTAAGGACACTCAAGGTGGTTAGCAAAAACAATTAAAAATTGCAAAAACTGTAGCAACTAAAACCCTGTTCGATTAAAACAATTAATAATAAAAACTAAAGAGAAAGAAAATCCCTGAAGATACAAAACATAGTAGTAAAGTAGTAATCGATAATGCTTGACATCTTAGGGCTAGGTGTGGAAAACATTAACACATCATCGAAATACAGTATATCCTACAGAAAGTTGCAAACACTGAATCTAGATGCTGCATAGTTTCATACCTGTCCCACCCCTATTCCTTGGGTTCCAATGGAAGTAATTGTTCACTTACAATGACGGCCACTTTCCCGCTTTTCCTTAATTGCTGCACAGCAAAAGAATGAGGCACGTTTTCCATAGGTGTACCATTAACCATGACCACTCTGTCGTTCTCTCTACAAACAGAAGCATGGTTCTTAATTAGAAAGCGTGACATTTAAACATGACGTTCCTCTCAGTTCTATAATCAAGCGAATCCTTGCCTGGCCCATTCCATTTGCCCACCGCATCACTCTTACTTTAACCATTTAGGTCTCCTGGGGCCCACACCAATCAGACCAGACACTTGCACTGAAGTTAGCATTCGTGCAGCCAATCTCCAAGGGGTCAGGGGATACAAGTTTGCCCAAAGAAGTGCAAATCTGCCCAGGTCAAGCTAGAAATTTTGCAACACCTTGCTGTTTATTAGGAAATGAGAGCTTGTGCATGCCTTTTATATCCCATCCCTCTGCGGCCCTCTCCGCTCAACTCTCTCAAAGAAGACAACATTTTAATGCCCGGACAAATGTTTCACAAGGAGAGAATGAGAAAGCAGCTCTGTCCTTAAAGTCTGGGTTCATCTACCTATTGATTTTTAATCACAAAGCCTCCCTTTTCCTTCTGCAAATAACTTTTGTTCCATTAAATTTAACTGCTACAAGGCGGCCTCATAAAAATTATAATTTAACCGCACTGGGAAGCCTAAAGTTCTTCCTTTTTCATTCTCCGCAACATATTCCCAGGACTAAAGCCCACAGACATGATTTTCATTTGGTTAACCATGTGGCTAACAAATGTTCTACCGTCTTTCCTTACTGTCCCCTAAGGACAGAAAGAAAGTCTCAACAATCGCTCTTGGCTTTATTTAATCATTCAACAGTCTCGACAAAAAGAACCCTCCAAAGATAATTTGGTTTTCCTGGGAGGACAGGAATAGCTGTAAGAAAATTCTTCAGACTAGAATTCTACAGTTCCTTTTCCAGAGGTAACCTAGGAAACTAATATTGTGTCCAGACTTAGGAAAACTGAGCATCAGAATGTACACTGGAGTGTCACACCTGACACCCGATCCTGGGTAGCAGTGGCGCATTATGCCGCCATTACTCCAAATTTACCTACTGCAGAACAATCAATCCTCACTCCAGTTTCATGTAAATTTGAATGTTCCCACCAGTCCGAACACGACAGTGAGAAACAGCCAACGGCAGCTCCTTCCCACATAATGCACGCCTCGCCGCATGCACCACGGAACTACTGCAGCTGCCAAGGAGGAAGCTGCGGGGCAGGCACTCTAACCTGGATGATGCATCGTGGCTTTGCAGCAGGTAAGCTGTGTATTTTCTTCTAACGGGATTTTATTCCGCTAATCTGGAAGCTGCCTATGAGGGCAGCCACTCTGTGAAATCCATTGATTGACATTTAGTGCATCCAATCAGAACATATCTAGCTTTCAATGTGATTTAGTCCATTCTCTTGCTCAGTGGCCAATGGACCTTGGGCCAATCTTGGATGGAGATCTTCACAGAAAGAGGTCTCTTATAGCAGAATAATCGCATCAAAGGTAGCTGCCTGATCAGAAGTCTGTTCTTGAAAATGTATTTAGCTTTTGCAAACAATGTTATACGTTAAAGGGGAAGTATTCCTTTAAACACTTTTACTTACTGCAGTAATCCATCTGCAGGGCCACCTGCAAGAACATCTGAAACGACAATTGATGTTTCCCCATTTTCAAAATGAGGGTTATCTTTGCCACCAGAAACTGCAATACCAAATCCTCGCTTTGAATCCTGAAAAGAGAAGGAAAGAAAGAAGCATAAGATAAGGTGTGCACAAATGCATTTTTTGCATTCGAATTTGAGTCTAACTGAATATTCTAATATTCTATTCAAAATTCGAAAATCCGGATTTTCAAAAATCTGATTCGAATCCGGATTATCCAAATACGTATTTTCAAAAATTCAACTTGAACTCGAAAATACAAATGTCGGGAACATTCAAATCTGATTTTTGAATTCGCACGCATCCAGTTTTTGTTGTGTTTGCATCCTGCTTACATCCCATTCACATCCTGTATTATAAGCACAAATAAACCAGATATTCGGATGTGATATACGTCAAATTCAGTCAAATTATTAAAAAATACAAAATCTGCCCAAATTCTAACATTCAGATTTTCGAAAATCCCATTGGAATTTGAATATCTATATACGTCAAATTCAAATCGGATTTTCGAATATTCATCCACCTCCCTAGCACAAGGGCAAAATGGTCACTTTTAGGAAATACACTGGCTTCTCAGATATGTCATGGACAAACTTATTCCTGAATGTCAAATAAATGACTTTTTCTAACAGAAATACATGCAATGTCATGAGAAACTGATTCAAGAGCGATTCAGAAAGACAGCTATGGATACGTAGCATCTTAGCTATGAATTTATCGTATGAATCAGAATGAGCAATTAACTTGCTAGATGCATCTAGATCAAGATGTCCAAACCATAGCCTGCCACCCAGGTCTGAACTGGAATTCCCATGGCAAGCGAACAAAGAGAGCCTGTCAGGCAGAAGGCCAGTTCACCATCCTCTGGTGGCCTCTCTACAAGTATGAAACCCAACATTGATTTGCCACAAAACCAGATCAAAGCCAGACTTGCCACGCAGCAGAAGGATTACAAGCAGCTGCAAAATGGCTGTTCAATCTCCAAAAGGCTCTCTGCCCACCCACTGTAGGAGCCATTGCCTGGGGCTGTCTCAAAGAGCATAGTTTGGGCACCGCAATCGCTTTCATGTCCCGGTTTGGTCTAGTGGTGTGGGAGCCGGATGCTTATGTGGGAATACCGGGTTCGATTCCGCCCTTCCCTATGAAGCCAACTGGGTGACCTTGGGCTAGTTACAGCTCTCTTCTGAGCTCTCACAGCCCCATCTACCTCACAGGTGTCTATTGTGGGGAGAAGAACAGAAGGTTTGGCAGCCGCTTTGAGTCCCCTTAAATGGGTGAGAAAAGCAAGGCAGAAGAGCCAACTCTTCATCATCATCATCATCATGATACCATAGTCAGATCAGGAAAGCACATAGCCAGTGCTGTGTTGTGGCTCAGCTGGTGGGCTTGGACCAAAGAGACTTGGTTTGAATTCCCCTGGGTGACCACGGACCAGCCCAGAGTATCCATCATCTTGAGCTTTTTGGGGGGAAAGCTGAGCTAAGTAAACAAAAACATCATCTGAACCTTTGAATCCCCTTAAAACCCACAGCAATGGGATTATTAAATAAACACCCGAATGGCTTATCAAACAAGATTTTGGCTCGGGGACTAGAAAGTGCAATTTTTGTCAAAGGTTTGCCAATGAGGAGGACCATTTCAGCGGCTTAGTCTAGAATTTGTGATTTTTGTAATAAATTGCTCTGGACAACAATGCTAGCTCTGGAGAGGTTTTATTAAGCAGCTTTAGGTAAGACCATGAGCAATTTTCAAATGCTTTGGGTGCTGAGGAACCTCTCGTTTACACCAGTATTCTAAGTGGTTTTACTGATCTCCTACAGCTTTCCAGTGCCAGGAAACCACCAGGCATGAGGACTCCATAGCTGCTTCCATACTGCACACCTTGGGCCATGATGCAGAGGCCAGTGATCCAGGCTAAGACGAAAGCAATGGACAGGAACACACAAGAGGGCATCCGCTCTGCCACAACCCTATCCCAGCATGACTCTGGAGGCCAGGAACCAAAACAACCCATTTCTGGGGCTAGTTCTGGTTAGGGATGTGCACAAATGCTTTTTTTTTTGCATTCGAATCCGATTCAAATCGAACACTGGAATACTCGATTGAATCAAAATGCGAAAATCCATATTTTCAAAAATCCAATTTGAATCTGGATTATCCGGATCTGTATTTTTGAAAAGCCGATTTGGACTCAGATAAACAAATGTTGGGAATATTCGTATCTGATTTTCTAATCCATTCGCATACCGTTTTTTCCGCGCTCGCGTCCCGTTTGCGTCCTGTATTATGTGCACAAATAGACCCGATCTTCGGATGCGATGATGGATGCTGAGTTCAGTCAAATTATTCGAAAATCCACGTCATATTTTCAAAAATCCAAATTCGATCCGAATTCAAGAATTTGGATTTTTGAAAATCAGATTCGATTATCGATTTTTGTCGAATTCGGATCGGATTTTTGAATCTTCGAATACCCGGGCACGTTCCTAGCTCTGGGAGTCCAGCAAAATGGTACTGCATGCCACTTGGTCCTCCATGAGAAACGCTCAGGAGACCTCTTTAAAATGGTCTCCTGTTAGTGTTCTCCCCCAGCACCATTTTCATACTGGGGAGTGGGACAGCCACCAATGGGGTCCAGTCAGTTCAGCCCCCAGAAGGCCCTGAGCGGGTTTCTCCTTGCTTGTTTACTAAGGAATAAAACGGGGGGGGGGGGCATCATTTTAGACTGATACCTCTATATACCCCCGTGATGAACAGCAGATATTCCAGAAAGCTTAAAGATTTTTAATATTTTATTAGTTCTGCTGAAATGTATTGCTTGTTGCTGTTGTGAACCATCAAGTTGTGGCCGACTCCTGATTGACTGCACGGGCACCTGCCTGAGCACGTCTAGGCAGATTTCTCTCCAGGCTCCTTGAATTATTGCTGAGCTAACAGAGGAAGGGAAAGAGTAGTAGTAGTAGTAGTAGTAGTAGCAGTAGTAGTAGTAGTAGGCTTTTATACCCCACTTTTCTAACTCATAAGGGTTTTCAAAGCGGCTGACAAAGCTTCTGTTCGTCTCCCCTCAACAGACACCCTGTGAGACAGGTAGGGCTATGAGAGCTCGGAAAAAGAGCTGTGGCTAGCCCAAGGTCACCCAGCTGGCTTCATGGGGGAGGGCAGAATCAAACCCAGTATTCCCAGATAAGAGTCTGGCTCCCTAAACACTAGACCAAAGTGGCTTACCACGATGTTCTTTTCTTAAAAAAAAAACATCAGGGCACATAATTAAAAGGCTGAACGGTATTTTATAATGGAAAATTGACAGTAAAAACCCCGACTGTGTCCAATTGGCAACAGGCGGCACGTATAGTAGAAAAATCGCTATTAAAAATCTGGTAAAGCTGTAACCTCTCACCTTTTGTAAGGTCACTGTGTACTGCTCCCATATCAGTTCTTCCATGCCTGGGGCCTGCTAGACAATGAAAAAGGAATCATCAATACACTATCACAGTGAAAGCCATATCTGTTCCTATTAACACATCTCTTCTCCAAATTTGTTTCAAAACAGCAAGCAAGAATCTTTTTCAACATGTTAAAATAAAATCCTTTTTAAAGACCTTAAGGATTGATTCAAAGAACCTGAATTTAAAATACATTGGGAAACTGATGTTTCTGTCGTTGTGCTGAAATCAACTGTTTTAATAGTTTTTATTTAATCATTTATGTATTATTTCCATTTCATACTGCTAATACCTGCTGATGCAAAGACAGTGTATCACACAAACCACTTTGACATTAACACAGAAGACGGTATACAAACATTATTAATAAATACTGAACTATCAGGGAACTCAAAGGTTGGTGAAGTAAAACTGTAGTTATCCCTTTAAATTGTACATTATATAAAGAAAACCAGCGGAAATTGAAGGGGAGGGAAGTCTACAATAGGGCACTGCTATTTTATTTTTCAGATTTATATCCACAACCTGCTCCAAGAAGACTGAGAGAAATATGGAACAGCAGATCAGCTTGACAACCCAAAAACCTGTTGAAATTAAAAGGCCCTTTCACGCTGGGAGAATGTCACAATGAAGGACCAAATGCGCGACGACGACTCTAGAGATCCCAAATTAACACAATTTGGTGGTACCGGCAGGAAAAACAGAAAGGAAAAAGACTTGAGAAATGCGCTAGCTCCAAAGATCTAAAGATAACTTATTGGCCAATAATTGAAAAGAAGTCTTTGTTGGCAACCTTGTTTGGAAGGGATATTTACAAACTGGCAAAATTTCGCCAGACCTCTATACTCTTGGAAGCAAACTAATATAACCGGATGATGGGCTGGACTTGCATTGATCTGAGCCCGAGCTTGAGCCTCCCCCCCCCCCCAATACAAAAGGCTTTGAGGTGGGATTGTTCACACACCATTCTGCTCCTCCCGGCTCTCCTGAACATCCTGTGCTGGAAAAGATGGATTGGAGAAGGGTTGGGAACCAGAGGGCAACACACTGACCTCTGGGGTACCTCTGAGGCACCCCTTCTGTTATGTCTGAATACAGCCCAAATCTATGTCAGACATGGCAAACCAAGATGGCACCCCTAGATGGCCCATGAGCTGATCCACTGCCAACATGTGACCAAACCAAACCAGAAGTAACAGTTGGGGCTCAGTAGCTTGGCAGCCACGTTTTCTGAACTTTTTTCAGCAGAGGCAACTCAAACAACTAAATAACTATGATATATTTCAACACATCCTAGTACAGCCTATAAATCACCACTGACCAAACTTCCAATAATAACCAGAGACAAAGACCTTGAATCTCTGACCACTTCAACAGCAACAAATTACACACAAGTGACAATTGTCTTTTAACTATCCAGACCCAATTGGTACACTGAATTTTGGCCCAAGATAATTCAGAATGTCAAGAAAAACAGCAAGATTTGAAATTGTCTAGTACACTGACCCCCTAGGAGCAAAAATACCCAAAAATAGAGTTAGATTCTCATGTCAAGCAGGAAGAAAACTGAGGGAAAATGAACAAATTATGCAAGTATGAATTTTCAGGAAAATAACTTATTGATCCTCCGAGAAGCTCTGGGTGCTATAATGACCATAAAATAAATACATTGTTTGTCAACATGTGTCTCGTATAGTGAAGTTGCATGAGAACATACACAAACACACAACCAGGTTTTGGGTAGGGGAACCTGCCTTAGTCTACCTAAAAACACAAGAACATAAGAGGAACCCTGCTGGATCAGGCCACAGCTCATCTAGTCCAGCATCTCGTCGCACACGGTAGCCCACCAATTGCCCATGGGCATCTCAAGCAGAGACAAGGGCAAACCTTCTCCTGCTCTCAAATCCCAGCAAATGGCCTTAGAAGCATCCTGAAAGATATCCCTAGGCATCCATTCTTGGAGCCATCGATACATCTCTCAATTGTTTCTGGGTATTCTCAAGCAGATGTTGGTTACTTACTCTGTTGTATTTGAATATTCCAAAATAAAACATGGATATTCTGGAATGTCCATACTTTATTCCGGAACATCCAAATATAGCAAAACAAGTTACCAACATCTGGACGCAGCCAAAAGCAAAACCTACCATCATCACATAAATTAGGCTTCGCTCATTCAAAAATCCCGTGAGCAATCACACATATTCTACATATATTAACAGAATACTGGATTTAAAACTAATAAAATATATAAGTATACAACACAACGATCCCCCTTTTTCCACGCACAGTCAAACATCCAGATCTTCAAGATTCAGATCTTTGAGATGGGCTCCTCTTGGAGATCCGGATCTTGAAGACGCCTGAAGATCCCATTGTGGACAACTTTAATCAGGTCCACACGAAATCCAGATTTAAGGGCCTGAAGGGTCTATTAAATTTGGACTTCCTCTGCCCTTGTGGGGACAGGGCCTTGCAGATGGGGTCCAGGTGAGGACAGGGCCTTCCCAATTGGTACCAATCAGGTATTAATCGGATTCCTAATGTGGTCTTAGAAGGGTTCTAAGCCCTAGTGGGGAAAGGCCCTATATCATCACCCAGCTGGCTTTGCGTGGGAGTGCAGAATAAAATGGGGAGACTAGGAGAACAAAGCCCAAAACTCTCACCACAAGACCAAACTGGCACCAGAGCGTTTATATGATCCACCTCAAGGGGAAGCATGAAGTCTGGTTCCTCCTCTTCCTTGACTTCTTCTCTTGGACAAACAAGGAAAGCAAAAACCCTTTTCTGTCTTCCAAGGTTCATGTTTCCAAGCCTCCCTTCCAACACAGCAGGAGCCCAAGGGCAGGAGAAAACGGGCTTCCACTTAGCCACCTATGAATGTTTGTCTCTCTATGACAAGGGTTTGGGAAAGGACAGAACTTCCTAAAAGCAGCAAGGCTCTTTGTTGCAGTATGAAGGTCAACCACCAGGGCAGACCTACTCTCTTAAGGCTAAGTAGTAAAACAAAAGGGTCTATGGGATAATCTACAGGTAAACAACTTCAAGTATGCCACTCTGTGCATGGCTTGGCTGCCTGGCCTGACCACAAACAGAAATGCCTGTGTTATCCAGAGACTGTCAACCACATGAATAGTTTAAAAGGCCTGAGCACTGGTTCCTCACAACATTTGTAGGCGCACCTTGAAACCTGATCGCTCAGCCGCCACTTCCTGCCTGGAAACATGACCCTGGTTTTGCACTTACCTTCTGAAATCCAGATTTAGAAGATCCGGATCTTTGCAATGGGTCTCCCCTGAAATCGTGCCCGGAAAGATCCGCGTCTCAAGGAGGACCCCATACGTCCCCACGGGGCCTCTAGCACCTAACTGCAATGTATGCTTAATGGGGCACCGGGTGGACACCGTAGCACCTATCCAACACTCCATTTTGCTAGAGCTGGAAGGGCCAGTGGTGGCCAACGTCCATCAGGGCACGGTGGAGAGTCACAGCTTTGTAGCTGTGCAGGCCTCCATACCTGTGAGTGGCAGGGCAAAGCTGGAGCCTCCACGGCGCTAACGGTGGCTGCTGAGACCGCCACTGGACCCAACTGGCCCACTAAGTCGTGCAGATGCGCGTCCTCTAATCCGGTCTTCACGAGTGAAGACTGGATTATGGACACCATTAAAGGGGTCTGCAGTTAATTCGAATTTAAGGGCCCGAAGGACCCATTAAATCCAGATTTCACCAGCACTCGTGGGGATAAGGCCTTCAAAATGGAGCCCTAATGGGTTCCTAAAGGGGCATGCCCGATAGGTACCAATCGGGTTCCTAAAGGGTTCCTAATGGGCCCTTAGTCCCTAGACCAAAAACAGCCTGAGGGTCTGAGCAAAGAGTTCTCTAAAAATGCTTGTAGTATACCTACAATGGTCGATAAGAAGGTTACTCAAATGCACTTTCAGTACTGCTTCAGACCTTCCTGCACAGTCAAGACAGAGGGCTTTTCCCTGAGGGATCTGTTCTTTTCCTTGCTCTGTCACTGTGCGAAATGTGATTTGACCGATTCTTCCAAATTCTTTGGGAAATCCACTCCTCTTCAATAAAATGTGACAAAGGGGCCATATTTCAATCTCCATAGACTATCACCAAACTTATACAAAAATAATATGGTATCCATTGCAATGATAACTCACATTGCCTTTACGCTACAAATATAAAAACTTTTATTAACTCCCTCATCCACATATGCCTACAGTACTGGAAACTTTACAGATAACAAAATGGGTTAAGATTTACACAAGGGATGTGCACGAATGTATTTTTGATGTTCGAATCCGAGTAGATTCAAATGTCAAAAAATCCGATTTGATTCAGATATTTTAAGATTCAAATGTCAAAAAATCCGATTTGATTCAGATATTTTAAGATTCAAATGTCAAAAAATCTGATTTGATTCAGATATTTTTAAGATTCAAATGTCAAAAAATCCGATTTGATTCAGATATTTTAAGATTCAAATGTCAAAAAATCCGATTTGATTCAGATATTTTAAGATTCAAATGTCTTAAAATCCGATTCAAATCCATAAGATTCAGATCCGTATGTTCATATGTTAGATTTGTACTTAAAAATACAAATATCGACATCATTCGTATCTGTGCACATGCTGGAAAAATCCGTACGCATCCCGTTTTAATTTCATACTTTAAGCACAAGATACGGATAATTTTTGGGCAGATTCGTATATAACAGATACGAATCTACACATTCGAATCATTCAAAAATCTGCATCGGATTTCCAAAAATCCGTATTCAAGTTCGAATTTGCAAATTTAGATTTTCCGAAATCCAATTCGAGTTCAAATGTCAGAATTCACTGAATTCGAATCGAATATTTGAGTTTTTGAATATTCGTGTACATCCCTAACAAACCCATAGTATTTTAAAAATGCAAAGCAATTAAAACTCCTAAAAGCATGCTCCAGAATTTATTTAGACGCAAGTTTTCACCAATCCCCATGGATAGCAAATGTACTAAAACACACGAGTATGTATCTACAACCATGCAGCCAGAATCACATGCGTCAAATTGTTCAAAAGAAATACATCGTGTCCTTGATGTTTGCATTATGCAAACCAAAAGCTACCAGCTCCTGAGGTCACCTTCTGCGGGAGACCAAAGCGCCACAGCAAGTGCAGAAGTTCACCTTGGTCGCAAAAGCCATCTGTCCCGTCCTAAATCTCTAACTCTTAATCTCTTTAACATCATAAAATTTACAGCTGTTTGCCATTGCCGAGTTGCTAACCGTGGCCGGCAGATTAGTAGAAGGCGCAGAACGAGCGTGGGGGCAGAAGGAGACCACAGATGTTGGGAGTATCCATCGGAAGATTTCTGATCCTGCTAGATGGGAGATTAAAACCCCCGTCGCAACAAGCATGAGGATTTCAACTGTGTTCGGAGCCGGTAAACCTGGGGCTGATGATTCACCGCCAGAGCCGACACGGTTAACTCAAGTACCGCATATTCCTTAAGAAGTCATCAAAGTACGGTTTGCAAAATGCAGAAGAGCAACGCAAATACGTTTGTTAATCCGCTACCGAGCAATTAAACCAGGAAGAGATTGGAGTATTTACAAATCGTTAAGGCAATTCCACAAAGCCCACACCGGAAAGAGTTATTGTTTAATAAAATAATCTTCCCAAATTAAATTTTCCACAGCTGCTATGCTAATTCTCACTACAGGAATCACACATATTAGCGGTCCGTGAGCAACGCGCTAAGCTGTGCCCCCACAAACACCTTTCAAGTACGCTCAGCAACCACCCCAAACACAAACTATTTTTTAGATTAAAATAAACGCGGCAGAAGTCCGAGACGCCATCCATCGCTCCGAAATATAGATCTCAGTTATGACAAAGGAAGAACATCCATACATCTATATTTAAAGTATGAACTCACATGCCATTTTAAAATCCTCAACTTTTTCGCTGCGTGCAGCCACATCCGCTGCAGGGCTTGAGCTGACTTCATTGTGCGAGGCTTCTAATCTGCTAAGGGACTCTGGTCTTTGCATCAGATTCCACCCCTCAAACATTTGTTATGTAATTCTAATACAATAGTGTCCTACATACCCAGCCAATCCTGCTAGCATTTCACACCGTAACCCACAAAAAAACCACACAGGCACAAACTGTGGGGATGCAACCATTTCCCAAGCAAACCGCTCAGCTTCTTAACCGGGGGACCAACTTATATTCCAGCTTAAGGGGTGTAGCAGGGTTCACCGCTAGGCAAGCGTCAACAACCACACTCCTTTCCCCACCCAAATCGGAAGTCCCGATGCAGGAAACTTGCAGTTTTGGGGGACAATGGGGGCAGGACTTGGAGGCAGGGCATAGAAGGATATGATGTGCACCATAGCACCGGCTCGCGGTCTCCTGCAACAATAACCGTAAACCTATCGGCAGAAGCAATACTTATGAACTACTGTTTCCTTTTAAGGAACTGACCCCACCCTTTCACTGTAGTAAACTCCCCTATGTCCTCCTTGTTAGTTCCTTCTTGTAACCCATCTCGTCTCTTCTGAACTTCCTATGAGAGACATCGCTGGCTGGAAGATCTCCTTTCCTACCTATTGGCATATTACTGTCCCATCCATTCACAACAAAAGGGTATCTGGTAGCTCGGCGATGCCACCTCCTGGCTTTCAAAGGAACAGCAGTTGTGAGTGTGGCCATGAGAAAAACACCCTCGCTTTTGTTTCCAGGCATGTACCTTATATATAACAACTCTACATAAAATCAAATGAGAAGAGACGACACAAAGCAGAGAGCAATCGCATGCATTAGCCATATGGATTAGCCACCTATATGCATATCACCATCCATGCAAGTGGCTTCCTTGCCCAAGCAACACAGTCTTGATCTACGCACACAGAAATTCACCTAGAACATCCTAGAAGCCATATCCTCACCTGACATTATATTCCACCCCCAGCCCCAAGCCATTAATTTCATTCTAACCCATCCAAGTTGGCTGTCAGGTCAAATCATATTGTCATGCCCCGTCACGCCAGCCCTCCTTCCTCAGAGGAGGAGGATGCGCCCAGAATGGCACCGCCGCCATTGCAGCCCCCAGAATTGACCGGCGCGGACGTCGCGAGCCAGCAACCAGCTTTGGGAGAACTTTCAGACTCCTCTGGAGATGAGAGCTCCAAGGAGATAGCACGCCCTTGTCTGCTTCTCTTGCGTCAGCAGAAACAAGTTACGCACCGTTCGCAGAGATCAGCCCACCTGGGAAAGCAGGGGCATGGCGCGGCTTCCCCTACTTAACCAAGCAGCAAACGCCCAGCCAGTGTTGCAGGCAACCTTCACGCAACCCCGTGTGTGACTCTAGACCAGTGCCTTGACTTCAGACCCCGCTGTGACTTGCTGACCCCTGGACCGATTGACTCTTGCTGGATTTCTGGACGCCCTGACCTCGGATTGTGACTTGACTCCGCGTAAGCCTGAACCCTTGTTGAACCAAGAAGCGTGTGTGTGTGTGTCTGCCTGCTTGCCTTGCCGGCCCAAGACATGACACATACAACCATCCATTCCAATAAGCCAGAATGGGGTCAGCAGGATACGCAAAGCACCCACCACCACTGTCCTTTTCCAACAGCTGCAACTGGGAAATTATTTTCTCTCAAAAGAAATTAAGGGCAAAGGCACTCCCGGCTTACCCATCCATTTTTTTCCCCCAAAGACATGATAACAGCAGCATCCTCTTGGGAATACAGCGCATCCGGATGGACAGTTGGGGCGTGGGCGTCACACCTGACGCCCAATACTTCATAGCAGCGGTGCCTTGTGCCGCCACTACTTCGGATTTACCTACTGCAGAATGATGAGCACTCGCTCCACAGTATCAGGTAAATTCGAACTTTCCCGCCAGTCCAGAAAGGATGGCGAGAACAGCGAATGAGATCCGAGACTGCAGCTCAGCTCCCATTGGCTTCCCCATCCCACGTGACGTGCCATGGAAGTCTCGCAGCTGCTGAGGATGAAGCTGCAGATCTGCATTTTGGGTGGGGATGACGATTCGTCATTTCGCAACCAGGTACGCTGCGATTTTTCTACTAACTGCGGAGGTTTCCCACTAGTCTGGAAGAGACCTTATACTCAGCTAAAGGCACTCTGAGGGGATTCATCACAACTCACTGAAGGAGCCCTGCTGGATCAGGCCACAGTCCATCTAATCCAGCATCCTGTCTCATACGGTGGGCCTCCAACGGCTTCTGGGCATTCGTAAGCAGAAGACAAAGCTAAACCTTCACCTGTTCTCATCTCCCTGCAGATGGCCTTTAGGGGCATCCTACCTGGCTTTCCAACCTGGAGGTAAGACCTAGGCATCCATTCTAGTAGGTCACTGACAGAGCGTCCAACTCTGTACTCAGAAAGTCCCAGGATCAATCCCTGGCATTTCCCTGGAAGAAGGGAATGGCAAACCACTGCTGCACTGCTGCCTAGAAAACTTCTTGGATGTGTGCATGCAACCACCGGGAACTGCAACAGACTGAAAGACATGTCTATCTTCTACCTAAACAGGTTCTACAGAAGAGCAGCTGAGGAGCACTGATCAAAATAAGGGGATTTAGACAAGCAAGTGAAAACGTCCTAATTTAGACACCAGCAGCAATGGTACTATCCTGACACGGCCTCATGAGGGGGAGACGCCATTCCATGCTCAAAGCCCTTGAGTCCTGCCAGCAGCCACAGAGGATGGCAAATTGAACTTACTGGACATCTTGCAATGGTACTTATCCTAGGGAGCAGAGACAGCCAATTAATGCACTGATTTCTGGGACCTAGACCTCTCTAAAGACTTTTGCAATCCACCGGTTAGCTTCTGCACGCGTGTCTGGTACCTCTGTGAAGATCAGCCCTGCGTTTTCCCCACTTCATTCACCCTAAGCAGTTTTCACCTTACTTTGCTTCTGCCTTTGGCTCGGTCTTCTGTGAGACAGTTTGGTCTTGTGGTTAAAGTGCCAGACTCACATTTTCTAGTCACGTGGTTTGATTCTGTGCTTCTCCATGAAGCCAGCTGGGTGACCTTGGGCCAGTCACAGCCCTCTTCTGATCTCTCACAGCCCCACCTACCTCACAGGGTGCCTGTTGCGGGGAGAAGAACAGGTGGTTTGCCAGCCGCTTTGAGCCGCCTTGAGGGAGAAGAACAGAAGGTTTGTCAGCCACTTTGACTCCCCTTAATTGACTGATAAAAGTGACTCCTCCTTCTCCAATTCACCCTGACTTCTCTATTCACCTTGCTTTAACTTGATCCTTGTTTTCCCTCTCTGCCTCCTTTCTATTTTTTTTCTTTAATCAAGAAACTATTTTCCTAAGCAAAAGAGGGAGACGGAAGCTTCGCACAGTCATCCCAATTCATATGGGGGGCACGGATGATTATGTGGGGATGAAGGGTGTGCTGAAGTAGAATGAAGAAGAATTGGCTTTTCTACCCCACTTTTCTCACCCATTTAAGGGGACGCAAAATGGCGGTTCTCCTCCCCACAACAGAATACCCTGTGAGGTGGGTGGGGCTGTGAGAGCTCAGAAGAGAGCTGTGACTAGCCCAAGGTCGCCCAGCTGGCTTCATGGAGGAGAGCAGAATCGAACCCGGTATTCCCAGATAAGAGTCCGGCTCCCTTCAGTGCCCAAGGCTGTGTTCAGATGCAGCAAAAGAGTCACCTCAGAGAAACAGTGTGCGGCCTCCATGTTCTCAGCCCTGCGCTAATCCATCTTTTCTTGCACAAAATGTTCACGAGAGGGGAAATGGGCAGACGAGTGGGCCTCACAAATTTTGCTCATTTTAATTCAAGGAGATCATAGGGTTACAGGCGTCTACCAAAAGACTAAGTGGACAAAATTTATGACACAGAAACAAGCAAATCCCTTAATTTGGTGCTGAACTGGTTCTACTGTGTGCTAGGGATAAGGCCAGCTAAAATTATTTTGGTTTCTTACAGCTGCTACAGTTCTGTTGGGCATGAAGCAATGACTGAAGATTACCACAAGAGGGCAGTATTAAGCAAAGGTTTGATAGTCTACCACAAGGCAGGAAGAGAAACTGAATTACTGAATGGGGTGCGGTCAATTTCTGTCCCAAACACACAGGAAATGAACTCCGAAATCTGAACTGGAATGTAAGAATTTTTATGTTATAGAATTATAGAATCATATAGTTGGAAGGAACCTCTAGGGCCATCTAGTCCAACCCCCTACTCAATGGAAGATTTCACAGAATCATAGAGTTGGAAGGGACCTCTGGGGCCATCTAGTCCAACCCCCTACTCAATGAAAGATTTCACAGAATTACGGAGTTGGAAGGGACCTCTAGGGCCATCTAGTCCAACCCCCTATTCAATGGAAGATTTCATACAATCACAGAGTTGGAAGGGACCTCTAGGGCCATCTAGTCCAACCTCCTACTCAATGAAAGATTTCATAGAATCATAGAGTTGGAAGGGACCTCTAGGGCCATCTAGTCCAACCCCCTACTCAATGGAAGATTTCACAGAACCATAGAGTTGGAAGGGACCTCTAGGGCCATCTAGTCCAACCCCCTACTCAATGAAAGATTTCATACAATCATAGAGTTGGAAGGGACCTCTAGGGCCATCTAGTCCAACCCCCTACTCAATGAAAGATTTCATACAATCATAGAGTTGGAAGGGACCTCTAGTCCAACCTCCTACTCAATGCAGGACTTCCTAACCATCCCAGACAGATGTAGGTCCAACCTCTGTTCGAAGACCTCCAGCAAAGGACAACCCACTACTTTCAGTGGCAGCCTATCCCACTGACTGATAGGGAAAAACCTCCTGACAGTGAAGGCTAATATCTAATCTGTTTTGACTCCCTTGAAGTTTCATCCTATTGTTTCTGGTCCTCCCATCTTGTGCAGGTGAGAAAAGGGACAATCCCTCTGCACTGTGACAGCCCTTCAGATACTTGAAGACCACAATCATGTCTCCTCTCAGTCTTCTCTTCTGTAGGCTAAACATTCCTAGATCCATCAACCTTCCTTCATAGGACATGGTTTCCAAACCACTAACCATGTTGGTAGCCCTCCTTTGGACTTGCCTCAGTTTGTCAATGTCTTTTTTGAACTGGGGTTCCCAGAACTGGGCACAGTTCTCTAGGTGAAGTCTGACCAAGATAGAGTAAAGAGGAATAATTACTTCTTGTGATCTACACTCTATACTCCTCTTGATGCATCCTAGGATGGTGTTTGCCTTTTTTGCAGCTGCATCACATTATCCCCATTTTCCATCCGTGTGTGCTGTCTTTGTGTGCGTTTGCTAGATTCATTAGTCTCGTAAAATGAACAGAACAATTTCTAAAAGCAACAAATGTTGCATCCAGGCTTGTTAATACTGCGCAGCGGAATGCGCAGTCGCATTGGAGACGTCACACACGACGATCGCTGGATCGTAGCGGCAATGCATTATACCGATGCTACTGCGAATTTACTTAATGCTGATATAACAGCATTCCCTGTGCCGTATTAAGAAAATTCTAATCTTCCTGCCAGTCCGGACAGAACGGCGAGAAGAACCGACGAGAACAGAGAGGGCAGCTCAACTCCCATTGGCTGCCCCATCCCACGTGATGTGCGCGCCAACGCAAACTCTCGCAGCTTCTGAGAAGAAGCTACGGGAGGCTGCTCTAGTCCGGACGGTAGGACGTGGCTTCGCAGCAGGTAGGCTGTGATTGTCCCTACAATTGTGGACTTATTCCACTAACCTGGAAGAGGCCTATGTGACTATCTTCAAGAGTAACTCCCCCACAGGATCTAGAAGGCTGCCAGACTGTAAGCGGACACAGCAAAAAAAGCCGCTTTGAGGCAGCTTAGAGAAGGTTTCAAGGTGGGATTGTTCACACACCATTTGGCTACTCCTCTCTCTCATACATTCTGTGTTAGAAAAGGTGGATTTGAAAAGGCTTGGGAACCCAACGGTTGCACTGAGACCCCTTTGAGGCACCCATTTTGTTAACTCCTGAACAAAGTCTTTGGTTAGGGAGCCAGACTCTTATCTGGGAATACCGGGTTCGATTCCCCCACTCCTCCATGAAGCCAGCTGGGTGACCTTGGGATAGTCACAGCTCCCTTCTGAGCTCTCACAGCCCCACCTACCCCACAGGGTGACTGTTGTGGGGAGAAGAACAGAAGGTTTGTCAGCCGCTTTGAGTCCCTTAAATGGATGAGAAAAGTGGGGTAGAAAAACCAAATCTTCTTCATTCTGGAACCCAAATCAGCAAAAGTGCACTTTCCTCCTACAGTAGTCTATAATCAAAATGTAAACCCTGTAACTTTAGACTCTTGGACACCACCTATATTAATTACAGCCTCTGTTCCAAAACTGTGGTTAAATGTGTAGCCTATGAAATCCTGGAGGGGCCCAAGAACAATTCCAGCATTATGACAGCAATGCAGTTGAGCCCTTCTTAAAATGGCCCCCAACGCATAATAAATGCCTCTTTAAAATGAGCAAGAATCAACTGCAGTTAAACATGCATGTAAACTTTGACCCAGTAAGCTTTAAAAAATATTTAAAAGCAGAGATGCTGTTCCCATACGCCTTCCTTTGAGACCTCTTGCAATTCCAAGGCTCTATGCATGTCCCTTTCAATTGCTCACGTCATCTTACAATGCAAGACCATGTCTGACAATCCACCACTTTCATGGAAGCAATCTATCAAAGGAATAGCTGGGAATAACTGGGAAGACTCAGAATCCAAATAACTATTCTTCTTGGAAACCATCAAAAGACAGTTAAAGAAAAGGTTGCAAGTTGGAGACATAGTAGCTGAAAATCGAGATGAAGGTTTTGCCTTGGTTTCCCCTTGAGAAAGCCCAGAAGCAATTGGTGGGCTACCGTGGGAGACATTAAAAAACCTTTAAGCAGCTTTGGGCAGGAATTCTTGAAAGCAAACGTTTTTCTAATTTAGAAATAATTTTATTGGATTCAGCTGAAAGTACAGATCTTAAAACAAACCTTTTAAACAAGTGTATAAGAATCTAAAACTGCAAATATTATCACCGAACAATGCATAAACAGTAAACAATCAACCAACACCTAACCTTTGGAAAACCACAAGAATATATCTTTAGCTGATCTATTTGGTGATTACCTTAACAGAAAGCATGACTTACTTCCCCCCAAGGCCGTTTTTCACAACCTAAAATGGTGAAACGCTGAAGTCAGCCTCTCAAACATCAAGGTATCGTCTTTTCACAGGTTGCTTTGTTGAAAAGAGTCCCATGCGAAACAAGATGTCTATCCACAGTTTATGTACAAAACTGATAGGGATTCAGTGTGAAAATCCAGGACGAAAGACACCTGTCTGACCTCTGATGTCTTCTGAACTGTGACAGTGTCTAGATAGAACGAAACGGCAGAAAAATCCTGGGTCCCCAAGAAATTAGGGCTGTTTTTGCACTTATCTTAGTTAATCCGGATTTAGAAGATCCGGATCATTGAAATCTGGTCCTCGTGGGATCCAGTCTTTGAAGATCCAGATCTTGGTGATGACCCCATAAGTTCACACAGGCCCTCTAGCACCCAATGGAAATGGATGCCAATCAAGAGTCAGCAGAGAGTCATGGGTTCATAGCTGCTTATGCAGCAACTACAAAGCCTGTGCTCAACGTTGTAGCAACTTACGGAGTCTATGCAGGCTTTCGTAGCTGCGAGTGGCAGGGTGGAGCCGGAGACACACCGCGGCAAATGGCAACCTGGACCCTAGTAAGTTGTGTAGACATGTGCCCCCTGTTCCGGTCTTCACAGCTGAAGACCGGATTGTAGACACCATTGAAGAGGTCTACAGTTAATCCAGCACTCATGGGGATGGCACAATCAGGATGGGTTCTATTACGGTTCCCAAAGGTGTCTTGTGTGAGGACAGCGCACAACTGATCAGTACCAATCGAGTACTGATCGGGTTCCTAACGGGTTCCTAATATGGTCCTCAGTGCTAGTGCAAAAACAGCCCAAGTTTCCAATGGTGCTGCTAAAAACTGAGTACACAAGAAAACAGGGGCAGAAAAATGCACACCAACACATACACACAATCCAAAAAGCACACTGAATTACTGTATTTAGGAACCTGATCACCAATTACAGATAGATACACTACAGAACGCAACCCGAATCACTCAAAAGCACCAACGGAGAGCAGCCACAACCCACAGAAACAATCAAAACATGCATACCCACAACCAAGCATCTTCTTCATTGCATAAACCCAACTGGAAGAATACCAGCTGAACAACAACAAAAGAAAAGGATGGCGCATCACACAGGACTCGCCTCTTGCTTTAAGCAGGAAAAGAAAAGGTTGCAAGTTGGAGACATAGTAGCTGAAGATTCAGATGAAGCAAAAACAGCCCTAATTTCTTGGGGACCCAGTCACCATGAAGTACAGTCACCATGGGTCATCCACATAATAGCAAAAACTCAGTGTATGACATTGTATTATTTATACACAGTTCTACTATACTACATTCACTAAGACAAAAAGGCTAAATGACAACCGTTGATCAGGTTGTTAAAAATGATTTAGGTACTTTCCTCCTGGGCTCTGTAGATATGGCAAAGCTGAGATCACACAATTTCCATAAGTATAAACCTGTCAGCCTAGGGGTAATCTTCTGATATAGTCATAGATTACACATCACAAATAAACATGATTATTGGGTTACATCAGAGCTTTATCTCCTTCCTGCCAGAAAGCAAAGGATACAAACCATAGTCACTAGATCGCTGCTGTGTTTACATTAGGAGCTGTGTAGTGTTTCATTCCAACAAACGTGGTTCAGAAAATAAAGAAACGATGGTTAGAAATCATAAATTTGAGTGTGGCATGAAGGTGGAATCGAGAAATGATATTTAATTTGGCCTAATGTGCACCCAGGGACTTTGTTTCCCTTCCATCACAAGTGGGAAAGAGCAAAGCGACCAAGATTACAACATTCATGATAAACCATTAACCACGATTTCCCATGATGTGAGACCAATCAAACCTGAAATTAGGTGAACTCCAGTGTGGGCAAATCCAAGCAAATATACTAACATCAGGCTCTGTACCTGAGCAAATGTAACACCGATCTTCAAAAAAGGATCCAGGGGTGATCCAGGCGATTACAGACCAGTTAGCTTAACGTCGGTTCCATGTAAGGTGATGGAAACCATCATTAAAGACAAAATTAGTGTGCACATGGAGGAGCAAGCATTGCTGAGCAAAACCCAGCATGGCTTCTGCAAAGGTAAATCATGCCTCACAAACTTCTTGGAATTCTTTGAGAGTGTCAATAAACTCGTGGATAAAGGTGAACCAGTAGACGTTGTCTATCTGGACTTTCAGGCTTTTGACAAAGTCCCACATCAAAGGCTACTGATTAAGCCATGGTATAAAAGGACAGGTTCTGTCCTGGATTTGTGACTGGTTTAGGGGTAGGAAGCACAGAGTAGTAATAAATGGCGAATTCTCATGATGGAAAGAGGTAAAAAGTGGGGTCTCTCAAGGCTCAGTGTTGGGACCAATGCTTTTTAATTATTCATCAATGATTTAGAAGAAGGGGTACATAGTAAAATAGCAAAGTTCACTGATGATACTAAATTATTTAGGGTAGTAAAAACCGAAAGAGATTGCCAAGAGCTCCAGAGGGATCTCTTAGCATTGGGTGAGTGGGCAACCAAGTGGCAAATGTGCTTTAATCTTAACAAGTGCAAAGTAATGCACATAGGGGCCAAAAACCCAAATTATGTCTATAAACTGATGGAGTCTGAGCTTTCTGCAACACACCAGGAAAGGGATCTTGGGGTTTTGGTGGACAGTTCAATGAAGGTGTCAACCCAGTGTGTAGCAGAGGCGAAAAAAGCTAATTCAATGCTGGGAATAATTAGGAAGGGAATGGAAAACAAGTCAGCAAGTGTCATTTTGCCTCTTTATAAATCTATGGTGAGGCCACATTTGGAATATTGTGTACAATTCTGGTCACCATGCCTTAAAAAGGATATTGTGGAACTGGAAAAAGGTGCAGAAAAGGGCAACCAGAATGATTAAGGGTCTGGAACATCTCCCTTACGAAACCAGGCTGCAACGTCTAGGCCTCTTCAGTCTGGAGAGACGGCGTTTGAGAGGGGACCTGATTGAAGTATATTAAATTATGCATGGTATAGAAAAGATGGATAGAGAACATTTCTTTTCTCTATCACACAACACTAGAACCAGGGGGCATCTATGAAGCTGATGGGTAGGAGAGTTGGATCTAACAAGGGGAAGTATTTCTTCACCCAGAAGGTCATTGGTTTATGAAATTTGCTGCTGGAAGAGGTGGTGACAGCAACCAGCCTAGATGGCTTTAAGGAAGGGTTAGACAAATTTATGGATCACAGATGTATCAATGGCTACTAGAATGAATGCCTAGGTACATCCTTCAGGTGGTGGTGGGGAGCAGGACGCCTCTAAGGCAATTTGCTCTTATTCGAGAGCAGGAAAAGGTTTGTCCTTGTCTCTGCTTGAGATGCCCATGAGCATTCGGTGGGCCACTGTGTGTGATGGGATGCTGGACTAGATGGGCTGTGGCCTCGTCCAGCAGGGCTTCTCTTATGTTCACACAGTCTAAGGGAGCTCAATGGATCTTATTTCTGAGTGAGCATGCAAGCACATAAATAATGAAAATAGCTTTTAAAAGCATATTTTTATATAAAGACCATACTAATGGTTTCAATAAGGACTTTTACCTGAGGCCAATTCGCACTTGGCCTGCTCATATACAACGGGTTGGCTTCTGGGAAACACCATCTAGGATGTGTTTCCACATCAGAAACGTCTCCTGCTATGCTAGAAGCTACCCCACGGTCTACTAATTTCATGCACAAGTCATCCTAACCCATACCTGTGCCTGTACCGGGGGTCATCTGAGGTGCCATGCAAGCGCACTGGAACCTCAGATGTCTCCAAACGTGGCTGCGCATGCAGAAGATGGCAGCGCCTGGACACGTGGCCTGACCCAGGTAGGTCTGCGGCCGCCTTGGGGGTTGCTTCAGCAGAGAAGAAGAAGAGTGCAGAAACATCCCTGGTCCAAACACAAGTCAAGTTCCCAGACCTATATTATGATGAGATTAAGATAATTCTGTGGCTTCAGGGCTTACTTCTCTTTCACAATCCCAATAACGCAGGTAGAAAAAATTATCAAATCTTTCGTGTTTTAAAATCTTATTAGAGCCAGGACATTTGCATACAGATAGGCAGAGGAAAGAGACAGAGGAACAGCAAAAAGCATTTAGAAATAGGGATACGAACATATATTCGAAAATTTGAATATCCAATTCAAATCCGTCAAATGTTGACCTCTGAATCGGATTATTGAAAATCCGAATTTACACATTTGGACAAATGTCGGATTTTCGAAAATCCAATGACTAGAACTTAAAGATCTTCAATTTAAATCCCCATTCTGCTATGGGAACTCCCAGATATAGGTAAAACTGCCTTACTGGGTTGCGAGTGATCTGGGAAAGTTAAGGACTTAACCCCTGACTGAAACCCCAGAGTGAAGCCCCTAAAGCTATCAGATGGATCACAGGTCATGGTCCTGAAGTTGTGACCTATGCCGGTGACCATATGGCACAGGGCAAGAACATAAATGTAAATAAATATCAAAATAACAAAGTAGTATGATATTACTTCATGCTATAATAAATAATGCCTACGCCCGTCACAGATATTTAGAAGAACTTCTCCTCCAGACTGTGGGATGGAATAGGAGGGTCATGATTCTAGAATTCAGGTTCTGTGGAGCTGATCGTTACGATCTTTTATTCACTGGAGCAGAGGTCGAAGTAGCGGTTACAATTTTGCACTAATTCAGCCTTACATCTATTACCTTTTCAGAGAGACCTGTGAGCATCTCCTCAAAACCAAATTCAGGGGGAAGAGAGCTGCATTAAAGAAGAGGCTTGCTGAATGTGACAATTTAGTCCAACATCCTGTTCTCCATTGTGCTCAACTGGATGCATGCTGGAAACACCCCGCTAGAAGCACCCAAATACTTGGGAAAAGCAAGCCGTCAACCAGTTCCAGAGAGGCTGCTTGGACAGGAATTAAAGAGGACAACAAGAGTGCAACAGGTGTGCAACACATTCCAAATCTGGAAACGGAAGGA
Source organism: Aspidoscelis tigris stejnegeri (assembly GCA_023333525.1). NCBI lineage: Eukaryota > Metazoa > Chordata > Lepidosauria > Squamata > Teiidae > Aspidoscelis > Aspidoscelis tigris. The sequence continues at coordinate 77,567,008 of JALMGA010000007.1, forward strand.
GGAGGAGGAGGAGGAGGAGGAGGAGGAGGAGGAGGAGAAGAAGAAGAAGAAGAAGAAGAATGAATGAATGGAGAGACATGGGCATTCGGACCAGATCTGGCCCGTTCTGAAGAAGAAGAAGAAGAAGAAGAAGAAGAAGAAGAAGAAGAAGAAGAAGAAGAAGAAGAAGAAGAAGAAGAATGAATGGAGAGACATGGGCATTCGGACCAGATCTGGCCCGTTCTGAAGAAGAAGAAGAAGAAGAAGAAGAAGAGGAAGAGGAGGAGGAGGAGGAGGAGGAGGAGGAGGAAGAGGAAAAAGAGTTGGCTTTTCTACTCAGCTTTTCTCACCCATTTAGGGGGACTCAAAGAGGCTGACAAAGCTTTTCTATTCTTCTTCCCACAACAGAACACCCTGTGAGGCAGGTGGGGCTGTGAGAGCTTAGAAGAGAGCTGTGACTAGCCCAAGGTCACCCAGCTGGCTTCATGGAGGACTGGGGAACCGAACCCAGTATTCCCAGATAAGAGTCCAGCTCCCTAAAGACCAAACATTCTGAATGTTCCAAAGGCTGCTTTACAGATACTTTGCAGGTTTCTCCCAGCTTTTATCCTTATCACACAAGGGGAATGTTTTAAAACGCCCAATTGGCAAATCCTTTCATGGGCTGAATAGTAAGTAGCATACATCATGCCCTAACGCTGCGCCCATTTTATGGGGTCTCTAGGAGCCTCACAGGGGAAAAAGGAGACTGAGAATATCTCTCACATGACTAAACCCCCCTGAATGCCTGCACTTGCTGAAGCCACACCTAACCTGCCCTGGCCATTACATGGCACCAGCTAGTGCCGTGAATTCGTCTCCTCTCTTCTAGTTGAAGAACTGCGGAGAATCCTCTGGCTTTTGTACAGCCAAAGTCTCATCTATGTAGAAAGCAAAATAATCAGATCTGTAGTTAAGCTTTATCTGTAGTTATGCTTTAGTCAAGTTGCGAAGACTCATTTTCTATAGTTCAGCTCCGCAGAGAAACAGCTATTTCAAAAGACAAACCTTCCCAGTCCGGCACAAAGTGTACACACTTTTAAATTATTTTTAAGAGCAATTCATTCTGGGATATGATCCAATCAAATCAGCATTTAATCTTCTTGCCACAACAGTTTTAAACAATGGAACCCTTGTTCGGTTCTCGTCTGATTCTCAACGCCCTTCATATTAATTTCCTTCCCCAATTCATTTATCCCCGTTTTTTTCATCATAGTTCTACTACTAAAGTCATTTTTCAGTTCTTTGCCTGAAAGCAGAATATCTCCTCATCACCGCCACCAATAATTCTTTAAAAAATTGCACCTTAATAACAGTTTAAGGGTTTTTTCCCTTTGGCTGGAATAAAATACTCAATGCCTTTTGTTCTGTTAATTTCAATAGGAATTTGCATCACTCATGACTGAATCCACAACAGCTCATATTACTAGACAAGAGATGCTCATCGTCTTTACTGTTGTTTACCACTGAGTTGTGGTTGACTCCTGGTTGACTGCATGGGCAACTCCTTGAACACCTCTGCGCAGTTTTCTTGGCAAGGATACAGAAGTGGTTTGCCATGCCCTACTTTCGGGCAGAGGCTGGGGATCGAACCACCATCTCTCTGCTTTTCGGGAAGTTTGCTCTATCACTGAGCTACAGCCATTTGAGTGCTCCTAAGAGAAGTTATCTTGCCAATAAAAATGAAGGGAACAATTTTTGTTTAAACTTATACCTGGGCTGGAAGCGGTGAGAGGAATATTCAGTATCTTAGGGATGTGCATGAATATTGTAAACATTCGAAATTTGATCGACTTTGATTGAATATGGACATTCAGAATCAAACAGAATGTCTACATATTCGAATTTAAAATTCAAAACATTTGAATGTACAGATACGTATGTACAGATACGAATGTACGGATACGTATCTGTATGCATTTGCGTACAAAATGTGTACAGATATGTACAAAACATACGAATGTTGCAAACATCTATATCTTCAAATACGAACGTTGTCGACATTCGCATCTTCAGATTCAAATTTAACATCCGAATGAGCAGATTCAAATGTATTCGGTTCGAACCGGATTTAGTTGCATTCGGATTCTAAACATTCTAAAAAAAAAAAAAAACCCGTGCACATCTCTAATATATGTATGCTCTCAGACATTAATTAAAATTAAAATAAAGAGTGAATCTATACTAAGCCATTTAATCCAGAGATGACTTAGGGCAGCAGCGGCAAGAACCGTCTTTGCTTAAATCTGAGGATTTTTCAGACACTGTCTTCTTTGTTCTATTGTGTGACCATTGTAAACAGTTTTCTCTGCAATTGTTAGGTCTGGGCAAAAGAATGCATGCCCTGTGCAGGGGTGGGAGACATGCCCATCGCCACTGGCTTGATCCATTTGCAAAAGCCCTTTATACTGGAAGGACTAGATTTCGCCACTTAGGAAACAAAGCCGTTACTGATCAGTCCCACAGCCTCATTTAACTCCCTCCTTACCTTCTTTCAGCAGGACTTATCTCCTCCCTGGCGTTATTGTGATATAAACAAGGAAAACAAATTGTCCATATGAATCTCAGAGGCCTTGGCCTACTTTTGCAGAGGCGCCTTGCGCCCGCATCGGTTAGCTGTTCCTTAGCAACTCTTTTCACTGTCCCCCCCCCCCCCCCCCGCAAGCCCTCCAGCCCTCCAGCCCCCAGCAAGCTACGTATTCCAGATGAGAGGCCCGGTTACCGCTTGGCACTATACGGCTAATGCTGGCTGACTGGTACGCAGCGCAATATCTGTGTATGGTTTTCAGAAGACGCTTCCAGCACCCCTGGGGAAGGAGATGCATCACCATTTTTCCCTGACTGTTCACCTGAATGTCAGTTTAAGCCGTGGAAAACGGGTTTCACCTGAATCCATCCCTCCTCTGGATTAACAGCCACAAGCCTTTCCCTCAGATTTGCTAAGTTTCTTTACCGCAGAAACAGACCTGAACCAAAATTTAACATGGCAAGTCCTGATACATTTAGCTTCACATCAGCACACACCCATCACACCCTCCTTCTGAGACGTCATCCTTTCATGGGACCCAAACTTGTCCCTCAAGTTACGGGGGCAGAATTAACTAACAATACATCAACCCTATGGAAGAACAAACCGAAGGCCATAAACCGGCCTACTTTCTTCCCTTTCCTCTCCCTCCCCAAACGCAGAAGAAAGAAGGGCCTGCTTCAACAGCTGGAGGCCCAGTCCAGACAAGGGGAATATGGCACCAGTATGGTGGGACTGCCTCATGGATCAGAGGCAAACTAACCACAGACCAGCTATTTCGCCCCCTAAAGAACGAAGTATTGCTGGAAAGCCCAGCACTGGTCACAGGCTTTCTAGAGTAGTGCCTATTTTGGATGGAGAAACCATCACGACTCTGTCTACCACACATGTGGAGGCTGAAGCAGACATCCACACATGCGCAGAATCTGGGCATTTGGGCTGGCCCGAATGCCCAGATGTGCATATCAGTAAAACACACAAAGACAGCACTGGCCGCAGCCCTGTCTAGCTAGGAGGCCCAAAATTGTAGGAGGAGCTTTTCTTCCACCTCTTTACCCTGGCCTTTGGATGCAACTCATCCTGGTACAGGGCAGGACAGAAATATACAAGATGGATGGATGGATGGATGGATGGATGGATGGATGGATGGATGGATGGATGGATGGATGGATGGATGGATGGATGGATGGATGGATGGATGGATGGATGGATGGATGGATGGATGGATGGATGGATGGATGGATGGATGGATGGATGGATGGATGGATGGATGGATGGATGGATGGATGGATGGATGGATGGATGGATGGATGGATGGATGGATGGATGGATGGATGGATGGATGGATGGATGGATGGATGGATGGATGGATGGATGGATGGATGGATGGATGGATGGATGGATGGATGGATGGATGGATGGATGGATGGATGGATGGATGGATGGATGGATGGATGGATGGATGGATGGATGGATGGATGGATGGATGGATGGATGGATGGATGGATGGATGGATGGATGGATGGATGGATGGATGGATGGATGGATGGATGGATGGATGGATGGATGGATGGATGGATGGATGGATGGATGGATGGATGGATGGATGGATGGATGGATGGATGGATGGATGGATGGATGGATGGATGGAGAGGTTGTTATCCAAAGTCCAGCAGTGGGCAGCCCTGTCATGTTTGCAGATGACAGGACCAAGGACATGCATGGCAAATGCCCAACAAAGTACATCAACGGAATACATACATTTTTTCATCCTGGGTTGCAAGAAAGCTTAATGGGAAGAAGAGGCTTCCCTCTGTAACATTTGCCTGGTTTGGGGGAAATTGGAAAAACGCAATTGTACGTCCTCTATAAAAACCACTGCATGTTATCACTGTATTTGACTTCTTTTTATAAAGGCAAAAAGGTAGTCCATCCTCATCTTCAAGTGTAAGGACGATGCAATATTTTAGTCAAGAAGCAGAATTATAAATGGGCACAAAATCAACTCTGAAAGACACTTAGGGTGCGTCCCCATGCATTTTTGGTTCAGTACTTAAATCAGGTCAGCAAGCGGTGTCCTCATACGTTTTAGATTTGGTCTGATTTCCACGGACCAAATCACCCAAACCCAAACCAGAACCAAATTTGGTACCCGAAAAAACAAGTCTGGATACAGTTTGGGGGTTCAGCAGGCATTGCCTTCCGTGCCGAGACTACACATGGGGACGGTCCCGGACGTCACAATCTCGGTTGACAGGAAAAAGGCTTGAGTAAAGCCAAGCCTCTTTCCTGTCAGCTGAGATCAGAAACAGGGGGTGCAGAGGTTTGAGTTTTCTCCCTTTTCCAGGAAGGCAACCTTATTGCCCCCCGGAAAAGGGAGAAAACTCAAGCCTCTGCACCCCCTTACTCGCTTTCCCTGGGAAAGGGAGTAAGCAAGCCTGTCAGCCAGGATCGTGAACAGGGGTTTCATAGTCCTGGCACAGTTTGCATGGGGACAGCTGAATCTGCCTCCAGCCCACCCCCAGCCCGCGTTACCGGGCATGGCATGGGGATGGCCGAGATTCGATCTTGGCCCCACACCATGTCTCATGCGAGCCCAATCAGCACCGAACGGCTTTCATGGGGGTGTGGCCTTAGAACACCCCCCCCCAAACCCACTTCCACCCACAGGGAATCACTGCTGGAACAGACCCCCAGCATTCCCCATGTGACTGTGCATGTATACACGTGTGTGCCCAAACATCCCCTGCCACTGAGTGTAATTAAGGGCCTGATCGGAGGGGAGGAGTGAAGTAGCACGGAGCAGTTACTGAAGGGTCAGGTCCCTCCTGGGAAGTGCCACACAGCCAGAGCATGACCAGGCGCATCACTAGCCATAAATATGCAAAGGATATCCCAAATGAGAAGACCAGGATGAAGCACTGCAAAAACCCTGACAGAGCGCTTCACCCACAGCAGAATATGTGGCAGGAGTGTGTGCGTGGTGTTCTTTTAAGAGCCAAAATGGCCAGTAGGGGCGCCTTATGAGTCAGGGGTCCCTCGGTCTCCATGCTCTGCACAAATTTAAACGGGATCAAACATTCACCCACATGCTCCTCCCCAATATAATTTCGTGTACCACCAGTGGCATACCTAACACAATTTGGGAAATGCTGCCCCAACAGTCGCTTTCGTTCTCTCCTCAGTGCTGCCCAGCAGGGGTGTGCACGGATGCATTTTTTGCATTCGAGTTCAATTCGATTCAAATATTTGAATATTCGATTCAAAAATTGATAATCCGGATTTCCAAAGATCCGATTCGAACCCAGATGATCTGAATCCGTAGTTTCGGAAATTTGATTCAAACTCAAAAATATGAACGTCGGGAACATTTGTATCCAATTTTCAAATTTGCGCGCATCCCGCTTTTATCATGTTTACATCCCGTTCGCATCCCACAATATTGGGATGCGTTATGCGGCGTTCTATTCAGTCAAATTATTCAAAAATCTGTATCGGATTTCCAAAAATCCAAAATCCGTTCAAATTCGAAAATTTGGATTTACGAAAATCCGATTTGGATTTGAATGTCGATTTTCACTGAATTCTAATTGGAGTTTTGAATTTTCGAATAACCCTACACATCCCTACAGCCCAGAAGGGGAAAGCCATTTTCTGATCCAGGATAATTTCCCCTCATACACACTTGTGACTGGCAGCCACTACGCTTCTTCAGGACAGCACCTGTACCCATAAAGATGCCGAAGTTCTTACCCAACCTCCATTTTCACGGGATCATTCAGCACGTACTGCGTTATAGCTTTGGGAAGTTATAAACAAGTAAATTAAGGGAGCAGCAGCAGCGACGATTCTTGGCCGTCTACACGCCAGATGGAGCCACCAGAAAAAGTGCTTCATACCAGGATATGAATCACAGGACCGTGCGAGGCCTCAGGCACATCACTAGCATTGGATAGATACTCCCATTGTGCAATCCCAACAACGGCCTCATTTATGCAGGTTACAAAGGAATGCATGTTTATCTCGTCCTTTTCACACATTACTTCTTTAAAAACCTGGGTTTGATTTGTAACCTAAGTACAAAGACCTCCCACTCAAGATACCTGAACACTAAGGGAACAAAGAGACAGGTGCATCAGCTGGGTTTGGCCTGGCTGTTGTTCCTCTGTCCAATTTGATGCTTTCTAATCTACAGGAGTAAAAAAAACCCCAATCTCCTGTGTCAACTTGTAATCTAAGCAATTTATACGGTGTAAGCTTTCCTGCCCTTCAGCCTGTTCTATCAGTTTCATGAAAAGCCTCGGCTGACAGGTATACACATGGCCATGGGAAAACCGCCACAGGCAGGGAGGCCAAAAGCCCACAAAATGTACGATGTTTCTATTTATATTCATATTCAGAAGGAACACACTGATCAAGCTAAAACATTACCTGTTGTGAGAAAGAAAACAGTTCCTTCTCACTCCCGTGGAACCCAAAATAAACTTGATTGATTCCAGTTCGGGATAATTACAGTGTATTACACTAAACTATGCCAAACAAGCGTCTCCCATTAATCCTGGAGAAAAGGCGCTTCTTTCGGGCCCAAACGAACGCACCCATGTCAGAAGGGGCCAATGGTTCAGTAAGCCCGAGAATCACTGGCTTAAACTTTTTACCTCTCAACAACTACATTTCCCACCCAGCCTCACACATATGCTGCCACACTAAAGGCAAAAGCGTATGGCAATTCAGACTTCAGCTACACCTTAGTTTCAATTCGCATTCAATCCACTTTCAGAGCAAGAGGATGATTCAGAAAAGCAAGGAGCCGTTTCCTCTCCACATTCTCTTCCCCAAAGATGAAACTTCTGGTGTGGGTAACACGAAAGGAAAAACCACCTGCCACTCTCCTGGCGCTCTTTCTCACTCTCAAAGCGGATTGAAAGTGGATTAAAACTAAGGTGTAGCTGCAATCCCAAATCTCACTTTCAGCAGGACGAGATCAAAGAGGATGAACACCCACGAAGCCAAAGAAAGGCGCACACCCTAACGTGAGAATGCTACTACGCTGCTTCAACTCGATATTCCATCGTTAAATCAAGAACCATACCGACGTGGGTCTTCCGCATCCCTTGCGCGGTAAACTATCAGACGGAAACACATCCGGAAACCCACCCGGGACCGACCAGGGACGACGGACGGAAACCCTTTCTTATCGCTGAAACTTCCATCAACAATAAGCACAATTTTGTTCCAGGCTACTTTTGCAGGGTAAACATTCCGCCTCCCATTTTACAGCTGGAAGGAGAGGAAGAAAAGCCCCAGAGGTGGCTTTGAAAAGTCTTTGCAAGCTGCCATCCTTACCCCAAACCACGGTGCGAGCAGCGGGCCGGCAGGCAGCAAGCGATCGCCTCCTCTCACGGGCATCTTCGGGGTCGCCCCTTGGGGAGGCCCGTGGCAAGCAACGTCAAAGGTCGCCCCTCTTCCCTGGTCCCGGCGCCCGTGCGCAAAACGCGCAGGGGGGAAAGGCTGGAGACTCGGCACGCCGCGATCCCCAACCCGTTGAGGGCCCCCGAGGTGACGCCTCTCTCTCTCCCCCCTCCCTACCACCCGGTTTCCTGCCCCCTCTTCCTCAGCATGCCCAACTCCGAGCCTTAAAGGCAAAACAAAAGAAAAGTCCTTCCCGAGTCTCATCCAAGATCCGACCGATTCCTCAAACAAGTCGAGCAAGAAGGAGTAACCTCTCCTACTCCGCGGCGCAACACTCTACTACGCCGCTACCATCTCGAGGAAAGGGGGAGGAGGAGGAGCCCCGCTTGACTCCACGCGCATCCAGCGCCTGCCCCGCCACGGGATGGCGACCCGGGCAAGGAAAGCCAAAGGAGATCCGTCAAAGAACTCAAAGACGGCGGACGGGAAAGCAAAGGGAGCGAGGAACGGAGGAGGAAAATTACTACAGACCTGAACCCTCCCGCCTCCGGGTTCAATTGGTTTGCTCCCAGGGGAACCCTGCGCAGCTCCCATTGCAACACAACATTGCTACTTTCTTTCTCTGTTGGAAAGAGGCGACTAAGAGAAGCGAGCGAGTGGATGGTGCGTTTTTACGCATCGCATGTTGCGCGGACCGGGGGTGGGGGAGGAAAGTATCGCGGTGGCCACGACTCACCCACGGCCTCCTTTTTTACTCAGGCTTCCTCTTTCTTTGGACCCAAGAAAGACGAGTGGGGCGCGCGGGCTTCCAAACAAAGGAGGGGGCGGAAAAGAATCAGCAACGGAAAGAAGCTGCCAAGTTTGTTGTGCAAAGCAGGTCGCTGCCCATCAGACTTTAAAAAACACGGGGCTGTGACCACACACAACCCCCCACACACCAAAGCGATTAGCTCACACACCATTGGCTGTGCTCACCCTTAAGGTTTAATCCGGCTTCGGTCCACTTTCAAAGTGAGAGAACACATCTCCCAAGTGGCGTGCTGCTTTCTTTCCATGTTCAATAACTGAGAGAATCCACCTTTAGGATAGATAAGGTGGAAAGAAAATTACGGTCACTTTGCTGATGCTCAGGTGTGCTCACCCTTAAGGTTTAATCCGGCTTCGGTCCACTTTCAAAGTGAGAGAACACATCCCCCAAGTGGCGCGCTGCTTTCTTTCCATGTTCAATAACTGAGAGAATCCACCTTTTTAGGACAGATAACTTGGAAAGAAAATGACGGTCACTTTGCTGATGCTTAGGTGTGGCCACCCTTAAGGTTTAATCCGGCTTCAGTTCACTTTCAGAGCGGGAGAACACATCACCCATGAGCAAGGGCCACAGGTGCCCTTTTGTTATGTCTGAACGCAGCCTTGGTTGGAGGCAGAGGGTGTAAGGCCTCAACTAAGGGAGGCCAGAATGTGAATGCATGCTAATGACTTTGGACTAGTTGTTCCCTTCTTGGCCTAGCCTACCTCCCAGGGGAGTTGTGTGGACAAAAAAAAAGGACAGTGTTTGTCACCTTGAGGACAAAGGTGAAATAAACTCAAATAAACTGACTGTGGAACTCCTTTGTACAGCAGAGTTTTATACTTTGGAGTTTTGCTTATGCATGGTCCCTAAAATGCAGCTTCCCTTACAGAACAGCATCATTTTGTTGAGCCCTGGAAGACCTGAACTGTAGCGTTCTGATTTCAGCACTGCTGATTTCTCAGCATCCTGCGTCGAGACACATCGCTCACTTTGGAGCTGGGGCACCATTCGGCTTGGCCAGCCGTGAGTTCCAGGATGGCGGGTTTTGGTACTTCTGAGGCGCAACAGGTGACTTCTATGGCTGCTTCTTTCCCCCATTTTTTCTATAACATTTGAAGATACGGCCCAACTCGCACTTCAGCCCTTAGTTTACAATTAGTCAACATCTAATAGTCACATTCATAGTGTGGTATTTACAATAATGGAATTCCTAACCATCGTTTGTTTAAAAAAATTACAATTTCTCAATGGAAACAAACTCAGTAAAAAATGAGCAGCAGGAAATATCCAGGACCAAGCCCTCACATATTCCCATATATTGTCTGCTTCCTAAAGAATGAATGGGAAGAGTCAAGAGGAGATTGATCTCATGGTTAGTTCTCCGGTTGATCCGATTGATCTCCGGTTCAGTTCTGCACTCCTACACAAAGCCAGCTGGGTGACCTTGGGCTAGTTACAGCTCCCTTTCTCATAGCCCCTAACCTACCTCACAGGGTGTCTGTTGTAGAGAGAAGGATAGATGGTTTGTCAGCCACGTTGAGCCCCCTTAACAGGGTGAGAAAAGCAGGTTATAAAAACCAACTCTTCTTCTTTTTCACTTTCAGGTTGGATTCCTGTAGTGTGTGCTATGTAGTTCTGCTCTTAAGGTTGGTTATTTGCAGCTAGCCTGCGACATGGCAGCTAAACTGCTAAGTGAAGCTGCCCGCTATGAGTGAACTACACTGCTTGCCAGCTCACTACTGGGCCATGTGTAAGGGTAAGAGAAGACATTTTGGCATTAAAACACCATATATTTGATGTGGATCATCTTTAACCACATCCTGTTATATAGGGGCAACATCCCTGCCCGTGCCTTAGGATCTGGAGTGGAGGCCCTCCTGGTTGTCCCACCCTCCTCAGTAGTAAAAGGGGTGGGCACCTGGGAGGGGGCCTTCTCAGTGATGGCCCCCAGGCTATGGAATAGTCTCCCCCATGAGGTACGTCAGGCTCTTTCACTGAATATGTTTAAGAAGTCAGTGAATACGCACCTCTTTGCCCTGGCCTTTGGTTAAATGGGAATGTACTTTCTCTCCCCACTTTGCAGACACGGTTACTGTTTTAATATATACTGTTGTTTTAATATATGTCTGATTCTAAATGTTGTTACCCACCCTGAGATCTTTGGGTATAGGGCAGGATAGAAATACAATCGATCAATCGATCAAACATCTGGGCAGGTGCATCTATACCTATGGGAGCCTCTTACAGCCTACAAGAACCCTGTGCCTGCCCAGATGTTGACTACTTGCAGACTAGCTGTGGTGCACACGACATTGTCTACCACAAGCAACCCAACCCTCCCCAATCCTGACCAAAAGCTTATTTTAAGCGTCCAGCTGGCGGGCATCTGTACTCTGTCCAGCTGAGGAGATCATCTGAGCTGCCGCGCAAGTGTGCTGGCAGCTCACATGAGCCCCTGACGCAACTGTGCTTGCACAGAGTGTCATAGGGACCACCAGCGCTCAAGGTGGCACCTCAAATTTTTAATCACCTATGTTGATCTGGATAGGGACCATCTAACCACAGTGATCCATGCTCTGGTAACTTCCAGATTGGACTACTGTAATGTACTATATGTGGGGCTGCCCTTGAAGATGGTTCAGAAGCTGCTGGTTCCACAGAATGCAGCAGTTAGATCGCTAACTGGCATTGCTGGCAGACACGCATCATTCTGAAATGAAATAAACGTTATTGATTCGCCGTTTGACCATATCAAATTTCAAAGGTACCAAGGATAAAATCATGTGAAACACACAGAGATAAAACATACAAGAATAAAATCAAAACCTGTATATATGTCATCATTATTTGTCCCCATTACTTTTACAAACCACCCCATTCAGCTCAGTGAAGAAGAAGAAAAAGAAGAAGTAGTAGTAGTAGTAGTAGTAGTAGTAGTAGTAGTAGTAGTAGTAGTAGTAGTAGTAGTAGTAGTAGTAGTAGTAGTAGTAGTAGTAGTAGTAGTAGTCTTGGCTTTTCTACCCCGCTTTTCTCACCCATTTAAGGGGACTCAAAGCTGCTGACAAACCTGTTCTTCTCCCCACACCAGACACCCTGTGAAGTAGGTGGGGCTGTGAGAGCTCAGAAGAGAGCTGTGACTAGCCCAAGGTCACCCAGCTGGATTTGTGGAATAGTGTGGAACTGGTCCCTTCCCACTCTGTGATTCTATGTAGTTATTTGTCTAGCATTTTTTATTTTTCCTGTTCTTCTTCATTAATGCAAAGGCAGTACCAGCAAATGAAGTGACTCAGAGGTTCTGGGCACTTTTGAAAACAAAACTTCTTTTAGTGTTTGCTATTTGGTTAGCTGTTTCACTCTGTATTTGCTTCCTCAAAACGGAGTGAGGGCGCTTCCAAAGAAGTCAGGTCTGACAGGGGGAAGTATTTCTTCACCCAGAGGGTCATCGGCCTATGGAATGTGCTGCTGGAAGAGGTGGTGACAGCTACCAGTCTAGATGGCTTTAAGGTAGGGTTAGACAAATTTATGGACAACCGATTTATCAATGGCTACTAGAATGAATGCCTAGGTACATCTTTCAGGCTGGGGGGAAAGCAGGATGCTTCTAAGGCCATTTGCTGGGATTCAAGAGCAGGAAAAGGTTTGTCCTTGTCTCTGCTTGAGATGCCCGTGAGCATTTGATGGGCCACTGTGTGCGACAGGATGCTGGACTAGATGGGCTGTGGCCTGATCCAGCAGGGCTCCTCCTATGTTCTTAAAAGGAAGCTAGTTATTACAGAGTGATTGTCAAAAGTGTGAGTAAATGTCCTAGGCTGCCCAGTCAGACTGATCTGTTATTACACCACAGTGGCATAGTATGAGAAATAATGGCAGCAAATAAATAGTCCCCAAACTGCTTCATCCTGTTCTTCGTGTTAATGTAACACAATGGTGTGTGTGTGAGAGGGAGGGAGGGAGAGAGAGAGTTAGAGAGAATGTATTTGTTTGTATCTGGATGTATTCTCTCTCTTTCATACACTGTTTCAATATTACTGTAAGCATTTTTGCCAAATTTGGGAACCATGTATAGAAAGATGCTTAGCGCAAACAAATACATATACCAGAAAAGAAATCTCTGTTAAAGTGACTGTTTGCCTAGATAGGAGCCACAATTAAGTCTTCTGAATTGGTCTTTTGCAGGGTAGGGGGGAAGGGATGTATCAGTACCATTTTGTGTTTATTTATTTACTGTTGTTTTTACTTGAGGCATGTATATATGTAAGTTAAGTACATTAGTGTCTAAGGGTGCCTCCCCATGCACATTTTGGTCCGAAACAAAATCAGGTTCGGCAAAGGGTATCCCCATGCATTTTTTTTTTGGTCCAATTTCCGTGGGCCAAATCACTTAAACCCATGCCAAACCAGAACCAAATTTGGTAATGGAAAAGACAAGTCTGGGCACGGTTTGGGGGGTTTGGCACACATTGCTTTGCGAGCTGAGCCTGCACATGGGGACAGTCCCAGGCTATTTGGGAAGGAGATTGGCGCTCATGTCATTGGGAGGTGGGGAGTGTTTGCCGTTCCAGCTCTGTGCATTGAAGATTGCAACCGCTGAGATTTTTGGGGAGTAAAGAAATGCCGATCACCACGGCAGGCAGGATAATGGCTTGATTTTTGTCCCTTTTCCACAGCAAATATTCCATCCCCATTTCCCGATCACCACGGCAGGCAGGATAATGGCTTGATTTTTGTCCCTTTTCCACAGCAAATATTCCATCCCCATTTCCCGATCACCATGACAGGCAGGATAATGGCTTGATTTTTGTCCCTTTTCCACAGCAAATATTCCATCCCCATTTCCCGATCACCACGGCAGGCAGGATAATGGCTTGATTTTTGTCCCCTTTCCACAGCAAATATTCCATCCCCATTTCCCGATCACCACGGCAGGCAGGATAATGGCTTGATTTTTGTCCCTTTTCCATGGCAAATATTCCCGATCGCCAAGATGGACATGATAATGGTTTGATTTTTCTCCCTTTTAAGCTTGTCGGGTGTTCACACGGATCCCAGGTGGAGCGGCGGTGCGCAAAACTGCTCAACTGCCGCCAAACCTCATAGCGGCTTTGGTTTTTAAAAAAATTATTTTAAATTTCTTAAACTTAAATTATTTTTCCCGTGCAGTCCTTGCTACTGTGCCACTAAAGGGGGGGAATGCAGCATTTGCAGCTGGCGGCACAGGGGTGGGGTGACATCAATCCGGCTCCCCAGGAGGAGAGAGGGGGCAGAGAGGAGATGGCTCTGCTCCCCCCTGCTGGGGTTTGTCGTGGTTTGCATGGGGATGGCTGCATCTGCATCCAGCCCGCGTTACCGGGAATGGCATGGGGAGGGGCAAGATTCGATCTTTGTCCCACACCCGGTCCCATGCGTGCCCAATCAGACCCAAATGGCTTGCATGGGGACACGGCCTAATAAATATTTGAAATTAAAAAAAATAAATATGAAGCATACCGAATGTGAAACAATGAAAAATAAAAATCCTGTGAGAACGCACTTTGAATGGAGCTTGAAGATGGTCTGGAAGCTAGAACCAGTGCAATATGAACATCTTCCTATCTGATTTAACTATTCCATTCTGGTCTGCTTAACTTGCATAACCAGAGATCTCAGTGGCTTTCTGTTCCGAAAACAGGGAAAGCAGAGGGTTTCTGGGATCAAGATCAGATGGGCCAATGTTCGTGGTCAGGGAGCTGTAGCTCAAGCAAGAAGCCTCTCCAGCAGACATTTTATGGCCACATGGCATATCTGGCCAATCGCTCTATCACTGGCTTGACAAAGGGTGGCCTGTGGACTCCCAAATTAGCTGCCGAAGCACGTGAGGAATGCAAAATGCCATATTCTTCCTCTCCTGTCTTTTTCCCGGATCCATGACTGAGCACAATGTGCAGGTGTACATGGCCATGTGTCATAAACACTGCAGAGAGGACGCCTGTCATTGTTCTAATCCCATATGATCCCAGACTGACACTCTAATCTAGTCCTTTCACATCTCAGAAGCAAAGAGGATTCAGATTTTTTAGCTGAATCCCATTGATTGCTCATGGGCAAAATGCTGCTATATTAGTCTGTGCTTAATATAAGATAAATGGTTAATAAGTAATGGGGAAACTGAAGCTGTCCCTGAACATTATCTTGAATTCTCTCCTAAGGAAGAAGAAGAAGATATGACATTTCTACTCCACTTTCTTACCAATTTAGGAGGACTCAAAGCGGCTGACAAAGCTTCTGTTCCTCTCCCCACAACAGACACCCTGTGAGATGGGCGTGGCTGTGAGAGCTCAGATGAGAGCTAAGACTAGCCCAAGGTCACCCAACTGGATTTGTGGAACAGTGTGGAATTATTCCCAGATTAGAGTCCAGCTCCCTAACCACTAAGGAGTTTGGCTATAAAGAAATTAATGTCACAGAGTCCAGTACTGCATGTCTTATAGTCTTTACTCACAGGGGTAAAGTACTTGGCTAGTGACTAGGAACAGTACTGGTCATCATACATTTGCGTCTAGTTTGCATAATTAAGATGATTAGGATAAGGAAACCTGAGTCTTCCCTTTGCCATGGACCAAATCATCTTTAGTAAATTGATTTTTCCATCTTTCTTTCCCTCTAACACTTTCCATACATTCCATCTGTAACACTGAAGAAAACAAGACTGACCTCTCTAACGAGTGAATCCTAACATTATTTAAAGGATGCCTCTTATGGTCTTCCTAGGTGATACTGGGTGGCCAACACCTGAAAGTGATAGGACAGGTAACAACAATAAAAAGATCACAATCCATCATTCTCAAGAAAATCCCATCCCCAGAAGAAAAGGCCACTTTAAATACACTCAAGTGTGATTTCCCCCTCTTTTATCCAAATGGCCTTTTCCTTGGTCTATATGAGCTTAACTTGAAAAGCAAATCCATCAAAATCTGTTGAAATTGCTGCAGATAAGCTAGGTTTAAGAAAGGGCCAGCAACTGAAACATGCCTCCCTTTCCCCAGAAAGACCTAATATGAACCAGCCATCCCCCCATTAAAACTAACAGCTCACCCCCAATGCTCCATGCAAATTATTCTGTGACCTACATAAGACACACACCAGCAGCCATCTATACACAGTCAGAAGAATAGCTCTCACTCTATGGGAATACTTCTTTGTTTTGATACAATACAGACCTCCCTTGCATAATCGGCTTCTGCTCAACACAGTTTACTTTTTTTAACTGTTGCTAAAATGTGACTTACTTCCTTTGTTTAATGCAATTATGGAAACTTTCAGTACTGTGATTTGGCCTCTGAGTCACCAATGACTTACACTGGAAGAGTGGGTCTCCCCTCCAAACCACAGGTAAACTGGTAGACTGTAGCCAGTGTGGTCTGGTAAGCCACTTTGGTCTACTGGTTAGGGAGCTAAACTCTTATCTGGGGATACCAGGTTTGATTCCGCCTTCCTCCATAAAGCCAGCTGGGTGACCTTGGTCTAGTCACAGCTCTCCTCTGAGCTCTCACAGCCCCACCTACCTCACAGGGTGTTCTGTTGTGGGGAGAAGAACAGAAGGTTTGTCAGCTGTTTTGAGTCCAATTAAATGGGTGATAAAAGTGGAGTAGAAAAGCCAGCTCTTCTTCTTGGTGGTAGACTGGGCCTCCGTGACGTACATCACAACAATTTTGATGGAATTGTGCTGGTTACCAGTTTGCTACTAAGCTCAATTCAAGATGTTGACACTGACATATAAACCCTAAATGGCTTATGCCCCAAATAATCTGAAGGAATGCTTTCTCACATACAGTCTATGTCTTGAGATCACAAAGTTAGGGCTTTCTTGTATTTCTTCTATCCTCATGGTGTGAAGGGACTTTTCTTTGGTGGCCCCCAGACTTCGGGACAGCAGAGGCTTGCCAGACACCAACACTACAAGGTTTTTGGCACCTGGTTAAGGCATATCTTTGATACTGTTTTTATACATCTGTTTTTAAATGCTGTGAGCCGCCCAGAGACCCTCGGGTATGGGGCGGCATATAAATATAAATATAAATAAATAAATAAATAAACTAGGCCTCTAGTGGCTAGCTTCCATGTAGTCCTGCCTTGGGGAGGAGAGAGTGTTGTATGTTAATTACGTTTTAATGCTTATGCATTTCATCTGTTTACTGTTCTGTATGATACACTTCGCCCTGAGACACCTGGGTGAAGGGTGGGATATAAATATTATAAACAAATATATTTGATGTTCTGCAGCGGAATCTGCCTTTTTATCGAATCTTGCATGAAACAGTTTTCCCCTACAATGTGGTTTGTGACAGCCAAATCACAATGTTATGGAACTGAATGACTTTATGTAGTTGCAACCATAATTTTACAGGTTCATGGTGTGCAAATTGCTGAAATCTTCAACACAGTCAGTGCCACCTGCAAAGAAGACAGTATTTTGGCAACATTTTTAACCTGCATAAAGCCTAAAGCCTGGGTATCTGAAGCAGCGCCTTCTCCCATATAGACACGCCCGTACACTGAAATCTCAAGGAGAGGCCTTGTAGTTCCTTCATTTGCAGAGGTACGAGGCACAGGGACATATAAGAGGACCTTCTCTGTGGTAGCCCCTAAACCTTGGAACAGCCTCCTCCCTCTTGAGGTTCGCCCGGCGCCTACATTGTATACTTTCTGGTGCCTGGTGAAAACATATCTTTTCAGCCAGGCTTTCCCCATCTAAATAGCTTCCTCAGGGTGCTGTCCTGTTAGGGAGGGAGAGGGTGATATTTTTAATTATTTTTTTTTCTTTTGATGGGTTTTATTCTTATTGTAAGCTTCCCTGGGACCTTATGGTGAAGGGCAGGATATAAATTTATTAAATGAATAAGTAAGTAAGTAAATAGGTACATACGTACATAAGTAAATAAATAAATAACTCCTCCCCCCTTCATCCTCAGTAAATCATATCAAATCAAAATTCAGGAACCAGGGGCGTTTCTGCACCTATCTTCCCATCCGTTGGACGAGAAAGAGACTAACGTGTACTAGTGTTCACACTAGGGGATGCTAGTACATGACAGCCTAGCCCCTGAACATCTGGAAACTTACCTGGATCTGGTCACATGTCCAATTCTCCACAGGGCGCCGCCATTTTGATTGTGGCACCCTGCGCATGCACCGGCGCCAGCACTATGTTGTTGATGACGCTCTGCGCACATGTAGTCACATCAAGAAGAAGTAGCTTTTCTACCCCACTTTTCTCACCCATTTAAGGGGACTCAAAGCGGCTGACAAAGCTTCTGTTCTTCTCCCCACAACAGGACGCCCTGTGAGGTAGGTGGGGCTGTGAGAACTCAGAAGGGAGCTATGACTAGCCCAAGGTCACCCAGATGGCTTCATGGGGGAGGGCATAATCGAACCCGATATTCCCAGATAAGAGTCTGGCTCCCTAACCACTATATCAGTACCTCAGATGACCCCTCGCACCTGATTGGTGAGGGTTAGGTTGCTTGTAGTGCATAATTTTGTGCACCACAGTTGGTTTGCAATTAACATCTGGGCAGGCAGGGGGCATTTGTAGGCTGTAAACGCCTTCTCCAAATGCAGGTGCACCTGCCCAGATGTTAACTAACTGCAAACTAAGAGGCCAAGTGAGAACTGGCCTCTGTATTCAGTAAGTCAATATGAACCAAGGCCTAGGATGTGTCAGCAAAAGATGGCTTAACGCCAACTAGTAATAGCTAGATCTTCCTGAAGATAAGTCCTGTATTTACAAGAGTCAACAGGAGAGAGAGAAGAGCGTCAACATGCCTAATCTTGCTCCACATGCCTGATTCCCATTTTAGAAGGAATTACATCGTAAACATGAATTTAAGGTGTAACTGCTTAGCTACAGGGAGATGTTCAGCTCCTGTGGTGCAGAGCTGGATATTTTGAAACTCCATTATTTAGATAATTTTTAATTAGGTGCTTCAGCCTGATACTTCAGATAAACCAGACATACCACTCAATTAAAGCTCAGAGCAGTTTACAAGGCAGAACAATGGAAATGCCCTGAAAATGCAGGGAAATAATAACTCTCAGGACAACTCCTATTTGGGACAGATGAGACAGGAAGTCACAGAGGCTCCTGTAGCTTATGGAAATGGCTTCAAGAGGCTGACCAATCAGGGGGCCAGAAATCTGGCTGGCAGTGGCCAATGAATGGCAAACATTTGTCGCTATGGAGGGATTGCCAAGATTCAAAGCAAAGGAAGAGCAACATGAATGATTACTTTTTTGATTGGGTTTATATGGGACACAATGCGTAAAAGGGGCAATTGAAAAAAGGTCCAGTAGGATCACGTCCTAAGACTGCAGTTGTGCTCAGTGTTAAAATATCATACAGCATTTTCCGCCTAGTTCGCACAATCCAGCTCTTGCCCACATTACAATAAGCTTGACTTTTTATAATAATCTGGCCATTCCCAGCAACATGCTATCACCACACATGGAAGTCAACCACAACACAGAAGAAAGGCAACATCTCTAATGAAAGGTAGCAAGGAAGGCCTGGTATGGAAGAATGACAAAGATGGCAGTGCAGAGGTCAAGCTTATAACATAATCTTTGTAATTCAGAGCAAAGAGAATTTTGCATAAAAAACAGTGGTCGCTAGTGGCAGGAGCATCCAAATTTGGCCATCCAGATGTTGTTGAACTGTAACTCATGTTGGATTTTAAACCTTACGCTGGTTTTCTTATAGTGTGATACAATTTTAATGTGCTTGTTCTTAAATGCTGTAAGCCGCCCAGAGACCCTCGGCTATGGGGCGGGATATAAATATAAATATAAATATAAAATAAATAACTCCCAGCATTCTTTGCTGTCAGCTAAACTGAGTGAGGCTGTTGGAAGCTGCAGTTCAGAAACATTTTAAGGGGCACTTGGCCTTACAACAAAGAAGGTGAGCCTCTACATACCACTAAACCAGTGATGGTGAATCTATGACACGTGTGTCACGGGTGATACACCAAGCCCTTTTGGGTGGCACACAGGGTCACCCTAGCACCCGGGCACGTTGTTGCTAGTGGGTATCTTTTAGGCCGCAGGTCGCTTCTGGCTTGCATCCTACGAGATACTGGGAGCACTGACACACTGTTGGCTCAGCATAGGAGGCGCAACGGAATCCCATCAACACACTACTGGGTCACGCACAGCTAGAGGACTGAAGACCTGTGTGTGGCAACAATGGCTTTACTCACAATTTCCCCCTCTACGTACTTTTGTGAGGCTTTATTCTCAGCATTAAATAATATTAAAACCAAGGTCATGTTCCCATGCACTCCATTTAGTCTGGACTGGATTATATTAAGTCCGAATACGGAGCGGGGTCCGAACTGACACGTCCCCATGCGACTGACGAAAGCGCGGGCTCAATTCAAATATACCTGTCCCCATGCAAACCGCGCTAAACCCCTGCTCCGGGAAACAGAATCATTTTTCCTCCGCCCCCTTTCTCCTGATAGGAGCCGGGTTGACGTCACCAACCCTTGTGCCACCTGCTGTGGCGAGGGCAGGGAAACATCACCCAACGCCCCTTCCCCAATTGCAACCGCAGGGCATTTTTAAACAGTGATCAAACCGAAACGAGCCTCTTCTCCCCGTGATTCGAGTGCCAGGCAAATGAAAAAGAACTGATCGCCCCAGTTTGACAGGTAAAGATGCAGCAATGAGGGGGCTCACCTGGCCCTTGCTGTCCCATGAGCCTCTTCCCTCAACCCTTATTCCACCCCTGCTCCCCGATCGCCGGCAAGGAGCTTCTGAAGTTTACCAGCTAAAAACCTAACCAAAGCCGCTACAATGTTTAGAGGCAGTTTAAATGCCCAGCAGTTGCGATCCCCAATGCACAGAACAGGAACGATGAGCACAGGACATGAAACCCCGCCTCTGAATGACGCCACAGTCAATCCCCTCCCCAAATAGCCCCCAAAATGATGCAGACTTGGCTCCCAAACTGTGCCAAAAACAGTTTTCTAGAGGACTAAGTTTAGTACTGCTTTGGGCAATTTGGTCCGCATATAGTCTGGTTAGGGGGCTTTTCATGGGGATGCTCCTTACCCAATTCGAATTCGATTCAGATTATGTAGAGCATGGGGACATGAGCCAAGAAAAGAAACCGACTGATCAATGAAGTTATTAGCGGCCAGTTAGTACGAAATATCAGCCTTCACCTGAAAGTCACAGGAACGAATTATTTGTTTTTGCTTTCAATAAATACACATATCAAAAATATAACTCTTGAGGTTTTTACTAGAGCTACAAATATCACAAAATTATGGATATTTCTAGATGTGACACGGCACCTGAGTTAAGCTAGGGTTGGGGTGGGATGGGGGTTGCGAATTTTGCCACACTGAGCTCACAAGGTTCACCATCACTGCACTAAACTATGGATCTCATCAACTCTGGTTGTCAGTCATGCCAGGACTGAGATCTAAATGAAATTATGTGGAAAGCCAAAAGCTCTACATGCATGCATTAAGTTTTTATCCAAGTACCCTTCCCTTCTAAATACTGCAGTTTTTATGTGTTTTAACTGACTGAAACCCACCCAAAGGCCATAGGATATGGGGTAGTAAAAACAGAAATAAATAAACAAGAGAAGGAATGGGGTAATTCGGGTCCCCAAATTTGGCACCCAGTTTGAAAAAGCAAACTTCTGAGATCTAGTGCTGGTATCTAGTCTACACTACCATCTAGATACAGTTAAGTTTAAACTGGAGACACTCCATCAGCTAAAATTTATCTCTGTTAATCCCTGCTTAATTTGTGGGGCATCTTCATGAATCACCAGTGGAGTGAAATTTACATGAATCCGGTTCCATGCTGCTGCGATAGCCACATTTCCTTTCATCATAGTTAGGATGGTTGGTTTTGTTTTATTTAGGTCACAGGCCAAATAAACAGACATTTTTAGAACAGTGAAATCCTGTTCTCACATATGTTTTCAAAGCAATAAAAGTGTCAAGGCGGGAACTAGTCCATAAGTGAAAAACAGCTGCTTATAAAGAAGCGAAGTGTGTAAAGAAGAAGAAAAAGAAGAATAGTTGGCTTTTCTACCCTGCTTTTCTCACCCATTTAAGGGGACTCGGAGCGGCTGACAAACCTTCTGTTCTTCTCCCCACACCCTGTGAGGTAGGTGGGGCTGTGAGAGCTCAGAAGAGAGCTGTGACTAGCCCAAGGCCACCCAGCTGGCTTTGTGGAAGAAGAAGAGTTGGCTTTTCTACCCCATTTTTCTCACCCATTTAAAGGGACTCGAAGTGGCTGACAAAGCTTCTGTTCTTCTCCCCACAACAGAACACCCTGTGAGGTAGGTGGGGCTGTGAGAGCTCAGAAGAGAGCTGTGACTAGCCCAAGGTCACCCAGCTAGCTTCATGTATGAGTGGAGAATCAACCCGGTATTCCCAGATAAGAGTCTGGCTCCTTAACTACCAGAGCAAAAATGAGAAATAAGGGTGGTCTATCTTCAGCACTTGTCTGCATAATACTGCAGAATTGTCATTGTGACTTTGGTGTAGCCAATTTTTGCCCCTTCCCTTCTCTTCCCTCGCCCCACCCAACCCATGGGGTCAGTAGAGTAACAACCTCAGTGTTGCTATGGAAATACAATGATGTGGAAACACCTAGAATGAAATGCCCCCGAAGATAAGGCAGACACACATACAACGATATGATGTGCAAGATGTATTAAGGGCGCTCCCAGGCCAGGAACTACTTAAGAATTGCCTTTTTCTTTCTTCTGCATCTATATCTTCCTTCCTGAGTGCCTCCAAAATTTTCTGTGCTGGTTCTCTTCCTTATACCACAGACCACTAACATGTGACTCACCAGAGGCTATAGGACCACAACTCCCAGTAGCATCTACCAGCACATGAAGGGCAAAGAATGCTGCAAAGTACAATCCACCAGCATCTGCACTTGCTTTAGTCAACTTTGTACTCTCTAACTTCACTGTTGGACTCAGCCGATTAGGGCTGAAGGAGCTCTATTTCAAAACAACTAGAGAGTACCGAGTTGGTAAAAGCTACTGTACTTTACGGCAACTAATTTCTCCAGCCTGACTCTTCCCACCCCAATTTTTTCTGATTTCTTTGCCTTCTTTTTAGGTCATTTCCACACTCAGTGGTGTCCTGCCCTTTTGCATTTACCTTAGTAGGTGGCCGTGCACTCCAGGTACAGGAGGATCATACGCATTTTCCAGGAAGACCATGTGCATTTACCAGGAGGGATGCTTCCCCAAAGTGTCCCTCACCAGCCAGAAATGTGAATGGTCCTCCATTGAGCAGCCCACAGTACCACCTCCAATGCCGGACGTCCCGCCTCCTTGCTCCCTTGATCGACCTCCACCAGCCACATCACAGGTTATGGGACGCACCAGCAGGCCGATGCAGAGGGGTGAGATGGATCCCGGCTTCAGGTTGGGGTGGTCTGCCCAAACGCCGCATGGATCGGTCCCTGGCCAGCCTGCCGCTGCAGTACCGGCCCGCAGAGACCTGCCAGATCGGCTACACAACGAGGCGCTCTCCAGCCACCACATGCAGCGAGCTGGAAGACATGCAGATGGCTACGCCACCGGATCCTGCAGGTAAGACTTGAGTAAAGGTTGGTAAAGGTGTGGAACATGAAATTGTGCTCCACACCTAATCAACGCCTCTAGTGAGGGCTGGCACACTTGGAGGCTGTAGCAGCCTAGTGGCCATGCGTACGCTCTTCACCAGAGCTGCACTAATGGTTGACCAGAGGCCTAAGTGTGAATTGGCCTCTGGATTGGGTGCCAAAATGGCGTCCTATCCAGTTGTCCTGGTAGAATTTGACATGAGGGAATCTTTCAGTGGTATTCCAGGAACTGCCACCAGAAGTTGGGCTCTGACTCTGAAGGTTGGGACGAGCCCTCAGACCTTGTCGCCACAGCAGGGTTGGCATAGGATGCTCCAAACAGAGAGAGAGTTCTTAGCTGGGCTAGTCTGGTCCAGCATAGGCCAGACTATGTAACTAGAGTTAACATAACACGGGGTAGCCTATGCCATGCAAAATCATCCTTCCTTCCACTTCTTAACCATCTATTATTTGCTCTTTCCAAAACTCTTCTTCCCCCATTGATTTGAGATGGGTTTTAGAAAGTCCCTAGAGTTACCACCAGAGCATAGTATAGATCTAGAACACAGCCCCCACTTAGTCAAGTACTACCGTCATTAATTTAACAAAACGCTTTAGCGTACAAGTCCGATCATGCACAGCAGCAGCTAGCCCTGTAGAACTAGTTGAATGGCTTGTCACTTAAGTGAAGGTATGATCTGGAAGGCAGTGGCCAAATCTATATCCAGGTTCTCTCCCCAACAGCTCCATCTGATGGGTGTGATAGGTGCATCAAAGCAATAAATAGTCATTTGCACCAGAAATCCCTAGAAGGTGACTGCAGTGAAAGACAGGAAGAAAAAGAAGAAGAAGAAGAGTTGGCTTTTCCACCCTGCTTTTCTCACCCATTTAAGGGGACTCAAAGTGGCTGACAAAGCTTCTGTTCTTCTCCCCACAACAGACACCCTGTGAGGTAGGTGGGGCTGTGAGAGCTCAGAAGCGTTTTGAGTCGCTTAAAATGGGTGAGAAGAGTAGGGTAGAAAAGCCAACTCTTCTTTCTCCACAAAGCCAGCTGTGTGACCTTGGGCTAGTCACAGCTCGCTTCTGAGCTCTCACAGCCCCACCAACCTCACAGGGTGTCTGTTGTGGGGAGAAGAACAGAAGGTTTGTCAAGCACTTTGAGACACCTTAAATGGATGAGAAAAGCGGGGTAGAAAAGCCAACTCTTCTTCTTCCACAAAGCCAGCTGGGTGACCTTGGGCTAGTCACAGCTCCCTTCTGAGCTCTCACAGCCCCACCGACCTCACAGGGTGTTCTGTTGTGGGGAGAAGAATGGAAGCTTTGTCAGCCGCTTTGAGTCCCCTTAAATGGGTGAGAAGAGCGGGGTAGAAAAGCCAACTCTTCTCCTTCTCCTCCTTCTTCCTCCAGAAAAGGTTCTAGCACAGGTCTTCTCAGCAATCTAACAGAGTGATGAGCCTACAAAAAGTTCTTGACTCCAAGAACAAATGGGATGTGAGAAAAGAAAAGCACTTTTGCACATAGCAGCCAGCATTTCACTTGGCAGAGCAATATTGAAGAAACTGAGGAATTCTGGTGTGAACAACTACCTGGGTTTTTGGTGCCACCTGTCACACAGGGAGAGCAGGTGAGAACAAGAGTTGGATATAGATTTGGCCACTCACCTTCCGAGCATGCCAAATGATTACGCTGTGCTCTGGATTTTAATGAACGAGACCCCTACAGTGAGCTTGGCAGCTAAGTGAGACATAAATACAGAATAACAACAGACCACATGGCAGGCAACAAAGTTTCAGGCTCCCAAATGACCTTATGATGCTGTTCACAAGTACCTTATGTGGAAGGCCTCGCTTCAGGATCTGCAGTCTGTTTCCAGAATTACGTCCTGAGCTTGAATTACAGCTGTGTTCCCAGTCCCACTCGCAAGGAGATGGCGGTATGGTGGTCTGTCCCCTAGGTGAATTCAAAAGAAAAAGAAAGGCAGGTCACGGACGAGGAGCAAACGTATTTCATGGCTGAGCCTCAAATATGGGAAACTGAAGCTTTGTCATCACTTCCAAGGTGTTCTGGGGCAACATTTCTGCTTAGCAAATGGAACTATAAATCTGAGTATTTTTAATAAAGTCCCAGAAAATCCTTGCTTTGATCTTAATACTATATACTATTGCTGAATAAATGATAATAATTGCCAAATACAAATGATACATCAGGGGCCTGTTCGCACTTGGCTTTATTCTGGAATGCAACCCAGAATATGCCCCTGCTGTCCACATGATTGTGCAGGCCACAGCGGGCCTCAGGTGACACTTCTCAGAGCTTGCATTAACATGTGGACAGCAGACCCCCATCCTGAGATATATTCCAGAATACGGCCAAGTGCTCCCAAATATTATAGTTAGTACAGGAAGCTTTAATGCCCAGGTATGTAGTAAGAACAGAATACAGACTTATGAAAAAGCAACTTTTTTTAAAAAACCTCCTAATAGAGATGTGCATGAATATTTGAGTTAAATATTCTATTCCTCAAGGACCCATTCAATCCGGATTTCCCTAGAACTGCTGGAAACAAATGCGACTTTAATGGGGTCTGCAGTGGAAATGGGGTCTTCCTGCTCTGAGCCTAATGGATCTTTAATGGGTCCCTAATGGGTACTTAGTGCTAATGGAAAAACACCCAAAACAACTATATTTAGTGAATGACAACGAGGAACAGACATAACACTAGTAAAACAACTCCGCATAAGGTCAGGACAACTTTCATTTCTTCACACTGTCCGGCTGGCAAAATTTCTACTCCTGGAAAATTGCTGTGTGTCCAGACAAAATCTGCCTCATTACCTTAATCATTCTTTTCAATTGGTTGGTCCTTTCCAGGCGCTTTCTACAGGTATTACATCATTTATTCCTCGTATAAGTAGGTCACATTTAATGACCTCAGGCGATTGAAAACCCACTAACCTATTCCCCTTCGCCACCTAGAGATGCTTCCCCTGGACAGATGTCATTTAATTCCAACCCTTAATTAATTCCAGGCCTCCCAGCAACACTCTGGAGCTTTGCTTTTTATCACCCTTCCACTCAGAGCACATGGTCCCACTAAAGGATAATCCCTCAGCTGGTGCCCTCATTCACAACTGTGTGGTATGTGGCATGACTCTGACCCATTCCTATCATATCCTAAAAATAAGTCTGGGTGCAACTTTCTGACCAGAAACGTTTAGTCTTTATCTTGTGCAGATAAAAAAAGCTGAATTTTCATACATGTGCCATCTAGACACCCATATTTGTGCATCCACGTCAACAGAAATAGATCTGTCATGTCATATTTCCCCTAAATTGCATTTTGTTGATCTTTCAAGATTTAATTACTTTGTACTTCTGTCCTATGGAATTAATTTCAAGACAGAGAATTCACCATGCTTAGTCACATTAAGCCACAAATTATTCTAAGCCACTTGCAGAAGAAGAAGAAGAAGAAGAAGAAGAAGAAGAAGAAGAAGAAGAAGAAGAAGAAGAAGAAGAAGAAGAAGAAGAAGAAGAAGAAGAAGAAGAAGAAGAAGAAGAAGAAGTTGGCTTTTCTACCCTGCTTTTCTCACCCCTTTAAGGGGACTCAAAGCGGCTGACAGACCTTCTGGTTCTTCTCCCTATAGCAGACATTCTGTGAGGAAGGTGGGGCTGTAATTGTTCAGCAAGAGAGCTGTGACTAGCCCAAGGTCACCCAGCTGGCTTCATGTAGGAGTGTGGAATCAAACCTGGTGACTACAAGATATGAGTCCGGCACACTAACCACAGGACCCATCTACTTTAAGTACAAATCTTAATATGCTTCTTTGATATATATATATTTTATTCTGAAATCCAGGGGTCTAAGAATAGTCTTGTGACAGACAACGCAATTGCAGAAAATACATGACTGTGGATATGTAACTATTGTGTTTTTCCTCTCCATGGGTGAGGTGTGTGTGTAGACACCAGTTGGAATTCAAAGATGTAGCCATGTTAGTCTAGACCAGTGGTTCTCAACCTGGGGGTCGGGACCCCTTTGGGGGTCGAACTACCCTTTCAGAGGGGTCGCGATGAGTCTCTCGCCGCCCTTCCCTCCCACCTCCCGGCTGCTCCGCCCCTGTGGTTGGGGGTCTCCACAACATGAGGAACTCCATCAAGGGGTCGCGGCATTAGGAAGGTTGAGAACCGCTGGTCTAGATCAGCATTTACAAATGGGATCTTGTAGTCCCCCATAGACCAACAGAGGGAAGCAGTTATGGTATGAGCTTTTGTAGACTTGCACCTTCACTTCTCTGGGAAATTGTCCCAGGAAATGAAGGTCTTGCATGGATTGGGGGCGCATTTTTGTGCTCCACCGCTATCCAACCAGGAGATGATCTGACACATGTGGAGTAACAGGATGCTGGACTAGATGGGCTGTGGCCTGATCCAGCATGGCTCTTCTTATGTTCTTATGCTTATGCTCTCTGTAGGAACATACCTAAACAGGCCACAAATTCTTCTCTCTGTTAGTCTTTAAGGTGCTACTAGATCCCCCTTTTCATACATGCCTAGGCCCAGAGGTGGGGGGGCAGAGCCCCCCCATTTTTTGCCCCCCTCTAAATTTTTAATTCACCAATATAATGTAATTAGCTTCAGTCCCTTATGGGCAAGAACAGATGTGACATATTACACATTCACCCCCCATTTTTTTATGCCCCCCATACATAGGGGGCCTATACATACCATGTGTATGTGTATATAGATATACTCTGCTGGTCACTCAAAGGAAACACTGTAGCAGCATTCACTGTATAGCCCTTTTCCCCAACATTTTGACTCCCCCCCCCCCATGTAGTTGGTAAATTGTTACTTCCCTTGTTTAATAGAATTCTGTAAACCTTAAATAATGTGATTCTCCCTGCGAGGCAATTTTCTACACCACGTCCAGAGTGTCACAATGTGCAGGCCTGATCTTGGGCGGTGGAGTCCTGCTCCAAAGTTTCAGGCCACTCCTTGAAGTTGAGCACCCAGAAGCAGCACACTTCTGGGGGGCCACTTTGAGAGAAATGGTCGGACGCCCCGTGCCCAGAAGACCAAGCGCTCAAGATGGCTGCTCACTACCACCTGCACACACGTGGCTGGGTCATTCTACCCCTGAAGAATGCCTTGAAGCCTGCTTCAAAGTGGGACCCCATTGGAGTGAGCATTCTAGCAGTCTCCCATGCAAACATGGCGTGGCCTTCCAGGAAACCAGTCTACAACGCGGCTGAAGGATTTCCAGGCTGGCGAATTTGTGCTGCTCCTGTCTGATGTGCCACAGGCTTATGCTGATAAACTGGGCCTATCCACAGTGCCGTGGACCTGCATCAGCTGACTGGATGTCATCTCTGTGATGCCTTTGACTTACACTGCTAGATTGGGCCTCTAGTTCTTTGGTTACTCATGTCTTGCCAACCCAGAGCAAAGAAAATGATAATGCTACCCAAGGGATGAGTACACTTGCGAGAGCAATTAAGGGCGTGCATGAATGCTCTAAACATTCAAAATTCGATCAAATGTGGACATCCAAATTTGAATAGAATATCTTCACATTCGATTTTAAACATTCGAACGAATTTCAAATGTTCCGAAACATTCGTTTGAATGATCTGAATCATCTGAATGTTCAGATACGTATGTATTCCATAAGTATCTATATGAATATCATACATATCTGTACGCATTTGGGCTTATAAAATGGAACAAAACATGGATGCATACAGGATAAAATGGGATGCGTACGAAATGCGTACAGATACATATACGAATGTTGTAATTCGTGTCGGTTTTCGTTGCATTTGGATTCTAAACATTCGAATCATTTGACATTCGATTCGACTCAAATTCAAGTTGCAAAAAACCATTTGCACACATCCCTAAGAGAAATGTAATCGGGCAAGAAAACGCAATATAACCATATTTTAAATCCAGCAAACTAAATTCCAGGGATTCCCTTTTGGAGGTAGTTTCGATGGTTGCTTCAAAAGAGTCTGTAGAAACAGATCAAACATTTCAACCCACGTGAGCTCAGTAATTTAGCCAGCACAGGAGGCTCAAGGTTCTCCGTGTTCAGGACTATGAAACACAAAGTATTTGAACATGTTTTCTTCTTCAAAAGTTAAGCTCCTCCAACAAAATTTATTGAAGACTTATGTTCTTCCATTCCAAACCAAAACGTTTCATCCCAATCAACAGTTTAATTAGGATCATATTATTTTAAAGTTCAGCTTAACACACACAGCCCTGTTTGCATCAATTCCCGAGCGAGTCTCTTTAAATATAACCCTAGCGCAAAATATTCAGGCACTCTGCACAAAAGTTGTGCTTCAGAAAACGTGAAAACCCATGCCCATGCGTTCTTACCATTTTTACATTTTAAACTACTTTTTAAGTGCATTTTTGTTCAAAATGAACATACGATCCATACAATGTTTCCCTGGCGTCTGTATGAAACGCACGCAACATCTATGTAACATCACAGCAGAGTATGCAAAAACTGTGCACAAATTTCAACCTTCTCCAGGCTCACACTATTTCCATCATATGATATGCCTTTCTAAAAAAAACCCAACACTAAATGGATCCTACAAAAAATCAATTTCGTGAGCACTATTGAGACTAAATGTGAAAAGAATCCAGCTTTTCTTGCTCCCAGAAATCCAAAATGTTGGGCCATATTCACCTTAAAAGGGGGTAGGTGAACGATCCTACTTGTGAACTGCCTCTAAGCTCTTTCTAAGGTCCTGGTCACACTTGTATAAGATAGGATGTCCTATTCATAATTTGAACTGAGGTCGCGCCAGTTCTGTTCGCACCTAGATCATTACAGGTCATCCTCAGACCGTCCTCGCTCTGGGCTGCACTGCTCACGCCTTCCTCCGTGATCAACCTGAGCCTCCTCCATGGAACACTTGGCTCTCCACCACTTTTCTTGCATCAAATCTACCTCCTTCCTTATTGAATGCCATTCTGTCACACAAGGGAGGCAAAGGTGTGTGTTTGTGGTTTGTTTTTAAGCCTGCTCCCCCACCTCCATGCCCCCCTTCCTTTTTTATGTGCTTTTCTTCTCTGTGCGATTAATTTTTTAAAAAAACAACAACAAATTAGTGGAAAAATGCTAGATAGAGGAACCATACACATAAACTGAGGAGAGGGGGAGGTGCCTCACGAGCTGCGCACATGCTGCCCTCCCCTAGACATTGGCCAAAAGGAAAGACTGGATCATGTCCACCACAGCACAGTTCAGCCTCCTTTAGCCCATCCCCCGCTCACACTGAGGAAGCAAAGACAGCCTGAAATGCCAGGATGTGGGTGAGTCCTCTGAAAATGAGGACTTAGAATGATCTAATGGGGGTAGGCCAGCTTGGAAAACAAATTGAATAAAAATTATCTAACGTGACCTAAGGACGACCTGAAGTCAACCTAAACCAGAGGTGTGACCAGGGCCCAACACACCTCAGGCTCTTTTTGCACCTTAGCTTTAATCCAGCTTCAGCCCACCTTCAAAATGGCCCTGGTCAGATGAGTCTGAAACAAGTTGGCCTATAAATGAGTTAGAACTGAGATTATACCAGTGCTGGTCAGACGTGGATCGATATCGGCCTGAGAAATCTAACTGAGAATAAAAGAAAACAGCCCTGTTGTGGGGAAATTAAGGCGGTAATCCTTTCCCATATCACTCGTTCTCAGGATTGCTAAAAAGAATCTGCTACACAGATCCTGCTGCGGAGAAAAGTCAACAAAGTGAGAGAAAAGCCAACAAAGAATTTCAGGAACGCTCAAGTTATCATGCACGGTTAGGGATGTGCACGAATGCATTTTTTGCATTCAAATTCTATTCTAATTGAATATTCAAATATTCGATTCGAATCGAAATTCAAAAATCCGTATTTTCAAAAATCCGATTCATATCCGGGTTATCCAGATCCATATTTTTGAAAATCCGATTCTAACGCAGATATACGAATGTTGAGAACATTTGTATCCAATTTTTTAATCCACTCGCATCCCGTTTTTATCACGCCTGCGTTTTGTTTGCATCCCGTATTATAAGCGCAAATAGACCCGATATTTGGATGTGATACATGATTACGAATTCAGTTGAATTATTCAAAAATCCATATCAGATTTTCAAAAATCCGAATCCAATCCGGATTCAAAAACTCGTATTTTCAAAAATCCAATTCAAATTCGAATGCTGATATTCGCCAATTTGAATCGGATTTTCAAATTTTCGAATATCCGTGCAAGTCCCTATTCCCGCTCCACAGAGGACAGAATGATTACGCCAGTGACATTTCTCACGTAATAAGATTGAAATTTGGCCCAGGGGCTAAAGGAACGTAACAGATGTAGGCATTGGGTGTTTTTCCACTGTCACTAGAAGTACCCATTAAGTACCCATTAATGGGTACAAAAATGCCATTACGTACCCATTTATGGGTACTTAATGGGTACTTTTAGTGACAGTGGAAAAACACCCTTAGACTCAGCCAGCAGTTTCCATACTCAACAACATTAGCTAAAAGATCTGTTTCCAGATTCTGTGCAACTTTTGATGTGGATTTCAAAGCAAGGGATCTACTGTTAATTGCTTTTAAACGGAAAACTCAGGATTCAACTGAGAAAAAAATTGCAGTGACAATAATGTTTAAAATACAGGTTCACTTTATTTTTACTTTATTTAAGAATTTACATCCTCCCCTTTGGGCAGGCTACCATTGTAAAATCATGCTTTGTGCCTGAATACTGATGAAAACAGAACGAAAGAAGATGAGTAAATTTGCATAAAAAGGTATCAGAAAAGGGACAGTTAACTGAAGAACCATCATGATGGTTTCTCATATGAAAAAGTTCTGATTTGTTTTCCATAAATCTATTAAGCTTCTCCAGGTCAGAGCAACATATGAGCTACATAACATATTCTAGCCACATGCTTCGGCTGAGTATAATCCTGTAGCTGATACCTGTCCCATTACTAAACAATCACGCAGTACACACAAGATTGGGCTGTATTACAACAACATAGATTGTAAGCAGTGGATCTTCTTGAAACAAGTATTTTTAATACCAACAGGATCGGAAATATCAAAGATGTAGTAGTAATGACCAGAGTACAGAAAGCCTATCACAAAGTTTCTCAAAAGTAAGGCCCTTCTAGAGAAGATGTAGGCCATGTCTCCACTTTCTGTCTTGAGGCACCTGGAAAAGCAACTTCATGGCAACCATGCTGTCCATTTTATCTATTTATATCCCACCCTCAGTTTCGGGTAACAACATTTAAAATCCAATACATTAAAACATTAAACAATCTATATTAAAACGATAAAATCCAGAACATTTTTTAAAAAGATAAAAAGACGTAACTGCCATCAGAGGCACCATTTTCTCAGGGCATAATTTTCCACTCTTAATGAAGATTCATTTGCCACTGGAAATGATGCCTTCATGGTCTAAAATGGAGACACTTTGGTCTTCTAGGGATATGAGCTATTAACACCTATAGCGGGAGCCAATTCACACTGGACCCTATAGTCAACGATAGGTTAACATCTGGGCAGCTGCACCT
Organism: Aspidoscelis tigris stejnegeri; assembly: GCA_023333525.1. NCBI lineage: Eukaryota > Metazoa > Chordata > Lepidosauria > Squamata > Teiidae > Aspidoscelis > Aspidoscelis tigris. The sequence continues at coordinate 77,599,975 of JALMGA010000007.1, forward strand.
GCAACTGGCAGATGTTTACAACTTAGAAACACCCCCTGCCTGCCCAGATGTGCACCATATGCATACTAACCTTAGCCAAAAGCTTACCTGTCCCATCCATGCCGCAACCATTCCCACCATTTCTGGTCTGAGGGGTCATCTGAGATACTGCACAAGCCTGCTGGCACCTCAGATGACCCCAAACACGACAGAGTGTGCACAGAGCATATGCACAGTCATAGCAGGCTTCACAATCAAGATGGTGGTGCCCTGTCCACAATCGGACACACACCCAGACACGGGTAAGTCTCCGGGCGCATGGGGTTAGCCTAGCATGTACTAGTCTTCCCAAGTCCATACGCTAGTATACATTAGTCGCTAATGCACTTTCCCCATCCAGCAGATGGGAAGCCAAGTTAGATGTACCACCTACATGCACAAAAACTTGGATAGCAACAGGGGATTCTTTCAGCTACCCCATTTGCTTTACAACCGACGCATGATTCAGAGTGATTTGCACAAATGACATCCAGATGTTGCTTACTTATTCCTCTATATTTGGCTATTCCAGCATAAATCACTTCTGAGAGTGCTTTATTCTGAAATAACCATGCTTTATTCTGGAATAGCCAATTATAGCAGAATCGGTAAGCGACACAGAAATAGAGGGGGGAACACTTTTGAATTTCTTTACAGAAAAACAGAGCAAGGAAGTGAATACTTTTGGTCACTCTGCCAGAACTAGGGATGTGCACAAATGTTTTTCTGGCATTCGATTCGAGACTAATCAAATGTTAAAAAATCGATATCCGTTCGAATAAATCGCATTCGATTGTTTTAAAATTCTATTTGATTCTATTTGTACATATTCGTATATGTATCTGATACGAATGAACATGTATCCGATACGCATCTGATATGAATAGATATGCATCTGATACAAAACGATAAGTATCTGATACAAATAAATATCTATCTCATACGAATAGATACGCATCTCAAACAAATAAATATGTATCCAATATGCTTCCCCAGCTTAACTGACGTTGAAACTATTCATACGAATGTCCAAAAACATTCAAATTCGTTTGAATGTTAGCATACGAATATCATAACATACGATTCAAGCTCGAATGGTCGAATTTGGCCGAATTTCGAACGTTACGAATATTTTAACCAACAATCTTTAAGGAAGACTGAAGAGTCCATACTTTAATAGCCCACACACTGGAGAAGGAAAGAAAGAGACAGAAACCCTGACTGATATTCAGTAAAAAGACAAAAACTAAATAGTATATTATGCAGAAGATGTGCCGTACATTTTAACTACACCCTTCCCACGTCAGAAATCTTTTTTTTTTTAATATAGGAATATCAAGTCTTGATAACAAACAAGGCTTTTAGAAGAGTGGACTTGTCTCTACAATTTACACAGATCTTAAGTGTTGTTACTGCCAATAATTCCGATTTCTTCCAGCAATTAATCGATCAGCCAAGAACACATGCCCTTGTGACTCCAGGTTTCGGCTCCTGCGACGTCCCAAACGAATAATTTCAGCCATGTGCAAATAAAGCATCCGGTCTCAAGACAGACGTTTTCCAATTACTAATTTATCCAACGAGCAACTTACCCTGGACGCTGCCAAAGGTTGGCATGTCGAACCACAGGCAGCAATTCTCTCTTGTTTAGAGGAGTGATTCCAATTGCCGCTTCGAGAATAGTGATATATTTCTTGTACTTCATCCTGAAGTTCCCAACACACTGATGAAGGAAGCTACAAGCTCCGTTCAAGGGCAGCACCAGCAATCATCTTGCCAAAGGAGACTCACTATTGTTTTCCAAAAACAGTGGCACACATTGCAAGCTGAAGAGTTGCAAAAATAACTTTTGGAGGAAAACACATCTAACAGATTCGCCTGACACGTCACCGTTACGTAATTCCCACAAACTTTGAGTAAAGCACTAATGAAAATGAATCAAGAGACAATCCCGGGTCTAAGCCTAGCCTCGTAATGTACGCTCTCCAATTTACTAATCCTCAGCTAAATCTCCAAGGCTTATAATCTTCCAAGTACTAATGGAGTAGCAGGTGACTTGTCTCTCAAACCAAGACAAAGGCCGACAACGATTTGTTCACTAAACTTCAGATAGAATTTGCATCAAACACTGTTCATTACAGAGGAGCTGGTTTCCCAAAGGTTTGTGAACCAGACTGGTGGTGCCTTAGAAACTGGGGGAACTGAGCAGAAGTAGCACAGAATAATTTATCCCAATGCCTCGGCAGGTGCTGAAAAAATTGCAAGCTAAAATAATTTACACAGAATTAAGCAAACTGCATTCACTTAGACTGGCGTTTATAAATAGACGCAGCAGCAGCAGCAGCAGCGAACTGACTCCAGCTGAGTCTGCCTGGAGGCTGCAAACTGGAAGGAAAAAAGCTTCTTTCCTTCTTACCACTATTTTTTGCAAATAAAAAGCTCATAAAATTATTTGTGGGATAGCAGCAGGCAGACGGCAGTACCAGGGCAGAGGTAAAGCCCTTGAGCTTCAGTCTGAGCTACTAGAGAAGTGCACAAATAGTTTTTGGGGCATTCGATTAATAACAAATCTGCTAGAAAATCTGTATTTGTTCAAACAGATCCCCTTCAAATGTGGCAGGATTCTATTCGATACAAATTCCATTCCTACGAATATCTGATACAAATGGATGTGTATCCTATATAAACGATACGTATCCGATACGAACACGTATCCCCAGTTTAATGAATGTCCAAACTATTCATATGAATGTTCCAAAACAGTCGTATTAGTAATGAACATTAATGTAACATTGATTCGTGTACAAATGCCCGAATTCGTCTGAATAACAAATGTTACGAATATTTGTAACATTGAGCTACCAAACAGCACCTGGCAGCCCTAGAGGTGAAACAGTGCATCCGTGACCCTGCCCTAAGCCTGCTCTAACCTTCTGTAACCCAAAATTATCTATTTCCCATATTGTACTTGTACCAGTGGACCGGATAGTGCCAGAGCCCATTTACACAGCAGGAGGATTTTGCACTCCTCCCAGGAACATGAATGTTGGCCAACCACCCTTTTTCCCCCAGTTGAACAGTCCGTCTTCCCACCTGACCCAAGGGTAGGTTTTGGAGTATAGGTGTTCCCCTCCATTCATGGTTTCTGACTTCTGCTGGGGTCCACCACATCCTTCCCGCCTTAAGACCTGAACTTCCCTTTTCTTCAAGATACTAGAAGAACGGATGTTGGTGTGCTATATGAGCTTGGGTTCTAGAGTGCTGCAGGTAAGGCGACCCGGCTAGGGTGACCTTTCTCCTCCTCCCTCTTCGGGAATCAAGGTGGCTTGATTCGGTCCCCCTTGTGTGTGCTTTTGTAGTCCTGCCTGCCTCTTCGCTTCATCTCCTTTAGTGCTTCCTCTTCATTTTGCTGGTCTCTTCACTTGGCATTAACCTTGCTCTCCTTCCCTGTATTTTTTTTCTATTATTCCTCACTTTGTCTCTGCCTTGCCTTAAACCTGAGAGGCCACAGGAACTCTGACCTTTTTGTCACAGTTACAGTGAATACGCCCTTTCTTGCTATGGGTTATTCCTGAGTTGTTTTGGAGAATCTTGTTCCCTGAGTCGCTTTACTTTTTGATTAATTCGCTCAGCCCTGAAATTGTTTGCCAATCGACTAATCTGCCCAACTTTGAATACTGCTGACTGCTTGCTTTCTAATAAAGTTATTTCCTGTTCGTCTTCTAATCTTAATGAAGCAAATTTTGTATCAAGGCCAGACAAGTGCTTTTCCCATCCCTTGGGAGCGGCTCCAATCTGTTGCTAGTCAAACATAACCAAAAGTCCTTAAATATCCTGCTGTTAAAACATGTTCCATAACAATGTCAAACACTCGCTATTCTATTTATTCTGTTTTAGTACTTATATCTCACTCTTTACCCAAAGATGCCAAAACAGATCACAACAGTTAAAAAGATAAAACGTGTAACAGTCCACTTTCTACCCACCGGCAGGGATACAGGGAAGTTAGCCATCAAAGGTCTAGGTGAAGAGGTATGTTTAACCACACACCAAAAACCTGGTGAACCTTTTTGGGGAGGCTGTTCCAACATCTGGGGGCCACTACAGAAAAGCTCCCCTTGCACACCACTGTTCCGTGCACCTATAAGTACTCAAGCAGGTCCAAATGGTAGAAGGAACTATTTCAGATAACCTGAGCCCAACATCAACATCTTGAATTGGACTCAATACCAAACTGGCAAACAGTGCAAGTTCCTTCAAGACCAGCGTAATGTGCATTTGATGAGAAATTGCTCTCAGCTTGCATTCTGCATGGGTTCCAGTTTTCAGACTATCTCCAAGGGTAATTCTATGTGGACAGCATTACATGGACAAATCTAGAGCATTAATCACTGTAGCCACGTTGTCCCTCTCCAGGAACTATTAAGAAAACGAAATATTAGGGAGATATACTCAAATCACATACATAAATACTGACAAAACTAGGCTTTATTTTGTGGTTGGCTGATTTTCCTATTGGCCCAAATGCACAATTTCATTGAACCAAACTAGCAAAAACTTCCAATTTTGTAAATGTTTAAATTCATTTGCACATCTAGACATCATGCTTGTCTTATTTATTGATAAATAGGTTTTGTAAACAGCTATACCAAGGGTGGTTGACAAAAAAGACTATATGATTAAAAATAATTAATATGTAGAACTTTATGAATCCCCTAAGGGAACTAATAAAATTGAAAGCTCTAGAATAGAAGCAATGATAAAGAGAAAAGTCTTTACTGAAAAACAGAAAGTGTGGGTGCTTCAGGAATTTCATGGGGGGCCTGTTCTATAGGCTAGAGGCCACCACTGAAAAGGCCCTCTAACGCACAGTCACTCATTGGTTATCTGGCATAGGACAACTATGAAGCTGCCCCCCACTGATCTCAACTGTCTGAAGGAACGCCTCCTCCCATACCAACCTGCCTGTGCCCTAAGATCTGGGGGAGGGGCCCTCCTCGTTGTCCCACCACCCTCGATAGTAACACGGGGGGCACTCGAGAGAGGGCCTTCTCAGTAACGGCCCCCAGGCTGTGGAATAGCCTCCCCCTCGAGGTGCATCAGGCCCCTTCACTGTATACGTTCAGGAAGGGGGTGAAGACACACCTCTTTGCTCTGGCCTTTGGCTAAATGTGGCAGTTTTCCCCCACTGCAGACATTATTGTTCCATACTGTTTTATATATATGGTTTTATCTTAAATATATCTGGGTTTTTCTTTTAATATGCTGTTACCCGCCCTGAGACCTTAGGGCAGTGATGGCTAACCTTTTGAGCTCGGTGTGTCAAAATTCACAAGAAAACCTAGCTTAACTCAGGTGCTGTGTCACTTCTAGAAATATCCATAATTTTGTGATATTTGTAGCTCTAGTAAAAAAGTTATATTTTTGATATATGTATTTATTAAGGGCAAAAATGAATAATTCTTTACATTAGTGACTTGTTGCTGAATTTCATTTGCTAAATCTTCAATTGAAAGTTGGCATTTTGCACACTTCAAGAATAAGCAAGCACTACACGCCCAGGTGCCAGGGTGACCAGGTGTGTCACCCAAAAGGGCTTGGTGTGTCACCTGTGACACGCGTGTCATAGGTTGGCCATCACTGCCTTAGGGTATAGGGTGGGATATAAATAAATAAATAATAAATACATAAACTGTCAGGCAAGCATGAGGATAAGGTTGTAAAATATGTGTGTCCATCCGCACATCACCGAGCTGTTTCTTTGCTACAAATGGCTCCACATGTGCCAGAGCATCCCCGGAGCATTATAGGAACTGAACACTCATAGGTACTCCATGCCTATCCTCGCGGCAGGGCTGGGACATGCATCTTCTGTGTGTGTGTGTGTGTGTGTGTGTGTGTGTGTGTGCAGGGCACATGACCAGTGGTGCAGGTGCAGTCATGCACTGCAAAAAGTTGCCTTGGCAACGGCGCAGGCACACTGTCAACAGGGCTCCCATTCGCACTTAGCTGGAGTGCCGACTGAGTTACGAACGCATTAAGCATCTGCAAGCACAGACGCCTAAAGCACTTTGGCACTTTCCCTCCCAATGACGGGAAGCAAAGCGTGGATTCACCCCGAGTCATATGTGAACCAGTTCTCATTTTTCAGGTAAGCACGGCAGGTGGGACTGTGAGTGCTTAGAGAGAGAGCTGTGACTAGCCCAAGGCCACCCGGCTGGTTTCATGGAGGAGTGGGGAGCCAAACAGTTTTCCCAGGTAAGAGTCCGGCTCCCTAACCACCACGCCACATTGGCTCACCAGTTTGCACAAAGGATTCTTGTTGTCGCCATAATCCAGAGGTGTCAAACTCAATTTTGCAGAGGGCCAGATTCAAAAAAAAAAGTATTGTCAGGGCCAGGGGGCGTGGCTGGGGGTGTGGCTGGGGGTGTGGCTAGGGCACAGAGGAGGGGCTGGGGCGTGGCCAGGGGTGTGGCCAGGGACATGGCTAGGGCACAGAGGAGGGGCTGGGGCGTGGCTGGGGCGTGGCCAGGGCACAGAGGAGGGGCTGGCTGTCCATGGCGGCGCCCGCACACTCGGGCAGTGGAGGGTCCCGCCGCGTGCTCACTCGCCTCGCCTCGCCTCCTTCGCGCCCAAGGAGGACACCGGCGGCGGCGGGCAGTGGCGGCGGCGGCTGCGGCGGCAGCGGGCTGTATTAGTACAGCCCGCGGGCCGCATCTGGCCCGCGGGCCGTATCTTTGACATGCCTGCCATAATCCTCCTCTTCCATATTTCATTAAAGCAAGCTTCACGTAAAACATCTTCATTAAATAAAAACAAGAATCTCCACTCTGTTGAAACCCCTAAAATCCTAGTGTTAATCTTTTTGTTAATCTCCCAAGACCGTTCAGTTATAATGGGGGAATGTATTTTTTCCCCCTTCAGTGAGAAGAAATCACACCTTCGAAACCTCCTGGTTACAAATTACCATTGACTTCATGAAGATTTATGGATTTATAACCAAATAAAAGGGCATTCCAGTAAGGGAGGAATATAATTTTCAAGACACAAGAATGCAATCCACGCTCGCATTTCGCATTGCGTCTCGCTTCCTTCTTTGTGAAACTGGCTGCACGCTTCAGTTTCATCCACGATGCCTTTCTTAAACTCAGTCCCATGGAGAAGCGTGTAATCTCATTATTGTACTAAATTTACTCCTTGTCCTACAGGAACCTCTGGCATCTCTGCTCCTTGGTTTCTCTTGCTCTTTGCTTGTAGCGTACTATAACTTTACACTACAGAGTCTACATTCAGCCATGATGGAAATCAGAAGACGAGCACGGAAATCTAGAGCAATCCAACCTCATCTATTAGCGTGAGTTGTATGTAATTAAAATAGGTCTACATACAAATGAACGGACGTCAAAGCTCGAATTAGCCGGTCTAACCTGAGGCCTCTTCGCACTACAGCTAACACGCTGTAGAATGCTTTGGCCCGAACGTATCTAAGACACATTCCCATCCACACTGGCAGGTAAAGGACGCATTGCAAACACATCTTTTACCTCTATACGTGCAGATGGTAAAATGTCTTAGACGTGTTCGGGCCGAACGGCCATCCTGGGACTCACAAGTCCCGCCTCCAGCCTCCCCCCATTGGCTCCTGGGGGTCCCACACCCTGTGGTCCCGCGTGCTCCCCGTGGCGAGATCGGCTTGCCGGGGCTGGTGGGACCCCTACGCACCACACACACATCCAAGCCACCCCAGGGGCGTGTGCATGTGAACGAGGCTTACCTGTTCAGCACCGGGCAGCAACTAGGGCTAGGAGGCCAGCCGCGCTCTGCGCCTGCCTCTGCTTTCCGGATATTGTAAATGCAAATACTTCGCTGCCCCCTTCCCTCTTCCTGCCTGTCCCTCCAGCCTGGAGGAAGTACCTAAGCATCTATTCTTGTAGGCCAGCAGTTCTCAACCTTCCTAATGCCGCGACCCCTTAATGGAGTTCCTCATGTTGTGGAGACCCCCAAGCATGGGGTCAGAGCAGCTGGGAGGTGGGAGGGAAGGGGGCGGGAGGCTCGTCACGACCCCTCTGAAAGGGCAATTCGACCCCCAGGTTGAGAACCACTGTTGTAGGCATTGATATACCTGATCAGATGGGCCAATAGAAGTGGCGGTCACCTGCTGCTAAAGTGGCAAGCCTGTTCCTTTGGCCTTCACACAAGCCTCTCATGGCTGTGTCATAGACACACGGGGTTTGCCATTTTATGGCCACGTGGCCTGATTGGTGGCTGTAAAAATAGCAGGCCATCCTGGGCTTGAGATGGATCCCTCACCTGGCACAAGAAAGAAAAAGCACTGCCAGAGCACTCAGAGGGTATTTTTCCACTGCGCTCCTTTAATCCGGATCTAAGAAGATCCGGATCTAGGGAATGGGTACTTCCCTTAATCCGGATCTAGTAGATTCAGATTAAGGGAAGTACCCAATGTGTTTCCATGGGTGGTCTAGCACCCAATAGCAATGGGTGCTAGCCTCCCTGCCGTGGAAACACCGGAGCACCCATTTGGAAATCTGGATCTACCTGTCACCCCAGGTGTTTGGGGGGACAGGGGGTGCAATCTCCGAAGCGGCTCCAAAGCAGCTCTGAAGTCACTTCGAAGTCACTTCCAAGGATGTGCAAAATAGCTCTGGAGTGTCTTTGAAGTCTGTGCTGATCTTTGGAGTAAACTTCAAAGTGCCTTTGGAGTCACTTCGAAGTGACTTCAGAGTCACTTCGGAGTCACTTTGAAGTTCACTCCGAAGATCAGCACAGACTTCAAAGTGACTTCGAAGCTTAGGTTTTGGCGCTCCCCCCCAAGGGTGTCCCCTCCACCTAGCCCCCTCTAGATCCCATTGCCAAACTAACATGGAAACAGGGTCACTTTAATCTGGATTTTCTGGCTGAAGACCCCATTGTAGACCCCATTAATGGAGTCTACAGAAAATCCGGATTAAAGACCAAAAAGTACCCATGTGATCCGGATTTCCTGAGGCGCGGTGGAAACAAATGTGTCCCTAATGGGTACTGTGGTGGAAATGGGGTCATTCGGCTCTCATCCAAATGGGTCCTTAATGGGTACTAAAATGGGTACTAAGTGACCGTGGAAAAACAAGCAGAGAGTAATATATCACACTCTCCCTCCTGTGCCTTCCTACAAGAGGACAACAGGCATATGTGCTCCTGGGACCCACAGCTCATGAGCGCATAGGCCTGTTGCTTTAACATCTGATCTTGGCCTCTGGTTAATGCCTACTGAAATCAGGTGATAGCAGGACAGGAGAGAAAGGCTTCTGGGGAAGTGAGGGGAGTGGAAGGTTCATTTGCTGTACATTTTCATAAACAGACAACTTGGAAAAAATTATAGTGAAATTTGCAACCTGCAAATTAAGGACAATAAAGATAAAGACTGAACAATGCACCTATGGGATAAAGTTATTAAACTGCAAAGCAGGTTGCACCAGTAATACATACTCAGGCTAGATACACAATTAGGAGGGGAAGAAGAGAAATTATATTAGCTGATGGAGTCAGCAGAGGACAGATATCCCAGACGTAGGAACCAGGCTGTGCCTCTGGGTCTTTTAGAAATGTCTGAGCCATCTCACCCTAGCAGTAAAGCTCATAGTAGTTTAAGAATGCTTTACAACTTAAACAGACCCCAGAAAGCAATATGAAATACCGGAGACAAAATCCTGACACCATTAAAGGCCCTTACTGCTACTCTTTAACATGGATCAGTAATATTTGAGAAGCTGAGCAAACAGAGGATGGATTACAAAAGCCCTGGTCAAGTTCAAAAGTATGCAAGTGCGTGTCTTTTCTTGCCACTGGAAAATGCAGCTTTGGGGAAAGATTCCATTTAGCTCCCTGTAGCAACATGGGGGTGGGTTAGGTCATTCTCCTCCGACGCAGCCCCACTCTAAATGGCTGCCTTCATTTCTGAATTTCTACTGCCTCAAATAGAATAGAGTGGTTATGTTACTGAAGAATCCCCACTAGAAATAAAAGATGGTACCATTTGTCCATATATTGCAGCCCTCTTTCTGCGCTAGTCTAGCATGGAATGGCACGATCCTGTTCCTAGATATAGCCTGGAATAAGGCCCAGTGCAAAACGGGCTATAACCAGACACATCATTGCTCAAGAAGGGACATTCCTGCTATAGGCTTGCCTGTATTTTTGCTCCCTGCTGCTCCAAAGACCACAAAGCACCACATTGGTTAAGTCACATTACCCTTAACTTAAAAAAAAAAAACCACACAGGATAATAAATGACAACAATAAGGATTTTGCCAAACAGGAAAAACAGTTATAACAAAAGGTCACAGTAAGCCAAGAGCCTCATCAGCCACCAGGAAATGCCTGAGTATGCAAGATAGGATTCTGTACCTCTGAAAAACCGAAGAGAGGGACCTCCAGGGACAGACCACGTTCCTGAGCCGATCCCCAGGTGGATGTCAAATGGATCTCTGTGTGCAGATGTACAATCAGAAAAGCCAATATGCAGACCTCAGAAATAGGGAGAATTCCATGAGAGAGGGTGGTCATAAGAACCTAAGAGGAGCCCTGCTGGATCAGGCCACAGCCCATCTAGTCCAGCATCCTGTCGCACACAGTGGTCCACCAATTGCCCATGGGCATCTCAAGCAGAGACAAGGGCAAACCTTCTCCTGCCCTCAAATCCCAGCAAATGGCCTTAGAGGCCTCCTGCTTGTCCCCCCAGCCTGGAAGATGTACTTAGGCATCCATTCTAGTCGCCACTGATTCATCTGTCATCCATACATTTGTCTAACCCTACCTTAAAGCCATCTAGGCTGGCTGCTGTCACCACCTCTTCTGCCAGCAAATTCCCTAGACCGATGACCCTCTGGGTGAAGAAACACCTCCCCTTGTCTGATCCAACTCTCAGGTTGATTAGGTCCTTGTGGCAAAATCTTCAATTTGGTGCAGCGCTGGACTGACAACCAGCAAAGCAAATGAACTAATGTGTTTGTGGTACATGTCCAGTAATGTGTGTGCCTGCGTGTGTTTTGTGCATTTTCGTTGTAAAGCAAGGATTGTCCCACAGCATGATCTTCGCTAGACTACTTGCATCGCATCCCCAAGCTTGATTCTGATAAATCGGGTAAGGATCTCTAACGGTTCCATGCAAAAGCTGCCAGAAACCCAAGAGTTCACAAGAGTTTTTTGGTCTCTCCTCTTCAGATTTCAAGACTGTTCTTTCACCCTTTCAGCTCCTGTTTTTTTAAGCGCCTTGATTCACCCAAATGCCATCTCACCCGCCTACATACAGAGTATCACCAGCCTTACTGAGAGTGCTTAATATGGAAATAGAAACATATAGGCCTTTAATCTTGTTAAAGAAACCTTCATCTGTAAATCAAAGGACACTCTCTCTACCTGGGTGACTTGTTCTTGTATTACCAAAAGGAAGAGCGCCCCCTTCTGCTTGGAAAGTGTAGCATCGGCCAACCAAACTCGGGCGCTACAAAGCATGAACACCATAATCTGGATTCAAATTTCAAGCCCCTCCAAGATTAGCTCCAGGCAGCCCCATCGTGAAGTTAGGAGACCAGATGTTTAGATCCAGCTTAAAACTTCCTCTGGAAACGGGAAGTTTCCTTTGCATCCCTCGTCTGCAGTTTGGACACTAGGCTGAAACGACTGCCGGGCTCTGTTCACACCTAAGTTTTAATCTAGTTCTGGTCCACTTTCAGAGTAAGATAACGTATCATCAAAGTGACTAGTCAAGTTCTTTCCACTTTTATCTAACCCAAAGATGGATTTTTCTGAGTTAGATAATGCTGAAAGGAAACAGCTTGACGCTTTACTGATGGGTTCTCTCATTCCCATGAAGCCAGCTGGGTGACCTTGGGCTAGTCACAGCTCTCCTCTGAGCTCTCACAGCCCCACCTACCTCACAGGGTGTCTGGTGTGGGGAGAAGAATAGAAAGCTTTGTCAGCTGCTTTGAGTCCCCTGAAATGGGTGAGAAAAGCGGGGTAGGAAAGCCAACTCTTCTTCTTCTGAAAGTGGACTGAAGCTGGATTAAAACCTAAGTGTGAATGCAGCATTGGATTTCCCACCAAAAGCAACAAACTACTTCAAAAAAAAATTAGGGGCTATTTCTTTCTCTCTCTCTCTCATGCCATTTTCTGAGTATATCAACTTTTATATGTTGCCTGGTACACACACACAACCCTCACAGTTTCCATTATAATTACAGTAATTTAAAAAGCATGTATTAAGAGTGCTGAATACAGACAAATAAGCGGAATATAGAGACGAACATATAGCAGAGGGTTGCCCATTGGATCCCGGAAGTGGTAGTTGGGTACCATTGAGTCTTGACCGACTCCTTGTTGACTGCATGGGCACCTCTAGGCGGTTTCCACCGCAGAGACACCGAAGTGGTTCGCCTTTGCCCGCTTCCAGGGAGAAGTTGGGTATCGAACAGGCAACCCACTGCTTTCCAGTCAATTTGTTCCAGCACTGAACCAGCAAGGGCAAACCGCTCCTGTGTCTCTGCAAAGAAAACTGCCTACAGGTGCCCCATGGAGTTGCCTATGTCAGTTTGGTCTAGTAGACTCTTATCTGGGAATACGAGTATGACTCCACACTCCTCCATGAAGCCAGCTGGGTGACCTTGGGCTAGTCACAGCTCTCTTCTGAGCTCTCAGAGCCCCACCCATCTCACAGGGTGCCTGTTGTGGGGAGAAGAACAGATGGTTTGTCAGCTGCCCTGAGTCCCCCTTAAATGGGTGGGAAAAGCGGGGTAGAAAAACCAGTTCTTCTTCCTTCACGAAGCCAGTTGGGTGACCTTGGGCTAGTCACGGCTCTCTTCTGAGCTCTCACAGCCCCACCTACCTCACAGGGTGTCTGTTGTGGGGAGAAGAACAGAAGCTTTGTCAGCTGCCCGGGGAGCTGCCTATGTCAGTTTGGTCTAGTGGGCTCTTATCTGGGAATAGGGCTGTGACTCCACACTCCTCCACGAAGCCGGCTGGGTGACCTTGGGCTAGTCACAGCTCTCTTCTGAGCTCTCACAGCCTCAAAGGGAATTCTATTGCGGGGACAACAGAAAGCTTTATCAGCCACTTTGAGTCCCCTTCAAGGGGTGAGAAAATCGGGGCAGAAAAGCCAACTCTTCTTCTTCTTCTTCAGCAGCAACACCCAAACGCCCAGCAAGTAAAAGGAAAGAGTTACCTGGAGTGGAGAATAAGCCGGGATGAAACAGGAGGAGGAGGAACCCTGAGCGCGCACCCACAGCACCCACGGCGGTATGGAAAGCAGCGAAGGCGCCTCGCCTTCCTCCTCTGCCCTCCCGGGCGCGTCCTCTGAATTCTGCGATCGAGGAATTCTGCTCCGCCTGGGAGATCGTGGGAAAGCGGTGAGTGCGCGATCCTACACGAGTCTCTCCTTCCTGGTTTTCTGACTCAGCCTGAGCCTGTTTCCTGTTTCAATGGGAGGGGGGAAGAACTTGCAGGAGGAGGAGGAGGAGGAGGAGGCGTTCCGTTTGGAGTTGCGCTGCGCTCAGGTTACGCACAGCCGGCAGCAGGTGAGCGGAGCGACCCACCACTTGCGTCTGGAGGGGGCGCAGGAGGGCAGGAAGCGGCTTGGGGAACCTGCTGCCCAAGGAGGACGATCTGGAAGGGGAGCCAGGAGCCCTTGGGAGCCGCCTGGGAGCGAAGAGCCTCCTCGCTTGGAAGGAAGAGCAAACAACGCTCGGAGGAAGGAGAAGTTGGCTTTTCCACCCCGCTTTTCTCACCCATTTAAGGGGACTCAAAGCGGCTGACAAAGCTTCTGTTCTTCTCCCCACAACAGAACACCCTGTGAGGTAGGTGGGGCTGTGAGAGCTCAGAGGAGAACTGTGACTAGCCCAAGGTCACCCAGCTGGCTTCATGGAGGAAGAGGAGGAAGAGTTGACTTTTATACCCTTTTATCACTCTTAAGGAGACTCAAGGTGGATGACATCCCTTGTTCTTCTCCCCACCACAGGCACCCTGTGAGGTAGGTGGGGCTGTGAGAGCTCAGAAGAGAGCTGTGACTCGCCCAAGGTCACCCAGGTGGCTTCGTGGAGGAGGGCGGAATCAAACCCGGTATTCCCAGATAAGAGTCCGGCTCCCACACCACCACAACAAACTGGCTCACGCGGCTGGGCCCACAATCATGCGCAGGCCTGCGTCTTCGTCCACGCACCCACCAGCTACACACTTGCCCTGAGGGTGGTCGGAAACCCAGGCCCAGAGGGCTTCCGCTGCAGCTGTGAGGTGGGTGGGTTGTGGTGTTCAGTCCTGGGGCTTGTTGTGATTCATCCATTTGCCCAAGCTGAACTAGTTGCCCAGCCAACGGGAGAGACTGTTTTCCCGTTGAAACATGTTGCTGCTGTGAGGAAACCAGAGTTCAGGAGCCGGTCATTCTGCCCCACAGGCGGACCAGACTGGCTTTCAGTAGGTACGTATGAGGCACTGGCTAAGTGCAACAGGCCGGCGGTTGTCCGCCCTTCCTGTTTGTCCACCCCAAGACTGTGGCTGCCACTGCTGCTGGTAGAACAGGAAATGCCGGTTCAAAAGCCTTGGCACGCACAAGATAGGTGTGGGGAGGCCGGCTTGGTCCTCCTGGCAACATGCCGGGTTTCCTCGTCATCGGGCAGAAGGATCGGCTGTTGTGAAACGCCCACGGTTCAAACTAAAGAAGCTGCCCAAAGCGATGTTAGGAGTGGAACAGATTTTCCAGACACAAGCGGACAGGGGCCGAGTTGTGGTGAAAGGGATTCTCCCCTCCCCCTAATCCAAAGAACCCAAAATATAAACACGTAAATAACAGCTATCTCATGCTTCATGCCAAAGAAGTTGGCTTTTCTACCCCACTTTTCTCACCCATTTAAGGGGGCTCAAATCGGCTGACAAAGTTTCTATTCTTCTCCCCGCAACAGAACACCCTGTGAGGCGGGTGGGGCTGTGAGAGCTCAGACGAGAGCTGTGACTAGCCCAAGGCCACCCAGCTCCCTCACCCATGGGGGGAGAGCAGAATCAAACCCGGTATTCCCAGATAAGAGTCCACTCCCTAAACACTAGACCAAACTTGGAAAGGCATGGGAGGAGTTGATGGGAGGTCAAATTCTCCGCGTCTTCCTCCAAAACTCCTTTCCTCCTATGCCAGTTTGTGGGATACCCTTTTCTGGCATAGGAACAGGGCAGCTAGCCATATTTGTAGCTAAAAACCAGGCAAGAGCTAATAAAATGCTGTGGAGTGTCCTCCAATGCTGGACCAGCGTGACAAGCAACATGTGTGTGTGTGTGTCTCTCCAGATGCAGGTTAAAACCCACAGTTCTGCTGGGACTATACTGGGCATGCCACATGTATCCATGCCATTCCCAATATAGTCCCAGGATATTTGAGGCAATATCTGAAAACACTGCTGTTGCCAAGAAATCCGGCATCGGTGCCCGATTTCCACAACAGCAGTCGTTTTCCTCCATCTACTCTACTGGTTCCCCGCGTTATTGTTCCTGATCCAAATAACCAGATGCTAGCGGTGTGTGGGGAAAATAGAAAGAGAAATGGGCAGGTCACTTTGCTGACATCCATGTATTCGGAACAGGACCAGGAACAAGAGTCCTGGCATACACAGATATGAGCCCAAGGCAACTCTGAGATCTAATGAACATCTAAAGAAGATCCTGCCATTGCCTTCTGCCACCTGAAGGCACGCCAGGTGAGTGGCAGGTCACTGCTGTTTCCACCAGCCTGTCTGATGACAGGTTTGTGGATGTTTTCAGAGGCAGCCATCTAGGGCCTTGTACACATAAAAGTGTAGCAGCCAGATGTCTTAAAAATAAATCACCCTGCGATGTCAGCCTTCCCATTTTCCCAAAGGTCTAAAGGCGGCTGCCACATAATCCGCAACCTCTTGGCGCCAGAGGGAAAGCTACTGATTGTTCTCTTTGGGCAGGCTCCCGCTGCGCAATTTACTCTGGGGTTTAATTCGGGTCTTTTGAATCAGCAGTGAGCTGTGTTTTTTTGCGTCTCCACTGGCAGCTTCTTATGCAGACTTGCAGGGGACAAACCCCCTCCCCTCTTGCTTTTCCATCATACCCATGACTTCATGGGGCAGGGATCCAAGCCCCACCCCCTACATAAGCCCAATTCATATCCTGATGGGGAAGCAGAGAGGGAGTCCAAAGGTGTGGGTGGAAGGGAGGGGGTGGGGGTGCAGGATGGAAACCTGGCAGTAGAGTCCATCTTTGCCAATCAGAGGGATGAAGTAGGCACCAGCTTTGCACAGCATTGGCACAGTGCAAAACGGCAGGCATTTAAAGTAAAATCAGACTCTCTCTGCTATGGTCTGATATCTCATTACACTGTATTGTCTGATCTCTCGTTACACTGTAAATGGCTCACTCTCACACTTTCAGCCATGCCCGATCCTTAGCACGTAATGGGGAGAGAGAGAAAAGGGGAGAAAATCACAGCTTATTATTAGATTAGGGGGAACTGAGGAGAACACTCCTAAATCATGGTCCCCCCCCCAAAAAAAAAACCCCACTTGCATTCCCATTGCTAAATAGTGAGGATTATTTCTAAATCCAGCAGCCGAGACTTTTTATCCGAATACAGATAATTTGCGTTTCAGGACCTTTAATCCTCAAAAATTGCGGATTCCTCTGATCCTTTGGGAATGCTCAGCTCTGAAATGAATTCAAAGCTCTTTAAATTTTAAATGGGAATGCATCCTTTGAATGTTAATTTTCAGTGCTTCAGCAGGACTGGCTGACACATTTCTATCTCTGGTACAGGCCTTTCAGCTCATACTGGTGAAATCATTTGATTTTGCTGCTTTAAGATCCTTTCCCTTTCCACTCCCTGTCTTGTTATAAAAAGATTACAGTTTCCTCAGGAGAGATTTCCCCTTATTGTGTTTGTCTAGTGTTCAAAACAATAGCCACTTCTGAGGAACCCCGTTACATACCTGCCTGCTTGCCATCAGAAAGACTTCAGAGTGACGCATGTTCTACTTGAAGAAGCAAGCTAGTGGACCCATAATACTTAATACAAATCCTTTGAGCCTTCCTTATCAGTATAATTCTATGTGATTAGTCGCTCCTCTTTTTGCAGTTAGGACTAGATCAACAATTAGCACCTCAAAGACTCCCTGTCCTTACAGAACAGGGCTTGAGACGGCTAGAATATCAATAGTCATCACAGGTCTAAAATGGGTAGAACAATTATATTGGAACAAAACATTGGTACAGATATACACTGTTGGGAGCAGAAGAGCAATACCTGCATGAATGGCGCCATCAAAATCCCAACTTGCTCTGTAGAAGCTGCAAAAGAAATGTGTGGGATTATGTATAAGTGCCCACAGGGCATTGATGGACAGCAGGAAAGGTGAATTCCGCATCACCTTCTAACAGCTGCATCTAGTACTCTCAATCTTCCACCTCCCCATCCAGTTCTTTTGATTGTCGGACCCCACTGGGGAATAGCTCTAGTTCAGCAGAAAAGCAACCTGCCAGAAAAGAGGTTGCTGGTTCAATCCACGGCCTCTCCCTGGACGTGAAAAATGGCCAACCATTTCTCCATCTCTTCCAGGAGAACTAGACAGAGGTGCCCATGAGGCGTCCATGACTCAATGGTACCAAATCACACCAACGCTGATAACCTCTGCTGGCAACCTTTATTAAGACCTTCCTTACCTCTTAACCGCCTGTCTCTCTGCACTCTGGGGTGTCTGTGGGACATTTTGGGGTGCAGTTCTAACCTCCTCCTCAATATCTGTAACAAATTAACAGTATTTCCTGAGATACATCCACAATTGCCAGTGCCTCACTTAATGGACCCTTGGCTCAGTCACTACTGCATTTCACATAACCCCTGGCATTTAAAATGTTTGATTGTTCTTTCCCTCCACATGAGATGTACTGACATGGAAGGTCCTTGACAGTTTGCCACGGAATATTTAGAAAAAATAAACTTTAAAAAGGATGCAAGGTGATTTTAGGAATTTTTCTTTAGGAAAAAAAGTGAGTCCTATATGTCAGGAAACACAGTAACATCATACACTGAGACACTGTATCTGCATCCGGGAAGAGACAGGAAGGTGCAGAGACCAACCTGTGTCTCCACACACAGCCCGGAAGATGCCTTAATCTAAATTGCCACCCTGCCGCATCCAGGTTCTTCCACAGGTCAGTGTGTGGAGACACCTGATGCCATGGTGAAGAAGGCAATCTTCTGAAGAGAGCAATTCCCTCCCCCATCTCCTTGGGCGACTTGAGTGGGCATCATGCTTCTCACCTGGCATCTTGCAGGTGCAACATCAGAAGCTGCACCTGTGGGAAACCATCATTAGTGGAGACCTGGCCTTCCAATTAACTACAGCGATATAGTGTGAACGGCCAGCCTGGAGGGCCAATGTGATGTCCTCCTGACTAGCATCTGGTGCATGGTCAGACACTGCCATGGTGACCCAGCAGCTCAGCGTGACCACACATCCACAGTCCTGCAGCCATGCCCCCTTCTCAGCAGTCTACAGCTGGATCACTCCAGGTGAGTTGCAGCAGTCACTGGGTGCAGACAGAATAACCCAGCAGGCGGTCTGGATTACTCCACAAGGTAAGTGAACTAAGGCCCATTGTTTTACCCTGCAGCTTTAAGAGAGACTGAGAAGAAGAAACCGAATTCATAATATCTCCAAATGAATAAAGTAGACTTGCAAACAATCATTATCTGGCTTTACTCAAGAATTTTATGTTGTTTTTATACCAGGTTGTATCTAAGGCCATGGTCAGAGCATTTCTAACCAGGTAGGGTGTAAAAATCTGGCATTCCTTTAATGAAAATACATTATGCTGCTCTAATGAGAGAAATAGCAATATTCTGAAATTCTGCATCCTGTTACTGCTGAATAGTGTACCTCCCATGAACCAGAGGGTGGAGGAAAGGACTCCCCTTTCTGTTACTGAACTTTGTCCTGTGCAGGGAGAAAGAGGTTTAAACAGCAAACCAAAGCAGCCATGACTAGAATATTGTCAATTCAAACTTGGGGGGGGGGGGGAGGGGGGAATAATTTACAGAAAGAGCTGAACTATGGACCTTCAACATCAGCTGGAGAAAGGTTTTTAATCAAGATTCACTTTTACTAAAATAAGGTGTTCTTAGCTTCCCCGACTCCCATCAGTAGAAATTCGTTTAGGCTGGGTTTTGTATAGGTCTATTGGTAGAGACAAGCCCCAACCCAGCCAAAAGGGCAGCATAGTTCAACATTAGTTTTTAAGAACAGATTCATATGCCTGTTTGCGCCAAAATATTGAGGAATAATTTACAAGCACAGACAGTTCACGGGGAAACAATGTATTTTTCACTTGATAATGCAGTAAAAATGACTTATAAACAGAAACTGCACAACAGTTAATTAATTTTGAATTAATATATTATATAGGAAGCGGGCAGAAAGTGGGAAGACCATAGGCAATATCCAGAGTCTTTGATTTCTTTGATATCAGGAAGGTTCTTTCCCAGAATGTGCTAACGTTGAAAAGTCCAACTGGGTTTCTAATGCAAGTGAAAATTCTTTTTCTAGTAAATCATGCAGGCAGACTCCATCGTGAGAATAAACCCAGTTTTTTCCAGTCCAATCATAACGTTTGGGTCCACTATGGAAACAAAGAAACAAACAGACAAATAAAAGACACTCAGGGAAAATAAATCAAATTTAAATAGCTACTTAGTACAGTGAAGGAGTTTTTAAGGTAAAAACATGCAAACTTCAACAGCAACCCTGAAAGATATCTGAAGAGACCAAACAGTGATCGCATGTTCAGCAAACACTGATCCTCAGAGGGCAAAAACTCAAGGCTGATGATAAAATACTTCCAGGGCTAGGTGTGTATTGACTGACGCAAGTGTTGTGGATTTCAAACCACAGTAAATTTTAACTGCCTCCCTCATCCCTGCCATTCCAATCAGTGGAATACTGTGTAAAGTAAAAGCCAAAACGACTTGTGTGTAACCTGTGTAACCTACTAGAAGTGTGTCATCCACCACCACCACCACCACCACCCGGTTAGCAGTAAGAGTGCATCTATCTTACGGACTTGCTTTTAGCCACATAACAGAAACCTGGGGCCTATTCACACTTAGGCCTCTGGTATGCAATCAGGACAGCTCTGATACAGTTCTGGTAGAGAGTATCTGTACCAGAGCTGTCCTTATTGCATATCAGAAGCCTAAGTGCAAATAGGCCCCTGGTGAATTTCTACCATGGGTGTTTTTCCACTGTCACTAGAAGTACCCATTAATGGATACAAAAATGCCATTACGTAGCCATTAATGGGTACTTTTAGTGACAGTGGAAAAACACCCCAATTCTCAGACCAGCATGAAATCACTGTCAAAAGGTTTTAACCATGTGACTGGGTAAAAGGACCGCCAAAAGGATTAACCGTTTGATTTGCAAAGTGTGTGACATAGCCTTTCACAAAAATAATTTTCACGCAGATTTTTCATGTGAGCCAGTCGTGGGCCCACGCCCGTTGTGTCTGGGCTGGGTTAAGGATAAGCAAGAGGACTAAAGGGAAGAGGTAGAATTAATGATCAATGGGACACTGTTTCTCCATGACTCACAAGTGGGTCATGACCTGTACTTTAGGGAACCCTGCTATAAAGGGTATCAAAACCTGTTTACATGCACACATAAATACATCTGAGAACTGAAAATGAGTACAACTCAGTGAGTCAGTGTTCTCTTTGCACACACACAGACCCTAGGCCCAACTCCTCCATCTTCAAAACACTCAAGTGCCACTGCCTGTCTTAGATAGATACTGACTTAGATAGATCACTGGTCCAGTCCAGTGCAACATCTTGATGTAGACTTCTTACTCCAGTGGGACCACCTTTTGAAAATGCCAAGCATAAAACCCATCAGCCCCATCCAAAATGGGCAATGCTCAGACACAATGGAAGCAAGAGGTTCACTCGTTGCTCTTTTGCCTGACTGCAGGCTTTCTTTCCATGAACATCTGGCTGGCAACTGTGAGAACAGGAGAGGCCTTTGGCCTGATCCAACAACATTCTTCACTGCCTCACATTTGGTGAAACTTGGGATTCTCTTTGTTATTCTTCTCTTATTACAAAAAGCAAGCAAATGGTTCTTCACTGAGAAACGCTGAAAGCCCGTGAAGCAGAAACTTGATTTTCATGGTAGAAGGTAATTCTATCTCAAATGATGAAGTATTTAATCAGCCAAAACAAAAATCCACAGGACGGAAAGCAAGCACTCTTTGAACCACATAAGCTATGCAATACTGTTGTGTTACTCTGGGAGACTTGGAATAAAATTACTTTCAATCTGCTTCATGAATGCTACAAGTTGGAGACTTGATAAAAGATTCTGGAGAGAAACAAGAACATCGCCTTATCTCTAGGGTGTTTTTCCACTAGCACTAAGTACCCATTAGGGACCCATTAAGGACCCATTAGGCTCAGAGCAGGAAGATCCCATTTCCACTGCAGACCCCATTAAAGTTGCATTTGTTTCCAGCAGTTCTAGGGAAATCTCCCATATCGACCTGCCCGTGCCTTAAGATCAAGTGGCGAGGCCCTCCTGGTTGTCCCACCGCCTTCAACAGTGAGGTTGGTGGGCACCCGGGAGAGAGCCTTTTCTGTGATGGCCCCCAGACTGTGGAATAGCCTCCCCCTTGAGGTGCGTCAGGCCCCTTCCTTATATATATTTAGGAGGGCAGTAAAGACGCACCTCTTTGCCCTGGCCTTTGACTAAGTTGTTAATGTTCCCTCCCCCAGTACAGACATTATCATTTTAAACATGTTGTATATTGTTTTATATGTACGGAATTTTTAACGTATTTAATGTGCATTCTGATTTAATCTGTTGTTTTAAAGTTGTAACCCGCCCAGAGACCTTCGGGTATGGGGCGGGATATAAATGTAAATAATAAATAAATAAATAAAATAAATCCAGATTGAATGGGTTCTTGAAGACCTATAATCCAATGGGGTCTTCAGGCATCAAATCCAGATTATAGGGAACCTGTTTCCTCTACAATTGGACAATGGGGTCTAGAGGAGGCTTCGAGGGGCACCCATGGGGTGGGGGTGCCCCAAACTCAAAACTCTGAAGTCCCTCCAAAGTTGCCTTCAGAGATTAGCACAAGCTCCGAAGATAACCCCTTGCAAGAGCAATGCCGCTTCTAAGGCTCTGGAGGATCTTTGAAGTTAGCGGCAGATCACTCAGGAGATTCTACGGAGCCGTCTACAGAGATTGCAGCCCCTGTCCCCCCAAACACCTGGGGTGACAGGCAGACCCCTCGTGGGTAGATCTGGATTTGCACATGCGTGCTCTGGCATTTCCACAGCAGGCAGGCTAGCACCCATTGCTATCAGGTGCTAGACCACCCGTGGAAACACACTGGGTACTTCCTAGATCCAGATTAAAGGAGCTCAGTGGAAAAACACCCCTAAACTCAGTAGTTAACAGTCTGATGGAGAAATCCTTCTGAGTGCCTCTAATATAAAAACATTCATGTGCGAGTACACCTAATGTAGTCATCCTTTACTGTGAACAATGTAAACGTTTGTGAGTTTCGTCCATCTGTAGCTGAAAAATTGCAAAGGATTTTGTTATCTGTGACTCACGTAGTCATGGGTTAGCTGTGGATATTGGCACTTTTCCATACTTTTTTTCATGGTATGTGTGCTGAACAGGGTGTGTTGGATAGTTCAGAGTCCTGGCCCTGCTTACAGTTCTAAGCTCTGCGTCTCTGCTGACTTTGGACAACTGTTGTAAGTTCTGGCCCTGCTGATTTAGGCTTTTCCAAGACACACTGAAAGTCAGTTGCAGCTACTTGACAGTAACTTTTACATTTTGGGTACCATCTGGAGTAAGGCGCATCTTTTTTCTATGGTGATTTCACGATGCATCCTTCCCACAGGGATAACAATCAAATATTTGAGAACCTGCAGTTTGGACAACTTGTAGAATCATCACCTTGGGTGAATAATGAGGTCTACCTGAAGGGTCCTGAACTGGCAAAAATTGTGAAGAAACTTTGTAGTTATAGGTAACATGCATTTCAGTATTTTTAATTCCATGATTTCCACTTTTTTATTCCATGATTTACACAGCAAAATGTTCTCATCCAACCGAAGTCACAGCTAGTGAAGACTCAATAGCAGTACAGGGTACCTTACTGCTAAAATTATTAGGCACCAGTTTCTATCATTCCTTGATGAAACCTGGAGATTCCATGATATCTCAAATAATCATTCAGCAGAACTTTTCAGAGCGGCTCCAGTCATCAGCCTCCAAATATTCATTGACCGAGCCGTCTGAAATCTAAATGCATGCTTTTGCTTTTACTGAATTGTTTCATCTTGCAAACCACCTTGTGATATTTCTACCATAATCAAATGTGACCTGGGAAATGAAGCTATCAAATTCAAAGCAAGAAGATTGTTGACATCACTTTTTTGGTCATCATAATCTAATATACTTGCTTACCTGGTTGGAGAAGACAGCCATATCTGTTTGTTTGGGGTCTGTTTGTTGATAACGTAAGTTCCCATGTTTCCACCTAGTTTAACTGTTAAAACTCCAGTCTACAAAACAAACAGGAGAGCCCCTCAAAAAAAGGTTTGTGTTTTTCAACATTATAGCAAACATACAGCAATTATATTTAATATTGCAAAAGGTACATATTTGGGGAGCTTTACTCCTCTCCCTCCCCAAATTAAAAGACAGATGGATAAACAAGCAAAGCAACCAACAAGCCTTCTGTTCTTCTCCCCACAACAGAACACCCTGTGATATGGGTGAGGCTGTGAGAGCTCAAAAGAGAGCTGTGACTAGCCCAAGGTCACCCAACTGGCTTCATGAAGGAATGTGGAATCAAACCCAGTATCCCCAAGTAAGAGTCCAGCTCCCTAACCACTAGACGTCAGCAAAGTAGCAAACATATTCCTTCTATATTATCTAACCCAGAAAATTCCCTTTTGGGTTCGATAATGCATAAAGAAAACGGCTAGCCATTTTGCCGATCTGTCTCCTCAACCTGAAGGTGGAACGAACGTGGATTAAAGTGTAGCCATAAATGAGGTCCTTAGCTGCGATAGCCTTTCTTTCCCAGTCCTAAGTTGAAGTTTCCCCAGTGTTGCATTAGTTAATTGAAAATCCTTATTTGACTTAATTTTTTTCTTCTTATTGAAGCACATCTGTGATGTAATGAAATCATTTCTTAAGGTTCTCAGGAATCAAGAAATGAACAAAACTGAGAAACCTCACTGTAAAGATATTTCCCACAGCACTAAAACTTCATTAAGGTTTACTGATGGATCTGACATTATTTTCAGGCCTCTACTGTTTGTTCATACTATGAACAAACAAGGCATGTTCCTACTATTTTTAAAGTAAACAAATATTTGCTACAGTTTTTCTTGTATGCATGAAAAGGGGCATGAAAGAACATTTCACTATAGTAAACCTAAAGACCATTGCATTCCTAATGTAGGTTTCCGGAGTGGAAAACATATGCAAACACAAAGGACCATCTGAGGAGAAAGGATTAGGAATACACAGTGAAACAAAGAAATTTATATGCTAATTCCTGATCACTCTTTTACAGGAAAAAGTAGAAGCAGCATTATTTTAAGAAACTTTGAAAAACATTTCACTTTTATGGCTATTTTGGTAGCATGGGTATTAATGATTCCGACTAACAGGATTAATTTTAGATGTGATTCTACTTCCACCTCAAATTAGCACAAATGAGCTTAGTTTTGTCGTTGCCATGTGTTCCAAATGTGCCATCTTGTGGCCATATTCAGCAATTAACTATTTACTCTCAAAAGGTATGCAGGAATATTTTTAAATACAGCCACCATTGTTTAATTTGATGATTCTTTTAAACAATGATCATGAAATGTAATTTTCCTTGTATAATCCTTCTTAGTATCATGGTCTTGATTTAAATGATTGATAAGAACATAAGAGAAGCCCTGCTGGATCAGGAATGTGAATGCTAATACATGCCAAGGGGAGTTCAGCATTCCCGTCCCCTGGAACTTCTCCGCTGTTTTGCACTGCATAGTAGCCTTGTGGAGAAGGGCAGTTTGTAAAAAAGAACCGCTCAAAAAAGGTTGGGACTATCAGGAACCTCATCCAGGTTCTCCACAACACCTGCAGATACTAAGAAGTAGGTGAGTCCAGTGTAAAAAGGGCAGGGAACTCACCTATTTGGGAAATGTGTCTGCTGCCATTTATACACCCTCTGTCAATAGGACTGCATTGCACAGACAGTGGTCATGTTTTCTGGACAGCTGAGTTGCTCGTACCTTTCACGTGGGCTTGCTAACTCCTAAGTCAGTGGTTCTCAACCTGGGGGTCGGGACCCCTTTGGGGGGTCAAACTACCCTTTCAGAGGGGTCGCGACGAGTCTCCCGCCGCCCTTCCCTCCCACCTCCCAGCTGCTCCACCCCCACGGTTGGGGGTCTCCACAACATGAGGAACTCCATTAAGGGGTCGCGGCATTAGGAAGGCTGAGAACCGCTGTCCTAAGTAAATGTAGGTGCTGCGGAGAGCCTGATGTTGTTTGTAGAGTGGAGTGGATTGTTTTTATGAACTGCAGTTTGGCACAAAGCAGCTGCATAACGGTTTCTGGGAGCCAAACCACTGTGCTACAAAGGGGCTGACTGTAATGTGGCTTATTAGCAGGACCTTATCCAAGCAGAAACTGAAAAACATATTGGAACTGCTGAGGTGGAAATGCTAAACTGACTATCCTGGAATATGGTAAAGCTAATTTCCTGAGCACAGGAATGACATGGCATGGTGAGGGGAACAGTGTGACGACAGCAGTGGCAGGTCTTTGCCTGGCCCTGGCTCTGATTCTGGCTGAAACAATCTCAGTATTTGGATTATCTTAGTACAGACTAGTCCCTTCTCAGCCAGGCAAGTCTGTGGAAAAAACAGATCCCTACTTTAGGTGTTACCACAGCCTAAAGTGCAAACTTTTTTTGCAAGCTGACTAAGACATTCCTTGTCTGAGAAGCTCAGGCCTACTAACCCATCACAGTGACCGGATGGTTCCAGATGGATGGTTGAGGGATATTTTATTGTTCTGAAATATGCAGTCTTGAAAAACCTGTCCTAAAAAAAATGCAAAGTATCCCATGTAGGTTGTAAGTTTCTAAGACTGCGGCAAGTATAAACTGTGCATGCTATACATGTCTGCACATATTTCCGTAATTTAAAAATGTTCTAGAATTCTCAAATGGCAAAACGATCTTTATCTGCCACAAAAATAGGCATTTTCTTACAGAAGGATTCTAAAGGTGCTGCACAAAGAGAAGGCCAAAGCATATTTATAAAAAACAAAAATACCCTAAAAAGATAGGACTGTAGGATTAAAGGGCAAAGAATAACCAATTTACCGCGAATGAGACATCATAATCTGCAGAAGTAAAAGGCTTGTCTCCTAGATCCTCAAAGAAATCTGTTAATGATTCCAGAGTTTCTTCAGCAAGTTTCTCATATTCAGTATCATCCAGGGAGCTGCAATTTGAAGATGTTGGTCACAAAACAGAATTAAACAGTTTATTTTTACTGTTTATTTAAAACATTTATTTCTACATCTTTCCACAACCCCTAAAAATCTCAAAGTGGTTTACAAATCAGTATAAAAAGAAGGATAAAATAGTGCTAGAAAAGGTAGAAAGAACCAGCAGTCAAGCTTGTAAGAGGGACATCTAACAAACTAGGATTTTTCTATACCAGTGCACAGGACATGGGTCCAATGAATACTTACCTGCTCTTGCCGGTAAGTAGGCAAGATCCTTGAACCGATTATTAAACAGCATGTATGCAAGCACTTAGACGGGAATGCAGTAATTAACCAGAACCAAAGGGATTTATTACAAACAAATAATGCCAGATATCTTACTTCCCTTTAAGACAAAGTTGGGCCCCTTCCAGATTAGCAAATAAAATCTGCACTATTAAAAAAATCCACAGCTTACCTGCTGCGAAGTGAAGGTCTGGCGTCCAGACTGCAGCAGCCCCTGTAGCTTCCTGCTCAGGGCGTTGCAAGACTTCCGTGTGGCACGCGCGGTCACATGGGGTGAGGCGTGCGTCATGTCAGATGGGGTAGCCAATGGGAGCTGAGCTGCAGTCTCAGCTCTCATTGGCTCTTCTTGCCGTCCTCTCCAGACTGGCGGGAAGTTCAAATTTACTTAGTGCTGCGCAGCGAGTGCTGCTATATCAGCATTAAGTAAATTAACGCAGTATAAAGTGACGACACTGCAAAGTATCGGCCGTCATGTGTAATGGCTCGAACGTGTCTGCGCATTCCGATGCGGTCGCAGACTTACCGGTTGGGTCAATCAGGGAAATGTTGCAGCCATTGTGTATATGACAAAGTGTCTCATTCCATCTTTATTAAAAATTCATCAAATAAGGAATTGTGAAGGCAACTATCATGTGAATTCATAACTGGCTTAGTGACTGCACTCAAAGTGGCCATAAAAGGCTTCACATCCAATTGGAAGGATGTCTCGCGTGGGGTGTCACAAAGCTCTGTCCCGAGCCCAGTGCCGTTCAACATTTTTATACATGAGGAAGCTGAGGGAATGCTGGCAAAATCTGCAGATGACACAAAGCTAGAAGGGGTTGCTAACCCCAGGGAAGAGAGGGGCTCAAAAAAGACAGACAGGCTTGAATGGTGGGTTGAAATCAATGGAACGGTATTCAACAGGGAGAGATGTAAAGTCCTACATCTTTGTAAGAAAAAAACAAACAAATCCAGAAGGGGAGGAATCTGGCTGAGCAGCACATGTGAAAAGGACCTGGGGGAACCAGCAGATCACAAAATCTGAACATCAGTTGACTGTGTTGCAAAAAAAGGCAAACACCATCCTGGGATGTAATGCGAGGAGCACAGAGTCTAGATCACAAAAATTAATTGTCCCCCTTTACTCTACTTTGGTCAGATCCCCATGTAGATTGCTGGATCCAGTTCTGGGAACTTTAGTTTTAAAAAGACTTTGACAAACTGGAGCATGCTCAAAGGGGAGCTACCAAGATGGTGAATGGTCTGCTCACCATGGAGGAACAGTTCAATGAGTTAGGCAATTCAGCCTGCAGGAAAAAAGACTGACAGGAGGCATGATAGCTGTCTTCAAGCATCTGAAGGGCTGTCACACCACAGTCTTATTCTCACTTGCACATGGAGAAAGGACTAGAAGCAATGGAATGAAACTGCAAGGTATATTCAGTTTAGTTATTAAAAAAGCTTTCTAGCACTAAGGGCAATCTGGCAATGCAATAAATTGTCCCAGGAGGTGGTAAGCTCTCCTTCATGTAAAGTCTTCAAGCAGAGGCTGGACAGCCACCTGTCCAGGATGGTTTAGTGCATACAGCATTATGCAGAGAGTTGGACTTGACACTAGACTTTTCAACTCTGTGGTTCTGTGATCCTTTGTTTAAAAAGTACTACGCAAACTACTTACTACATTAAACAAGCAGTGGTAATAAATCCAATACATTCACATGTGCCCCAAACACACGAGTAATAAACTCATAACATTCAAGGGTCTGCTGAATGAAAAGAAGAAAAAACATAGCTCAGAAGTGGCAGTTAGTTGAAACTCAATTTGCCATGATTTGCTGAGCAAATTAGGCAGCTATCTGAATAATTAAATAATTGATTATATCAACATACATATTTATAAAATATTTGAGAACAAAAAAGATTCAGATTTTTATATAATGCACAATGTTCTTCAAGCATATCTTAGAAAAGAATATGCATAAAAGAGAAGGAAATGTTATTTCTAAGATAACACTTAATGACATGCTTTTACTCAATCAGCCAGAATGTTTTTTAAAAAAATTGGTTACACAATAGCATCTTTTAAATCTACTTAAACAAGTAACTGACTAAACATTTCATAACAAAATTGAATGGGATTTCTTTTAAAGATATAAACAAACTTGGAATGAAATTATGTTGTTTTGTCACTCATTCATTCATGTGGCTCCATGGACCACCACCTCTTGAAGTCTACCCAAGCTCATGTTCCTTGTTTCTATGACACTATCCACCCATCTCATCCTTTGATGTCCCCTTCTTTTCCTTCAATCCTTCCCAGCATCCATGTCTTTTCCTATGAATCCTGCCTTCTTATTATGTGCTCTTCAGCATCTATCCTTCCAATGAATGAGTACTATGGTATACTTTCTTAACTGGTTCCACTGTCAGACTGAGTTTGACTCCCAGCCTGCTTTCGCACTTGGCTTCCCATCCGCTGGGTGGGAAAAGTGCGTTAGCAACTAATGTGTACGAGGGTTCACACCGGGGATTCATGTCTGATCACCAGCAGAGTGCTGCCATCTTGACTGGGGAGCCTGGTGTGCCAGCACGTGCACTATCACCGTTGTGACACTGATGCTCTGCACAATCGCAGTCATGTTTGGAGATAGGGTTAAGTGTGAGTGTAGTGCACGATTTTGTGCACAACCGCTAGTTGACGACAGGTTAACATCTGGGCAGGCAGGAGGTGTTTCTAGGTTGTAAATGCCTCCTGCAAGTGAAGATGTACCTGCCTAGATGCTAACCTATCACAAACTATGCGGTCAAGTGTGAATTGGTCTAGGTTTGCATACTGAACAGGTTGGTATGCTGTGAACTGCATAGAACTGCATACAAATCCACTAACGAGAGCTGGGTTTGTAAGGACCAACACATCAGAAGCCTGGTCCTCTATAAAGGTGGGCGCAGGTGAGTGATGGAGATTACACACACCACTCATCTGCCACGCTTGCTGTCCTCGCTCTGTTCACTTCCGTTTCTAGCTCACTTCACAACCCGGAGGGAATAGGGCCACACAGGCTTTCTGGTGACATCACTGAGTGGTCCCCTGCGATCCCAGGCTTTGCCTCTGCCCCTATCAAGTTTGTATGGGACAAAAATGCCCGGTGCAGGATTGGCAACTGATGTACAGGAGGGTTAGGAGCAACAAGAGGAAGGCTTTTTTCATCTAGAGGGCCATCGGACTATGGAACCTGTTACCAGAAGAGGTGGTGAGAGCAACCAGGCTTGATAGCTTTAAGAATGAGTTAGGCAATTTCAAAAAGGACAGATGTATCAATGGCTACTACAACTGATTCCATAGGTTCCTCCTCCCAATTGCAGAGACTAGGCAGGATGCCTCTAAAGGCCATTTGCAGCGAGTGGAGAGCGTGGAAAGTTTTGCCTTGAGAATGGCCATGGACAACTGGTGGGTGACTGTGTCAGACATAATCAGCGCTGTGGCCTGATTCAGCAGGGTTTCTCTTAAACCATTGGTGGCGAACCTTTTGAGCTCGGTGTGTCAAAATTCGCAAGAAAACCTAGCTTAACTCGGGTGCTGTGTCACTTCTAGAAATATCCATAATTTTGTGATAATTTGTAGCTCTAGTAAAAGTTATATTATTGATATATGTATTTTATTGAAAGCAAAAACAAATAATTCTTTACATTAGCGACTTTTGTTGCTGAATTTCGTTTGCTAAATCTTCAATTGAAAGTTGGAATTTCGCACACTTCAAGAACAAGCAAGCACTACACGCCCAGGTGCCAGGGTGACCAGATGTGTCACCCAAAAAGGCTTGGCGTGTCACCTGTGACATGCGTGTCATAGGTTGGCCATCACTGTCTTAAACCAACTATACATAAAAACAGTATTAAACCTGGGTGGATTGTTGCCTTTCATTCTTTACTTTCTAATAAAGTCTGTTCAGGAATATATTCCCTCTCTGCAAATGCACATACTTCCTGAAAGGTATTACCAAAATTTCATATCCTCTTTGCTTCTTAATGAGTAACAGAATTTTTTGCATTTTTAGAAGTTTTTTCTTTATTTTTAAATTTTTCACGCAATATATATACCTCAATTTTACAATATCTGTATCTCTTAAATGTTACAATCCTTTATCATTTGAGATGCAATTTTACATGCATTCCTTCCTTCTCCTTCTTCACCACAGTTCTTACATTCCACTTTTCTCCATACTGGAGATTGCTTTTAGAGTTCCTTGTACCCCCGGGGTCCCCCCTTTTCTCCTCAAACGAGTCAATACTCCCCTCCAAGTTGTTGCTGCCATTATTGCTGCAGTTTTCAGAGTCAAGCTTTTAATACTTTATTAACAATTCAAGAAGTGGAGGAGCATTAAACCCTGCCTTGAGTAACCGGAATCCTCACAGTGAAGCATGGATTTCACACCTCTTCACAGGAGGAGGCTGTAGCAGAATAGCTATAACAGCCACATGTGGAACTAAACAAAGGTTATTTTGTAAACCAGAAAATCCCTTAAGACTTCATCTTGTATATTAGTTCTTGTGGGGAATAGTTTTACTCAGATACAAACTGCAAAGGGGTTAGTGTTACTTTAACCCTATGTGAGAACATTCACACTTAGTGTTAACACCTGTCCTTGATAACTCAATTAGATGACTATCTCAGATGCATGAACATTAACCACACATGGGTGAACTACCAACCTATTGGCCAATCCTAATCACCTGGTCACCTATAGTTAGGATAAGATACGAGCATTCTTACCACTAGGTTATGCATTCTTTTTGTCACGAATGAATGTGTCAAAGGGTTTTTTTCCACTGTCACTAGAAGTACCCATTAATGGGAACTTAATGGGTACTTCTAGTGACAGTGGAAAAACCCCCAAACATTCTTTCTGACACAATTGAGTGTTGTATACAGTAAGTGTAATTTTGTATTTTGTAGGAACACTAACCTCAGAGCAGCCTATCTTGTGTTTATATTTTGAATGTTTTGTACTGACTTCTGTGTTTCATGCTTTGTTTGTCTTTTGCTTTTTACTGAATAAAACTTACCAACTAAATAGTTCCAGGCGTCCTGCCTACTTGCTGGGGGCACAGAGAGAGCTTTCCCTGAAGAAAGCAGTTTCGCTGGGGAGCTCTGTGCACACACACACTATCAAATGAGAGCATGGAGAGAAACCCCCAGATGGAAACTGCTACAGAGGCCTTATGGGATCACATTTGTGTCAAGCCAGTCCTTTAAAGTCCACAGGAGGTCAGATGCAGGACCACAGCACACCTGAAATGGTCCTTCAGTTCTGTCAGAGATTCCCACATCCCACACTTGCTCCAGAAAGCACATGGAGTTCCTTGCATTGCTTAATGTTTGAAAAATGATGGGACTACTAGGACTATAATTCTATACATCAATTACCTCTTGTCAGTTAGGTTTCCCGCATTCCTTGAACATAGAAGCATAATGGTCTTGGCTTTGCCCATCGAAACACTTTCTAGAGACTGCAGCTGAGAATCCTGTCAGGGAAAACAAAACAGACGTTAGCAAGCACCTTAGCTGGAAAGTTCATTGCATACTTTGGATACTTGCTCAAGTTCTTAAGGAGACATGCTGCTGGCTCCTGCCACGTGTATTATTACCATTTTTGACACTTGTTTATAGCCCTTGGAGAACATCAAGTTCTGTTCAATAAAGCTATCCCTGCTGAGTAAAAACTCCCAATCTTCTACACCCAATAGTTATATATCACTACCAAGTTTGAACCCTTACCATGTCAGGAATCTGCTCAAAGGGCAGGCTTGCCAGGGGCCATGTTTATTTTATTTATTTGCATTGTTATCCTGCCCTATACCCAAAGGTCTCAGGGTGCGTAACATTTAAAACCATGTACAGTATATTCTGGCGTATAAGACTACTTTTTAACCCAGGAAAATCTTCTCAAAAGTCAGGGGTCATCTTATGCGCCGGGTGTCATATATCCCAAACTCTATATTTTAACTGGAAAAGTGGGGGTCTCTTATACACCAGAATATATGGTATATATATATTTAGAAAGAACAGTATATATTTAAAAAATAGCAGTGTCTGAAAAGTGGGAAGTTCTAACTTAGCTAAAAAAGAAAAGAGGTTAGGGCAAAATCCTGATCCTTCTAAAGGCTTATCCAGTGAGGGGAAAACAATACTTTAAATATGGACTATGTTTTTCTTGCTGTAACAATGCCGTGGATGAGGGGCAGGATATAAATACCTCAATAAATACAGTAAATAAATTGTTGGCGGAACTTAGTACAGGAGCAAAACCAATCCAACACTATAAAAGGTTCTTCTATGTGCTTTAACTAACTGACATGTTTCTGCAGAAAGTAAAACTGCAATGTACAGGAAAGTTCAAGCTTTTATGAAGATGTCAAAAGTGTCTTACAGTACAATACAATGTAAACAGGTTGGCTGATGGAACTAATAGCTGTGCCACATGGGCATTATACTCCGCAGCTGATTCACTATAACCAGACAAATGGCCACTGTGAATAGATCCAACAAGACAGAGTACCCTGAAGCTAGGAAAATCCCAACTCCCCATCAGACCGCCCTGTGCCCATATGAGAGCAGAAAATGGAGACCCTGGACAGAGGGAGTTTGAATGTCCTGCCCTGGGGCAATTCCCAGTCACCCTCAAGGATATATATAAATATACCCTGAGCTGATGTTTATGTTTTCTATAAATCTATTAACGGATTTGCTTAGAATTATATTTTTAACACCTGTATTGGAAAAAATAATACATTCAATGAGTCACTTATTAATTCAAAAAGCATTTTATTTCAAAGAATTCCAAGTCAGAGTAGAAGCTACAACAGAACACACAGGGAAGGAACCCAAAGTATAAAGATCACCTGAACAGAATACAAACCTACCAGCAACGTATTTTGGGAAGAATATTTGTGTGCTCATGTGTTTTCTGCTGGTTTTCCAAAATGTCAACCCATGGGACCAGCTCAAGCAGGATTTGTCTCATGTTATTCTCAAACCACGGCTATAAACCCTACAGTTGTCTTCTTGTAAGACGAGTTTGGACACTAGCGGTTTTTCCAGCATTTGAGGTAATGAGACTATCACAGCAGTCTAAGGTCCTGTTTGCACTTGGCCGTATTCTGGAATATATCTCAGGACACAGGTCTGTTGTCCGCATGCTACCAGTGTTCATTGGTACCGATGGGGTAAAAGGCAAGGTAGCTAAAGGAAAGTACTCCTAGGAGTCAGAACAGCAAAACAATTGGTTGATAAGTTACTGTTCAGGTGGCAAGGCTCTATTCATAGGCCTGAGCCAGTGTGGTCTAGTGGTTAGGATGCTGGACTCTCATCTGGGAATACCAGGTTTGATTCTGCCCTCCTACATGAAGCCAGCTGGGTGACCTTGGGCTAGTCACAGCTCTCTTCTGAGCTCTCACTGTTGTGGGGAGAATAGAAAGCTTTGTCAGCCACTACGAGTCCCTTTAAATGGGTAAGAAAAGCGAGGTAGAAAAGCCAACTCCTCCTTCTCCTCTCAGGCAGCTGCTTTCCCTGTCTCCTGCCTGCCTTGACCCTTTGTTGCTTGCTTTAAAGGCTCTGGCAGCAAGCAGTTCAACAGTGGGTGGGTCAATTATGCAGCCAGAAAACTGGGAAACTGAGTCACACTTCAGCCCCTAGTCAATAATTAGGCAATATCTGGGGAGAGCATCTGCAGGAGGCTGTTATAGCCTCTAGGTACCCCCTGCCTTCCCAGAAGGTACCTAATTATGAAGTAGGTGTGGAACACGATTTTGTGCTCCACAGCCTTACGGACCATCCCCAGTCACTTACATTTTGTGTCCAGCCGGGGAGCATTTGCACCTCTGCTGGACAAGGAGGTCGACAGGGCTGCCAGCTCTGCTGCCCTCCTGACATGACTGCGAGTGCACAGAGTGTCAGCGTCATCATGGCTACGGTGTTGATGCATGTGCAGCTGCGGAGAGCTCCATACTCAAGATGGTGGTGCCCTGAAGACTGATCACAGGTGAGTGACTGATCGCCCGGGGTGTGGGCTGTAAGTGACTAGCAAACACAAGTGAAGGCTAGGTGATTGCTCTCCTTTCCCATTTAGTGGACGGGAAGGGAAGTGTGAAATCGGCCTTGTTCTTCACTCATGACTGGAAACTCATTTTGTTCCAGTTACAGGGAACAGTGATTGAAAACCATATAAAACTGATTCCATAGTACGAACATATTAGTCAACACTGACTAACACAGGCATGTCAAAGATACGGCCCGCGGCCGCCGCCGCGGCCCGCAGCCCACCGCCGCCGCGGCCCGCAGCCCACCGCCGCCGCGGCCCGCAGCCCACCGCCGCGGCCTGCCACCGCGCGCCGCCATCCTCCTTGGGCGCGAAGGAGGCGAGGCTACGCGAGCGAGCAGCGGGACCCTCCATTGCCCGGGCGCCGCCATGGACAGCCAGCCCCTCCATAGCCATGCCCCGGGCACGCCCCCAGCCCCTCCTCTGTCCCCTAGCCACGCCCCAGCCCTCCTGTGCCCTAGCCACGCCCCCAGGCCCTCCTCTGTGCCCCGGTCACACCCCCTGGCCCTCACAGTATATATTTTTTTGAATCCGGCCCTTGGCTGGATTGAGTTTGTCACCTCTGGACTAACACATGGTTATTAACTCTCATGTAGGTGTTCATAGGATGCCCTATGGCAGTGGTCAGCAAACTCATTAATCAAAACAGCCAAATATCAATGATAGCCACATTTTTTTAAACTTAAACTATATAGGTAGGTATATTGTTATTAACTTAATTAGGGTACTCCTGAGCTGGAAGAGCCACACTCAAGGGGCCAAAGAGCCGCATGTGGCTCTCGGGCAGTGGTTTGCCTACCCCTGCCCTATGGAATCCAAGCTTCCTTTATCTTTAATATCTGTTGTAATATATTTCTGCTTAACCATGGACAAATGGATGTTACATTGAACCATATTTAGTAATATTCCTTGTAATTCTTCCAAGGACCATCTTCTCCATCCACTTTGTTCTTTGTCTTCCCATTTTTTTTTTTTGTTTTCCTCAGTCCTGAACATATTTTTTTTCTCGTCCTACCACTCACATTAGGTACCCAGAGCATATATGTCTCTAGTTACTAATCATCATCTCAAGGAAGTCTCAAGAGGGCATCCAAGCCGGTCCACAACTGCTCTATTGGTCCTTCTTACAATTCATTGCTGTTCCCAGCAACGGCCTCCAGATCCACAATTCTAAGGCATCTCTTGCTGCATCCAGATGTCGGCTACTTATTCTGCTATATTTACAAATTCCGGAATGCTCCACGTGTTATTCCGGAATATCCAAATAGAGCAGAAAAACTAGTCAATATCCGGACGCAGCCTCTCTCTCAATCTTCATCCAAGCTTTCAGAGTCATAAATTACTTATGCCTGCATCCGGATGTCAGTTGCTTACTGCGCTATATTTGGCCATTCTGGAATAAAGCATGAATATTCTGGAGTGTCCATGTTTATTCCAGAATAGCCAAATGTAGCAGAATAAGTAACCAACATCTGGATGCAGCCTACAACAAGGGCCACCATTGCAATAATGCTGATTTTTGTTGCCAGTGAAATGCCTCGATACTGCACGATCTTGCCTTCGGTTGACACTGGTTCTGCCATCCACATGCTGGTGCAAATTACAGCAGGCTCCTATTCCTAGATATAATCCAGCATAAGGCCCCTTAGATAAAGTACTGTAAGCCTGCTTAATGTAAATTCCCCTTCCCATGGAGCCATTAAAGAAACAGGATTCCGTACAGCCATTTTCCTAGCCTTACAAGGGCTCTTCCTTCCAGATAGAAGGTGTACAGTAAAGGTGATAGAAGCACCTCAAGGAGAAGACTATTAAATAGTCTAGGGGCCATCACTGAGAAGGCCCTCTCCTGGGTGCCCACTCCTTTTCTGGCTGAGGGTAGTGTTATTTAACAGTGAAAGACAGCAGCTCGTCCCTTGGCTGAAGTATTCTCTCACTCAGAACGTGGACTGAAGCCGGATTAAACCTTGCATGTGTTCACACCTGGGCTTTAATCCGGTTTCAGTCCACTTTCAGAGTGAGAGAACACCAAAGCAGGGGGGTCAAACTGCTTTCTTTCAGCATTCTCAAACTCAAAAGAAAGATCTACCTTTGGGCTAGATAAAGTGGAAAGGAAAGGACTCGTCATTTTCCTGACGCCTTCCCCCTCACACTGGAAGTGGATTGAAGCTTAGGTGTGAACACATCTTTGGATTCTGCTCTCCTTTCGTAATATAGCCTCCTCCTGCTCTGAGGAGCAGAAAGAAGCGGGATGGATTCGCTTTCCGAACGGAATGACTCCCTGCAAAAAAGAAACTCCCCGCCTCACTGAACGAGAAAAGGCGGGAAACGTGGCGGCGCAGCGACCCAAAGCCTCCCGGCCGCCTCACTCCCGCGACCGCCGCCTCACTGCAACCCCTTCGCTCCCGAAATCCCTCCGCAGCCGCCCGCCACCGAACCTTTCCTTGACCTGAACGAACTCACCGGCTGGCTGAGGAGGCAGGAAGAAGCGCCGGTTGCCGACGCCGCTGCTCCTCCCCTCCGCGATGGCGCTGCGGCTGCGGCAGCATCTTCCCAGCAGCCGGCGCTTTTGCCAAGCAGCCTGCGGCGGGTGCCAATCCGCCAGACGGCGGAACAGACGCAGGCCGCTCCGGGCCTCCACATGTTGCGATATCGCTGCCCGCCGAGCAAGGCCCGCCCAGCAACCCGGCCTCCCCCGCCGCCGGCAGTACCGCCCGCCCGCCCGTCCGGGCTCCTCCTCCGGCGCCTCCGTCAGCAAGGCAGTACAGCCTACAGACGAACGCCGAGGCACGCTGCTGCCCTCTAGTGGCGCCCGCGAAGCACAGCACCCCCTGCCCTCGTGTTTCCCAACCATGTGAGGAGGGCAGGGATCCTGTTCGCTTTAGTTACAGTGCAGCTGGAGGGATTTACATAAGAACCTAAGAGGGGCCCTGCTGGATCAGGCCACAGCCCATCCAGTCCATAAGGACCTAAGAGGAGCCCTGCTGGATCAGGCCACAGCCCATCTGGATCATAAGAACCTAAGAGGAGCCCTGCTGGATCAGGCCACAACCCATCCAGTCCATAAGAACCTAAGAGGGGCCCTGCTGGATCAGGCCACAGCCCATCTGGATCATAAGAACCTAAGAGGAGCCCTGCTGGATCAGGCCACAGCCCATCTGGATCATAAGAACCTAAGAGGAGCCCTGCTGGATCAGGCCACAGCCCATCTAGTCCATAAGAATCTAAGAGGAGCCCAGCTGGATCAGGCCACAACCCATCCAGTCCATAAGAAGCTAAGAGGAGCCCTGCTGGATCAGGCCACAGCCCATCTGGATCATAAGAACCTAAGAGGAGCCCTGCTGGATCAGGCCACAGCCCATCCAGTCCATAAGAACCTAAGAGGGGCCCTGCTGGATCAGGCCACAGCCCATCCAGTCCATAAGGACCTAAGAGGAGCCCTGCTGGATCAGGCCACAGCCCATCTGGATCATAAGAACCTAAGAGGAGCCCTGCTGGATCAGGCCACAACCCATCCAGTCCATAAGAACCTAAGAGGGGCCCTGCTGGATCAGGCCACAGCCCATCTGGATCATAAGAACCTAAGAGGAGCCCTGCTGGATCAGGCCACAGCCCATCTGGATCATAAGAACCTAAGAGGAGCCCTGCTGGATCAGGCCACAGCCCATCTAGTCCATAAGAATCTAAGAGGAGCCCAGCTGGATCAGGCCACAACCCATCCAGTCCATAAGAAGCTAAGAGGAGCCCTGCTGGATCAGGCCACAGCCCATCTGGATCATAAGAACCTAAGAGGAGCCCTGCTGGATCAGGCCACAGCCCATCCAGTCCATAAGAACCTAAGAGGGGCCCTGCTGGATCAGGCCACAGCCCATCCAGTCCATAAGAACCTAAGAGGGGCCCTGCTGGATCAGGCCACAACCCATCCAGTCCATAAGAAGCTAAGAGGAGCCCTGCTGGATCAGGCCACAGCCCATCCAGTCCATAAGAACCTAAGAGGGGCCCTGGTGGATCAGGCCACAGCCCATCTAGTCTATAAGAATCTAAGAGGAGCCCTGCTGGATCAGGCCACAGGCCATCTAGTCCATAAGGAGCCCTGCTGGATCAGGCCACAGCCCATCTGGATCATAAGAACCTAAGAGGGGTCCTGCTGGATCAGGCAACAGCCCATCCAGTCCATAAGAACCTAAGAGGGCCCCTGCTGTACTTGCGAACGCTAGTGCACACCAAGCCAACCCCCAACGGGTCTGCAGACCTACCTTGGTCCGAAGACATGTCCGGGTGCCACCATCTTCTGCATGGAGTCTGGTGCAACTGTGCGTGTGCCATGACCATAACGACAGTTATGGGATCATCCGAGGTACCGGCGGAGGTGCAAATGGCCGCTAGTGTGGAAACAGAATTTCTGAAAAAACCTGAGAGCCGGGGTGCAGCCATTTTAATTTGTTAATATTAATATAAAGCTTAATATAATGACTTATGTAGAGTTACAGAAAGATTTGCAATAACTGAGTCACTTCCTCAGTTTGCCCGAAGAAAGAGGAACCTTCTCAATGTAGGCGCTGTACACACTTTAGCAAGTTTGTGGTTTTAGCTGGTAGCAAACTATTATGAAATGATTTATGCTATTTAAGCGTTTCCTCATTCTCTCCCCATGAAAGAGTGGTGAAGTATTTTTCTCCAAGAATTAGATACTGCACCTGAACAGGTGTGAAAAACAGAACTACTCCAGATTTTAGTAGAGGAATCAAGGTGAGGATGCATGTTGTTAACCTCTTAGCTGTATAGCACTGCAGAGGCTGAGTATGGGTAGCAAGCCAAGAAAACTATAGAAACCTGAAGATGTTTTTGTTTTGTCCCAGGGCAATACTAAGGAACTGATATGTGTGTAGCTTTAAGTCCTGGCCCTTAGGAACTCAGGCTGAACAGAGAAATGTCCACAAGGTTTCTATTTTCATAAGCTTTACTTTCCCATAGTTCCACAAATACAAAGATTTACGATTATTTTCAAAAAGTCCCTTTTTATACTTGCTGTTCACTTTCTCTGTAGATTGGCGTCCGTTTCTTGTGAACTAACTTTCTCTTCTTGTGAACCTTCTCATCAAAAGAGATTGCTACCCTATCTCAAAGCTAACTGAACGAACTACGGGGTTGGAATAAGAACCCAGGGATTTCCCAGAGTTCCTTTCATATTCTTAATGAGAGTCCATTTTTGCTCTCTAAAACTGATGCATTAGAAAAACAACTTCAACCTTAAGAAATCCGTGACTCAGAGCATAAAGGATGAGGCATAAAAGTTTACCTTGATACCAGGACCAGCTATAATTCAAGGTGCATTCACACATGCTTAAAGAGGTGCTTTCTGGGCCAATTTGAATCTATAATGATTTGCATTCCTCCCCCTGCCCCCCGCATTTGGCTTACTTGATCCTGAAGACTCCAAAAGGACACTACCTCAATATTCAGAATTTCATAGCTCTTTCTTTAAGCTGGGTTGGGGAGGAAGCAAGGTTTGCAAAGTGGTGGGGTTTTCCCAATCAGTGGCCAATGAGAGGAGAGTAGCTGAATCAGTCAGGGTAGGATTTTCCTGACCAGGAGGCAGTGTGGCAAAAAAGTATTCTTGATCTGACAATTTTCTGGCAATTGTTTCTTAGGGGTTTTTTTTGTGCATCTGGAGATGGAGCATGTTTTCTAAAAAGGATGAGTGAAAAGGGCCCTGATTGCACCCCTAGTGGCATCTGTTTCGTATGCAGATAGTTCCCCAGCAACTCCTTAAAAATAAAAGAGGAGCCCTGCTGCCCTTCTAGTCCAGCATCCTGGCTCACATGGTGGCCTTCAATTCCTTCGGGGCATTCTCAAGCAGAAAAGGCCAGAAGGTGGTCATGAGGTTTCCATAGTACTGTTGGGAAAACTACCAGGAACCAAGCTCAGCTTGAGGACATCCTTACCTTTTAACCTTGTTTTCACAAAAAGGAGGCTTATGAGAACAAATATTTTACTATCTTTTGTTCTGGTAAAGCAGCAATGGGTATAGGAAACAGACTTGCTTCCTGCAGACTCTGCTGGTTTGAACAAGTGCACGCCAACTTTTAACAGTTGCATAGTGGATTCCTATAAATTTGTGTAACTTTAGCAGCATGCTGTGAAGCATGTTTGCTTATTTCCTGAACATAAAGGCCTGAAAACCTTTTGAAGTTTCCACATATTTGTGAAGTATGACCTTTTAAAAAAATCTTCTGAAATCAATAATTAAACGTCTGAAAATAATTTAGGATTAGTGTTGTTTCTTAAACCACTGTCACTTGAAATGTGCTTAAAAATGAGCACAAATATTTTAATTTTCTGTTCCATCATCAATTGATATCAAAGTGTCAGAATTACAAAGCTACACCCCTATAGAAGAAGAGTTAGCTTTTCTATTCCTCTCCTCAAAACAGAACACCCTGTGAGGTAGGCGGGGCTGTGAGAGCTCAGAAGAGAGCTGTGACTAGCTCAAGGTCACCCAGCTGGCTTCATGGGGGAGGGCAGAATCCAACCCAGTATTCCCAGATAAGAGTCCGGCTCCCTAACCACATCCATAACAATGAAACATATTGAATTTCTATGTTTATGATTGTAAGTCCTTTTTATAACTTTTTAAGAAAATGTTCTCAAAAGCAGGATCGGAGAGTCCATGTCTTTCTGGCTCTCAGTATTCAGCCAGATAGGGCCTTTCCTCCACCTCATCCCAGAACATGCAACCTATCCCAAGCACTAGAATAGGACATGCCCCCTTCTTCCATGTGCAGTCAAAGATCAGGATCTTCAAGATCTGGATCTTTGAGATGGGGTCCTCCTGGAGATCCAGACCTTGAAGATGCCTGAAGACCTCATTGTGGACACCACACAAAATCCGGATTTAAGGGCCTGTAAGGACCCATAAAATGTGGATTTCCCCTGACCTCGTGGAGACAGGGCCTTGCAGATGGGGCCTTCAGTGGGGTCCAGGTGGGGACAGGGCCTTCCTACTTGGTACCAATCGGGTACCAGTTGGGTTCCTAATGGGGTCTTAGAAGTGTTCTAAGCCCTAGTGGAAAAAGGCCCAGAGCCATCTCCATTTGGACAGCCCATTCCGTACTAGCCTCACCAGTGCCTCCAAAGAGCCCTCGGAGGTGGCTATTTCAGTTTCCGGACTGGCCTGTTTTGGGGCAGGCTCACTTCTGGTGCTACTTGGTGGAGCATAATGGAAAAGTGCCCCCCATAGCATACAAGGGCTTGTTGTCTGCACGCCTCCATGGTCTGGTATACTGCCCGTGTGTTGGTTGTAGACATCAACATTCAGGTCTACAAGAACCATTTAGTGAATTTGAGATTTATGACTTCCCACATTTATTCTGAGAACAAAATACTTTATTTTTGTCAATAAAACTATAGTTTACAGTAGAATATACTAAATAAATTATGTAATTTTGTCCTTTACAAGCAATATATCTAATCACAAATATTTCAAAGACAAAAATATGTACACAACATAAGGCCTTGTTATAAATAGCTTCTTTCATTTCACTAATAAAACAGTGAAATTTTTTTTTATAGAAGATAGTTTCCATAAAGTATGTGCAGACATATTACACTAACTCTTGTATGAAATTAATAAGTAAGCAATTATAATTCCGGGGAGGGAAAGGGCAAAGCAGAACTGTTTTACATATTCACCACTGTGATGATGGCTCTTTGAATACACAAAGCGGATTAGATACACGTTTGTGCATAATCACAGAATAATGTACATGCAAATGAAAAAAATCATGGGCGTGTCAATAGGAAAAACGTATCACTTCCAGTCCTGAAAATATGATTGGCAATGGTAGAGAAAGCAGCTTAAGTATTGCGTATGTCGTTCTTCACAGTTCAGCAGGCAAACAGCACATGAGAGCAAAGGGTGGAATGTTTCATGTCTTATCTGCTGAGTCTAAGGTACTATTTTCTATGGTTCAGGAATCCTTTGATGGCTTCCTCTGATAGTTGCTTATGACTTTGTTTACTAGGCTCAGCAAATGTTTCCTTACAAATTCCAAGTGCAGAAAGTGCTTTTCTTCAAAAATACTCCGTTTAAAAACT
Source organism: Aspidoscelis tigris stejnegeri (assembly GCA_023333525.1). Classification (NCBI taxonomy): domain Eukaryota; kingdom Metazoa; phylum Chordata; class Lepidosauria; order Squamata; family Teiidae; genus Aspidoscelis; species Aspidoscelis tigris. The sequence continues at coordinate 77,643,042 of JALMGA010000007.1, forward strand.
TTTTCTCTCTCTTTTTATGGGCCATTACTGAAAAAGAAAAAAAGAAAAAGTGTTATTAAAAACAAAGCCTGAAAGACTATTTCCTTATGCCCAAGCTATCAGCATAACCGAAAAAATAACCTTTTCCTTTCTTCCACGGCTGCAGTTTTTCCTGCAACCAGCGTTATAACTTCCTAGATTTTAGGCAATCCAGTATTTATATTAAGAGCACTGTCAGGTGAATCTGTTCTGAAAAAGCTTTTATAGTAAGTATCTATAAACAAGACGGAAATCTACTGCAAATGTAAAAATGCCAATTCATTTCTTCAATTGCAAGTAAACACTGTTTTGGCAGATATCATCACCACACCTCCCAATCTTCCACGAGTACTTCTGTTTCATCGTCTTTCTTTTTATGTCACTGGCCATTTGGAAGAGTCTGACAAATTCCACGCCACTTTGCAAAGAGCAATTCATGCCAATTTGTGTAACATACATAGAAATCACAAGCAGTAGCTGCCAGCATTTGCAGGTGCGCACATTACAGATTCATTTTCTTTGATGTCCTAAACATGTGGCAACCCCATCTTTGGCTCAGATGCACTCCATATTGGATCAAGGATGGATCTGCCATATTGCTACACAGATAGAGACGCCATCAATCGTGGAAGAGGACTAGTGTTGTGCAATAGACAAATGTTCTCTATCCACCTTTTCTATACCATGCATAATTTTATATACTTCATTCAGGTCCCCTCTTAAACACCGTCTCTCCAGATTGAAGAGGCCTAGACATTGCAGCCTGGTTTCGTAAGGCAGGTGTTCCAATCCCTTAATCAATCACACTCCGCACTTGGGATTTCAGAGCAAGATTCACAGGTGGGAGCCTAGCTGTCTTTGATCTGTACAGATCTTGAGTCTGGCAATTGGTGTGCGGAGCTGAATGTCATCTAAGTTTGCTGGTGTCAACCTATCCCAATCCCATTGGATATGTAGATGAGCAGGCAAGGGTAATTTAAAAGGAATTTTTGTTTGTTATTTCTTTTTTGGCAGACACATGGGCCCAATCAGGCTTATGACCTGATGGCACTTCCTTGTTACTGCTGCAGAATTCAGGAATATTCTTGCATACTAAACTGGTGTAAGCTGGAGTAGCTTAACGGTACTGGGTTTGCAACTTTTTTGGAGAAATTCTCAGTGTTGTCTGAAAACAAAACATGTCTAAAAATGAAAAACAGCTCTTAAAAGATCTTATAAAGAAAAAGGGTTTTCATAGTTCAACACAAACTTTCTCTTTCTAGGCAAAATCATGTATAATAGTAGCCAGAGCATTTTACTTTATTAACAACTAAACACATACTCTGAAGGCTGCTCAGACTCTCACATTTCTTGGGAAAGTTGCACTCAGCAACCACAAATTATATTCAAAATAACAATAATCAGCCAGTGTTCCTGGCACAAGGGACCTATTATACTACATATTTTGATAATGCATGAGATAGTAAGTGATACTACTTGGCATGTTATTTACTAAATGCACATGAATAGAAACATTGTGGTACTGACTGAAGGATCCCTATGGAAGTATGCAAAGATCATACCAACACAGCATTTCTCCTTGGTATGGTGAGTTTGATTATAGAGCCATGTGCTTAAATGTAAGAAATTTATCTTCCAAGTAGACCATTCCCTAAAGAATCACGGAATTATAGTTTGAAAGGGCTACTCAGGACACCAACTTCAATCCCAAGCAGGAATCCAATCTTCTTAAAGGAAACACAAGAGCATAAGAGGCGCGCTGCTGAATCAGGCCATAGCCCATCTAGTCCAGCATCCTGAGCTTTCTCAAGAAGAAGGCAAAGGCAAAACCTTCCCCTGCTCTCAGTTCCCTTCAAATGGTCTTTAGAGGCATCCTTCCTGTCTCTCCAACGTGGATAGGGCCTTTTTAGCGGTGGCTCCCAGACTGTGGAATAATCTCCATTTACGCACCTCTTTACCCAGCAATTTAATGTATTCCGAATTGGGTCTACCTGGATATGGACTCAGCTTGGGACTTATTAATTCTTGAAGGGCAGTGTTGTAAAGATCACAAAATAAAAGAACATGTTCTACTGTTTCTGTGTCACCCTTTTTGCATGGACAAGTTCTGAGGGGAATGGGGATATGTTGTATCTACCCTTCAGTAGATTTGCAGGTAGAACATTTAATCAGGCCTTTGCAAAGGCAATTCTATATCTTTTTACATGTAAGGTTATTTTAGGTGTAATGGCTATAATTTAGGCTCATATATAAAGGGGAGCAGATAGTATTTGCTCCTGCAATTAAATTCTGGATAGCAATGTTCTAGATTCTTTATAAGCACAAAGGCATTCTTTGGTCCCAGCTGAAAAAGACAAATCTGGTGATAATCCTAGCTGGGAGGTCATCTGACTTACTTTTTTATGCCATAGGGTCATTTGTTAATTCTTTTAATAAGTAGTTTGTTGGTTAAAAAAATATGTATTTTGAACTATGCTTTAATAACTGTGAGCCCAACTTCTGATTCTAATGGCAGCCATCCTGTTTCGAGCAGTATCACTGCTTGCGATACACATCTGGGCATATTTACAATGGTCTTCAAGCCGTTGGCTTGGAAAGCCGTCATATCCTTTATGTTATTATTTATCCATACTGCTGAACCATGTGGATACTACCACTTATATGCCGCATCCCCATTATAAGCTTAATCCAGTTTCCCTAAACTGAAATAACAGAACCGGATGCAAACGCGAATTTGCCTGATCCCATTACTTTCAGCCAGAATCGCGTTCAGTCCAGATTCTGAGAACGTATGTGACTCAAGGGGGGACTCCAGTGGCTACTTTTTAAAAACTGCTTTTTGGGGCTGCCCTGTCCTCTTCCTCCTGGTGTGAACGTGCCACCCATAAGGGAGTCTAGCTGGGTGGCTCAGTGGCTGCCGCTTGCCTGGATGGAGGAAAAACGGCAGCGGACAGCCAGCAATTCTTTCCCCTCTCCTCATTGCTCAGGGCTCACAGCAGCAGCAGCAACTCAAGCCCCCTTCGCCTTAAACATTCACACATCTCCCCAAACCTGCAGCTGCTTTTCTTTCTTTTCCCTTTTATAAAGGTCAGAACTTTCAAAATTCAAAATGGCAAGATTGTTATCAGGTGTGAAGTGCTTGGATTGCTATAGTGTAGTGGCTGCTGCTTTAAGGGGTGGATTTTACAGCTTGCTTTGGAAGCAAGCTATTGGGGGAGGGAAACTCTCATCCCTTAATTCCCACAGTAAAAAATGTAACACGTTTCAAGCGCACGAACCGGAGCGAGACCTGTTGAAATGAGGATTAACATTTACAATGCTTTGGGGCAATTTAACACGCGGAAAGTATGTTAAGCCAAACTGACGTGGGGTCTGCGAGGATTGAAAACGGTTTGAAACCGAAATAGGGTTGTAATGGGGATGCGGCCATAAGCTGCTTCTGAGCCACTTTGGTTTTTTAAATTTACATTATCTGGATGCAGCCAAAGTAACAATATATGAGCACACCTGTTTTTATTATACCAATCTTATGCTCCTTCCAAATTAGCGGATTAAATCAGCAGTTATACAGACATTTGCAACTTAGCTCCTGTGAAGCAGGAAATCGGCGTCCAGACTCCAGCATCCCTCCATACCTTCCGAGGAGGAAGCTGTGGGAGTCTGCCGTGGCATGCGCGTCACATGGGACAAGGCAGCCAAGCGGCCGTCCCTGTTCTCGCCGGCAATTCTCACCGTCCTGTCCGGACTGGCAGGAAGCTTCAAATTTACCTGATGCTGCAGAGCAAGTGTTCTCCAACCAGCATTATGTAAATCTGCAGTAGCTATAATGTGACGTATCGGCCGTCATGTGTGGCAGCTAAGCATCAAGGAGCCTGGACGCACCCCTAAATGCTTTGGTCTATCAGACACTTCTTAAAATCAGCCATAGGTGGCAGCATTGTGATTGGAAAAACAAACATGAAAGCAGCCTTCCAAGCCCTGATGGTTCTGCAGGACTTTCATTTTAATTCTGGCTTAAATAACTAACAGCAGCTACTGCTAATGTGACCAGTTGGAAATGCATTTATCACAAGTTTTCTTGTGTACAAACAGTCATCTATAATACATTGATCAATCCCACAACACTTTAGGCTTGGCAAAAATTATTTCAGAAGACAGATCCTCTAAATCAGCGATCCTCAAACTACGGCCCGCGGACCACATGTGGCCCGCCGTGGACATTTATCCGGCCCGCCGGGTGTTTTTGCCGCCGCTGCAGTGTGCATATGGGAATATGTTCATAGTTTTAAAAAAAACTATATTCCGGCCCTCCAATGGTCTGAGGGAGAGTGAACTGGCCCCCTGTTTAAAAAGTTTGAGGACCCCTGCTCTAAATCCCTAGGAGCACAGCAGACGCATGGAGCATTCTTGCTGAAAGTTTTGTTTCACTCTGTTGTGCGTCAAACACAGTAAGTGGAGATCAAAGCAATGCCGCATTCACACACATCAGGGGCTGTCTCCAGCCAGGATGTAAAACACTAGTATCCCAGGGATACTGGACGTGTTTGTGGTTAGAGTGACGGTCTCTTGTGTCAGACTCTCCTGGTTTCATTCTGCACTTCTACATGAAGCCAGACTAGAACCTGGCTTCACAGCTCTCTTTCTGAGGATCTCCCAGCCCCACCTACCTCACAGGATGTTTGTTGTGCGGAGAAGAACAGAAGGTTTGTCAGCCACCCTGTCCCCTTAGGAGTGAGAAAAGTGGAGCATAAAAGCTCTTCTTCTTTTCCTGTCTGGATGTTGCTCTTAGGAGACATCATCCTGCAGATGACAATTGTGCACTTCTGGGTATATCATCTTTAAGGTGTTGACGTGACACACAGATGGTGGGAGCATGGCAACCAGACAAGTAAATCCTTCATAGGGTCTGGGCAACAAGTGATTACTTTGGAACAGTTTTTCTCCAGAGTATTGCTTAACAGTCGGATTTTCAGCCATTGTCTGGAGGTGACCTTAGAGACGGTTCACCAGGGAAGAGGAAGGGTTGGCTTTTCTAGCCCGCTTTTCTCACCCATTTAAGGGGACTCAAAGCGGCTGACAAAGCTTTTCTATTCTTCTCCCCACAACAAAACACCCTGTGAGGTAGGTGGGGCTGTGAGAGCTCAGAAGATAACTGTGACTAGCCCAAGGTCACCCAGCTGGCTTCATGGGGGAGGGTAGAATCGAATCCAGTATTCCCAGAGTCCGGCTCCCTAACCACTAGACCAAACTGGCTCACAACCCAGTCTGCCCCTCCTCACAAACTTTCTAAGTTGTAGAAGATCTAGAGATGGGATGAGAACACCAAGGCCACGTGCTACCACCTCTTAAGATGCTTTTGGGCCACTTTTGTTGCTACAGGTGAACTTGGTCAACAAGTCTCACCCCACCCACCTCTCCTTATAACCTCAGGCTGCAGCCGCTGAGAGATTTGTGGAGAAAAAAGAGATTATATTTCAGTGGCTTCTCAGTTAACTCCTCTCTTATTATTATTTCCGGTATATTTGAATGCTGCTCTTCACCTGAAAAAAGCACTAAAAATATTTAAAATATAACCCTCCGATCCACTGTCCCACCCTTAGCACATGTCGTAATGATATTTGTGGTTCCACATGTGATTGTATCATGTAAGCTGCAACTTAACTCTGCTTAGCTCTTTGTTTTTAAAATGTATTTTTTTAAACCTGTGACTATGAGCTATTGAGAACACAGCACCTTAAACTGTTTGTTGTCCTTAAAACGTTCTGCCTTTTAGCCACCCATTGTCTTAACCTAGTGATAATTCTCTTCTCTGATAAGAGACAATACATGGCAAGCAGAGCTTCTAATGTTTATTATTCCTCCTCAATCACATATTATCATCTGTTAAACACACATTCAGGCTGGTGGTTGAATGATGCCTATTCTGCTGACAGATAGTCTTAAGCAAATATAGGGTTGCAGATACTAATCGGAACTACATATATTTTACCTAACAGCAATATTTGTGGTTTGTAAGGGAAAGAGATCAATATCTTGCTTTGTACTATGGTGGCTTTGTTTTCCATATTAATGCCACCTAACCAACTGGGCTACCGACCTCAAATCAGGAAACACTTTTCTTTTGAGTCATTAACTGTGAATTTACCTTAATGTAGGTAAGAGAACACTCGCTCCGCAGTGTAAGGTAAATTCGAATCTTCCTGCCAGTCCGGACGGAACGGCAAGAAGAGCCAACGAGAGCAGGAAGGGCAGCTCAACTCCCACTGGTTGCCTCTTCCCATATGACCGCACGTACCAGTCTCAGCTCTTGCAGCTTCTGGGAAGGAAGCTACGGAAGCTGATTTTAGTGAGGACGGGTGGTCGTCGCTTCACAGCAGGTAAGCTGTGGTTTTTCTTATAACTGCAGATTTGTTCCGCAAGTCTGGAAGCGGCCTTACTTTTCAGAAGTGGTTCCAGTTGTTCCTGGGGCAGTGCGTCTGCACACTGTTCTGTCACTGCTGTGCTGGAGCTCACTCAAGCTGCCTGCGTCTTTGCTAGGTACGGACAAGTAAAATCTTGCCCACAGCTGGGCCAGGAGCAGCCAATGAGTTGTCAGTTAGCAAGGTCCACACCCTCTTTTAGGTGCAAAGCTGCGAGTGGGTGCAATGTCTCGACCGATATGACAGCATCTGCGCACGCACTGGATGTTGCAGTGGCCATCTACACTTCAAGTGCTGGTGCTCCAATCATCGTACAATTCCACTGGGTGAAGTGCAAACAGGCCCTGTGATTCAGGACCCTGATCACTGAGTTAAATTAGTATGGAAGATCCTTTTATCTTCCAGCAAATGAGAAAAGTGGCTATTGAATTAAATATCTATCCCACTATCACCACAAGTTCATAAGATAAAGAAAAAAAAGTTTTTTACATAGACAGCAGTCGTTCCTTCAAACGTTTACCTTGAAGTGATATGTTGTTGCTATTCAATGTGGAAACAAGAGACTTGTACAACTTCAGTACAACCCTGTTGGTCAGCTAAAGCTTTTTACTAAGAGTAACTAGGGTGCTTGTGTGTATGAATGCTAATGTTAGGATGCCCCCCCCCCCCTGAAAAAGAAAGAAAAGAGAGAGAGAGAAAGGAACGAAGAGAGAAAGATGTTTATTTCTGTTCTGTTTTGGTTGCTTTGCAGAAGAAGAATTAAAATTTGCTCCAAAAAACTGTTGTTTATAAACAAAAAGTTCTGTAGACATTGCTGCTTCAATAGCCCTAATATACAATTCATTGAACTGGATTCTTAGTACTCATACAGCAATAAAGGTATGTAGGCCTGCTCCGAATAAAGAAAAAGAAAATAATATTGAGGAAGCAGCTTAAAAATGCTCTCTGCATTCATGTAGCAGTGATAATTAAATGGGGATCTGTGGGCCTTGCTGCATTTACTGGGCTTGAACCCAGTGATAGCTGTCCTGGTCTAACTTCTAAGCCAGCTTCAGCAAGCTCTGATGGCGAGGAACAAAAGTTCTTGCCTGCGGTGCCCCTGGGGAACCCATTCTGGCAGAGTACCCGTGTGCCACCAAAATGGGTCCTCCAGCTGCTAGTACACTGGTGGGCCTGTTTCATCAAGTCCTTTGGGTAATCCAGATCAGGAGCTTTCTCATTTCGATTAGGCTTCGTCTGGTGCAGGCACAGCATACTAGCAAGGAGTAGTTTTTCTAGAACATGTAGATATGGAATATAGGTGCAGAAAGAGCAGAAAGACCCTGTGTGCTTGCATGAAGTCCATGATATTTATTTTTCAAAGGCTCTAAAATCTGATTTGCAATCTACGATTTTCTATCTGCTTCATTATCTTGTGTAACACTGACATTTTCTACCAGTATTACTAAGTATTATGTGCACATGAAGACTTCTCTTTTCAGTCCGCCAGGGCTGAGTGTTGGTTCTTCAATTAACTGTTGGCTACCTATACAGATATAGGATGGAGTACACGTTTACATATAAACACTTCCGCAGCAGAAAACTAGAGCTATCCAAAGAATAGTTACAGCACCTCCATTAGAGTACAAACTATAGAAAAGCTCTTTGTGCGCCGGGCTTTAATTTGGATTATATGCTGGGATAGGGATCTATCACCTGCATGCTTATACAGACTAAGGTAAGTCCCTGGTGGGGACGGCTTTAGTCCCTATTTCAGGATATAATTTGGAATAAGGCGCAGTGCAGAAAGGGCCCATTTTTCATCCATTTCCTGAACAGTGGAAATCTTCAAAATCTAGGACAGGGGGTGCAAAAAGTAATCCATTCCAACTCCCAATCCTGTAAGAGTTTTGCACAGTTGCCACCTCCAATCCATAATGCTTCCTCTCTGATATACAAATGTAAAACCAACGATGACCTGTTAGAATTCCTCTAAGAATGAGAGGGAATTCTCATTTGGAGTCAGATTACAAAACAAACCAGTCATTTATTTTGCTAACAAAGAAACAATGATCTTTGCTCATTTGATTTTATCTACCAAACCATGAAAATGGATCACCTCTTCTTTTCTTTCAAAAAGCCAAGTTCTCTGTCAGAGAATTAACTCTTTTCCGTTTTAAAAAAAGTCAAATAGGAAATAATTGGCACTCTCCATAATATGGGGAAAGGTGCTTAAGAATTCAGCATTCAAAAGGTCCATTTGAAGAATGCAACCTGTAGTGAGTCAAAATCAAGCTGACTATTTAAACCACATATAATTGAAGGATAAAGCAAGGCTGAATGACTTACTAAGTATACATCCAAGACAGATGCATTATCGTTCTCTGTCTCTACTGTGCTTTGTTCTGAAGTCAAGCAGATAGCGCTGTCTTCTAAGGTAAATGTTGAACTCGAAGGCAGACCTTTACTGGAAATAAAAGTGACACATAAAGAACACTTTAAGAGGAGAAGGGAGGAGGAATTCCAAAATTTATTACGTTCCAAGGCTTCATCAAGACAGCCAGGGAATGGGTCATCTCCATGGCAGGAGGCCCCAGAACACTGCAGAGGCAGGAAGTATGCTGGACACATGGTCAGCGATTCCTGCTCTGAAACTTCAAACCACAACTGTGAGGTTTCCAGATGACGCACTTTATTGCTGGTTGTGACATTACCCTGAATATCTGCCATTTTCAGTATGAATCCAAACTGGGCCGTATAAAAATCTCCTTGGTATGTTGCATCTCCACCGATGAAGGTGGCAAATGAGGACACAATTTCCCCCCAGAGTTCCTTCTCACCCACTGCACACAGGAAGTTTCTCAGGGTGGTCAGCAGGCCCAGTGCAAGTGAGTATACTTGCCCACTTGGCCCAGGGGTGCTTTGAGAGGTGACCATTTTTGATGGTATAGGTACACCCAATTAGCAATAAAAATAGGTATAAAAGAATAACAAGAGAAGCCAGGCACCTGCACAACCAGCTTTGGTGGAAAAAAACAGCTTTGTGAAATCTATTGGGTAAACACTTGTAATTGTAGACACATCATCAATATCAGATATTCTGCTATAGTCTTATCTAAAATGTTAAGTTTGCTAGACTTTGGCTGCCTCTTGCAGTTCAATTCAATTCAAATTCCACTGCACCCAAGGCCTTCCAATACTAGATTTATTTTCACCCAGAAAGAAATTCTGCCTGTGCCCTCCTCCCATGCCCCACTATACTCAAGTCCCTTTCAGCAGAAGGGGAGGTGTATGCAGGGCCTGGTTAAACAAGAGCAGCAACTTAGAAGGCTGGCATGGTTGTGGACAAAAGGGTACATATCACCACATGTGGTGGTTATGTCCTGAAATGATAAAAAATTTGGAAGACTATTACTGCTGAAACCCCAAGCAACCATGGGTATAAATTTTGGATGTTATCCAGAACCATGTCTACTGCAAAATTATAAAGGGCAAAATGAAAGAGAGGACCAGAAATATATGTTAAATCAGGTGCTGATGGCCGCCATTTACATAAGAACATAAGAGAAGCCCTGCTGGATCAGGCCACAGCCCATCTAGTCCAGCGTCCCATCGCACACAGCGGCCCACCAAATGCTCATGGGCATCTCAAGCAGAGAGAAGGACAAACCTTTTCCTGCTCTCGAATCCCAGCAAATGGCCTTAGAAGTGCCCTGCTTCCCCCCCCTGCCCCAGCCTGAAAGATGCACCTAGCCATCCATTCTAGTAGCCATTGATACATCTGTCATCCATAAATTTCACCAACAGCAAGAGCATGGAAGGATGTGGGAAAATGTATAGCTGAGATATGGCATAATTATATTGTTGTCTATAAAAATCAAATTTAATTTGGTCATCATCAGTGGATGAATTATATGGGAATACAGAGTAGAGTATCCACTGAAGAGAAATGGAAAGAATACAGATGTACAATGATAATGTGTGGTTGTACGCCTAAAAAAAAATTGGAAAAAAGACATTACAACTTTTTCCTGCTCAACTAGCATCAGTGGCAACTCATAGCTTTAAGGGCGAGTGATTGCAGTTGTGGGCTGGACGACTGTTCATCACAGGGTTGTGCGCTTTTCCTCTGCACACTGATGCAAGAGCTGGCATGGTTTTGTTTTTGCTTGTCCCCTACTAACCCGCCTTTAAAGCTACGAGACGCACTGGATAGCATATTACCCTTCGGCATTCTTTCAGTCTTTGCGCGCACACACAGCGATTCAGAGATAATTAGTTATTATAGCTATTTTAGGAGCAGGAAAAACAAACCTTGGCGCACCTATAAAACACATGAGGCTACATAGGGACTGGTATGTTGTAGCTTTTCCTGTTTTCCTGACTCTAATTAAAAACATGATTAATGGTTAGACTACATTATCTGTAATCTTAAAGGTGTTATTCATCTGCTTTATGTTGATTTTATGTCTCCGTGGAAATGGAAGGCGGAGAAAAATTTAAAAAGGAGGAATTTTGAAGATTTGCTATTCCAGAGAACAGAACATTGAGATTATTTTTGTTTGGAATGTGTTCTACTAACAGGATGGATATATATGCTGAGCTGAATGAGAGAGAGAGATAAAATTTGTTGCAGATCCACCCAGGAAACAAACCTATCTGCCTATATTGTTTATATATGGGTAAAAATATATATACTGACACATTTTTTGCATTTGAATTCTATTTGAATTGAATATTTGAATATTCAATTCAAATTGAAATTCGAAAATCCGTATTTTTTAAAATCCAATTTGAATCTGGATTATCCGGATCCGTATTTTCAAAAATTTGATTTGAACTTGAATATACTTATGTCAGGAACATTTGTATCTGATTTTAGAATCCCTTCCGCATCCCGTTTTTATCATGTTTGCGTTTCGTTTGCATCCCATATTATAAGCGAAGATAGACCCAATGTTTGGATGCGATGATGAATTCAGTCGAATTTGATCCAGATTTGAAAATTCGGATTTTCAAAAATCCGTTTTGAATTCGAATGTCACTATTCGTCAAATTCAAATCAGATTTTCAAATTTCTGAATATCTGTGCACATCCCTGATACAGAGCAACAAAAGGTTGAAGAAAAACAAATCTCTCATTTTAACATCTCTCTCCCAGCAGTTGAAGAAGGCAAAGATGAAAATGTCTGGCTCATCCTCATCAGTACACGTGAAAAACTGTCTAAGTTTAATCTTTGCAGTCAAATCACATTGGCCTGATTTCCACAAGAATTTTTCCTTAAAGGGTGCCCTAAAATTGAAAAAAAAAGACCTGTGCTACACAACCATGCTTTTCAAACTCCATCTATACTTTCACTTGTAATAAGAACACCTTCTTTGTTACAACCTTGGAGAAACCCCAAGAGCACTCGGAGGTCTATGGTGAACCTCTTCTTAGAGGTGGTGGCACCTTTCTTAGAGACTGCCCCCTTCTGTTATTCAGGACACTCCTAGACTTAAGCATCGAGAGTAGGGATGTGCATGGATATTTGAAAATTCAAAAATCTGATTCGAAACAGATTTTTGAAAATCTGATATGCATTTTGAATGACTAGATTCATATCTATTGCATACAAATGTGCAAAAAACCTCACGTACTTGTGCAAATAATATGGGATGAAAATGGGCCAAATATGGGTTGCATACGGAATAAATATGCATTTTCGCAAATTCATATTTCGGATCCGAGTCTTGCCAACATTTGTATACGAGTCAAATTTAAACATTCTATCGGATTTTGGATTTTCAAAAATCCGATATGAATATGCAAATAATAATAATAATAATAATGATGATGATGATGATGATGATGATGAATGGAAACAGGTTGCATATGGAATAAATATGCATTTTCGCAAATTCATATTTTGGATACGGATCTTGCTGACATTTTTATATCTGGATATGAATCAGAATGTCAAAAATCCAGAACTTTGAAATTTGAATCAAATTTTTGAATATTCAATTTGAATCAGATTCAAATGTGAAAAATACATTTGTGCACATCGCTAATCTAGAGGCCTATTACTGACCTAACCTTTTACCCAGGCTCCCCCAGTGTAACATTCTTTTTTGCCACCTGGTGAAAACATATCTTTTCACCTAGGCTTTTGTTGTTTAATTAGCTTTCTCAGGGTGCTGTTCTGTTAGGGAGGGAGGGGGGTAATTTACATGTTTTCTTTTTATTGTTACCCGCCCTGGGACCGTGTGGTGAAGGGCGGGATATAAATTTTTAAAATAAATGAATAAAACACGTTTTTAATGGCTGATTACTTTTTTTGTCTTTTTATATACGTGTGGATGCACACTTTTAACCTTGTTTTTAATATTTCCTGGAAAAACTGCTTTGAGAGTTTTACCCCTCTTGAGCTGATGTTAGCTAATAATAGATTGCACTGCACTAATAATGTATCATGAAAACTACCGTATATAGTTTTGTACTGTTATGCTGTTTTCATAGACACATAATATAAACACTGCAAATACAGACATTCAAACATATACACGTTTACATATATACTGTCTCTGCTGTTCCATACTTAAATCAGTAAGAACTAGAGCAAGTCTCCCATTCATCTCCCAGACAGCAACATTTGCTCATGTCGGGATTTCCCCCGCCCCCAGTGCCAAGCAAAATGCAAACAAACATAGGCTTATTGCCAAAAGAACACTGGTAGTGCTTGTTTAATGTGTACCATATTTCATGATTTCTTGCAAACAAGAATCTGGCATTAAAGAAAAAGAACTGAGGTTGTTTTAGATGAGAGACAATAAAAAACTGGAACTAAATGTAAGCTTTAGAGTACAGTTAGTATATACCTAGAAGTAAGAGGGGAAGCCAACAAAACGGAATGTAAAGATCTGATACAATGGTCTTCGTAACAAGTTGTAGGAACACAACAGAAGCCCTACTGGATCAGGCCACAGCCCATCTAGTCCAATATCTTTCCTTGCAGAGTGGGCCATCAGATGAGAGCAAAACCTTCACTGTTCTTGACTCCCTGCAAATGGCCTTTGGAGACATCCTGGTCTCTCCAACCCAGATCATTCTAGTAACTACTGATGTACCTGTCCACCATGATTTTGTCCAACCATTCCTTAAAGCCATCCACAAAGGGGACAAAGTTCCGGTTGTCAATCCTAACTCTCCTCCTCTAAGCTGCAGAGAGTGGCCCGTGGCCCTAGTGTTAGGCGATAAAGAATTATCGTTTAAGGCTCAATAGCCACAGATGTTAGTGGCTGATCTCCTAAGAGAGGTGTTCCAGCCCCCTTGATCATACTGGTTGTTCTTTTCGGTAAGATATTGTAAAATAACTGACAGAGAATGTGACAGTATTTTTTTAAAATGTCATTTTTAAATTATCAATTTTAATTAATTTATGTTTTTATCATGTAGTATCTACATTTTTTCCAAAACATTTTAATCTAAATATCTTATCGCATCTTATTTTTCATTTATCTTTATTAAATGTTTCTCAACAAATTATAGGTGCATCTTATATGCCAATGTGCCTTATGAGGCATGAAATACAATATATACTTGAATATTTGTATGTAACCTGCCCTGAACCTGTTATAGCCACGTATTTCACAGAATCCCTATTTTGAAAGTGTTGTGCCAAGGTATAAATGTTAAATGATGTTTGATTTTAGATGTTGTTACCCACCTGGAGACCTCTGGGTATAGGGTGGGATAAAAATGCAAGCAAGCAAACAAACAAGCAAGCAAATAAAAAACAAGTTACAATTACAGAAGAATACAGAGGAATACCAACCAGGAACCCTCAAATCTCTGTACTAGATCAGAACCAAAAAGATCCAAAATGTACCATTTTAAACACAAACTTCCACTGCAGTAAAAGCAAGGGAAAAGATTGCAAAATATTTGTTTTTGCCAGAGCATACATCTGGACATTTGCATCAGAAAAGGACCAGCCAGCTAGGAAATAATCCTCTCAATTCTGGAGCTGTGACTGTGGATAACCTTGCAGGGAAAAGCAAGGCACAATATAATAAAGCCATTTGGTCACAGATCAACCATTATTTATAGTAAATATCAGACAGATCCTTATCAGGAATGCTGAGCAGAATTGATGGATTCAGATAGAACCATTATTATTAATTTGATTGGGTTGATATCAGGTCATCAACCCTGATGTTGCAACAACGACCACACACAGTGTCCTGGAGCTCAGGATACAGAAAGTCACTTACTCACAGACTCTCTCTCTTCCCCCTTTCCTGCCAAAGGTCTCACCAAAATCCTCCTTTAATCTGAATGGGATCCTTAGCTCCTACCCCCAGGGATGGAAATTAGGGGCCAAGACTTTCCCCCTAAAATCTAAACAGGATAAAAAAGGAGCAGTCTGTCATGGTTTTCTCCCCTACTCCGCCCCATTGCTTCTATAGTTCTCTTTCTGTCATCTATGGTTCCTGATCTCTTCTCCATGTTGTCACTGCCTGATGCCATACCATGGGAAGAAGACTCATTCACTCTGCAATTCTGCTACTACACAGTGGCACAATTCTCCATCTCCACAACTCCACCGAAGAGATTTCCAGGCTCTGGAGCCCCATCCTATCAGCCTTAACTACACTCTCAAGTCCAATCCAGGACCATCAAGAGTGAGAAACCTGCTGCTCCCGGCAGGGATAGATTTTCTAGAGTAGTTTAGGATATTTTAAGCTAGGGTCTTTTCTTCTTTCACCTTCTCTACTCATAACTTGGCAAAGTTTACCTCTGGTCACCCATTCCATTCATAAAAAACCTGTGTGCTGGATTGATCATCCACTCTCAGCGCTTAATGGGAAGAACATTGATGTTTGGGACTGCCTTTTATCGCACAACACTAGAACCAGGGGGCACTCTATGAAGCTGATGGGTAGGAGAATAAGGTCTGACAGGGGGAAGTATTTCTTCACCCAGAGGGTCATTGGCTTATGGAATGTGCTGCCGGAAGAGGTGGTGGCAGCTACCAGTCTGGATGGCTTTAAGGTAGGGTTAGACAAATTTATGGATGACAGATGTATCCATGGCTACTAGAACGAATGCCTAGGTGCATCTTTCAGGCTGGGGGGAGAAGCAGGACACTTCTGAGGCCATTTGCTGGAATTTGAGAGCAGGAGAAGGTTTGTCCTTGTCTCTGCTTGAGATGCCCATGAGCATTTGGTGGGCCACTGTGTGCGACAGGATGCTGGACTAGATGGGCTGTGGCCTGATCCAGCAAGGCTTCTCTTATGTTCTTATGTTCTTATGTATTTTTTGTCCGTTTTGCACTTTATTTCTTTTGCTGCTGCTTGCTAAATAAAACTTTTTCTTTAACTGGAGAGTGCTTTGCCAATTTATCATTAAAGCTTCTAGCACAAAAGACTCTGTACTTCAGTTAGTGGCTGAACTTAATTTCCCCAAATTGACATATGCCCAGACCACATCCTAGAACACTATTTTGGTGAAGAGTAGGAGTAGGTGTTGGTTTTTACATCCCCCCTTTTCTCATGCTCTCAAGGGGACTCAAAGCAGCTGAAAAAGTTTTCTGTTCTTCTGCCCACAACAGACCCCCTGTGAGGTAGGTGGGGCTGTGAGAGCTCAGAGAGTTGTGACCAGCCCAAGGGCACCCAGCTGGCTTTGTGTAGGAGTGTGGACTTGAACTGGGAGACTACCGGCTAAGAGTGTGACACTCTAATCACAAGACCAGTCTGGCTCACTGGGTAGGAATAAATAAATAACATTCTTTCCCCACTTTATCTATGGCTGTGTCCAGACAGGATTAACAAGCTGCACAGAGTGCACAGCAGCTTTCAAGTTGCCAGACAGGTTCTACAATTCTCCGCAGTACCTGTGCATTATAATCCAATACTGTGAAAAGGAATAACAGTATTTACAAGGACATTCGCTGCATAGTATTCTTTTCCTCCGCATTTTTCTGGGTGTTTGGGTGAACTGTGTGAGAACTCGCTTTCACTCAGGAAGCAGCGGGCCTGAGAGGCTCTGAGCATACAGGGAAACAGGGAGGGTCTGAGCATGAGATGGAAAAATCCTTGCTGCTGCAACAGAGTATTTGAGTATAGGGGTATGAACAGTTTCCTCCGCAGAAGGACTTTACTCCGAAGTTAAGGTAAATGATGCATTTCCATGTGATGTCTGGAGGCACCCTCTTTCTCTTCTATGAATAACTGAACATATGCCTCTCTCAATCATACCATGTGGTCTTTCTCCAGATGCTATGGGAAAAATACCCATCCTGCCTTGCCACTGGCAACGTGTGAATGTAGTTCGACAATAACAGGAAGACAGCATTTTAATCTCTCCCTTCAGAGTAAATATTTAGCATCTAATCCTTTTTAAAGTTGAGGAAAATAGGAACTAATCTAATACAGCCCTTACTGAACAAGAAAGTTTTCTAATCCTGACATATTTTTACCAGTAGTGGTAAAGTGTCAGGGGACTGATGAAAAGCAAATCATTAAATCATTTAGAACATTTCTGGCACTGACTACTTATTTGCATTGCAATTACAGTTTTGCAGTCCCCTAGAGTTTCTGTTGGAAAAATAACAACTGGAATTGACTTTTTAATATACTTTCTGGTTTTCAGGAGATGTTGATTGACAGGTAAAGGTTCCTTTATTTTCCTAAACCCGAGTAAACTGTAGGGGCAGGCTCGTGTTATTTGTAATTAGGTTGCACATTGGCAATTATATCTACCATGACAGAAGGTTCCAAAGAGAATATTACAGAGCACTTGAATGATACCACTATATTCAAGACTACTTTCACCTTTTTATTTCTGCCATAAATGAATCTGCAGCACGTAAGTTCATTTATTATATTGATTGTTGCTGGATGATTTAGTACAACTATCCCCTGTAAATGGTACTTAGTGTTTCATGCACTGCGCATATTTTGTGTTTATCTGAGATAACCCCAAACACCTCATAGTTAACCCTGGGAACCTCTTGAATAATTTTGCTGGAAAAGGTGTTATAAAATGAAAAATACAATAATGCATTATCTGCAAATATAAATTTCAATTAAACTGTGATAACTTGCTTTAGGGAAGACAACGTGATGTATGAGACCGTAGAGCAGACAAGCCAGCAAATATGCTGCTGTGTTACCGTCACAGACTCTTTCTATCTCTACACATTTAAACAGCAGGTTTCCACCACTGAAAAGCCAGAAGTACATATGGTTTCAGTAATATGAAAGACTTTTTGTTTTAATGCACAAGATTATGAAAGGAGGCTATAGAGAAACTGCTTTTGGGAAAGTTCCTTTCGGAACTCTATACACTGGAGTAAACTCTGTAAGATTCCATATGACTGTTGGCCTTCTATAGCTAAACAAATAAAACTTGCCTTTAAAGGAAGAAGTATTTTGGTGGCTATACAGTCTGTAAAAGAATTAGCGCAAGCTTTTAGTATTAAAAAAAATTCCGCTGTAAATCTTCATGAACGAAACTTTGAAACTTTGTTCTGATCTGCAGATTTCTTCTTTCATAATTTAACTTTGCATAAGAAATACTCTAGTACGATGCACATGAACGAGTCTGAAACACAGCTCAACTAGTACTTAGTTTTCTAAACCTCAGGCTCACAAAAAAAAAACAACAACTCTGCCCAGAGAAATAGCTTTCTTAGAGCTGTGAGCAAGGAAGGTTAAGCATAGAAATTATGCATGCAACACAACTTTTTCTTTTTTCCTAATCCAACCCCAGTAGCTATTATGTTTAGGGATGTGAACAAATATTCATGGCATTCCTTACTTGCATGAATTTGGACATTCTAAGGCCATTTGCTGGGATTCTAGAGCAGGAAAAGGTTTGTCCTTGTCTCTGCTTGAGATGCCCATGAGCATTTGGGGGGCCACCGTGTGCTACAGGATGCTGCACTAGATGGACTGAGGCCTGATCCAGCAGGGCTTCTCTTAATGCTGAACCTGTTGCTTCCAAGATCCGTTTTCTCTAGGCTTCCCCAAAAAGAAGTCGGAAGTCTATGGCTCCATAGACACTCTTGGACTCCATAAGACTTTGTTGGTTCCCATTACACCTGGCAAGCACACGCACATGAAACAAACTGAGTTTTCTCAACCCTGCTCTGCAGCTTCAGGCAGGCCAAGTGGCTTCGTTGGAAAGGAAAAGCCACGAACAAGATAGCTCAGCTACTACTGTGTAAGGAAATCTCATCTGTAATTAATCTGTTTTCTCCTGGATTAGATGCAAGCCACAACACAGTGAGGTCGCGGGAAGAGGTCCACCCCATTTCTGGAACAGAGGTAAATGAAGCCCTTAAATGACCTACCTGTTTGAATAAAACCTTGTTCCGTCCTGTTGGTAACTGTCATCTACGTACAAGGAAGAAGAAGAAATTGTGGTGGTTAAGGACGCAGCTTCAAAGAGTGACGGCGTGCTTGGAACCAAGTCAGGCCGGTGTCGGGATGCTAATACTGCAGAGGAAGAATGGAAGGAAAGTCATTAGATCATTCTTGCATACTATTTTACAATCCTGAAACCAATCTAAGCCCTTCAGAAAGGTAAAAGAGGCCGTGTTCATATGCAGTAGAAAAAGACACCTCAAAGTCCAATTGAACATGGTTCTCTGTGTCCAGCGTACTCCTACGTCAAATGCACATTAAAGGTCATAAAGAGCAGTTTCAAAATGCATTCGATGTAGGTGAACTGGATGTGGCATGAGAACAACAATGCTACATGTTACCACCTCCAAGACGCTTTCAAGCCTTTTTCTTTTGCTGTAGGTGAACACAGCCATAGTCTTTGCAGTGAAAATACAAAGAAACAGCAGTGAGATTAAAATTAGGACATCTCTTCAAATTCTAGCAGAGGCTGAGATCCCACTTAAGGTTTAATCCAGCTTCAGTCCACTTTCGGAGTGAGTGAATACATCAGCAAAGTGACAAGCTGTTTCCTTTCAGTGTTAAATAACTCAAAATTCACATTTGGGATAGAAAATGTGGAAAGGAAATTACTGGTCACTTTGCTGATGTTTTCCCTCGCTCCGAAGGTGGACTGAAGCTGGTGACCACAGCCAGATAAACTGATGCTTGATTCCAATTAGGATATGATTTTTCTTGGGCCAGAATGGATAAGAGCGATGACAGTTTAGAATTCAATGTAGGCTGCAAGCAACAGTAGGCAGGGTTGTGCTTATTCTACGATACAGTAGTTATAGTTTAGTTATCTGCCAGAACTGGTTAAGTATTAAGAATAACTAGAAGTTAGGATTGGGATGTCCAGGGTAAGCACTCTTATGTAGGGATACGCACGAATATTCAAAAATCCGAATATTCTATTCAAACTCGACAAATGTCAACATTCGAACTCGAATCAGACTTTTGAAAATACCAATTTGCACATTCAAACTTGAATATGGATTTTTGAAAATCCAATCCGGATTTTCGAATAATTCAGATGTGTAGATTTGTATCTGTCATATACGAATCTGCACGAAAATTGTACATACCTTGCGCTTAAAATACGGGATTAAAACTGGATGCATACATATTTTTATGGAATGCGCACAGATATGAATAACAGACATTTGTTGTTGAAATTGTTGTTATTTAAAGATACAAATCTTGTCAACATTTGTATCTTTAAATAAGAATCTAACATTCAAACGTGCAGATTCGAATGTTCCGGTTTCGAATCGGATTTCATGACATTCGGATCTTAAATATCCGAACTGAATCGGATTTTTTGACATTTGAATCTACTCACACAAGGGCCACCAAATAATCAAGAACTTTATTTAAAAGGTAGAATCAGAGCCTTATCAGACCTTTGATAAATTTTAATCTTGGGCCCCCTTAGGAAAGTAGTTTGAAAAATGTTTTATCAGCACCCCTTCCTTAATATGACCCAGAAATCACACCCATAACACATATCCCTCCATTCAATGGGCAGCCCAGCATGGAACTACAGTATTTATTCACATAACACTCACACTTCAGTACTTGTTGATTTTATATAGTTAAGACTTTAATTTTTATGCGAGTATATATTTTTTGATTGTCTGTTGATTGTACATTTTATTTATTTATATTTATATTTATATCCCGCCCCATACCCAAAGGTCTCTGGGCAGCTCACAACAGTTAAAAATGAACATATTAAAATTGTATCAGACTGTGCTAAAATCCATACGAAGTTTAAAAACCAGCATGATAATAATAATAATAATTACACAAAAACAGTTTAAAAACAATAGTTTTTGCAGGGGGGAAGCATAGAGGGCATTTAGCCAAAGGCCTGAGTGAAGAGGTGCGTCTTTACATGTTTGTTGTTCCACCCTTTGGTGGGAGTTATAAATTTATTTATTTATCTATTTATATTTATATCCCGCGCTGTACCCGAGGGTTTCTGGGTGGCTAACAACCTTTAAAATCGAACATATCAAAACTATATCAAAGCAATAATAACGAGTACAACATTTAAAAATCCAACATGATAAAAACAATGCAAAAAGAGTTGAAACAGTAGTGTTTGCAGTGGGGGAAATGTAAGCAGAATTTAAGCAAAGTCCTGAGTGAAGAGGTGTGTCTTCACCACCTTCCTGAACGCAAACAGAGAAGGGGCCTGATGCACCTCCAGGGGGAGACCATTCCATAGCCTGGGGGCCACTACCAAGAAGGCCCTCTCCCAGGTGCCCACCCGCCTAGCTACTGAAGGCGGTGGGACGACCATAAAGGCCTCCTCTCCAGATCTTAAGACGCAGGCAGGTTGATATGGGAGAAGTCACATACCTTTAGATATTTGGGGCCCAAGTCACTTAGGGCCTTGTAAGTCAGAATTAGCACCTTGCATTGGGCTTGGTAGTGGATTGGCAGCCAATGCAATTCTTTCAAGACCGGTGTGATATGCATCCGGCTAGCTGTCCCGGTCAGCACTCTGGCAGCTGCATTTTGCACCAGCTGCAACTTCCGAACCAATTATTATTATAAATGTAACAGTATTATTATTATTATTATTATTATTATTATTATTATTATTATTATTATTATTATTATTATTATTATTATTATTATTATTATTATTAAAAGGTAGGAATGCATCTGTTAGGCAGGTAAGATGGCTACTCTCACTGCCAATTGTGTCCTTAAAAGGAGGATTACAATTTGATAAGGTCCAATATAAAGAAGCAGCTGGGATAAAAGTATGTTGCTGTCTTTGCTTTTCCCTTCCCCACTCAGGGGATAATTATTTCATCCTACCATATGCCAACATGAACAGGCATGCCATTTGGAGAGGAGAAACAACCAAGTTTTGTGCTGCACCTGTGAGATTGGAGCCTGCACCACGCCCTCCCCCAGGATGGATATAAAAACTGTGGCTGCTTCTGGCTGGGAAGAATTAATTAGAAGGTAATTTATTTGACTAGTCCTTTGACCATTTCAAATTACAGTACAGATAAAAACATGGCTTCCTCTAGGTGGGGGTTCCAGCTAAAGATGGAGGACCAGAGGGACGCGTGGGTTGGTTGCTGTTGCTTTGTTGCAATTTCGGTTCAGTTTCTCCTTTGACATTTTTTAGTAGTCTTGCGTTAATTGGTCTTGTGGTTTATTTTTTAATTGATACTGTGTATTGTAGTTTTTTAGATTACATAGCTTATTATTAGAATTTTGTACATTGCTTACAGTAGATATTTGATGTTTTAGTTACTGAAATTGATTTCCTTACTTGCTGTATTTCTCTGATGTGACGATTGTATTCACATTGTATTTTTTCTGTTTGTAGTAACCCGCCTTGGGCAAAATTTTCGTTTGGAAAGGCAATATACAAGTAAAAATGGGAATGGAAATTTGGGATTCTGATACCATCTTCTGCAAAAGGCTGGGGTGTTGTCTGCAGCAAGCTTATTTTCGTTTCTGTGTGCTTGCCACTGTAACCATCTGCATGCCCAGCCTACATGTAACACCTAATAAACTGTTATTGGGGGAAAAATGGTCTGTGTGCATCTGATGATAAGATCTCTCTTACCAGCACAATACTACAGGCACTGTAGTAGCACCATCTGAATAAATAAAGGTTGTAACTTTTACATAAGATTTTTGCAAGAACTTTAGTATTACTGTCATTAATAAGAACGGTTGGCATGAACGTTACGTGGGGAGCGACCATCTTATAAGTCAATAGAGTAGAAATTCCAACTCTGGAATGATCTCTTGTCTTTATTAAATGCAGCTGAACTTCTCGTAAAGCATTACCTTCTTCATCAAGGCTACAATAGCTTTGTCCCTCTGTAAGGAAGTCATGCTTTTCATCTTTCCAGTCCTGGTTGCCCAAAGAAACGAATTCTTGTGATGTTGCTTTGAGAGCAGCAATGGAATTACATCGCTTCTTGGAGGGAGAGGACTTTAAGGCTGCGTTCAAAAAAAGAATAACATTAAAGCAATTTATATAGGGACTCCTGCAGACAATAGGGAGACTTTTTCATTGTTTTACAATCTCTTCGACAAACCATTCTTGTTCAGTTTTGCATCAGTGCTGCTAGCTATCACAAAGGGGGTTTGATCAGATTACTCAAACAATTGCCACGATCCCAGATACCATCCAGAAATGTAATTCTTCTTAAGACTCCAAAACAAATCAGAATACTTTTGATAAATAGAGGCAGCGGCAGGGTAATAAATCTTCAAGTGAACTTTTTTTTAATAGCAAGGGGTTACTAGAAAGAAGCTACGTACGGGCATTAATTCTGACTCTAATCCCTTCACCTTTTATATTGTTTTCCAAGTCTGTATTGTACATCATGGAAGACTGCACAGTTACATAAGCCTAAATCCCCTTGCAAATAAAATTAGAAGTGAAAAGTTTGACTCGGAACATAATCCAAAACAAGCCTAAAACTATTATAGACAGCATTAAATGAGCTGATGTTTATATATTTTGAAATTTTATCCAATATTTTGTATGACTGTATTTGACTTTTTAAAAAAATGATGCAAGCCTATAGTTTTTGTTCTCTGTCGATTTCAATGTAAGTCATCTTGAGTGTACTCTATGGCAAGACAGCATATAAATAGACAAATGAAAATGAAATGAAATTCTGAATATTTGATATTAAGATATTCAAAATTCAATTGAAAAATTGCAATCTGACAACTAGGTTGCAAGTATCCAGGCTACTTAAATGCATGCCTAGGTATGTCCTCCAGGCTGGGGAGACAGGCAGTGTCTTTAGGGCCATCTGCTGGGATTTGAGAGCACATGAAGATTTTGCCCTTGTCTTCTGCTTGAGTTTCCCGTAAGCAACTGGGGTGCCAATGTGTGGGACAGGATGCTGGACTAGATAGGCTGTGGCCTAATCCAGTAGGGCTCTTCTTATATTCAAAGTTTGCAGTGTTCATAAACAAGCCCTATAGGTCAAGACATAACATCTGCTGAGCCAGCATAATGTCAGAACCCTAAAATATCAGGGCCAGAGGACTAACAGCCAAACTGCACAGAGAATTGCATAACTACTTCTCTGAAAGAACCTTATTGGTATTTATTTTATTTGTTTACAAATTTATGTCCTGCCATTCAGGGTGGCGAACAATAGGAAATAAAATATATAAAACATTAAAACATATTTCAAATACAACCCTCTTCCTAGCAGGTCAGCACCCAGAGGGAGCTAAACATCAAAGGTCTGGGTAAAGAGCTATGTTTTAACCAGGCACTTGAAAATCTAGAGTTTGTTTTAGAGTCTGGGGGCCACAACAGAAGAGGCTCTCCTACATGTTCTCACTTCCTGCACCCCTGAGAGAGAAGGAACTACAAGAGGGCTCTTTCCTTGAGATCTCAATATACAGGCAGGATTATATGGGAGATACCCAGGGCCCATGCCATTTAGGGCTTTATATGCTAGCACCATCACTGGACAGGCAACCAATGCAGATTTTTCAGGACCAGCATGATGTTTATCTGACCAAAAACTCCCACAAGCACTTGAGCTGCTGCATTCTTCACTAGTTCTAGCTTCTGAACTGTTTTCAAGGAATAGCCCACATAGAGTGCATTAGTCTAACCTGGAGGTTATCAGTGTGCGGACCATTGTGGCCAAGTGATCCCTGTCCAGAAAAGGGCAAAGCTGGCATATTTGTTGAAGATGGAGGAAGGCATTCCTATCACTGCCACACGAGTTTCAAATGACACTGACAAATCCAGGGGCACTCCCAAATTGTGCCCCTGTTCTCCCTGAGGCAACTGCCTCCCCCCCCCCCCCCATCAAGAATCAGGTGCCCTTTAACTTCTTGGACCCTGTGACACAGAGTACCTGCAGTATGAATTTATTGGCTTCCAGCATAGTATGGCATCTATATAACATTTTATTTTAAGAAAAGTCTTGCTGCTTCAGATCTTTCTAGTTCAGTATATTGATTTTGACAGCATCCAGATGGAATTTAAGGGCTACAGCTCAAAGGCTACATCGGTCACTTGCGATTTGTTTCCCAGCATCACTTAACATGGGCCTCCATTTCCTTCCCCATAACGTGTTATATGAAGATCAGTTCCAAGTAGAAGAGGACACCTACCTTGATTTTTTTTGAACACCCTGGAACTCATAAACTTTAAAAACCTGTCAGCGTAAAAACTCGGTCTATGGACTGAAACTGTGTCCTAGGAGATGAAAAAAAGATATTAGGATGACAGTTCAAAAGGAAGGAGAAAAGAATGTAGCAATTTACAACAGTGAAACCTGACAAGGTCCATCTGCCATTGTGGGAAGATTTGGATTTAACTGTGAAACTGTCTTTGGATGTTTCCGCACTTACAGGGCTTAATCCAGATTAAGGAGATCTGGATCTTTCAGATCTCGTTCTCGCTCAATCTGGTCCACAGAGTTCCAGATCTATATGGAGACCCCATGCGTCCACACAGGGTGTTTAGCACCCGATGGCATGGCTGTCATGCGGACACTTTAGCACGCATCCTGAGGCCCCGATTAGGCCCGCTCAAGAAGTTCTGTGGGCGGTGCGATTGGTCCACGTAAACATCAATCAAGAGTCACTTCCAGTTACAGTGGGTGTGACAGAGAGTCATGGCTGCATAGTTGCCTACCTAGCTGCTACGTAGGTTGTGAGCAGTTTTGTAGACTGCTAGGTAGGATGGGCGGGCCTATGTAAGGTGCGTGCAGGGGGGCGGAGCTGGAGCCATCCCGGTGCAAATGGGGGCCTGCAGGCCCGCCCAACCTTCTTTGGCTCAGCACATAGGCAGAAGTGCGCTCTGAAATCCAGTCTTCATGGTTCAAGACCGTATTGAAGACCTGTTTAAAGCTAATCCAGATGAAAGGACCTGAAGACCCCATTGAATCCGGAACTCTGCAACACTTGTGCAGATGACACAATTCCAAAGGGGTCTTAAATGGGGTCTACGAAGCCTGCGCGGAAATGGCCTTTAATCGTGAAATCTTCAGTAAATCATCTAACTTCTCTATCACTATCAAATTATCTTTGCTAAAATGCAGGATAATGCACTTGACTTCATAATAATATTTACAGACTACCACAGTCCTTTTAAAATTATTTTTACAGTTAAATGCCTCAATGTTAGCAACTAAAACAATGGGTGGATTCGCACCTACCTTGCTGGGAAACTCCAAGTATGCTCCCAGACGGTGCATACGCATTTTGCGGGGTCACTTCTGTACCAGAAGCAGCTCTGTGTGTGTTGGAATTCCCTCTTCACATATAGTGGTAGAGTCTACACCTTTACCAGCAGCAGGGCTGGAGTGTAGGCTGAAGGCAATTTCCTCTTTGTCAGCGCCTAGTTAAGAGCCATCTAAGTTTCAAATGGGTTGGGCCTCCCAAAGTGTGGATGACCAAATCATTCCACAACTTCACTTTCCTGGAAGAATTTCCAAAGGTAGTGGAAATGCAAAAACACCCATTATCTTATAATAAAGTGTCCTTCTCTGTTTTCTGACTATTTTCTCATAAAAGTAGGCATTCCAAAGTTTGATAAGGGCTTAAAATAATGAGAGGTGAAAAACAGATCTCCTACTTTGATACATTTTATGTATATAAACACATCAGTATCAGAAAGCTTAGTTTATTCCTTGAGTGTTTATTCCTTCAATGGCAATCCTTAAATTATGTTTTCATCTGAATGTTGCCTCTTTTTATCTATTTTTATTTTATTTAAGCATTTATATTCCATCCTTCACCAAAATGTCCCACATAGGGATGTGCACAAACGAACTGGCACTCAAAACACAAATTTCCACATCAAAACCAAAGTGCAGATATCAGAACTTCCAGGCGTTCAAATGAATTGAACAACGCTCACGGCTTGTAAATATGAAAATTCTACCCAATTTTCACACTTCTGCAACACTTTACTGGTGTGAATAGGGGGGAAAAAAACACGCTGTGAAAATGTGAATGGCTGTGAATGCAGAAGTCCAAGCGTCCAAACAAATGATTTGACAAAGGAACAAATTTTGAAATTGAACATGACATTTTCATTCGTACACATCGCTTGTTCCACGGTGTGTCACAGTATACAAGGTGATCAGCTTTGGGAACAAGGATTTCTATCTTCTCTTTATCGAAAAAGTAAATGAATAAACAACAATGAGTTACAACCACATTAAATATCTTAAAAGAATAATTAACACAAAATTCAACATCTACACACTTTAAGAAATGAAAATAATAACTTACCCCATCATAAACAAGCGCTTTCCAGGAATGTTCTAACTTCTTTATTAATCTGAAGACAAATCAACAAAAATTGGCTTAGGGCTCGTCCCCATGGTCTCCAATTATTGCGCTGCAGAATCGGGTCAACCTTTATCCGAATTGTAGTTCGGATTAAGATGTCCCCATGAGGTGGAGGAGAGCGCGGGTTCAGTTCGAATTCACCCATTCCCAAGCTAACGCGGTACACCCCGGCACTGGAGAAACCTCATCCTTTTTTCTCCACACCCTTTGCCCCAATTGAAGCTTTTAGCAGACACTGCACGTCTTGACAGTCAGTCAGAGAATGAGAGGGGAGCCAGACAACCGACCTAAAAAGTCGAGGCAGCTTTTGCTTCCCAGCGCCAGTAAGCTCCGATCGCCAGCCTGGCAAGGAGCTAATTAATATGTACCTCTTTAAGGCTTGGAAGCAACAGGCAGCTTGAATCCTTTAGTTCCTGGTTCTGTAGCCCCGTGAGCACTTGTGTCTGTGCATGCGTGCGTATGTGGGAGAAGGCAAATGACAGCGATTTGACTCCCTCATCGCTTCCCTTCAGTGCAATTTAAGCGAGCACGGCAGGAACAGCTAGCACAGATGAACCCCATCCGCTAATGGCATGATCACCAACCTCCTCCTCCAATAATCCCGGGAGTGTCCACATGATCCCAGGATAATGCGTGCTTGCTCCCTAATTCGGGCATAGAACTGTTGGAAAGGGGTTTTTTTCTGCCGCAGATCTGTCTCGTTTGCTCCTCATGTCGCCCAAATTAGAGGCAGTTCATGGGGTCGGTCCGAGGCAAAGCAAGGTTAACTCTGGAGTAAAAATTGCATGGGGACAAGCCCAAATAGAAGATAAAAATGCAGACAGAATTACTCTCAAAATAAATGCTATTTTAATTTACCTGTAAGACTGTAGGATATCAATAATGCCCATAAATAGTAGTAGTTTTTCTCCTTTGTAGCTTTTAGCTGGAATTCCTCCCATTCTGATATTAACAAGAAAATAATAAATTCAAGTTAGACCTTCTCTGGCACTGAAATGTACCAAATCAATAAAAAAATAACTACCAAGATTTAAACAGCAAGTGTTTGATAGTTCAAAAGCATTATTTTTTCTCACAATTTAAAGAAATGTGCATTCTTTCCTGATTTTTTCCCAGTAATTCCCAATGCATTTTAAGTGAACACGCAACTGTCCAACTGTAGGCTACTGCTGGATATTCGCCCTGTCTAGTAACCCCTTCCTCAGAGTCTCAGAGATAGGCAGCATCTATTCAAGTCACAATCAGCTACCTCTGCATTTGTTTGCCACAGCCATACCTTCAAACCCATGCAATCTAAAGAAGAAGGAGACTTGGTTTTTATACCCTGCTTTTCTCACTCTTTAAAGGGAGCTCAAAGTGGCTGACAGAACTTCTGCTCTTCCTCTCACAGAAAGATAGCCGTGACTAGCCCAAGACCACCCAGGTGGCTTTGCAAAAGAGCGTGGAACTGAACCAGGAGACTATCGGTTAAGAGTCTGACACTTCTAACCACAAGACCGAACTGGTGGAGAAGGCCAGTTTTAGGACTTCAGGGCACTGCTTGCTTTTTCTCCCGCTTTTCAACTCCTAGTAACGGATCTGCCATTAGTTACAGCAGCAATTTTCTTAAAAGCAATGCAACAGTTCAGATCAGAAGGGTAAGTGCCTTGCATAATGTGGTATTCTAGTAAGGTGCATTTGGGAAGCAATAAGTACCCTTTTCTAGAACATATGGATGCCAGCACAAGTTCACTATCAGAGGCAGACAAAGCTAGGAAACTAAGAAGAAGAAGAGTTGGCTTTTCTACTCCACTTTTCTCACCCATTTAAGGGGACTCAAAGTGGATGACAAAGCTTCCGTTCTTCTCTCCATAACTGAACATGCTGTGAGGTAGGTAGGGCTGTGAGAGCTCAGAAGAGAGCTGTGACTAGCCCAAGGTCACCCAGCTGGCTTCATGGAGGAAGAAGAGTTGGCTTTTCTACCCCCTTTTTCTTACCCATTTAAGGGGACTCAAAGTGGCTGACAAAGCTTTTCTATTCTTCTCCACACAACAGAACACCCTGTGGGGTTGGTGGGGCTGTGAGAACTAGGAAGAGAGCTGTGACTAGCCCAAGGTCACCCAGCTGGCTTCATGGGGGAGGGCAGAATCGAACCCGGTATTCCCAGATAAGAGTCCAGCTCCCTAACCACTAGACCAAACTGGCTGTGCATCTTTCTGTACAAGAGGAGTAGCTATAGTCTATGGCAGTGATGGCCAACCTATGACGTGTTACAGGTGACACGCCAAGCCCTTTTTGGTGACACACCTGGTCCCCCTGGCACCTGGGCGTGTAGCGCTTGCTTGTTCTTGAAGTGTACGGAATACCAACTTTCAATTGAAGATTTAGCAAATGTAAAGAATTATTTGTTTTTGCTTTTAATAAAATACATATATCAAAAATATAACTTTCTTACTAGAGCTACAAATATCACAAAATTATGGATATTTCTAGATGTGACACGGCACCCGAGTTAAGGTAGGTTTTCTTGCGAATTTTGACACACCGAGCTCAAAAGGTTCACCATCACTGGTCTATGGCCTTGCTTTCTTTTTATGTACTTCCCTATGATTTGATAACCCAAATGTTCCATGTGAACTGTTATGTAATTAGTCATTATATAATTATAACAGTCTCTTGCATTTGCTTAACAACATCAATAACACCCAGGATTTAAGGACATACCTGCATTTTTGCTTTTCTAAAGCATATGTTGAATGCACAGTAACACTCCCCCCCTGCCCCCTTTTCTGGTCTGTATAAGAATATTATAAGTGCTCAGAAGATTATCCATCATTTACAATCCAAAAGTTAGGCAGATTGAGCAGAGATGTAATTCTTGGCAGAGGAGCAAAAAGGATACAGTAACGGCTAGTGCATTTTTATATAATAGATTTTTAGAGACTTACGTATTGGTACTTTCTGTTATGACACAATCTCCAGTTTTTCCAGGACCCTGTATTGACTCCATAGCTGTAGAATACAGAACTCTTTGTCCTCCGGGGCGCTTAGAATCAGACATGTTTTGGGACGCTTCCCCTTCTCTCTCCTTTGCAGTGCTGTCTAACACATGGATTCCAAGCAGCAAACTATAATCCATTATTTTAAAGCTTTCCAGCACCTAGTGACATAAAATTTTAGACCAAACTCGGTTAAGCTGCAAAAGTCGAAATAGCCCAATATCAAGAAAAGCATGGTTTATACAGTGTCAGAACACACGGAGCAAACATGCTTACCGCTATAAATCCTAACAGAAAACTACCAAGAACAAAATCCAAATACGCTACATTTCGCCAATTGTAAAATGTGAACTTTGTAAAAACAGCAGGCAAAATAAGAGACAGAATACAGAAATACAAGGCTGTACAATGAAATGTAATACCACTCTGTTTGGGCCACAGTGTAGAAGGCCGAAATAATAATCCAGGAGAACCTGGAATGAACACATTCATGATCGGAAGATGGGTCCTATCTAACATTTCTATGGAAAAGAGTATTAGCGAACTCTGTGTCAGGCAAGGCTAGCTGCCTGCCATAATATTTGAATGTAAGATCTCTGCCACCTATGTGATTCTGTATATATGTATATAGTAGCTGCCTGTTGTTTTGGAAGTGACAGTTGACTCCCCCCTCCCTGCTGGGGTCGAGTGATACATTTTAGCTCCAAGTTTAAACTGGGTTTTGAAAAATAGTTATTGTTCATTGGTTGAAGGCCAAATCCCGCCCAGCTATGAAACGTATAAATATGCTGGTCTTTCTGTTCCAAGTTGCTCCCAACAAGAAATGCCCTAATGCTGAGCTGAAATAAATCACTGTTCATCTTTTTAAAGAAAGAGTCTCGTGGTTTCTCTTTGCCGGCCTGACACTCGGATGGTAATGCAACAAAAAATCTTCTCCACGAGTTGAGTCTCAGTTATTATATTATACTGATTTACTTTCTGCACATTTCATGGGAATAGGATGGGAGGAAGGGAATATTCAATCTGTTTTATTCCAATGTAATTTAACCATCAGTGAAGATTATACAGCACATACAGTTTAAAATGCATACATATGACTAGCAGGATCAGTCCACATCTTTCTGCACTTACTTGGCCTAAATCAGGATCAGTGGGTCTGGAATAACTGGGCCCACTGATCCAGATTGTATGAAGGCTTGGGTTAGGTCAGTGCCATCTAGACTGATGGTGTTGATGTGGCCTGCATGAATTTTGTAGCCCCCCCCCCCCACCTCTGAAGGCTAGAACAAAAATTCCTAGCCTCAGGGTTTCCTTTTGAAAATGCGCTTCTGGCATGCCGTTGAAAAGCACCACTTGGTAGTTCTGGAACACACAGGGGTTCCACCTGCACACCTCCCATTTCTCAGAACAAGGCCTTAGTTCCTCTGATGGCACTGATTTAACAGTAGGGCAGATGTAGCAGGACCACATGGGTGGGTCCTCCTTGACCCGAAATAATGTGCAGATGAGGCGTAGAATCCAGACTAAAAAGCTCCTTAGCACAGAAAGGGCCCATGACAGCGGGCAAAATATTGGTACTTGAGAATAAATCTCCATAAAGATCCTCAGAAGCCTGTTAACTTTACAACACTAATTTTTTCTTTACGTTCAACATACAGGTTACAAATTATCCCAACTGCACAATTCTTTAAGGGACCTTTCTTATTCAGCAACATTCTATCCCTTTGGTTTTCTCCTTCCAAGTAACTTCTAGGCCAGTTTGGTCTAGTGGTTAAGGAGTTGGACTCATCTGGGAATACCGGGTTCAATTCTGCCCTCCCCCATGAAACCAGCTGGGTGACCTTGGGCTAGTCACAGCTCTCTTCTGAGCTCTTACAGCCCCACTGACCTCACAGGGTGTTCTGCTGTGGTGAGAAGAACAAAGCTTTGTCAGCTGCTTTGAGTCCCCTTAAATGGGTGAGAAAAGTGGGGTAGAAAAGGCAACCCTCCTCCTCCTCCTCCTCCTCCTCCTCCTCCTCAAGTCTTCCCTGTCTGGGCCTCTCAGGTTTCACCCATAACATAATCCTCAGCATATACAGGATTTAAGAGAACTCCTTGGATTCCTTTCAAGGTGTTCATGAGACTATGACTACTCTACTCCTTTGTAAACTGATTTCTGAGGGCTGGAGAACTTTCCAGAAAAGACTGGATTATATCATAGAAAACTGTAGTTTGTATCCTTTCACCTGAAGGTCTTAGGGTGTGTCACAATAATAAAAAGATATAGTCTGAATTTACATGAACTGAAGCACCATATACTAAGGTGGAGTCATCACTGGTTAAAATCTAACTGTGATAAACAACAACCCTCTCAACAAGAGAAAAAGTGAAGTCAGTGATCGCCAATGAACGACAAAAAGCACAACAGGAGGGTTTACCATACATTCCACAGCTTTTTTCCCCGGAAAAGAAAACCTGGGGTCACCTGTTTTCCCCTAAAAAGCGCATGTGGATAAAGCAGGGAAACAGATTAAGTCCACTCGAATGAAAAAACTATAATAATAATTCAAGTAATTCCTCTTGCTATAAAGTCACTGAACTACAATCTGGTGATCAATATCAGAGAAATAGTCATGTTAGTCTAATTCAAAAAGTCTAGCAAGATAGTTAGCAGCACTTGGAGACTAACAGGAGAAGGGTTGGTGGCTTGAGCTTTCGTAGACACGTCTACTTCTGTAGTGCATTCCACAATTTGCCCAATTTAATCATGATCAATAAGGGATTGGGGGGAATTTTATACCTTACCCAAATGGAAGTATAGATGTATTTTTTAAATTATAGGCACATCTTATAAAATGTGAAACTTGGCAGGTCATACAATTTTACAATTTCAGGACACCTCCCTTTCAGGAAAAAAAAAATCCGTCAGGCCAATGCCATATTTTCACTCTATGTTACGTTAAAAAAAGGACCATTATTAGTTCTTTTCTTAAAAGCTCAAATTTATTATTATGTTTGATTAACTACAGATGTCTGATCCTCCTATGGAGTACAGAGAATTGTGATTCCCCCCATTTAATTGAAAAAGTAGCCTCCTCTTTCAGCAGTTAATAAAAATCTGAACACCATTTCCTCAGCAATCCTGCTAACACAGGTCACATTTTCAAGTGAGAGTTATTCAAATTTTGTTACTGACAGGTGGATTTTCTTTTTTTACGTGGAAGCAAAAGGATGAGAGAATGCATAATGCATTTGAACACTCCAACATCCAAAGGATTACAGTGAATAATGGATAGTCTAACTGCAGGGTAAAGTCCTATGCCCTGTCAAAAATGAAGCTATTGCACTTCCTGGATATGGACCACACCAAGAAAAACACTCTGAAAGGCAAACAATGAAAAGCTAAACTAAACCAAATGTTGCCTTCAGCAAAATGGGAGGGTGCCCTTGCTTCCCTTTCCATAAAACAAATATTTTATCAGGAAGTTGTGCGTCTTCTTACTCTAATCCTTGAACATACTTATAGCTGTGCCTCACAGCTTAGAAGGAACAGGGCTGAAGGTTTTAAGAATATTAGCCATAGGGTTAATTTTTAAAGCACATGCTTAGTGCCAGCGTAAAAAGCAGAATATTCAATCCAAAGCGATACAGAGTGATAGCATATATAACAAATGTATCATACCATAAAATATGTAACTGCTTCATAAAAAGCTAAGACTTCATGTTCCGATCACGGAAATTAAATTATTCGGTTTTACTTCCTTGAAAAGAACGTAGTGATAGCCACAGACTTGATTATTTTAGAAGAATAGCTTCATTCATGGAAGACCAGACTATCAAGAGGTACCGGTCATAGGGCTATAATGCCCTGTGTGGACGGGGTGGGGGTGGGTGGGGGTGTAACAGTAAAATTATGGCACTACTATGGTGGACTTGCCCTATGTATCTAAGGCAACTATGCAATAGGCCCCCCTTCCCCTCCCTAGAAAGTGTGGATTTTCCAGCAACACCACTTTTTACTTGGCTTATGGACAGGACCACTGTCACAGCTCCATCTGCTGCACATGGAATGGAGGCTGAAATAGGCACCTGTGTCCACACAGTGCCAGCTATGGCACTAGCAAGGGATAATGTTGGGAGATCGATATCCTCCACTATCTCTTGCTAGTGGGATATTCTGGATAGTCACAAAAAGCCTTGTAAGAAAAGATCTTCTGAATTAAATGGCCAACTGGTATGATCCAGCATGGTTCTTTTTAGCTTTGCATGTGGATTCTTTTTCAGAGTTTGGGCAATTCTGCATTGGCCTATATAACTGGACCAGAAAGCTTGCTGGCCTGGTATACTGGCCAGTGCTGGACCTTGTATAAGACTATGGTTTGGTTGTGCAAAACTGTGTCAAGACAGGAAACTGCTATTTATAAGGGTCAAAGAAACCTTTAAAACCCAACCAGCCAATGGAAGCCAACAGCACTATAGAGGTGAAGTCCAGTTCACCACTGTGGTGTCTCTGAATACAAGCCATATTATTTAACACTTATAGGACTGCATTAAATAAGTAAAACCACATTTTACCAACTGTGCAGAAGTAAAACCATGCTGTTAAAAAGGGATTATTCAAGGGAAATCACACTTGGCCACATTGCTCAAGGGACAACTTTATATTTTATGAAGAATTATATAGTGATAGTGGAGTAGAGGAATTAGCTTTGAATATAAAAAATAAATTGAGTGAGGAAGATAAAAATTTATTAAATGCAAGAATTACTAGGGAGGAAATTGAAGGGGTTATTAATGATCTCAAAAACGCGAGGTCCCCGGGGCCAGATACTTGTCACACTTTTAGTACTACCTTCCAGTTCTCTGACCACTAATTAGGCTGTGTTTCATTTTAATAACTGTATGCAATATTTAGTGTACATAACAGAATTTATCAACTGCTCACCTTTTTTTATAGGCCTGAATAACCTGGTGAAGGGAGAGAAACGTTTAAAATACATGGATGCAATCACACAGGGCTTTTGCTGGACACCCTTTTTCAAAGGATCATCCAATCTGAAAAAAGTGTGCCGCACAGTTAAAAAGTAAGCATCTAAAAACCTCCCACCTCACTTCTCTTCCTCATCTCTGCCTTCCATGCTTGCCACACAATTTGACCCAAAGAATGAGTTGCCCTGAGAGTGACGAATTCCCATCTGGGAAAGGGGCACAAAACTGGAGCATTAGAGACACAGTAGGGTTTTTTTAAAAATATATTTTATTTCTATCCCATGAAGTCCAAATTCACTTCAGGGGTGGCTGTAGACGATGCTGATGACAGTCTACTATACTACAAAGCTGTAATATTTTGGCTTACTTCATACTAGGCAATTAATGACCTCAATTATCAAGTGACTGAGGCTTCCACAAAATGCGAGTCTTTTACTGCTTAAGCATAAAATATTTATTTAGGATGGATTTTGCAGTCCTTCACTTTGACTATGTCCACACACCCCAGGATTCCTTGTTTTATAGAAGGAAAACAACCCCCTTTTCCAATTTTAAAACAAATTTAAATTTCAAAAACTTAGGAATGGGATACAAAGAAACTCCTGAGACTTAAGAATTTGGAAAACTATCAAAAGTAGTTTTGGGATGTTAGCAGAGATTCTCCTGAAAAGAAAAAGAACCCACCATAGTCCCAGTTCTTTCAGTCATGTGTTTTGTTTGGGATAATAATAATCAGTTCTGTATGGAATGAAAGCACTGTTCGCAAAAACAGAGAATGTGTCCTGCTGGTACGTACACTGCTTTGGGGTATATGCTATCAGAAGTCTTCCTTTCCCCAAATATTTGAAACACTAAGGAAAACAGAGTTTGACCTCATTCTTCCAAAGCATGAGATCTGGAATGATTTATATAGAGAGGCAACATGCACAATGAAATTTAATCTTCCATTGTGATGAAAGAATTTCCTGAATATTATTCTAATCATAAACACAAAGTAAGGAGTGTGCCCAAGGCTACAACTGCTAGACCTCCAACTAGGGAGGAAAGGCTGAAGGCAGATGTAAGTTTGAATGGCAATCCATAACACCTTGGTGTGCTGTCAGTTATCCCTTTGTATCACCCTCCTGCCTTGTGGTTTTATCACTGACTTGGGGTCAACATGGAGAGGCTACATGGCCATGTCCATGCTGTTTCTTGATGGGTACACAGGTCGTGACCTTCCTCTGGGGTGATGCCA
This sequence comes from Aspidoscelis tigris stejnegeri, assembly GCA_023333525.1. Taxonomy (NCBI): domain Eukaryota; kingdom Metazoa; phylum Chordata; class Lepidosauria; order Squamata; family Teiidae; genus Aspidoscelis; species Aspidoscelis tigris. Next base: position 77,679,407 of record JALMGA010000007.1, read on the forward strand.
GCAACTGAACCTGCCACCCTCTGGTTTTCAGGCACAACAGCTGAGGAACAAACTTCTTCCATATTGACCCTACCATAGAAATAAACTGAACCTCAGCCTTAATTCTGACCTATTGTGTTCTAATACATGACGCCACAAAGGCAAAAGCAAAGTAAGGAGGCATGTAAGGGAACAAAAAAGAGCCAAAAGGCAGATCAGCTGGCATAGTCAATGAGGAACCAACCATTTATTCCTAGTACTTTATGTTCTTTCTCTGTGCTGCATCTTTCTTCAAGTCAGAATTCACAAACAGAAAGAAATCAGGATTATACTTCAGAATGGGAGCAGGTCATTCACATTCTGGTGCAGACTACAGCAGCCTCCACCTGGAAATGTAATCTGGAATTAGGACCAGTGCAGAAATGGCCTAAGGCAAAAATGGAAGTTAGTTACCTATGACTTGCATATAGGAATCAAATACAATAACACCAGTGTTGTTGCTAGGCTCTATCAAGCTGAACTCAACTCATGGTGACTATGTGGACAACTCCCTGAAATTTTCTTGGCACAGATACGGAAGTGGTTTGCCACTATCTACACCCAGGAAGATACTGGGGACTGAGCCTGTGGCCTGATCCAGCTGGGTTCCTGGATCTGAATGGATCTAGAATGGATGTCTAGACACTACCTCCAGGTTGGAGAGAAAGGCAAGAGGCCACTAAAGGCCATTTACAGGACATGGAGAGCCAGTGAAGGTTTTGCCTTCATCTTCTGCTCAAAAATGTCCATAAGCAATTGGTGCGCCACTAGGTGAGATAGGATGCTTGACTAGATGTGCCTAATCTGATGTTCTTCCTCTTAAGTTCTTCAACAGCCTCTTAAATCATAGCTATCCAAAGTGCCCACCGAAATGCACAGGCATTTTGTGAAAGGAGCTTTTGCTTCCCGCGTAGGTCATAAAGCTCCAGATTTCCAAGTTTCCTTTTGAAAAGGCAGGTTTTCTGCCACTTGTAGAAACTGAGGAAAATGTTCTGCTGTTACTCTTTTCTGTTCAGGAAACTAAGTACCTGTATCAAAATGTGTTGGTGCAGATTAAAGAGGCCCCAAACTCTGGCTAATGCATTTCATTCACACAGTACAAAATGTGATCCAAATCAGTAAGGTCCTGATCCAGATAATCAGTGGATCTGCATCCCTCACCACTTGGGGACATATTTTGGTGGCGTGCCAAATTGTACTGCCGAAATGGGTCTCCGACAGCTCAAAGTAATAGGAACTTTAGTTCTTGATCACTGGAGCTTGTGGAGGCTGACTCCTAAGCTCATACAGATGTTGTTTTTCCTGTCTAAAGGCAACCAGGCACAGTCATGAGGTGGATGGTCTGATCCATACTGCCTCTTCCGGATCTACTATGACAAATGCAGGAAGATTTAATCATTACAACACAACTTGTTCATTTAATTAAAAAAAAATTACCCCACCCTTTTTAACGAGCTCAAATAGATTCAATTTTTAAAAACTCTCTTAATTTAACAGAGAAAAAACAATCTGTTAAGTAAACAAGATAAAACTTCCAGACTGGGGAACTCCAGTCTTGTGGTAGACTGAAAGTCTGTTTAAATAACGTGCTTTGATCTACTTCCTAAACAAGGTAGGACTGTGTACAGTATAAGCAAGTATCTCTAGAAACTGGAAAGGAAATTCCAGATCACCAGACTATGAAACTGTTCCTGGGAGGAAGATGCATATTTGTTATCAAGAAAACACAATTTACTCTACAGGCCTGAATCAAAGCGTACAAAGTATAACAGAAGGCACTCATATATTTAGTGTTCTGCAGTTTTCTACTTGAGGAGGTAGAGGAAGGATAGGATAATTGAAGTTTCTTATTAGTATTTATAATATAGTTTAATCTTGGCATTTCTAGAGGAAGGCGCTACTCCAATAATATTAATGGGCAGGAATGTTTATTTAGAAAAAGGGATTAATTCCATAAAGTATGCTGGACTCAGCCTACTCAGCATGGGATGCTGTATTATGTCTGATTTGCAGTTTCAAAATATGCTCCAAGCACAGCTACATAAAAATTTATTACACAGATATAGTCTTCAGCTTATAAAAGCAAGTCCTTTCTTCACTGGGTCTTATTCCAGAATATATTCTGGAATAGAGACCTGACATTCACATGCTAGTGCAGACTATGACAAGCCCTTGTTTTCCATTAAACAAAGACAATAGCCTATCTGGTCACAACTGCTCTTGAGCAACCAAAGAACAGTAATCTAGACCACGGCTAGATTGCCAGAATACAGGAATAGGGGTACGTACGAATATTCAAAGGTATTCAAAATCTGATCGAATCTGGTCAAATTTCGACATTCAAATTTGAATAGAATGTCCCTAAATTCAAATTTAAAGATTCGAATGAATTTTGAATTTCGGATCTATTTGTTTGAATTATCCAGACATTCGCATGTCTCTGGGTTTGTACACGATGCGTACTTGCAGATCCGCATCTTTAACGCATCCGTCCGCATTTGTACGGATCCATATGGGACAAAAACAGGCTGCATACAGAATAACTATGGGATGCATACGGATGTGGGAAAGATGCGTAGAGCCACGTACGAATGTTGTCGATATTCGTAAGTGCAAATCTGAATCAAAAATTCAAACAAATAGATTCCAATTTGCTTAATTCGAACCGAATTTGTTTTAATTTGAATGTTAAAGATTCAAATCTAATCGAATCTTTGGGTATTCGATTCGAATCCCAAAAATTGCATTCGTGCACCCCCCCCCCCCCAAAGGAGAAACTGCCTACTGTTAAAGAAACTGGCCATCAAACAAATGGGGAGTCTGGAGCATTTTCACCTTCCAAGAAACGCATGTGGTAGAAACAATAGAATAGACAGCATTTCAGTTAGCAGTCCTCATCGTATGAAACAATTTTAAGTGGGATTTAGTAGGATCAGCGTTGGAAGCCACACCCCTTCATCACTGCTCTGTAGGTACAAACCCTACTCCATATCTGCTACAGATAAACCTGATGCATTTGCACGTATGTGGATTAAAACAGCCTTCTCTAACCTGCTGCCTTCTATACAGTCATGGACTAACTTCCACTAATCTCAGTAGAAGTTAGAAAACCAGACAAACATTTAATAGTGCATATTTATGGTTGTGCACAGCGAGAAAGTTGTGACATTCCCCCCTAATGCAAGGTTCCAGTGCTTCCATGTATTGCCTGGTACCAAATATGTCAGGTCATCCTCAATTCATCCTGGGAGTTTATTTTTGTTCCGGGAGCCCCTTTCATGATTTGGTAAACTAGACTGCTTTTGGATTGTGTGATGCGCTGCATTGTAGTCCATGAGAAATCCTTCCAAGGCTTGTCTAAAAGCTTGTCTGGTTTGCTGTTCTCGCCATTTTATTCGGACTGGCAAGAACATTTGAATTTACCTGAAACTGTGGAGTGAGTCCTCATTGTTCCACAATAGATAGATTCGAAGTAGTGGCAGCATAATATGCTGCCGCTATGCAGTATTGGGCACACCCATGGACAAATTTACCCCAAAGTGCCTATCTTCTGATTTTCCATATTTGTTTTTTTTTTAATCCTGTCTATGTCAATTTCAAATCCAGATCTTCTAAATTACATGCATGTAATTATTTCCTTGCATTCAGTACAATCTGGAGGACAACATAACACACTTCTGCGCATGTATCTAGTGTAGGAGGAGCCCTTCCAATATAGCAATGATGCATTTCAGGCATTAAACACCACTAAAGATCTGGGTCCAGGTAGCTGCAATGTGTCACTTCTTACATCGTCTTTTCCTGAGAGGCCAATTCTCTATTTAAATCCCTGTAACTGAAGAGAGACTTGATCTAGCCAATTAAAATCAATGAATAATGTAAGTCATATGGCACGTTTAGATGTGATCTCCCCTAACTCCCTAGTTTTACATATATGAGAACCAAGCACTTCTTACAGATGTTTCCACCATACTTGGTGCAATGCAAGTGTAAAAATTTTACAATTTTAGCGTAAAAAGGTGCACTCTCTATGCAATGTACTATTTTGAGGGAGGCTGGATTGCAGAGTAAATTTATTGCAGAGCTTTATAGGGTGTTTTTCCACTGTCACTAGAGGTACCCATTAATGGGTGCAAAAATGCCATTACATACCCATTAATGGGTACTTAATGGGTACTTTTAGTGACAGTGGAAAAACACCCATAAAATACATAAGAACATAAGAGGAGCTGAGGTGGATCAGACCACAGCCCATCTAGTTCTGCAGCCTGTCCTACCACACAGTGAGCCACCAATCGCTTATGGGCATCTCAAGCAGAAGATGAGGGCAAAACCTTCACCTGCTCTCAAATCCCAGAAAATGGCCTTTGGAGGCTTCCTGCTAAATGTACCTGGGCATCCATTCTAGTAGCCACTAATACACCTGTCATCCATGAATTTGTCTAACCCTTTCTTAAATGTACTTTAGACAACTTTACAAGAAAGAATCACCAAGCAACCATTAAACTAGAATCTAATGTGACTAGCACACAGCCTACAACTGATCTAGTCCAATTTACTCTCTCACTGACCTGAATTCATTATTGTTGTGGTCTAATTTTCTAAATCCTTCTAATTGTGAAGCAGCAATTAACCTTTTGACACTGCAAGGTTTGAAGGAGCTCTGAGTTTGCAATGCAGAAATTCTTATGTATTCCCCATGATCACTAACTGCTCGAGTTGATGGAATAGTCATTTTCTAAACACCAGGATGAGGAACAATGTCCTCTGTTAGGAAAAAATGCCCGATGAGCATGCAGCTGATTATTAGATCATCTACACACTCAAAAGTCAGACAAACAGTGGTTTTATGTTCCCTAACAAGACTTGACGCTGCGGAAGCACGCTGATAAACACTGTACTCTCCCCATAGGGCCTTCCCCCTTTTTAAAAAAATCGTGCTATTTTCTTACCAGAGTTTTCATGAAATGCCCTTTTTATTCTCTGGCACTGCAGCCTACATTAATACTTCAGCCATAAAAGCAAGGGAATCTTAATGTGATGCTTTCCAGAAGTTGTTGGATGGAGGTGGTGCGAGCTGGATTTCGCCATCTGAAGGATAACAAATGGGTAATTCACTTTGCTCCTCGTACGTTCACATTCTTTAAAAGATCTATGATGCCCCATAAGTGAAAGATTGATATCACCACCTTCCTAATTTCCTTCCTAATCTATTCTGCTGTTTTCCCTTGTTCATATCTAATGGCCAGCTTTGAATTTCACCTTAAATGAAGTAAACATCTAGACCACTTCTTGGAATCACATCACTCCAGAAGTCATTGCTAGGGGGGAAGGCAAGGTAGCCAAAAAGAAGTGGTTCCACTTCTTCCAAACAACCAGTTAGACACTTCCAAACAACCAGTTGGACACTGGGCCTTTTCAGACTAGGCAAAAAAGGTGAAGATGGGGGTCACTCCCACATGGTGCATCTGCACTTTTATACCAGAACAGCTCTGACACGTTCCATTTGCACCTCTTCTGCTGCATTGCCTGGTCACTGTGGCAATGGTGCCACATACGCCCGTTGGCACAGCTCTGGCACGTTCCATTTGCACCTCTTCCGCTGCACTGTACGCTGCATTGCCTGGTCACTGTGGCAATGGTGCTACACACGCCAGTTCGCACTGTTGCTGCGGCTCCACAGTCGCCTCTAGCATACAGACAATCGCTGTGATTGGCACCTTGACAGCTCTTAGAAAAGTGCTGGCAAGGTTTGGGGTAGATCCTGCATCCCAAGTGCGGATGCCATATCTATCCCTCACCTTCATTTTCCTGGGACGTTGTCCCAGGGAACTAAAGGTACAAAAAGACCCACTGTTATGGCTGCACATTTTCTCAAACTTGCTTTATTAAACATAATGAGCCAAACTTGATTCAGGTACTCTGCAAACGCATGAGAGCGTGTGCTGTGTTGCCCTCTGCCATTATGACCCAGCTACCTGTTTCATTCTATCTATACTCCTTGCTTATAGGAGTAGTAACTCTGCAATGGTGGCCAGCAAGAGAGTGTGTTTCTGCCATGGAAGACCTTCTTCCATGCCATGTTGGTGTGCAGGTGAAGTGTTTATACATTTTTTTCTGAAATGCCTGTGTGCTGCTGAAAGGGTTTTTGCTAGCCTGTAACTTCCACGAACAAGAATCATGGAAACAGAAAATGGACACCTTCCCGCTCCTAAGCCCTTTGGGGCTCACTGGAACTCTTTGCTTTTGCTGCAGCAACTGAAAGCAGAATCCAGTGTTCAAGTGAGAAGTAGCAATATTTCACTCTCCATCAATGGACAACTGTAATGGACCAGCCATTATTTGGGCAACACTGGAAAAACCTCTTTTGTTTGGCTACTCTGCCTAATTCAGGGTGCCAACGAACTGGGCTCAGTAATGAACTGACAGCAAAGGCAGATGTTTCAAAACACGCATGGTGCGCTAGCCAGAAATGCCCCCCAGAAGTCTCACAGCCATATTCTGCACTATTTCCAGTCTCCAAACCCTATTCAGCAGCAGCCCCATGCAGGGCTGCCTTTCTTAGAGCTGGCTAGCTTAGAGATTATCAAAGCAAGATAACTGAAGAATTTCCTGTTAGTTTCCATCCCAGCCTCCGCACCTGTGAGATTGGAGCCTGCACCACGCCCTCCCCCAGGATAGATATAAAAACTGTGGCTGCTTCTGGCTGGGGTGAGAGGAGAAACAACCAAGTCTCGTGCTGCACTTGTGAGATTGGAGCCTTTGCCACGCCTCCTCTGGTTGTGGGTTCCGCCTGAAGATGGAGGAATGGAGAGACACCTGGGTTGGTTGCTGCTGCAATTTCTGTTCAGTTTCTCCACTGATATTTTTTAGTTGTATTAATTGGTCTTATGGTTTATTTTTTTAATGTGATACTGTGTACTGTAGTTTCTTAAATTATATAGCTTATTAGAATTCTGTAAACTGCTTATGTATTTGATGTGATCTGATGTGATGATGTATTACTTCTTATTGTATTTTTTCATGGTTGCTATAAACCACCTTGAGTCATTTATTAGAAAGGCAGTATACAAATAAACTGAATGAATGAATGATCTCTTCAGCGCTGTTTTTCAGCAGCCCAAGATCTCTTTTGAAACTCATGGCTCTGGTTGCCTCTCCCTCTCTCCTCTGAACTGCCTTCTACGAACGCAGCCTTGCAAACCGCCCCCCTCTGCCACGTGGCGAGTCTCTTTTTGCTCTGCGTGATTCTCCCTCCAAGAGGAATCTCTCTGCTTCCACTCCCTCCCTCAGGTCCCAATTGTACTCGTTCAGTCTCCATTCCAAGTACAGCAAGCATGTTATAATTATGTAATTACATTTTTGTGAGAGACAAATCAATCAACAAGACGACACATGCACTAAATGAGAAAGAAAACAATAATCCCACTGAGAAACCATGCAGATAGATAGTTACGATTGGAAGGTTAAATTTAATTCCATGGCATCATAAAAACCAAACGGAACTGACAGCAAAGTAAGTTTCTGGAGGAATGAGGCTCCAGGACTAACCACATTTTTAGCTACTGAGCACACTGGGGCTTCCTTCTGAACAGACGTCTTAGAGCTGAACTGTTAGCTTCTAAAGAATGCCATGTGGGAACAGCAACAGAAGTAGACGGAAAAGAAAGAATGCAGTCACTGAGTGGTGGATTTATTGGGAAGTTTGAGAACCTTCCACCACAGTCATGAATCTCCTCTATTCCTTACTTGCCTAGATCATGCTGCACTTGCATGCAAGGCCTTCTTGGAGCAGTTATGGGCCTCCATTGCAGAAGGTCTAGTAGATCTAGAAGGGGAAGGCTGCTGGCTGCAGTCTCTTTGAGACTGTACGTCTAGTGACTGCGGAGCAGCCTGAGCCCAGTGGGACAAGGTAAGACCAGAAAGATGCAATAGGGTGGACAGTAGGAGGAAGGCCTAGAAATTACTAGAGTGTGATCAGAGAAGGGGGAATGGCCAAGCCAAGACCCCGCACTTAGCAGGACATGATCAGGGAAAGAAAGAGAGGCTAGGGTATTATGTGGCCGAGAATCTGAACCAACAAACTGTCAAATCCCCCCCTGTCCCTATTAAGCATCTGGTCCAAACCCCAACTTCTGAGATGTTCAGTTTGAAAATGAACTGCACAAGCTCCACAGTGCTGAATGAACCTCGTTTGTGCTGAGCTGGTTTGGCATGTCTCTATTTGGATGTTTATTCCTTCCAACTACACATACGAAGGGATAGTCAGCCCTCCTCATTGGTTGGATGTCCATGAATAACTGAAAGCAGTGTTGCATCCTTCCCATTTTGGATATGCCGTATGCATAAGATGTTTTAGTGGGTAATGGAAAAGGCTGTTTTCAGTTATTAGTTACTGGCACTACTGTAAATGAAACTGGAGGCATCATCTAGTCTACCAGTGTAAGTCAATAGTGCCCCTGGATTGCATTAAATAAAGTCACATCTTACTCTGTAAACGCAAAACTGTGCTATTAAAAACAATAAGAAATAATTATAAATGAATGCTGTCAACACAGACAGTCATCGTGTCCGTGAACTCTTCTTTGCTTTTGCCGCAGCAACTGAAAGTAGAATCCAGTGTTCATGTGAGAAGTAGCAATACACTCTCCATCAACAGCAATCAATCCTAATAGTGGAAAAATAGTGGGAAAAAGCAAACACCCAATCTTGTGTGTATTGATTCAGAAGTCCAACTCAGTCAAGAGAATGTACTACTAGACGTACCAGCTGCAAAACCTCCTAATGAATTTTTTAAAAGTGGCTCAGTTCAGAATTTGGAGAGTCTCTGGCCCATTAGAAAAGGATAACCAAGAAAACAACACTAACCATTAAAGAAACCTTTCTCCTCTTTCGCGTCGGTTTTTCTAGATTCAACACATTATACAAAATAAATAAGGTATCTTATTCTACAACAAAAGTCTTATAAGAAACTTAGGCTTAACAATGATGTTCCATACTGGGTGAACACGACCAACTTTACCTTTTGTGTTTGTGATTTTCTCATGGCAAACCATGGTGTGACAATGGCTATTGCTCAAAAGATCTTACTTACTCGGCAATCCCTCTGTAGCGTTTTCATCAGGGCGCTGTATGTTTCTGAGTCAAAATGCAAGCCTTCGTGCATATCTTGCAGAAAATCCAAGTCTTTATAGGTTGGGTTGGACTTCTCTCGCTCTTTCCTAGATGCCCTCCTTTTGTACGTAGAGCCTTTCAAGTCATAGGTGAAATGCATTTTCAGTGCTCGCGGCAGAACATTGTTCATCACAATTATCCTGATATTAATACCCCCTGACTGAACACAATACAGTCCATAAAATTTTGGTAAGAGTGTCCTTGGATTCTGGTTGAGATTCTTAAAAAAAAAAAAAAAGAACAAAAATACAAAAAGCAATGAACACTTGTAGCACACATAAGGTAACATTTCTACACACGCTGTACTTTATACAGTGATATTAGTTCTTGAAGCAACCAATTCTGGGAGCTGGTCAAATTTCCAGCTCCAAATTTCGGTTTTAATGATTATTGTTAAAGAGGAATCCTGGCAAACAATTCATTTATCTATTTACTTATGCTCCACAGGGTGAAGATTGATCTGATAATCAAGCATAAATCAGGATTTTTCTTCAATCCCAGATTTCCCAGGTTCTGTGGTCTGAAATCCCAATGGCATCTTCAGTACTTGCCATGAAAAATTACTAGTGCTTTTCTCACAGAGAGAATTCAGCTCCAGTGACTCTTTGAGTATAGAGGTGAAGCCATTTGAGTTAATAACTTGGGATTTGGCAGTAATGTGTACCAAGGTAGTTATGGCTCCACTGTACTTGAAAACAAACTATTATTCCAGGGCAGAAAAATTGCCCAAAGCAATCAATGAGGATTGCAGTGAAATCTAATTAAGAATATGGGAAATTGATGTCACCGTTGATACTCTAATGAGCCACATTTATGGCAGACAGAAAGGAAACTGAAAGGTAAGCAGAACAGGAGCATTACACCAAAATCACCTTGGTGTACTTCTGTTCCACCCCCTTCCCTCAAAATAAAGCCAAATGCTCAAATTCTGAACACTCAAGGAGGCCAAAATCAACAAGTTTTGAAATAAAAACTACATAGACAGGCAGTTCTGAAACTTATGCCACTTGAACACAAATGTATATACTGCATTTTCCCACTAGCAACTCACAAATTGGGATTTTCAGGACGGTGGGAAAGGGAGTGAATTTTTCTGTTGGAAGCCTCACTTTGATCTCTGTGAACCACGTTTTGATCTACAGCAGATCCTACAGAAATCTCATCTTCTGCCCCCTTGTGCATGCATGCTGCATGCCTCCACTGATTCCCCAAAGCTGGCTGGGGCTCATGGGAAGTGTAGTCCAAAACATGAAAAAGACACCACACTGGGCAACCCTAGCATCCTATGTTTGTTAATACACATTACACAGGTGACCAACAACCAACATGATCAGTTATAGTAACTGTTATCGTTAAGCATGATTATCTGTTTATCTTGAACTTTCAAAGATCAAACTTTCAAAGTAAAACAGCTGTAAAACCAAGAGAAAAATAAAAGGTATTTTAAAAATTCATCTCAAATGGGAAAGTGTTGGCCAAGGGGGAAAAACAACAACAACCTGTTACAAGGTGCTGTATAATATTAAAATATACACATCCATGAAAGCTCCCCCAAAAGAAAAGAATCCAGATAAGAAAGTTTGGAGATAAAATGTATTTACCATGTAGTAGCCCGGCAACAGCTTTTGAAGGAATTCTGCTTCTTTGTGTTGAACTGTTTTGATTATGAACTCATCATCACTAGTAACAAAGAACAAAGACCCGCTGGCTCCAGGATTGGATAGTTCTATTAGTGGCTCACTGCAGATTGAATACTGAAGGACAGAAAAGAGAAATGTAATGCCACTCAGAGTGATGGGGGGAAAAGGTGGTCATAGTGACCTTTATGAAACAAAGATGCTTCAGAATTCTACATTACTCCTCCAGAGAGCGAGTCCCAGTAAAGAACTGGTTAAACATAAGCAGGTTCTTCTTCATTGCATACGATGCCTTGTTTGTCAGAACTGATATTCAAGAAACCTCTGTGCCAGGATTGGCCATTATATGCCAAAGCACTGTGAAGGCACAACTCCCTCATTGCTACAATGAGCACATAAGAGACATTCATGGCAGACTGGCCCCTTTGTGGTAACTAAGGGCACTTCTGAATTTACCTGAGGTGACACAGATCTGCTGATCCATACCACACAAGCTTTGAAGTACTTCCTGGCCTTGAAGCCCCCATTTCAATGATGCAACAGGGCATGCCATTTAAATGGGTTGCCCACTGCCCTAGCACCTCATTATCAAGGTCTACCAGTTCTCTGAATTTTAAGTGGATTAGAAGCACATTTTGGGCCTCTTGATCCAGAATATGTTCTATCAGGGGTGTTTTTCCACTGTCAAAAAGTACCATTTTTTGCACCCATTTAGGACCCATTTGGATGTGAGCCGGATGATCCCATTTCCACCACGCCACCCATTTGGGACCCGATTGTTTCCACTGCTGTGGGGGAAATCTGGATCTAATGGGTACATTTTGGCCTTTAATTCGGATTTTCTGTAGACCCCATTAATGGGGTCTCCAATGGGGTCTTCTGCCAGAAAATCCAGATTAAAGAGAGCCAGTTTCCACTGGAAACAGGCAATGGGGTCCAAAGGAGGCTAGGGGGAGGGGATGCACCCACTGGGCCCCCCCTAAACCTAGGCTCTGAAGTCACTTCGAAGTCACTTCTAAACCACTTCGAATTGACTTTGGAGCCACTTCGAAGTCACTTCGAAGTCTGTGCAAAATAGCTCCAGAGTGTCTCTGAAGTCTGTGCTGATCTTCAGACTGAACTTCGAAGTGACTCCGAAGTAATTTCAAAGTTCACTCTGAAGATCAGCACAGACTTCAAAGGCACTCCGGAGCTATTTTGCACAGACTTCGAAACGACTTCGAATGGCTTCGAAGACTGCACCCCCCCCCCCCGCCTCCCGAAACACCTGGGGTAACGGACCGATCCCTTGTGGGTTGATCCGGATTTCCCACATGGGTGCAAAGTTGTTTCCACAGCAGGGGTGTTAGCACCCATTAGCACACCTCCCATGGAAAACACATTTGGTGCTTCCCTTAATCTGGATCTACTAGATCCGGATTAAGGAATGTACCCATTCCTTAGATCCGGATCTTCTTAGATCCGGATCTAAGGGCTGCAGTGGAAAAACACCCCTTGTGCGGACAGAGCATACCAGGAGCAGTGGAGTCTAAGCACCATAGTGAACTATGGGGAGCTGTAATTCCTAACTACCGATAAGTGCAGAAATGGCCTTTCACAGGTTATATGGGTTAGGTTTATGAGGCCTGTGCAGCTAAATCTAACAAAAAGGAATTGGCATTTAAGCAGCAGTCTTTGAACTAAATCCTGTGGGCAATATTATATTACAGCATTCTACAAATGTAGTAAAAAAAAAAGCAACAATAATATACATTTATTTTGGTCAAAACCAACCATATTAAACTTACATTCAATAATGTAACTTCAGAGGTAAGTACTATAAAACAACAGAGTCAACTTATTCTTTTATCTTTTTTTCATTTGCCATCTGGCATTGCCCTGAAATATATCTGGCCATCTTATGAATAATATCTAAGCTTCTATTAGCTGAAGGAAAATTAATACAGAAATAATTCAATTTTCCTTGAATATTTTTTAGGGGAGGGTTGAGTCAACATATTTTTAAAAAAATATTCACTCCTGCATATACATGTGTATATACAATAGCCCCAGGTACTGTGAACATAAACGTGGATCAGCTCTGACCGCAAAGCATTCTGGGGCCAATGTGAAATTGTGTCCACAGAGTCTTTAGCATACATGGCACTTCAATAGCTACTGTGGAAACTGGAGAAGGAAAATAATAGTTCTTTAACATACTGCAGTAGAAATTTAATCAATGGTAAAGTTTTGAGTTATGACACTCAGAGTAAATACTTACATGTATTAGTACACACAGACAAAATCACAATATTTGTATTTTGACAACCCAGGTTACCAAGCGTGGGTTACTAGATCAAAAGTGTTATAAAGGGATCTAAAGTACTTTACTATTGACCAACCCATGGCCTTCAAAATGTTGCTGAATGAGAATTTGCATCTTTCCTTGACTTCACTTGGACTGTAAGGCTCATGAGGGTTTAGGCCACCAAGATCTAGAGCAGAGGTGTCAAACTCAATTTTGCCGAGGGCCGGATTAAAAAAAAAAATACTGTCAGGGCCAGGGGGCGTGGCCGGGGGCGTGGCTGGGGCACCGAGGAGGGGCTGGGGCGTGGCCGGGGGCGTGGCTAGGGTACAGAGGACAGGCTGGGGGCGTGGCCGGGGCGTGGCTAGGGCACCGAGGAGGGGCGGGCTGTCCATGGCGGCGCCTGCGCACTCGGGCAGTGTAGGGTCCTGCCGTGCGCGCGCTCGCCCTCGCCTCGCCTCCTTCGCGCCCAAGGAGGATAGCGGCGGTGGGTGGTGGTGGCGGCCGCGGGCGGCGGCCGCGGGCCGTATCTTTGACATCCCTGATTTAGAGGGCTATTTTGCTGACCCTACAGTCAGATTTTTAATGAGAACACCACATTTACTATATTTAATCAGGACACAGGGCAATTTTAAGAGAAATTACTTTAGAAAAAATGTGGATCTCATATGGCAAAACATATAGTAATTCCGCAACACGAGAGCCTCTTCTCCCGCTCACCTGCAAATTTCCTTGTGGAACTGAGGACATAACGTGGATTACAGACAGACACAGTAGTGTCCTTTTGTGTAGCATGAAGCCATTTTATTACAGATCACACTAATCCTTGTTCTAAGTAATTAACTTGCTATACCTTAGACAGATTACTTGGGATAAGTCATTTATCGTATGATTTGAAAATAAAAACAAGGCCTAATCTCAAGAGAAGCTCTTCCTTAGTTTAATGTCTGTGTTGCATCATATTTTGCTCTTGGTTTGTTTTTGTCAGGATATAATAAGGTGGCATTAAATCTGGATTATTACAGATTTGTGCCTGCGGACATGGAATTTTTCTTATTTCATTCTCTACTACTGTACATCAAATACTAACCAAACAAAACGACGACAAAACACCCATGGCTGTGCTTGGAAAAACCTATTTCTGTTAACTGAGCAAAAACACATGCTTTTCTTTTGCCAAAGCACACATCAGTCGCTATGTAGCTGAAGCAATTAAAATGGGAACCCTCTACATTAATGCCTTCAAAGTCACCTGAATACCAGTTATCATACTTCATAGTGTTTTGCTTAACTGTTGTGCAAACTGCATCTGAATGCAGGCATCAATCAGGGTCAGCGTTTTGCTGGCTGCACTGTGTAACATTTCTGCAAGCCTTCTGTTTTTCTTGTTTCATGTATGCTTTTTATATTGTCCACTAGAGCACTCCATCTTTGCATAATTCGCCACACTTCTGATCTGGCAATGCGACACACACGATCCATGTGCTTGGGGCTATTTAAGCACATTTGGAAAACAATGCGAAATCAATAACCCACCTTTATCGTTCCACTTTGTATTTTAGGTCTTCAAAAGTACAATCCTTACTTTTAATAAAAGCAGCACGTGAAAGATAATATTTTCCCACTGTTAGTAGCACAGTTTTGGGCACTTCATGATACTGAACATGTACTTTTGATCTTTCAGGTATTTAGAACAAATTGCTGCCCGGGAATAACACAGGCAGTTCAGTTTCTACTGTTCTAACACTACATGCAGTACCTTCTAGGCACAGCAGCTTCCTACTTACCAACTATCAATTGCCTTTTCCTACAAAGCAATGACTGTATTAATCCGCAGAATCAGAAACTCCATGACAGTTTTTCTAGGTCAAGGTTACAACATATGGAAGCAAATATTTATATATTTTGTTAGACAATTACAAGGCAATTAACACATGGCAGCCTCTCAACTAGAATTCAATCAGAAAAATCCACAGGAGTATTTAATTTCTATTATAATATTTTAGTGGAAATAATGACATGAACAGTAGCTATAATTTAGAAGCTGAGCTAACAATTAGCGGATAGGGCAAACAGTCAAAACTCAAAAATTAAATGTATGAGCAAGTATCAAATTTCTGCCCAGATCAGAAAGTATATTTCTCATCTTTCTGCTCTTCTAATTCCTATAACAGAGGACAATTCTTTTTAACTGGCTACAACTATATGAATGGGTTAACTCTGGATGTCAAGAAACAAAACCTGACAAGTATGACAGCAGTTATTGAAGAGGATATTTTGGAGATCAACCCCCTACTCGAATCCTTGTTCAGATCCAGAACATGCACTCAGAAATATCATTTACGACAAGAATATTGTCCATCCTCTGAACAAAGCAAGTGACCCCAAAAGTTCAGAAAGAATGATTTTGCCGTTTCCTTCTTTCATTTTAATGGGAAAAAGGGAAATTCTTACCAAGTAGTCATCAGGCTTAATACCAAAAAGTTCTCTGAAGTAACGGAAGGCTAGAGGAGCATAAGTCTTAAATCTGAAGTCTGGATAGTGGTGAGCAGGGGTCAGATTACTCCCTTCACTGAATTAAAAGAGAAATTTAAGATTACCATTAATATGAGCCTTTCCTAGACAATCATCATCCCACCCCCCAGAGAAAACAAGGTGGAGAGCTGAAGTAATAAGGAGCAAAGCCAGATGGTTAGGACTCTCAGTCAGTTGACAAATCAATAAACAATGAAGCTTCACAACACTACAGGATCCTTTCCTCTGTCGGTCTAAAAGGATGCCCCAGCAAAACTGCTATGTCATTCACTGCCCATACCATCACTTCAGATGCTCTGGACTTACAGATCTGTCTGAAGGACACCAACAGGAGGAAAAGAGTTTTACTCTTAGGATGCATCTAGATGTTACTTACGTTTTCTGCTATATCTGGATAGTCTGGAATAACCTGACTTTATTCCAGAATACAGGTGTGCCCCTACATCTGCTGATCTGGCTATTGCAGTTTCACCTATCTGTAGCCAACCGGATCAGCCTCCCCCCCCCCCCCACTGGTGCCACTGGGCCTACCTGAGGCCTCCTGGATGTCTGGTGCAGTTGGAAATAGTGGGAATCATGGGAAATCCCCATGAGATTTCCCACTGTTTCAAATATCTGCAGTTTCCTGTAACCATAGTAGGAACCCGTACATATCCCCTGCAGATACGGAGGCATGGCTGTACCCAAATATAGTGGAATAAGTTCAGCCCAGAATTCTTATTAGCATCCACACATCTCATCATCTTTGCAAATGGAGCATGAAGCGGCTCTTGGGAAATCATCAAATACAGTATTGTCAGGCATGGCAAGCCTGCCATGGTGTTTGACCATTGTCTGCTGTGAATAGACTATAAAATGGAAGTGAGTATATGGAATGCATTGCTGAACTGTATAATTAATGATACAGTGACCTATTATAATAGGTATGCAAGGTATTGTTTCTCAGTCTACACAAGGCTTGTAAATAGGACTTTTATATAAGACTTTTAATTTGAAATATATTTTGTACATAGTATGAATAGCTGGTAGCACCACCGAAGGAAACTGACACGTTTAGATGGAAAGGGGTGGACCTGGCTACACCCTGGAGGTGCTACTATGTACTCAGCTAAGATGCAGAGGTAAAAACTCATTGGTTCAACCATGGTTCAGAGTTGTATTCACCATGTAGATAGTTAATATGCAGCAGGAAATGTTCTCATTGGTTTGGAACTGTATGGAGAACCTGAATGTAGAAATTGCTTCAATTCAATAATAAGCTGAATAAATTACTGAATTCACTTCTTCTGGCGAGTCCGTGGTTATC
The DNA here is from genome assembly GCA_023333525.1 of Aspidoscelis tigris stejnegeri. Lineage (NCBI taxonomy): Eukaryota > Metazoa > Chordata > Lepidosauria > Squamata > Teiidae > Aspidoscelis > Aspidoscelis tigris. The sequence continues at coordinate 77,696,361 of JALMGA010000007.1, forward strand.
ACAACTGTAGATTTTTATCAGATGGAAAGATTTAAATGTTTACAACTATTTATTGATGCCGGAGAAAAAGAAAACAATCCAGTGAATTTATCTTAAGGGAATAAAAGCTGTGCCTTTGCATAATTTCATCTGAAAGTTAACTATGTGCCATTTGAACAGCTGGTTAGAGAGCTGAACAGAAAGAAACTATTCATGCATATCTGAATTCCATGACAAAGTCCTAGAAACAGTTGAAGAAAAACAACTATGACTCAAACTGTCCAAGTTCCCCGTATGCTCTGAAATTTAACTAGACTGACTTTACTTATTTCCTTGCAAGCAAGCAAGCAAGCAAGCAAGCAAGCAAGCAAGCAAGCAAGCAAGCAAGCAAGCAAGCAATACAACCATTTATTTGTGATGCTGGTGAACAAGAATATAGGATCCTGAATATTCCATACGATAAAAGCACTCCACACGTATACAGGCATTAGTGTGATAGGTATTAATTAGCAGGCAAGAAATTATGTGCCATTCTTAGAGGGCTCAACCAATAGTGGTGTGCATGGATATTCAAAATTCCAAATTCTATTGAGGTTTGAATTTTAGGAAATCCGATACGGATTTTTGAATAATTCGACTGAACTGATCCATTTACATTGCATCCAAATATTTGGGCTATTTGTGGACAGAACACTGGAACACAATGGGATGCAAACAGAATGCAAACGGGATGTGCGCAAATTCAAAAATCGGATACCGACGTTGTCGACATTCGTATAATTTGATCCGAATCGGATTTTTCAAAATATGGATCTGGATAATCTGGATTCGAATTGGATTTTTGATTTTCGAATCAAATATTCAAATATTCGAATCGACTTGAATTAAGAACGCAAAAAATGCATTCGTGCACATTCCTATCAACCAACACGCAAGGATATACTTAGCCCAGAGTGGCAAGAAAAGAGATCAAAAGGAAATGCAGCCATCAACTGAAATAAGGCCACTATGTTCCAACTGTTAAGTTCTTCTTCAAAGGCAGATGAACTAATGTTAACTCAGACTTCAGCAACTTTCTATCTATGCTGTTCTTACAGCTAAAAATTACAGCCATCCTACATGTTGCTCCAGCCTGTAACAAGCTTGTTGATAAATTCGAGGACGGATGTATCGACGGCTACTAGGGATATGTACGAATACTCGTAAACATTTGTTATTCGTACGAATTTGTATGCATTCAGACATTTGTACACAAATCAAATGTTATGATATTCTTATACGAACAGTCGTACAAATACAAATGCTTCTGGACATTCATACAAATAATTTGGACATCTGTGAGATTGGGGCTGTGGAAAAATGGAGCGCCATTCACATCCGCAGTGGATCCAGATTGCATTTGACATGGATTGACAGCGGATTAAAAGGGGATTCAGGTCGGATTTGACGTTTCCAGAGCGCGGTTATGTTACTGATATCTATCAAATATTCGTACGAATTTGTATGAATAGATTTGTATCGAATAGAATTTTACCACATGTGAATGTGATCTATTCGTACGAATACGGATTTTCAAATATTCAATTCATTACAAATCAAATGTCAAAATGCACACACCCCTAATGGCTACTAGAATGGATGACTAGTTACTGCCTCCAGGTTGGAAGACAGGCAGCATGTCTCTAAAGGCCATTTGCAGGGCGATCTGAGAGCAGGTGAAGGTTTTGCCTTTGTCTTCTGCTTGGATGCCCAGAAGCAATTCGTGGGCCACTGCACAAGACAGGATGCTGGACTAGAGGGGCTCCTCTTATGTTCTTATGTTGTAAGCTTCCACTGCAGTAAAGAGACATCAGGGTAAGAGACTGGTTTAACTGCCTGGGGCATTGCTGCTGCCGCTGCTGCCACCATTGATGCCGCCACTGCCACTGCCACCACCACCACTGCTGCTACCATGCTTGGGGATCTACCTGTGGAACTCTGCCTACTGTTGTTACTGCTGCTAGTAGGCTTTTAGCAAGCATAAGACAGGAGCCAAATAAAACTGCAGCTGGTTGGAAACACCTGTCTAGAACAGGTACTGGGGATATAGTCATATTGTGATGTTGCTGATGAATGCCAGATCAGTCCATATCACTCACCCATATCTTTATTCTGAATGAAGGAGCTGACCCGGCTTGCATCACTGAAACCAGCTTCAGGGTGCAGCAATGGTGGCCTGGATAGGAGTGGGCTAGCATTAGCCCATTGTCATGGACAAATCACCATTTGGTGAGGTCTGGTACAAAGTCAGCACTCCCTTATTGATGCAAAGGGGACCTTTTAAGATATCCCCTCCCGGTAGACTTGTGGAAATGAATACTTCATTGGGATTAGCAAAATCCAGAGCCAGTGATCCTGGGCAAGGCTTTCATGAATCTATGGAACAGGGAAGCATGACATGCTGTTGACATGATTATTCCAGAATGCCCTCCCTCACGCTTTCAAAGTCCACATTGCTAGCTCCAAGTGACAAATTGGATCAGGAGATAACTGGAATACATGCCACTTGTCATGAAGTTGACTGAACACCTGTAAGAGCACATAATTCTTTCTGCTGCATGACAATGGAGGTTGAGGCCAAAAATAAACAAACTCCTTTGCAACCTCCGGCACAATTCTGAATAGCCAACCAACAGAAATTTCTACCGTGATGAAGGGATTATTGACATCTGCCCAATTAAACTCAGCACTGTAGCCCTCTAAAGCCTGAAGTAATAGATTTGTGAAGCACTCTGAGGATATCATAGCTCATCTTCATACTGACTCCAATGCTATTTTGATAAAGTGAGGCATCCACAGTACCATCTGTCCAGTGTTATGGGTTGACTGTCAGTTTCCGAGGCCTGATAATTGGATGGGTCCAAGTATGGGGTGATGCCACCAGCTCTGGAACAGGGGATGGTTTGTCTGCTCTTAAAAAGACCTTATCTAGATGCGGAAGTATGTTCTAAACCAGAGGTGTCAAACTCAACTGTGCCGAGGGCCGGATTAAAAAAAAAAAGTACTGTGAGGGACAGGGGGCGTGACCGGGGGCGTGACCGGGGGCGTGGCTAGGGAATAGAGGAGGGGCTGGGGCGTGACCGGGGGCGTGGCTAGGGAACAGAGGAGGGGCTGGGGGCATGGCCGGGGCGTGGCTAGGGCACAGGAGGGGCCGGCTGTCCATGGCAGCGCCCGCACACTGGGTCCCGCCGCGCGCGGCGCTCGCCTCGCGTCGCCTCACCTCCTTTGCACCCAAGGAGGACAGCGGCGGCAGGCGGGTGGCGGCGGCCCGTATTAAACCCCCCCGCGCGTGGCAGGCAGTGGCGGGCGGCGGGGGGGCCGTATTCATACAGCCCGCGGGCCGCATCTGGCCCGCGGGCCTTATGTTTGACATCCCTGTTCTAAACACCTCTGCTAATCTACGGCGTGCAGGCACCTAGATTCAGGCACCCGCGCCCCGCAGATGGGCAGGAACAGGGTCGGGGCGAAGTCTTTGGAGACCGGAGCCAGGGGCTCCGATCTCCAAAGGGCTCCTGCCCCATAGGGACCTTGCCCTGGCCCCAGGGTGGAGGGTGCTGGTACCAGGGAGGGGGCTCTGTGGGGCTTAGGCACCCTAGGGGTGCCGAAGTCCCGCAGAGCCCCCCGCCCCTCCCGCCAGGAGATCCAGGCAGGAGGTGCTTTTACTCTGCTTCCAACATGGAAGCAGGAGTAAAAGTTTTCCTTCTCCCTGCCAGATCGCAGGCTTAGAGGGGTGGGGTGCGACGCACCCCCTGCTCCAGGTGGGCACCCTCGGGGCCTCTCAGGAGCAAGTGGGAGGGAGCCCCACGCCCCTCCCCCCCCGGCAATCTGGCCGGGTAAAACTTTGCTTCAAAGTGAAGTAAAGTCTTACCCGGCGAGATCACCGCGGGGGAGGGGTGTGGGGCTCCCTCCCACCTGCTCCTGAGAGGCCCCGAGGGTGCCTACCTGGAGCAGGGGGGGTGCCCCGCCCCCCTCCTCTAAGCCTGTGATCTGGCAGGGAGAAGGAAAACTTTTACTCCTGCTTCCACGTTGGAACCTGGAGTAAAAGTTTCTGATGCCGGGATGGGGATGGCGAGGGGGAGATGGAGGGGGAGGGGGCCCCCACCCCACCCGATCGGCCCCCCTCCCTATTGTCCCCCCTCCCTGGGCATTGGGGACAGTGCGCGCACGCAGGGGACCTACCTTCCCGGCGTCCTCGCTCATTGCAAGCCAGGACGCCGGGAAGGTAGATCCCCTGCGCGCGCAGAGTCCCAATGCCCGGGGGTGGGGGAGGCGATCGGGTGGGGGGCAATCGGGTGGGGGGCCCCTCCCCCTCCCTCTCCCCCGACCCATCCCAGGGTGGGTGCGGGGTGAGTGGGGGGTGGGGGTTAGATGCGGGGGGTGGGTGGGAATAATCTGCGAGGTGTAGGCGCAAGATCCATGTGCCTACACCCCGTAGACGGCAGCGATCGGGGTGGTGAGGAAGCCTTCGGAGCTCCGATCTCCGAAGGGCTCCTGCCCCATAGGCAGCTGCCCCAGGGTGGGTGCCCGGATGCCCGGGCACGTTCGTGCCGGCTGCTCGCACCCAATGGGAGGCAGCCTCGCCAGCTGTATCCCCGCCCCTGGCCGGCCTTTGCCGGCTAAGTTACTTCGGGACGCTTTTAGCATTCGCACACAGGCGCACCGGAACGCATTTACACGCATTCCTGCGTTCCTGTGTGTGAATGGTGAAAGCGTCCGGAAGTGACTTAGGCCACCTGTCCTACACCCGTTCAAAATGGAACGAGTGTAGTGCAAAAAGGCCTCAAGTTGAGTCACAGAACTTCCGGGGCTGGAGATCACTGATATACTGATGGCACCAAATTCTATTTCTCAGTAAAATCTCAGTCAGGAGGGGATATGAATGTCCTGAACCAGTGCCTGAATACAGTGAAGAACTCAATGAAGGCCAATAAACCGAGGCTGAACCCTGACACTATAAATAGAAAGTACCAAAGTTCAGAGCTGGGGATGCTATAGATAGAACATACCAAACTTCAGGAACTGGGGATTCTGACTATTCTAGATCTGTCCCTCAGAAGGAACAGGCACATAATCTAGAATTTCTTTTGAATTCACCCATCACTGGAGATGCAAGTGCTTTTAGTGTGCTTTACTGTAATATTCATCTGCTCCAGAAGCTCCAATGAATGCAAAATGTAGAAGCCAGGTGGTTCAGCTTAAGCATTTTAGTGCTTAAGCAAGAACAACAAAACAGAATGTCATTTACAATGCTCCACAGCTGGGCCTTTTCTGTGGTTGCACCTACGCTCCTTTCTGACAATCACAAGGCACCTCCAGTGATAGCACCCAGGCATTCCACCCATGAATTGCTGCTTTCTCCTTAAGCTAAGCAATTTTTAGTGTGCTTTTAATTGGTTGTATATTTTAACCTTTTTTGGCCTTGTTTTGAACGTTTGCTTTCTCTTTTCTTTGTAAATAGCTTTGGGATTCTTTCATATGAAGTGGTACAAAAGTTTCTTTAAATAAATAAGTAAATAAACAAACAAAATGTTTCTCCTAAAAAAAGAAGGGCAGTGGGAGCTCGGCATAATGCAGCTGTCTTTTAAGCAGCAGAAGGACTGGCTATAATGCAGAAGAGTTAAGACCAGACAGCAGCCTAAGGTTCCCTCTGCCAGAGCCTGCAGAGCCCTGAATAAAGCAGGCCTGTAGCTGGCTCACACAAGAGTGCCAGCAGAGCTGAAGAACAGTGCCACTGTCATGACGAAAGTCCTTCCAAAGCCCTTGTGGCTATTGACAAAATTTAATGGGGAGAAGAGGAAGAAACACAGAGTTCTGGACAAAAGGAAAAAGGAGAACACAGTTGGGGTGGGGGGAGAAAAACCATTATAGAATAAAGCAAGTGCAGGATTTTTGAGGTTTAGATCTCTCAACATTACTCTGTCTCAAAACCATAACCCCTCTCTCACAATGTGATCTTTTTTAATATAAAAATAAATAAATTTGTACTTCTGTGCTTTTAGTTCTTACTGATGCAACTAAGTAAAAGTTGGATTGTGTAACTGAGCAAAGCGTTGATACATAAAGTGTGTAACTATGTGCTTTGCTTAAATCAAAAAAAAAATCTACAGATTAGAGCACAAGGTTTTTCAGTTTCTTTAAACTCTAGTTTTGGAGCTCTGACCAATCAACTCATTGGATTTACTCATTATACATGGAGAAGCATCATTACTCCATGCCTCATATAAGGTGAACCTGCTAGGACAGAATATTCTTGGGTATGCAGAATACTATTAAAGCATTGCATCTTCATCTTTCTATAATATGCATCACTGGCATCAATCAAAACGCCCAGCCAGAACATCTTAAGATACATGTCCTCCATGCTAGTTCTAGTATGCCTAATCTGGGGTTGCCAACACGCTGCAGAAGGGAGCAATGATGTCTTGGGAGCTCCAATCAGGTTCCAGAACCCTAAATCATCCTGACCTGATGTCAAATCAAAACTGCTGCACCTGAAAGCCCAAACCAAGAAAACATATCAAACATGAAGGTCAGTCCCCACCATCTGAGACATACTGAGGCAACTTGTACAATCTTCCTAGCAGTAGTGGCTTATAGCCTCCAGCGTAAGTGACTGCAGGCATGGTCCAGGTAACTGTTGGTCATAAAAACATGCACATCTCTTGGGTGGGTCTTGCAGTGACATGGCACACCTGTGGCCAGCAACTACCTGGATCATGCCTGTGATCATCTGTGCTTACAGCTATGAACTGCCACTGCTTCTGAGTATATTAAAATGGGTGTTTTAGCATGACTATAGAGCAGCCCTACATAAAAGATTACAATATTAAAATCTGATTGCCAAAAATAGTTTTTTGGAGGTATACAAGCTCTTGAAGGCTCCAGGGGCCTTTCTGCACTTGGCCTTATTCTGGAATATATCCCAGAATAAGGGGCCTGCTATCTGCATGCTAGGGCACACTATGCAAAGCCCCAAGTGTGGCCTGCCATAGTCTGCTTCAGCTTGCAGCCAGCAGACGGCTGTCCTGAGATATATTCCAGAACAAGGCCAAGTGTAGAAAGGGCCCTGTTTTAGTTATTCCAGTGACAGCTCTGTTTTAAGAAGCAGGTGTAGAACAGATTTAAAACAAAGTAATTCTAAAGCTTCCATCTAAACATCAGAACCTTCTGCTTGAGAGACAAAGACACACTGTGTCATAATGTGTTTCTATGTTTCTTGGCTTCTTTGTTTGGTTTAGTTTTTGGAGACCACGATTTAGAGAGCTGCAATGATACAGTTCGATTACAGAGCGGCAGACCTTACTCCAGTTTGTACGTGGTAAGCTACTTGCTGCTTGAGCTGACGCGTCCTTCAGATGCCTTCACACATGTTCTCCTCCCACAGTAAAGTTCTCTGCTATCTGCTCTTCCTTGCTCCTTCCAAGTATTTTGCCCCCATATGCTACTATCAACTGCTACTCACTCCCAGATCAATGTTAGATCAATGTGACATGCTTTCATGTCATGCTTGCACACACAAATGGGTTATTCCAGCAGGTCTGGAGTCAGTGGTAAGCTCTCAATAATGCATATCTTTAGGAACGTGACCATCTTTCATTCAACTAATACAGCCAAGCCAGTGTAAACGTCTCTGAAAGAGCAGAGCATACATACTTGGAATATTTACTTTCATTGGAATGTCTTTATTCAAGACTGTCCACCCAGGAGATATCTAGGATTTTTTTGGAGGTTGTGAAGATGGAAAGAATGCATACGGCAGTCCTGGCAGGCACACATGATGACTCAGTGCCATAAAGGACATTGTTAAGTATGCAGGCCCAGTAGGCTTTTGTGGCAATAGTCAGCATTGAGTTAGTTCTCCAGGGCTTGACAGAAAGACGCGCCACTATAGATTCTAGATTCTAGAACTATCACAAATGTCCTGATCCGGGATATAGAAGTTCTCCAAATATATGGTTAAGCCAAACTCACTACATGCACATACAAAGCAGTTGAAGAGTCTCTGGAGAGCATCCACAGAGTACACAATCAGGGCAAGACTCTCTGAAAAAAAAATTACTCATGGATCAGCATGTGCTGGACTTTGGTCTTAGTTCTCAGGCACACAAGACAGAAAATATTACTGCCCTCAGAGATTTTGAAGGCATACTCCAAAAGCAGGGAAGGGGAAAAGCAACAACAACTAAAAATGGTAGGTGCAAGTGAACAACCTTGCTTGGGAATGGTTTAGATTGTGTTCCACCAAAACACGGTGGTGCCCTGCCTATCTTTGATTCTATGTTATGATTTTGAGATGCCTGAGTGGGCCAATGATCTTCTGCAGTAGCGTGTAAAGGCCTTTTCTGCTAACTACATCAACCTTTGCCAGGTCAATAAAAGCAATATAATTGGTTGTCTCTGCTCATAATACGTTTCCTGTAGCTGGCGAAGTGTTGATCATGTCAGCAGCTCTCTTCCAGCTCTAAAAGAACACTGCACCTCTGGGCACACTCAGAGAGCAAGCAAGTGCAACACAAAGACTTCCAGTAGTGTTCAAGCAGGAAATTCCCTTGCAGTTACTACAGTCGCTCCAGTTTCCTTTGTTTTTTTAACAATATAACAATGCTGGAACCCGAGACCTCCCAGCAATGACAAAAAGAGTTCGCGTTGGTGGCGAACTGGAGTTTGCTTGCCCACTCTGAATATCTACACAAAAACAGCTTATTTATTATGATGTTATGATGTGAGTTGATGTTATTGCTCTATGGAAAAGTCAGATGTTTCTGTGTTGAAGGCCTTTAACACTTTTATTTCACATACTGCAGATACTACTATTTTAATATTTAGAATACTGTTTTATGCTGAATCTTTTAAGTGTCTTTAGGCATATTATTGTTCTTAATATATACTGGTTTGTAATCTGTTGTTTTAAAGACATTCGGGTATAGGGCAGGATACAAATATAAATATAATAATAATTTTAAAAAACAATAATAACCACCAGTTGATGGACAGTTCAATGAAGGTGTTAACCTAGTGCGCGGCAGCAGCGAAAAAAGCTAATTCAATGCTGGGAATAATTAGGAAGGGAATAGAAAATAAGTCAGCAAGTGTCATTTTGCCCCTTTATAAATCTATGGTGAGGCCACATTTGGAATATTGTGTACAATTCTGGTCACCACACCTCAAAAAGGATATTGTGGAACTAGAGAAGGTGCAGAGAAGGGCAACCACAATGATAAAGGAGCTGGAACACCTCCCTTACGAAACCAGGCTGCAACGTCTAGGCCTCTTCAGTCTGGAGAGACAGCATTTAAGAGGGGACCTGACTGAAGTATATAAAATTATGAATGGTATAGAAAAGGTGGATAGAGAAAATTTATTTTCTCTATCACACAATACTAGAACCAGGGGGCACTCTATGAAGCTGATGGGTAGGAGAGTCAGGTCTAACAGGGGTAAGTACTTCTTCACCCTGAGACTCATCGGCTTATGGAATGTGCTGCCGGAAGAGGTGGTGACAGCTATCAGTCTAGATGGCTTTAAGGTAGGGTTAGACAAATTTATGGATCACAGATGTATCAATGGCTACTAGAACGAATGCCTAGGTGCATCTTTCAGGCTGGAGAGGGGGAGGAACCGGGGCGCTTCTAAGGCCATCTGCTGGGACTTGAGAGCAGGAGGTTTGTCCTTGTCTCTGCTTGAGATGCCCATGAGCATTTGGTGGGCCACTGTGTGCGACAGGATGCTGGACTAGATGGGCTGTGGCCTAATCCAGCAAGGCTTCTCTTATGTTCTTATGTTCAGATACAAAGACCTGAAAACAGAAGTGCAGCAATTTTGGCATAAACCAGCAAAGGTGATCCCAGTGGTTCTCGGTACACTGGGGGCAGTGCTGAAAGATCTTAATGGGCACTTAAAAAGCATTGGCATCAACAACATATCCATCTGCCAGCTACAGAAAGCCACTTTGCTGAGAAATGCTCGTATCATTCGCTGATACAGTACATCACTCAATCTTAGGACAGTGGTAAGCAAACCGCGGCTCGGGAGTGTGGCCCCTTGAGTGTGGCTCATCCAGCTTAGGAGTACCCTTATTAAGTTAATAACAGTGTACCTATCTATATAGTTTGAGTTTTAAAAAATTGGCTCTCAAAAAGAAATTTCAGTCTTTGTACTGTTGATTTTTGGCTCTGTTGACTAATGAGTTTGCCAATCACTGTCCTAGGTGCTTGGGAAGGGCCCAACTAGTGATAACAACTACCAAAACCAGCATAAGTATCTTGTTTGCTGTGTGTTACTGTTGTTTTATGTCAATACTATAATGACACCAATACTAATAATGCCAATACTAATACTTATAAAATAACTAGAGAAACAATGTTGGTTGAACCTTCTTTAGAAGGTCACCACAACACAGCCTCAATTCCAAGTACATATAGACCAGCACAGAAAAAAATACAATGAAAAAAACCTACATATGGTTACACAACTGTTTGTCAATAGTTAAGAGCCTTTTATATTGAGTGTTTGGAGTATTCAGTGCATATCAGAAATAACTAAGTACCTTCTTGGAACTCCTAAACAAGTGACAACTCGAAAGAATGGAAGGAATAGTCTCAAAAGGCTTTATCTTGTATTTTAAAGTTGAAAAAGTACAGGAAGAATCAGAATTGGTTCTTGAAGGCATCAGAGAAAATGAGGCAGAACAGAAACCATTTGTATGATATTTCCATGCAAGGTCATCAACCCAAGCAAATGCAAAGCAAATTCTTAGATACTTTTCTGAGTCATGGCAAACACCAGACCAACAAATGTAATATGTGTGTGTGAGAGCGCACACAAACACACACACACATGTAATACAAACTTCTTTGTATCACTTAAATGGAACCTACTTTTAATGTTTTCTGTTTCCTCTGAAACACAAATATTTATTTCTATTTCTATCCAGGCCTACGATCAAAGGTTCACAACAAAACTAACCTAAAGCACAATTAAAATAAACTGACTAAAACAATAAAAGTGCCTGAAAAGGGGGAGGGGAGCCTGTTTCTTCAGCGAAAAGTGAGAGCCTGGAGGTGCGTCTTCACCTGGTGTCTGAACGCCCTGAGTGATGGCACCTGATGTACCTCATAGTCATTGTTATAACTGAAAATAAGATTTGCTGCCAGTGATAAAGAGACATTAATTGTCTTGGTATTTGTTTTGTTCTCTTCTCAATCCACCAATCAGTTTTCATTTTTCAGTACTTTATGCAGAGTATGCGGAAATACAACAATATCAGCAGAGGACTATTATAAATCCATGTTGGACCCACAGCCTACTACCTAAACAGGGCCCATACCCTTAGTCCTCCCTATTGGCAGGGGACATGTTCCTGAAGCCCCCGTGAGTGAAGAAAATGGCGAATGCTTGGAAACAGTGCAGAGGACAGCAACATTTCTTAGCAGAAGAGCTCAAAATTCCCACAGACTTGATGAGTGACCAGAACCCAGAGTTTCTTCCTCTTATCAAGCCATTCTGAGAATAAAAAAATTAACACCTACTTACCTGGGAAGAAATACACTTTCTACAACATAGAAATCTTGCATTAGCACATCTCTGTCTGGCTTAGATGTGAGGTTGCCCACAGTGTATCCTATTCCAAGCTGTATGGTACCTTTAATGGCTGAGGATGCCGTCTGCAGAGGAAGAAAGGACATTTTAAGCATTATAGATTCCCATAAACATAATGCACTGCACAATTGTTACCACCTTGGCTCCCCTCCAGCATTAAATGGGTTAGTTCATCTGCAAACAGAGCAGGCTGTAAAGTACATTCGCAGTAGCGTTGGTATAATGCTTTGCCGCTACGATCCAGCGATCATCATGTGTGGCGCGTCCAATGCAGCTGCGCGTTCTGATGCGCATTAAGAAGTCTGGCTGCACACTCTGTAGTTACATGATCACAGCGCAAAGAGACATTTCAGCATGCAGATTTAGGTATGTCCAAGCATGGCAGGAACCTGGATAAAGCATTACAGAATCTAAAAAAATATACAGGGGGGAAAGCTTTTGGAAGAAATAAATTTCAAATGAACTTATTCAGGGAATGAAGTAAAAATAACGTCACTATTCATTATATTTAGTTATCCTGAACTAGGTTCTATTTTCCTTGGAAGTGGAGTCAGGCTACTTTGTTTCTGGGACTCTCTGATCCCTATATCTTTGCATTCAATGGACACATTCTGACATAACCATGCTATATACATGTGGCATAAGGAAGAGTCAGACTGAAACATTAGGGAGGGAAAGGAAATGTCAAATACTACACAATTTATTCAAATTCAAATGTATGGAATGTCAAATTTTGAGCTAATTGCTAGCATAGAATCATTTAAGCCTTAACAAGAGAGACTCAGTGAAAAAAAATACATCCAATATTCCGTATAATTTTGCGTTTTACCTTATTAGAAACCTTGATAATGAGAGAAGCTTTTTAAAATTTCAAAGTGCATTGCACATAACTGTGGATGTGGTATTTATGCCTTCCCTTAAGCTATGCATAATTATTGGTGGCATGAGGCAGATTATGATAAAGAGTATAACAGGCAGATGATACATCTTTGGTCTAGTGGTTAGGGAGCCAGACTCTTATCTGGGAATACCGGGTTTGATTACACCTCCTCCATGAAGCCAGCTGGGTGACCTTGGGCTAGTCACAGCTCTCTTCTGAGCTGTCACAGCCCTGCCTACCTCACAGGGTGTTCTGTTGTGGGGAGAAGAACAGAAAGCTTTCTCAACCGCTTTGAGTCCCCTTAAATGGGTGAGAAAAGTGGGGTTGAAAAGCCAACTTTTCTTCTTCTTCTTCTTCTTTACTTTGACTTTCCAAATTCCTGAGAGGTCATAGATACCATGTCCAGCCACTGTCGACAGCAGTGTGCATGTGTACGTGAAGGGGGAGGGAAGGGTGGATGCTTGGAAACAACCCATTTCAAACTTTCAGGTTTCTTTTGGAAGAACTCTAGTTGAACCATGCCCTTAAAACATCAGATTTGCACTAAAGCTAATTCTACTTTAGGTTAATAGATTTTGTCACTTATGAATTCTGGAAAATTCCAGACACTGGAATAGAAGTTCAGACTATAGAAGGCTGTAAATCTGAACTTCCTTTGTCAGGGATGTTAAGATGAATTCAACCAGTAGGAAAGTGCTCTTGAAACCTTCCAGTAAGGAATCTTTAACAGTTTCCACTGTAATCTTCCAAAAACAAGAGGTAACCACAGTGGTGACCTTTAGTGGTTGCTGGACTAGAACTCCCACCACCTTTAGCAAGCATGACCTATGAACAAGAAGAATGTGATGAAATAAAGCAACACCCTGAAAGGGTAAAAGGGTAAGGTCACTTGACCCCTTTCTTCTTTCCCAAAATAGCTGCCAAGACTGGTATTCTGGCATATCAAGGTCTGTTGGCATATTAGCACCTGGCAGACCGGAACACAGAGTGGTGCAGAAGGCACATAGGTCAACATTCCAGTTTACCATGTGGACCCATTTTGGTGGCACAACAAGGAGTGCCATCAAAATGAATCCTCCTGGGGTTCCAGAGCCAAGGCTGATGGAGGGGCTGTCCAGTCCTTGTTCCAACTGGAACAGTCCATGGAAGGTAAGTGCAGAAACACCTCCAATCTCTTTCTATTTCTTCAAGATATTCAACAATTACTCAAGGTCTTCAGAATTGTGAGTTATGCATAAGGCAATGTAGGCGATAGTATAGGGAATATTTCAGCTAATAGGAGAAAGGATCTGATTGGCATGACATACCCTGTTTCTCCCAAAATAAGACCTATCCTGAAAATAAGCACTAGTGTGATTTTTCAGGATGCTCGAAATATAAGCCCTATGTAAGTGTTATTACATCCCCTGAAAATAAGCCTTAGTGGGTCTTATAGGAGCAAAAATTAATATAAGACCCTGTCTTATTTTGGGGGAAATATGGTACTTGCCCACAATGATCCTCTTGGTGACTATAGGAAGGCGGGCAGGACCACATCAGAAAAGGTGAGCTCTAATATACAGAAGTTAAACATTCCTACAAGTCTTCTGAGATATCTTGATCTTTAAACAAAGGAGGTATTTTTCATCAAATAAACTGTTTTTAAAAGTAAGCTTCCCACCAGCTTTAGGTATTCAGAACATAACTATCAGTCAGCATATGAATATGCAAGTAAATAATTCGGTTTGAATTCTATTAAAAGAAATCCAGGAACAAAAACCTGAACAAAATGTACATAGCAGAATCCAATTACTGCCCACTCTTCCAACAGTTTGGTGAAAAGGATTTGTAGAAGAACAAATCAATTAAATCTTGTATCCTCTTGGGCTCAAATAATCTCAACAATAAAGATTGAAACTGCAGCTTTATTTAACTTCAAAAGAGACTTACAATGCAGTGTCAGTTATGTTTACCCGGAAATTAAGCCCCACTGTGTTGAACACCACTTAGTCCCAGGACAGTGACTAATTTTGATACATACATACATACATATGTATACAATAAATAACTAAAATAAATAAAAATATTCTTATGTGAAACTGCCGTGCTGTTATTTAAACCAATTAATATCAGATCTTGCAAGTTGCATAATAGTTCCTAACAGGCAGTTTGTTGAAAACAAGACACAGTTGGTCATTCCTAAAATTTTAATTGGTCAAAGGACTGAACGGATTGTTCAAAAAATTTCCCTGTTCCTTTTCTTGAAAAGGTCTTTTATAAAAGATTAATGTCCTGCATAAACACTAAATTATGTAACCTCTGATTAGATTTTCAGGTTGCTACGTGCAATACAGTCAAGAAAAAAAAATGCTGACAAAATTTCCAGATAGAAAATTTAAACCTCCCAAAGAGAAAAACATGGGTGCAAAAACGGACACTATACAGCCTCAGCAGCTTCGTGACCAGCAGATATGATGATCAGAAAGCATTAATGTCTTCACTGTTAAAGGTATAGTTGGCATGTCAGGTTTTTTGCTTCCAATATACTAGAACTTGCTGACCGTAACTATAACCTGGCTGCATTTAGGGATGAGCTAAGCAAGCAGCTTAGGGCATCAAATTATAAATGGTCTTTGCACTTAAGGGAAGAGGGGTTACTTATACTATGTAAAATCCTAAACTTTGCATAGGAGTAGTACATTGGCTCTGCTGCAATGAAATTAAAAAATAAATCCCTCCCCCAGTACAAGGCAAGAGAAGAATAGTTGGTTTTTATAACCCCCCTTTCTCATCCTTAAGGGGACTCAAACCAACTGACAAACCTTGTGTTCTTCTCCACACAACAGACACTCTGTAAGCTGGGTGGGGCTGTGAGAGCTCAAAAAGAGAGCTCTGACTAGCCCAAGGTCAACCAGCTGGCTTCATGTAAGAGTGAGGAATCGAACCAGGAGGCTACGAGAAAAGAGCCCAACACTCTAACCACACGACAAAACTGACTTAGAAAGGTACATCAGGTAGCAATCTATTTATTTCCAGAGAACACCTTTTGTCTGTCTTCTTCTAATGCTGTGGGGCTTTTTAGGATCAATACAGTTTAGGGGCCGATCACATTAAAATATAAAATATCCTGTAACCAGTAATACAGTATTACCCTCTTTCCCTGAAAATAAACAGAGTTTTGTATTAATTTTTGCTCTAAAAGATGTGTTACAGCTTATTTTGGGGGGTAGGTCCTATTTTTGGGGAAACAGGGCATATATTCTCTTAATAATTCAAAAGAACACAAAGCCAAACCAGTGGTTCAAGAAATAACATTTTTCATGCATGTAAATATCAGTGCAGCATGTGAGATAAGGATGATCATAATAGTGCAATAATGCAATGTTCAATTATTCTCTAACATCTGCTAAATAACTTTGCTGGAACCACCAGTTAAAAAAGATCCTCAGGCATCAAAATATATCAGAAATGTTTTGCAATATTTAAAATTAAAGTGCCCGAGGCTACTGTGTTCTTACTACCAGGCTCTTCAGTCTTCTCCAAATGGAAATGCTTGCTGAGCTTTTGGTTTTGCTTTGTAATGAAGCCAGAGCTAAAGCCCTTTACTAAAAGCACTGAATACCTTTCTTCATGGTACAGAAAGACCTATCAGTATTCTTCCTTGAAGGAGTGTTTTCCTTGTATAAAGCAAAACACTGCTTAAAAGCAAACTTTCTTATCGCCAACAATTCAACACTATGTACCACCCCATTTTCTCTTACGTGCATGACAAAATATGATCAGCCCTACATACACAAATACCAGATAATCAAATTCAATTTTATGCAATACTCAAGCATAGTCAGCTCCAAGGTCCATTTACGGTTTACAACCCAGTTTCATAGGTGTGTGTTTAAAACAAAGTTTAAATACTAAAGGAAATGAGCTCCAAAACCAGGCACAGAAAGAAGAACATGTATTCATTCTCACAGCAATAAACCATGGCAACATTAAGTCTGCGCTGACTTGAAATTAAGTACAGCCACCCCTCTCTCTCTCTCTTTTGTTGTTTAGTTTTGTTTATCTGCAGGTTTCTTAGATGGTGCAGCAAACCAGGCAGCATTGCTTGCTGGCATGAGCTGGCACTATCTTTGCGAGTCTTGTTATGGACTGTAAAAATGCTCATTTCAATAAACCCTTTCTAGCTTCAGCAAGGGAACAGCCCACTGGCATGTCAGTAGCTACAGCTGCTTCCACTAGACACCACACTTCACTTGATATCGGTGTCAACCCAGATCTTTCTTAAGCCACTCTCCCATGAAAAACCTCATCTTTTCTTTTGCGGCTGCAAAACTTGACTCAACGACGGAGAGCTAGGTAGCAGCTGCAGATGTAGCAGCAGGAGTGTGGGCTTTGGAGGGAAATATATGTGACTATCACAGTTGGGAAGACAGGAGGATGGGGACAGATGGAGACCTAGAGTGAAACTGGGAGAGAAGAGGGTTTCAACTTATGGCTGCAAGCATCATAAACATATGCAAACTACAACTATTCCAGGATGTATACTTTGTGCAGACACATTCCAGAAAAGCTTTTGATATAAAAAAGCCTAGGGTTGTTTTTTTTTACAGTCCTGCATAGTGTTTGTGATGTATTAATGTTACCAATATTTTATGCATTTTTCAACGCTTGAATCACACCATGGCTGTGATCACATGTAGCAAAACAGACAAAGAGAAGCAAAACAAAACTTAGAAGCTCTTCAGAGACAGTAGTTTGTGGACCCTTGTGCTCCCATCTCTGATATGCGTATGGTCATGTGAATGATCCCAGCTTGGAATTGTCCCAACACTGTTTCTGAGGGACCTCAGAGGTGATTTTTAAAAAACATGTGCGATCACAGCCTATGAAGGCAACCTTATCCACTTCCAGTAGCTCTCATCTCCTACAAAAGTCAAAAACAACTGCAGCCTAAGAAGCTGGATGTGGCTCTGATACAGTTTCTTCCTTTTAATAGAATTAACCAGATAGTTATGAAATACCTCAACATTTCATAAAAGATCCAAACAACAGCGACTCTCTTAACAGTTTTTTGAACAATGTTCAAGAGATAAATCTGTGCACTCAACCCAAGTATATACATTTAAATGCACATACAACTCAAGTATCAGAAAATGGAGGAAATAAATATGTTCTCTTTTGGATACCACATGGGAAATCCAAATAGAAGACGCACAAGATACTACTTTTGTCTCTGATGGGCCGATAGGCAACAGCCAAAGTTATTTTTCAAGAGTGCCTTAATTTAAACTTCATTGTCTCTTCAAATGACCTTTCCGACTGTAGTTTCAAATGAAAGATATATTATCTTTTTGATAATATATGAAAGATATATTATCATCAGCTGTACCTTCAGTTTCCACACCGCACATATTCCAGCCAAATAAAGGCAAATAAAGGCAAACCATAGAAAAGGCTATCAAATTATTCAATATTTTAAATTATAGTCCCACAGCTTTACAAAGGAAAGCTACAGCTTTGATACTACATTGCAATCCATGAATCCCCGCTGACCCATTTTATAGATCTAGTCCAGCAAGGTACTAGACTACTTTTTAACTCAAAAGTCGGGGGTCATCTTATACACCAGGCGTCGCCTTCTTATACGGTGAGTATATCCCAAACTCTATATTTGTAATGGAAAGTTGGGGGTCGTCTTATACGCCCAGTCATCTTATACGCTGGAAAATACGGGTAGTTAGTAGCACTTGGAGAGTATGAGCTTTCGTAGACACGTCTACTTCTTCAGACGCAACTACTTCTTGAGCATCTGAAGAAGTAGGCATATCTACGAAAGCTCATGCCACCAACCCTTCTCTTGTTAGTCTCCAAGTGCTACTAAGTACCATGCTGGACTTTTTAAATTAGACTAACATGGCTATTTCTCTGATATTGACCTTTATAGATCTAAGAAACCAGTTACAGGAAGTGGAATAAGTCTGAGTAATGTTCTTGCTGTAAAAACTTCAAGTTACATGGAAATCTTCCTGATTCATATGTCATTACAAAAGCAACACTCATTTTCCTATTCACTAGGCCCTACATCCATCCAAACAGATAAGGAAGTCAGAAGACCGAACTGGCTATCACTGCTGGCAAGGGCCGTCAGTCACAATAGCTCCTTGTCACCACTTTTAAGAGATTTTACAGGATTCTAATCAGCCACTGTGAGAACAGAATGCTGGGCTGGATGGGCCTTTATTTTGATCCAGCAGGGTCACTGTACTCTAACAGATTAAAAGCTAAAAAGGTTACAATCAACTTCCAAGAGTCACTACAAATGTACAATCCTCCCACACTAGAACAATTCCCAGGCTCCCGGACTGGTACGCTAGAAACATGTGGTAGAGTTTAGAAGAGCTGATACCACTTCAATGAGAACAGCGCTGGGCAGTAATGGAAAACATTTCACTTTCCCAAACTTCTGGACACACAGTTTAGATAGGTGAAACAAAGCAAGGCTTCCAGTTAAGTAAGTAAACAAGTAAGTAAGTAAGCAAGCGATTTCTAAACATTTGCATCCTATCTGCGACTTGAAGGTCTTGGGCAAGGTGTAATATTGAATAAAAGCATGAATGAAATCAATACGCAATATCAAACATAGGTTGTGTCTTAACTTACCTTCGGAGTTGGCTCTGTTTTAAGGCAGATGGGGAAGGCACCTGGATAAATGATGTGAGAATGGTGCCCTCTCTATTTTGGAGTGTAGAGGCACCATTTCCAGTTGCACCTCTACAAACACATCCTGCAAACAAAGTAGCTCTAGCAGCAATTGCAGCAGTAAAGGGGGTGGTGTGATCCTCACAAGGTGCCTCCTGCTACCATGAATGGACACACAGCACCAGCAGATGCATCCTTCAGGAGCCACGGGGTCCTTCGGATGATAAGCGGAGGGGCAACCATAATTAAAATACCACGCTCCCACCCTTGCAGGATCATGTTAGGAGGGAGTTAAAAATTATCCAAAGTCTGGGTTAAAAATTATCTTTTAACCAGGCACCAAAAATAGAAGTAATATTGGTGCCTAGTTCTTGGCACACCTTTCCATTGGTAAGCTCTTCCAGTGCATGGTGCCTAGTTCTTGGCACACCTTTCCACTGGTAAGCTCTTCCCTGTCATGTGTTGTCATCTCTCGTCTCTCTGAAGTGGCAGAACTTCACAAAGGACCTCTTACCTCTCTACCTGTGATCTTAATACTCAGGCAGGCTTATATGGGGTGGGTGATTATATTCTTATTAATACTATCTTTATTTTAAATGTTTTCCCGTTTATGCCCTGCCTTGCTTCTGAAGAGCAAGAAGAGGAAAGCTTTATTCTCAATGGATGTTTTCCCAAGAACCCTATGAAACAGGTAAGTCTGAGAGAACAATGATTGCCCCAAGGTCATTCAGTGAATTTCCATGTGTTATGCTTAAAAATCACGTGAGATTGTTACTCTGTAGATACCTCATAAGATAACCTCCCTCGAAGCCATCAACACTAGTTAAAAACCAGAATGCAAGAATGATAGAGTACTTTGGGCATAACGTATACCATTTCAAACACAATGTTACATTGTCTATTTGATTATACCAAATAATTCTACAGAGTATGTTCCTGTGGGAGAAACATTATTTTCTCAAATACAGAGAACATTAGAGTTTACAGGCCCCACAGTCTGATTGCCTATTGCAACCGCTACAGATAATGTGAAAATGTTTCAATTAGTCCTGAATTACATAGGATCTTAAGGAAAGGTTTTATTTTTATTTTATATGAGATGGAAATGGGTAAAGAAGAAGAAGAAGGGGAAAAAAACCCTATAAATGGGTTTTAGAATCAGTGTCTAGACTGTCTATCTAAAGTCTACTTCTACACTTATATAAGTTCCGTGTTAATACTTTTCTACAAATTGCCTATGAATCACCCATATAATATTTATTTAACACGTGACTTGAGGATATTCCTTCAAATCAATCCAAGTGAGTTGCGTAAATGAGTTACAGGAAGGTAAGTAAAATATTTAATGACGCAAAACATTCATCGTCTCGTGAATGGTTTCTATGTAACTGTATCTCTGTTTATTTTGTAATTCTTACATACTGGCCAATTTTATTACTTGACCAGGCAAATAAACTCTACAGAAAGAGAATCACGCTTGTTAAGGTTACCACAACCAATACGACTTCTGAGAAATATGGCTACATTTTAATTTCTGGCTTTATATTTCTCAGAGTTTACTTCCACCTTGCCATTATGTTAAGTATTAGATTTGATTAAAAATAAACCTGGGCAATTTCCACAGATGGCTAAAATGAGGCAACAAGGCAGCTGCACTACAACCCTACAAATTAACACCAGAAGAAGAGGAGTAGTAGTTGGCTTTTATACCCCACTTCTCATCCTTAAGGGGGCTCAAAGCAGAAAGAAAGCTGTGACTAGCCCAAGGTCACCCAGCTGACTTTGTGTAGGAGAGCGGCCTCAAACCTGGAAACTGCCACATAAGAGTCTGACCCTCTAATCACAAGACCAAACCATTGGGATGAACCATTATAGGAAGTTACTTAGAAATGGTTTTCCAATCAAGGCATGAAATTAGGACAGCGTCCACCAGCAGCAATGAGCCGGTTTTTCTGAGCCTATGATGATCAGTGCAGGAAACCATAGACAAGTAGAGCCAACACTAGGAACACAAGAAAATGATGAAGATTATACTAACTTTAAGCTTAACTGAGTAGGAAAGAGACACAAAACAAGTGAGCAACATTAATACTTCTTCCTTGATGGAAGGGAAACTTAGGAACAAGGACCTGGTTTTGCATTACACAAACATCTCTCAGTTTATGTGGTTTCCTTCTGTATGAGTTTCAGAATAACTCAAATCAGCAATTGAGGCTCTCCCTTGATTTACGCAGACACGTAATTTTGTTATTATCTTGGTTCCTGTCAAAATGACAAGGGGTTTCAAGGTCATTATGCCTGAAGAGAAAGGAGAATAGTCAGTAGGCTGGGGATCTTTACCTGTATTTATAGTGATTTTAATTGTGACCTTCAAGCATATATATATATCATGCACAAGACCTTTTTTTTTGTTGCACTCTGGGAACAGCTCCAAAATGTGCAGCAAAGAGGCTCCAATGGTGGCAAAGGAAAGAGGCTCACTAGGTCTACTAGCAGGATCACCAGTTAAAATGAAAGGTAATCCCAGTAAATGTTTTTTAACTGCACCCCAGTCTCCAGCATCAAGTGCTTCAAGTCACAGGATCCTACGATCACAAAGATGGAAATACTGCTGCATTTCTTGATAGAAGACAAGGCTCAAAAGAAATTGCCCTCACCCACCCATGATCTGCACAAAGGCATGGAAGATCTACAGATATCCTGTGGTGAACAGCAGAAAGGGAAGTGCAGACAGTTTCTTGGCAAAGAAAGGCTGCTTAGAGAAATCCAAAAGAAAATCTGGCTTGCACAATGTTAAGGTGGTGGTAGAGATGGCTTCTACAGATGAGAAGGGAGTGACCAGGTTCCCAGAAAATCTGAAGTAGATAATAAAGATGCACAGTTATGTAGATGAAAACAAGTTTTTAAAGTTAATAAAACTAGGCTCTTCTGGAAGAATGTGTCTGATTACACTTTAACTGTAGAGGAGGAGAGGAATCCCGGTTTCAAGGTGACCAAAGAGTGGCTCACAAACAATACTGTCATACCAAAGAGTGCATTGTCAGACCTTCACTCACCTCTCACATCATGAATCCCACAGATACTAAAGGCAAGAACAAAGAGCGTCATCCACCTCCCTATCTCTTGGAGGGCAAATTAAAAGGCCTGGGTCCCACAAACCCTCTTTATAAAGTAGCTTTGGATCTACTTTGTGTAGCATGTGAGGCAGGAAAACCTTGCCTTCAATGAAGTGAGGACATTTGGCTTACCGGGCTTCTCCTCTGTCTGCCAAGCTGCTACACGGCTGTCTGACACATAGTTCTGAGGTTATCTTCTGGGGATGTAGGTCCCAGGAGACCACTTCATGTTCCAAGAAGGTTTTGAAGTTGGTCTCATGATAATTTCCTAGAACTGGAAGTAATTCTGCACATGCAAGCAACGTGCCTCAGAACACACCGAAGTGGAGTTGGCCAGCACTAGGCACAGCTCAAAAGGAGATGGTTGACATGATGCAAAGGGACAAATAGCTGTACATCGCAGCAGTGGAAAAGGCAGCAGCACACACACTGTTGTCCCACCTGAGTAGGCCAAGGCCAAGCCTGAGAGGTGGGATAGCTCCAGAAGCCATTCCAAGCTAGCTTGGCTTGATATGAACCCGGCCCATAAACCTCTGGATGACATTGGCCCCATCATCTCAATGTCTACTGGAGGAAAATACAGAAGAAGGCTATTTTTGATAGTGTTCCTGAATCTACAGAAAAGAAAGAAATCAGGAAGGCTGTGGCAATTAAAATATCATTATATAAAAGTTTCAAGACCTCCAGGAAGCTGACGTGGCAGAGCTCCTGGAGTCAAACTCACAGGAACTGCTGGAGCAAGACCTAGAAAAGTCAACCAGATCAGACACAATGGAGGAAAAGGACCCCAAACCCAAAGCCTCCTTACTTTCTTACTTTATTTATATCCTGCCTTTCTTCCAAAAAGCGACTCAAAGCAGGGAACAAGTTTACCACCACCAATTACAATAAAAAGGAATAATATGCAAAGATTAAACACAACCACTAAAATAATAAAATAATAATATACATAGAACTCAAGACAATATTAAATGCCAATACAATAACACATTCTAAAAGTCAAAACATATCAGACTAAAAATTAAGCCCCAGTTTTATAATATGCCTTATTAAAACAGACACACAATAATTTAAACAATCAGCACTGTAGGGAGAAACAACACTATCAGAATTAAATTGACATCGAAAAGCCTCCCGAAATAGAAATGTTTTTACCAGCTCGTGGAAGGCAGCAGGAGAGAAGGCCATCCTAACTCCCTTAGGGAGGGAATTCCAAAGCTTTAGTGTGGCCACTGAAAAAGCCCTCTCCCTTGTTTCCACCAATCTGGCCCAACGAATTGGTGGGACAGAGAGAAGGGTCTCATTAGCTGACCTAA
Source organism: Aspidoscelis tigris stejnegeri (assembly GCA_023333525.1). Classification (NCBI taxonomy): domain Eukaryota; kingdom Metazoa; phylum Chordata; class Lepidosauria; order Squamata; family Teiidae; genus Aspidoscelis; species Aspidoscelis tigris. The sequence goes on from JALMGA010000007.1 coordinate 77,719,967, forward strand.
GTACCCTAACAGGTCTGTAGAAGATAAGTCAGTCCTTCAAATATCCTGGTCCTAAATCGTTTAGACTTGGGATGGTGCCAAAGTGAACCAGGTGCTGAAAGTGGCCACAGAGCTGTCAAATCATTCTGAACCTTAAAGACCAGCGCGTCTGAGAGAGCCATTCAAAGAACTGCGGCACCATCTGCACCAAAAAAAGAACACAGACTGTCTGGAGGGGAAATTTTAGGCCCGCACCTTACCCTAAGATTTAGTACCACACTCTCTTCCTCCTCATCCAATCCAACCAACACACCACCTTCGTGCTCTCCAGAAGCCTTCAAAGGCGAGAGACGTTCTTGTTTTCGCTATTCATTTTGGCACCTAACTCCTGTCCCATTTGGAGGAGTGGAAGGGGTGCAGCCCTTCAGACATGACATCTGTATCCTTCAACATTGGATTCCTTGAAAAACCAGTCTGTTTTTTCACGCAACTCTTCAGGCACAGAATCCATGTGGTTTGGCATTACCCCTTCCCCATGGTAGATCCCCCCCTTTAGTGGTACACTTCCTTCACTGATTTGCCCCGAGAGGCTGATCCAGAGCAATGTAACGTTCAGACAGGTTAGCCAACCCAATGCAAATCATGGTCAGTGTAAGTCAGTGGAGTTTTTGGCCATGACTGATATAAGCCCCAGTTTTGCATTATAGTCAGTAGCTCAGACGTACACCAATTCAATTTACATGCCCCACCCAATAGAACTCCTGTAGCTTCAGGGACTAACATAACTACGTGTTTATGTTTATAGCAATTGCTATCCATGGCTGGTGCAAGCAGACTCCTAGGCATTTACCCCCACAGCAGGCATGACGTATACATAGGGCCTACTCCAAAATACAACTGACCGGGCAACTCCTTTGCATTGAACATAACTATTTTTAACTCTCTCTCAACAATTGCTCACAAACAATACTGTCATACCAATTCCTCTGTTTAACAGTGGTTCTCAACCTGTGGGTTGTGCCCCATTTGCGGGTTGATCTACTCTTTCACAGGGGTCGTCTAAGACCATCGGAAAATACTAGGCTTTAATTACGTTCAATCTGTAACAATGAAAATACATCCTGCATACCAGATATTTACATTACGATTCATAACAGTAGCAAAATTACAGTTATGAAGTAGCAACAAAAATAATTTTATGGTTGGAGGTTAGGGTTAGGTTGGGGGTCACCACAACATGAGGAACTGCGTTAAAGGACGGCGGCATTAGGACCACTGGTTTAAAAAAATATAAAACTCATCCAGAAACTCGTGCATGCACATTTTAAATACCTTTTTGTACGTTTTCTCCTCATTTTGTTTTCCAGGAGACGGATCTCCATTTTCAGTTATAGACTGCATCTGCAAAGATTTAAAAGATTTTTAAATGGTCAACATTTTATTTGATAACAGGCAAACAAGAGATGACACGTACATCTTTAAGGCAGTATAACCACCTCAGACAAGGTAGCGAAATAGGGAAACAAGAGATTAGATACCCTGAAAGTAGATATTAACTTGAAGAATCCAAGGGAAGAAAAAAGTCTTTATGGAATCAAAACAAAAGCACATGGCTGGCAATATTCCAGGGGGAAACTGAGCCCATTTAAGGCTTTAAAGAACCCTGCTGAATCAGGATACAAACTGTCACCGATTCCCTGTTAAAAATATGGTCACTGAACTCCCGACTAGAGAATCAGTTTCACTTTCTGGGAAACCCCAAGGGAAATATGAAAAACAGTGTTTCCTCATCTTGGACAAGACTGGGATCAGATTACCTGTCTTCAAGCACAGGTGTGGTTTACAAAACCAACCAGATGTTTACTAACAATATTATGCTAGGATGATTAGTATTTAGTCTTGGTCAGACAGCAAAATATACGGTAGTTGTTTATAAATCTGATGAACATGACATCCTGGTGTTTCTTCTGTTCCTCACTTTTTCAAAGGCAGAATATGGCCAGACAACTGCTAAAGAAGAATCACGCCTGTTTTCTTCTTATGAAATGGGTATAATGTGCTTTTATAATGGTATTTTAGTTTTAGGGTAATTTTTTACAAGGATAATTAAATAACTTCATTAGGCTTTCTGTACACTAAAGCATACGTGGGCAACTAAAGGCCTGCACACAGCTCTGGCTGGCTGGCTGTACTTCAGTTTTGTCCTCAGATCTTCAGACAGACTGCCTAAAGACAATCTCCCGCCCCAAGATCTTTCTGCTTACACACAGAAATAAGCAATCGCACAGCCATTATCCCTACCAAAAACCTAGAAGTCACTGAGGGGCTTTTCAGACCTACCAGCAGGAGTAGTTCTATCCACTAGCTTGTTGTGTACGTCCACATTGCTCTGCCGCCACAGCTGACCTGGAGTGATCGAGCTGCGGACTGCAGTAGATGACTGTTGGCTGTGCAGTTGTGAGCAGCTGCCAAACCACCATGGCAATGCCTACCCTCTCATGAGATGTTGCTCTGGATCAGTGGTTCTCAACCTTCCTAATACTGCGACCCCTTAATGGAGTTCCTCATGTTGTGGAGACCCCCAACCATGGGGGCGAAGCAGCTGGGAGGTGGGAGGGAACAGCAGTGGGAGACTCGTCGTGACCCCTCTGAAAGGGCAGTTCGACCCCCAAAGGGGTCCCGACCCCCAGGTTGAGAACCACTGCTCTGGATGTTCCTCCAATGATCTGGGCAGTCCTGAACTAACCATTTGCACTGCAAGTGCTGCTGGCCAGGTATGGAGGTACTTTAGACCTTGTAGTGCAAATGGCCACCATCATGCTGGAACTTCACTAGTCTGGTATGGTACTCTTATATCATTACCAGGCTGGCAAGTACAAAGAGATCCACAGAGTTCCTATCTGCAGAGTACAGATAGGGGGTATGTTCCATAATACAGGTGTCTGTTCAGTATTCCTAAGTTTCTCAGTTTGTACAGTCTGGTTCCAAATCCAGAGTTAGTAGCAGTTTCTATCAGTCCAACAATTTCTATGATTTTAGCTTGTTGGAGGAAACAGAAGTACTCACTTATTTATTCAAATATCTCTGCTTAAACAGAGGTTTTGTCAAGTCAATTACTTTTGACATTCTGGATAAGGAGCAAAGGACAGACATCTAAGCTCTTGCCCAAATGGTGAGATAGCTGTTGGCTGAGTAAGCAAGGAGGAGGAAACGGTCAGTGCAGAGAAGATACGTTGCCTCCATTATTGCCACTGCAGTATTTCTTGCTGGGAGGAAGACCTGAAGAAACAATGCCTCCCTCCTACTTTTTAAAGCTCCTAGTGCCTACAAGAAGAAATCAGCAAGGTTTTGGCACTGACATTGCAGTGACAAACATCAGAGGCCACCACTGACTCATCTGACCATGAACATCTCTGGGATGCCCACTGTGGTGGGAACAGCACGTACAGAGGCTTTTCCAAGCGCTGCTCGTCCCATGGGGATACTCAGCTCTATCCTTAAGGATTGGTTTGTGACCCCTGCAAACAAAAACACTGCTCACCTCTGTGCTAAAGCACTTCCTAGTCCATGCTCTAAATATTACTTTGCCACAATTATTCCTACAAAAAATGAAATCTGTCTGATCTCAAGATTAAGGAAAAAACATGCTCTGTTTAACCCAGAAATACATGGTCTGCTGGAGCATTTGATCTGATATGGACACCTAAACTATTCATGGTCAGCTGAATCACTGTAAAAGTAAAGCAGCAGGATTACTCCTAGGACAAACCTCTCTTCCTTCTTTCCCAAATTTAAAAAGTGGCAGCTGCACCAGCAGGAGAAGGTAGGCTTAAAAGCATGCAAGACCGTTACTGTTAGTATTATGGTGTTCCTACCTTTCTTAGCTATGTTGCAAACAATCTTGAGTTGAGAAACACAGTCAACCCATTCATTGATGCTGCAAATTTTTCCAAGATCCTGGTAAGACAAGACAAGAAAAATACTTTGTGTATTTGTATGGTTAATACTGGCAATTACCAATATCACTTTTATGACCAAAACCAAAACATGGGTGTGTGCCCATTATACTGATCCAAGCAACAGGGACCAAGAGTAGCCTTTCCCCTATACACACCTGCACAGTGTCATCTTATAAGAGTTTAAAGGAAATAAACAAGCTCAGCACAATGCAGCACAAACAGGAGACGTTTTCGCACGGGGCTGAACGGAACGCGGAAAAGACAGCTGAGGACACGTCATCCGCATTGGCCGCGCGCGGCTTGCGTTCCGACGTGTCCGCAGCTGTCTTTTCCGCGTTCGAAATGTAGAGCACTTCGAAGTGCTCTACACGCGTTCCAACGCGGACGAGCCGCCCGCAGCCGTTCGGGAGAAGAAGCGTTCGCGCTTCTTCTGTCTCCCGAACGGCTGCCGGCGCGCCTCCGACGCCGCGCGGCTTTGACAATCAGCTGTTTGTCAAACAGCTGATTGTCGATCTGCCTCCGCGGCTGTCATCGCGCCCCTTGCCGGCGTTTGCCGGCTAAGCCAGCTTTGGGCGCTTTGAGCATTCGCACCCAGACGCTCCGGAACGCGTTTACACGTGTTCTGGCGCGTCTGTGTGTGAACGGGGAAAGCGCCCGAAGCTGGCTTAAGCTTTCCGCCTGAACGCGTTCCGTTTCGAACGCGATTCAGTGCGGAAATGCCTAGGGTTATGACCTATTTAGCTCTATTTATCCAGCTTGCTTGTAAAACAGCTAACAAGAACCCAAAGACGTTAAATAAAGATCCACATTACCGACCCTTAAAAACTGATGGAAGGAAGATATGATCCAGACAGTGCCTATTTATACACAGTTACAAATATTTTCTAAAAGAATCAATTTGATTTCCATAAGTGATCCAACTTAGTCCACTGCAGCAGTCTCCCCGGGCTTTTTACTAAAATGGTGGACCCTGAATGTTACGGACTACAACTCCCATCAGTCTTAGCTAGAATAGTAAGATGTACTTGCTGGTACCAGATAGGCAACAGCAGCTCGTCTACTCAACATACTAAGTTTGGTTATTCATTAACAATCTATTAACAGATTTTAATTCTGTAATATACATTCACAACACGCACAAATATATCTTTTCTAATATCAAATCAAATTACAAATTGCATACTAAAAGAAAGCTATTAAACCAGGTTCGAGGTAAAGTTTGGTCTTGTGATTAGAACGTTGGACTCTTATTTGTAATCTCTTGCTTCGCTTCCAAACTCCTCCACGAAGCCAGCTGGGTGACCTTGGGCTAGTCACAGCTCTCTTCCTGAGCTCTCACAGCCCTATCCTACCCCACACGGTGTCTACTGTGGGGAGAAGAACAGGAAGCTTTGTCAGCCACTTTGAGTTCCCTTAAATGCCAACTCTTCTTCTACTTTACATATTCTGGTCAAAAGTAAGTAAGGATGTTTTAGACATGAGCCAAACCATAGACAGAGCAGCACATATTTTCTTTGGGACAGTATGATCAGCACTTTTAAACTTGTACCCTACCTTACACCTTAAAGGGAAGGCAACCATTCTCTCAGATCTCATTTGCATTTTAGGGATATACGGAAGTACTGATGGTTTTTGTACCATTAGCACTAGAGTACCCAAGTACCTAAGTACCCAAGAACTACAACTAAAGCACAAACATACCCCTTTAGGACAAGAGAGAAAAGCTGAACAAGAGAATGCAATTCCGATATGGTTTGGACACCATAGCAACTGAACACCACAGTTTTCTCTCTCCCTTGACTGGGGAAACCAAAGTAGACCGTGCTTCTACTGCCAAGGCCTGCATAGTGGCCAAAGATGACAAAATATTGTGCGATAACAACAGAGTCACATCTAGACAAGACAAAGTCATACCTAGACAGTGTGACAACAGACTCACACCAAAGCTGCATCTGTGCTTTATTCTGGAATAAACTGTATTTCACACTCATTTCATCTCTTGTGCAAGTCAAACCACCAGAAAGAGAAAAGAGCTAATACGCACTAGATTATTTCAAGCACATTTCGGTATCAAACTGCCTTCATCCTATTCATGTATCTTTTAAAGTTAATCCCACTGAAATTAAATACTCTTCCAACCAAGTGATCATGTCCTGGAATACCCAAATGAATGCCCAAAGCCCCTCCTGAACAAGAAACCCATCAATATTCTGAGATATGATTTTTAAAGAGTCAAATAGAGATACAGGCTTGGAATTTTTTTTACAATAAGAACAAAACAGTAATGTTTAACATGGAAGAAAGACTCATTTTGTATACAACATGTTGGGAAAAACAATCCAACTGTACTATCCATGTGAATAGTATATTGTAACAAAAGCAAGATTAGGAAAGCAAAAGGTAACCTTTAGACAAGAATGAATGTAGTGGCAAGTTAACCCAAATAACATATAATTCATCCACTCCTAAAAGTTCTGTTCACTGAGCAAACCTGCAGTTCTGATCTTCCCAAATCCTAATTATATTTAGAGAAAATGTTAGTGCTTGTAGGACAGTGCCTAGAAATTAAGGGATCTATTTTAAAAATAGTAATTCTATACAAGTTGGCTTAGAAGTCCTACTACATTTCCTTTTGGCAGGTAAAGTCTTCTTGAAGATAGCTGAAACAGTACTGGCTCTTTTCAAACCAGTAACGTGTTATATGTGCTGGGTGAGTACTTCTGACACAGTTCCTTAATAGACACCTACTCCCAACTACGGCTGGTGCATCAACTAAAGCCTTTTTTGGACAGAAATGACTTGGCCACAGTCACCCATGCTCTGGTAACCTCTAGACTGGACTACTGTAATGCACTCTGCATGGGGCTGCCCTTGAAGACGGCTTGGAAGCTGCAGCTAGTGCAGAATGCAGCTGCCAGGTTGCTGACTGGGACAGCTGGCTGGATGCACATCACACCAGTCTTAAAAGAGCTGACGTGGCTGCCGATTCGCTACCGAGCTCAATTCAAGGTTTTATAAGGCCCTAAATGACTTGGGCCCCAACTATCTGAAGGAACGCCTTGTCCCATACTGACTTCTCCATGCCCTATTCCTTGCCCCACCACCCTCAATAGTAAGATGGCTGGGCGCTCGAGAGAGGGCCTTCTCAGTGATGGCCCCCAGGCTGTGGAACAGTCTTCCCCTTTAGGTGCATCAGACTCCTTCATTGTATACATTCAGGAAGGCGGTGAAGATGCACCACTTTGCCTTGGCCATTGGCTAAATGTGGTTGTTTCTCCCCACCACAGACATTATCATTTTATACTGTTTTTTATATATGGCTTTATTTTAACATGTCCGTTTTAAATGCTGTTACCCACCCTGAGACCTTAGGGTATAGAGCAGACAGAAATGTAAATATAAATAAATAGATATGTCTGCCGCATACCATGTCACCTTCTGGCATATTCTGGGAGGCACATCTACCATTTCTAGTCACTTGGAAACAGTTAAAGGAAATTTTCTGGAGTTCCACATGTTTAAAAATCTCTGCAGGGCAGTCCTATCAAGTTGGAAATAAATTCTTGGAAAGTCACAAGGCCTCCACAGAGGGCTCCTTGTAATTCGTGAACGCAGCAAGCTTCTAATGAAGTTTCACAAAGAAATTCTCCCCTGTTAGGGATCCCTCCCTCAAACAGAAGAACCAGGTTTCTATCAAGAACTTTCAGGGCACATTCATTAGATTCTAGAAGATGCAGCCACCGTATTATTGAACCTTCAGACAATACGTTCCTTTGCATACATGCATACAAACTGTAGTTAATTCCTCCTTTAAACCAGGAAAAGGAGCCCAGTTCTTACTTTCACTTACAAACGTCCTTTGTAGTCAACACAAGAAGTGAAGCTCAGGTTTCATCAGATTCCAATACAACAAACTGCAGCCTTGTACTCCTTTAAGTTCAGAAAATGTCTTGCCAATGTGAAAGAGAGGGGACCACTCTGTATAGGCTGTACCTGAGAAAAAGGGTACTTCAAATTCCGTAGTTTTTACTCATTGTTTCAGTGTTTAATAACAGTATTCCTTTAAAATAGGAGAATATTTTTAGCAGACAAAGCATCCCTATTTTTCCCTTGTTTGTTACCTGCTAAAAAAAGATTGTGTTATTTTAAAGTAATATTACTGTATGAGGGTTTTAAACTTGTGAAATTTGAATACCCCTTTTTGCAAGTATAATTTGTACCAAGGGTAGCAATTTTAACTGCTGTGTTCAAAGAGCCTTACCTTTCAAGAGTATTTCACCTATTCGATAAAAACACAACATGCTTGTCAAAAAAGAATTAACAGTAAAGAATAGTGGGTTGACTGCTGCAGCTAGAACCATTTCTACTGGCTGGAAAGGTTCAGCCTGTTACAGGGCATATCCTGTGCTTCTAGAAGCTCATGTGAGCATCAGAGCCTACTTTGGAGGCTCCGATAACCAGGTGTGAAGGTTTCTGTTCTCCCAGAGCCCCAGGGAGACCCACTACAGCAGTGCAATCTGGCACACCACTGAAACGGGTCTTCCAGCTAAACCAAAACAAGTAAATATGCACCTTCTGCCCAATGTTGCTACTCACAGGGACTATGCCTGCCTCCAGACAGTGACAGCAAAATCATACAGCAAGCCTAGGCCTCACCTCATCTGGTGTTGTTGCATGATGGCACTTTGGGTACTTCCTGGTATATCTATGGCACCAAGTACCCGGAAATGTGTGAGCGCATTTTCTGCGTGGTGGCCCTTTTCTTCAAAATGGATTCTGACAAGTCTTACCGCTAATTTGAGAAAATGTGGGTTTAAAGTTGATTTTTTCAGAAAAGTAATATTCCAAGATTACACCCCTACGTCCCGGGGTTATACTGAGACTGCAATAGATACGACACATATTTGTAATGCAGATAGGCAAATAGAAAGGGGAAAAAACAGAAACAGAAAAAAAGCCTAAAAGCATAAAGGCAGACTACCTTTTCTCGGGCATAAATCTGCTTACACCCTGCTATTTCTCCAAGCTTCTTCTTAAAAAGGGAGTAAAGGATTACAGATGGGAAATCGTGATCCATCTTTCCAAAACAAGGAGTTCAGGTGTTTATAACTTGGTAACACCTTTCTGAACGCCAGATGTGGTTCCGATCAGAGGAGGTGTCAGCAGCCTCTTTTCCTTCAGAGCACTGTATAGCCAGAAGTTCAAGGAACAGTCTCAACAACACTGTATTCGTAAAACGTTTTGCCAAGAGATAACTTCCAAACAAACACAAACAAAATTTGATTGCATTACCTCTGATGCTTGCTTCTAATGATCACATTTAAAGTGATTAAGGTCAGTCAATTTGATTGTGCTTAAACCAGTTAATTTGCAAAAACAGAAGTAACATCTAAGCTGAATCTTTTAAAGAAAAGAGTAATAAGAATTTACTTTCCATAGGATAGTGGCTTCTGCCCCCTAAACAGATATAGATGGCACTAAGTTGTTCTCAACCTTCCTAATGCCGCAACCCTTTAATACAGTTCCTCATGTTGTGGTGACACCCAACCTAACCCTAACCCTCAACCATAAAATTATTTTCATTGCTACTTCATAACTGTAATTTTGCTACTGTTATGAATCGCAATGTAAATATCTGATATGTAGGATGTATTTTGATTGTTACAAACTGGACATAACTAAAGCATAGTATTCACATCAACCACAACTGAATATAAAAGTGTCGTTTTATGTCCAGTACTGCTGCTTACTACATGGTAGCTGCTCTCTGCTGTATTTGTATGGGGCGTATGTGATGGGGTTGGCGCAATATCATCACGCCAGGTACTCGCATGTGGGCGTACCTGCACATGGGCGGACCCGCCTGGAGATGGATAGAGGAGCAGTATCTTAGTTCCTATGTGTTTTCCGATGGTCTTAGACCAGAGGTGTCAAACTCAATTTTGCCGAGGGCCGGATTTTTTAAAAAAAAATTGTCAGGGCCAGGGGGCGTGGCCGGGGGGCGTGACCAGGGCACAGAGGAGGACCAGGGGGCGTGGCCAGGGCGTGGCTAGGGTACAGAGGCCAGGCTGGGGGTGTGGCCGGGGCGTGGCTAGGGCTCCGAGGAGGGGCTGGCTGTCCATGGCGGCGCCCACGCACTCGAGCACTGGAGGGTCCCGCCGCGCACTCGCTCGCCCTCGCCTTGCCTCCTTCGCGCCCAAGGAGGACAGTGGTGGCGGTGGCGGCGGCAGCCACGGGCCGTATTCATACAGCCCGCGGGCCGCATCCAGCCCGCGGGCCGTATCTTTGACATCCCTGTCTTAGACGACCCCTGGGAAAGAGTAGATCGACCCCCCAAAGGGATTGCGACCCACAGGTTGAGAACCACTGCACTAAGATGACCTAAAGCTGCATTCACATGCAGTAAAAAAGAACTACAATCTCTCTCCAGTGTGTTTATAAAGACACACGGACACATTCAAATCATCCTGCAAATACAGAACTGAACACAGCCATGCAAAGCACATATACCAAGCACAAACAGTTCTTTTTCCTTCCTCTTCTTCTTCTGCATGATTTTTTTCCCTCTATGACATTACTCTCCTGGTCCTCACCCTGGCCTTTGGCTAAATAAGGAAACAGCTCTTCCTCCTCACATCCAGGTACTGTTATGGTTTTAATATGTTTAATATGTTATGGTTTTAATATGTTCATTTTATGAACATTAATGTTGTAATCTGCCCTGAGACCTTTGGGTATAGGACAGGACAAAAATTCAAACAAACAAACAAACAAATATTAAAAGGGAGAGAAACACAAAGGTATGATCATGAGTTAAGAACCAACTTATACGTTCTCCATAAACCTAAATCAAGTAGAAAACATTAATTGAATAAGAGCTGTCCCTCTTCTTAAGAACACAATGTTCTAAACATTTTAGGCACACAGGGCGAAAGTAGCATTTCTGAAAATTATCCGTCCAGCCTCAAATATGTCAATCAGATTATTATGCTTTGAAGAGCCTCTCAAATTTGATTTTATCTGTTATTCAAGACCCAGTCTTCAGACCTTTCTGCACTTACCTTGCCATGATTCTGATCTGTGGGTCCAGATCACAGCAAGGGTTAGAGTGGAACAGTGCTAAATGCATGGTGAGGCTATTCTAGGCTAGTCTCTACTTTGGTCCTGAAGCTCACACAAGCTTCAGAACTGGCCTTTGACAGCTATGTACAAAGGTTCTTACCTCTGGAGACATTTTGGCGGGCGTGCTTGGGTACACCACTGAGATGAGTTTTCTGCAGTCCCCACACTAGTACACCAGTGGATCTAGTACACCCCTAGTAGACTGGTGTACTAGTGTGGGTTGTTTTTCTACTTGATTTAGAAAAATGTTTTCTAAGTATAATGTTTTCTACTTGGTTTAGAGTTATGGATTTAGTTAAGAACAAGTTGGTTCTTAACTCATGAGCATAGCTTTGGGTTTCTCTCCCTTTTCATTTTAATTAATTAATTAGATTTTTTTGTCTCCTGATCTGAATTATGCTCCATCTCGTGCAGATGGAGCACACAAGTCAACAATGTGTGGACAGAAAAGAGGACGAGGTAAATGCAGAAACACCCTTAGTTTGATCCAGATAGCTGCTTGATGTGACCAATAGTTCCTTGAGTTATTGCTTTTCAGAACAGAATATATAAAATAATTTTTCACTGTGCCCACTGCATTATCTCATCTCTGAATAAATGTTGTTTTTCGAGGCCACAGTGTATTTTTTTATTTTTATTTTACATTTCCCCATGGTAATGACCAAGGAACAAAAACGTGTATAAATGCTTTCAGTAAAGGCTTAATTTGCCACTCACCAGTGTCATCTGCAAGCAGATAAAAGCTCTTTATGAAACAATAAAAAGATGGTTGTATGTTTGTTTTGTCTATTCTGTAATGTGGATGCCCATTACTACTTTGTGAAGATCCAACTTGCAGTCAGCTCTCCAGAGTACTCTGACTCCAAAGAGCTAAACACAATAAGATTTGTTATTGTAGAAGGGTGTGGGAGGAAAGCTAATTAGGTAAGACCCTCCCCTAGATACTATATCAAATGAGTATACAATGACTAAAGCGTTCATCTGAACATCCCTTGTTCCTAAACAGCACTGCGTGAAGTCGACAAAGAAGAAACTGCCAGCGGGTGAAAGACAATATAAAGGGAAATGGTCTCCTGGAAGCCAGACTGTATTACGAGATGGAACATTTTGTTTCCTACAAGGCTTTGGGCCTGTCTGCACTGGTTCTTTGAAGTGACCCTTGCTTTTTTTAGCAGCAAGTTCTCCACCTTGTCGACATGAACCTCTGGGTCTGCTCAATGGCAAAAGGTGTGGCAACAGCCTTTCTTTACCAACAATAAGGTAGTACCATTTGCAGACAAGCACTAAATCCTAGATGCAAAAGGGCAAAAATGCTACAGGATACAAAGGGCAAATAAACCACATGGTGATCTAACAGCCCAGAAAGAATTTACTGTATCAGGCAATCCTTGAATGACGTTGTTGTTGGATACCACCAAGTCCTGGATACCACTGATGTTGTTGTTGGATACTCCTGGCTGACTGCATGGGTACCTCTACGCAGTTTTCTTGGCAAAGATACAGGAACACTTTGCCATTGCCTACTTCCAGGGAGGGACCGGGGATTGAAGCTACCACTGAGCTTCAGCCACTTCTAATTTCTGCATGTACCTGCAGTCACAAATGGCCTTCTTAGGAACTAGTATCACTCTGCTTGAATTAGTATATGTCCGGGCCCCATAATCAGCCCAAGACATGTGCAGTGCTCAGCCAATATGTCAGGGTTAAGCATGAGAGGGAAGGAAGGCCACCTCTGCTTTGCTTCAAACTGAGAAATAATATAGATTCATTGCTATGGATGGTGAAAACAGAATAACTACCATCATCTTTACAGCTATACTTACAGTCTTTTGGTTTGCATGCTATTTTTCAAACTCTAAAATAAGGGTGTCATTATGGACTATTGAAAGGCTCAGTTAAATTCCTGATTTGTAAGAAGATTTTTAGTTAACACAAGTGACTGGTACATTACAACCTGGAAATCTGATTGTTGCCCATAAGTAGCTAAAGCAAGGATGCAAGAAAGGTCACTCTGTTCTAAGCACATAACAAAATCCCTTTAAAACATTATTATTCTAGCACCCCAGCCAGGAAGGTGACTGGGAAGAAACATTTTTAAAAATCCAGTATGAAAATTTCAATAGGGTCTCTGCTGGATCCTTTCTAAAACTCATAATATTTACAAATTCTGATTGCTCATTCACGCTTTTTCAAAATCTTTTGTCATCCTTCTAATGTTCTATAATTAACTTAAAATCCTTAGGAGAAATTGATGCTAATGCATGTACTGTTTATTTCCAAATAGGCCCAAGAATAATTTAACTAGGAAATCTCCAGCTACATTACTCCCACTACAAGCACTCTGAGCCAACTCCAGCGGCATCTTCCCGCTGTTTGAATAAACCCTCTTCGGCAACATTTGCCATCATTTAAAGCTGAACTAAAAGTGTCCCTCTCTTTGGCTTCTCTGTAAGCACAAGGGGAATGCAGGCACTTTCTAGAGCAACTTTTAAAGGCAGCTTCATTCCCTTGAGCAACACTCCAGAGAGAGCTTGTCCTACTTTGCTGGCGGCATTTCAGGCAGGCAGAACTAATAGGAGCAGCTGGACAAGCCAGCCTCCAGAGGTTGCAGGATGAACCTTTCCTTCCAACCTGGCACCTGAGCTGCATCGTCCAAAGTGCTTCATAGCCCTATAGACTCCTCAGATCAAGTATGCTGGATTGCTGGTACAAACATAATATAGAGACTGACATGTACTATCCTGCAGCTCCAATTACATAATTCAGTGGAAGGAACGGCTGTTCACTAAAAAAAAAACCCCATCCTTCAGATTCATAACAGTGGCAGGATGTGCAGGGTCCCATGAGACCATGCCAGTAGGACGCCAGGCGTGGGGTGATCAGCCGCCCCTTGGGGGAAGAATCTGCTCCCAGGTTTGCTCTATCTATCTCTGCAAACCTAGGATTGTGTCTGCCATCACTGGGTAGAAAGGCAGCAGAAGGAGAAGCAACCTACAGCCTGCTCTGCAGCCAAACAACATTTCTTCAGACAACACATCTGGGGCCTTTTCTGGAACCAAGTGAATTGATCCTAATGTAGAACTCGGATGCCAGGGAACTTTTATTCCTTGGCTCTGCTGTGAAGTCAGGCCAGGCCAGGAAAAAACATACTACTACCAGGCTGGAAAAAGGGCTCTGGCTGGGTAGCCAGTTTCAATTACCACACTTGACAGACCCAAGCCAGATACGGGATGCCTGACCTCCCCCTGGATGAGCAGATTGTTCATTAGGGGAAGCTCCTGTAGCAGAAGAAAGCACATGGCCACTAACATGGGGAACCATGGTCTTCTTGGCAAAACAGGGCTACTATGAGTACCTTGGCCTCTTTCCTTCAAAACATCTGTGCCAGCCTGGCAATTAGTGGGTTAGAGGAAATCCATAAAGCAATCCTCAAGGTCAGGGGTGAGACAGGGCATCCACCTTGCTGGCTCCAGCTACTTGCTTTAGGAGATAAAAGCCTGGAGCTTGGTATTCCCTGCTGGTGCACACAGGCCCATAATCAGCTTCCCAAAACATCCTGAGGAAGGGGCTCCACCGCCCAAGCCCATAGTTCCCCCCTGCTCAGAGCATCAGCCAAACTTTGTCCTCCCTCCTCCTTGATGAGAAGGGCAATAATAGAAGATTGTGAGGCTGGGGGGTGGGTGGGGGTGGGTGTCTCAGCTTCCCCAGCCAATTTAAGAATCCTGTCCTGCAATGTGCAATTGGGGACGGTGACAGCAGATAAGTGTTCTAGTTCTTCCAAAGAAGAAAGCTGGCTCTTCTGCAGGTTTACAAGAAAGCCCAGCAACATCAGGTGTGCAACAGCGTGTTACACACCCTCCATTGCCTTCATGTCGGTCGGAGTTCTGATTAACATGTCGCCCCGGTATGACAAAATGTCCTAATCCCAGGAGCCTGAGATGTTCCAAAACTATCAGCCACACCTTGCTGAAGATTCTGGCACTGATGAAAGACCAAAGGTTAGAGCCCTGAATTGGAAGTGCTGGCTGAAGATGAAGAGGTGGAGGAACTACTTGTGTGCCCTGCAGATTGGAGTATGTTAGCAAGCACCTTTGAGAGCTAAGAAAACAAGCAACTGCTGATGCCCCAGAGAGCCCCTGACTGAGGCCACAAATTCCATCTTGAACCTTCTGTACCTGATAAACTGGTTCAGGTGCCTGAGATCCAAGGCAGCACACACTGCTCCCCTTTTTGGAGCACCAGAAACAGGACAGAGTAAACTCCCTGCCCATCCTCTTTGGGAGGAACCAGTTCAGCTACCTTCGTTTGAAGTAGGGTCTGCAGTGCCAGGCACATAACTTCAGCCATTTCAGAAACCAGGAAAGGAAAATAGCATGGAACAAGGGGGCTGATAATTTTAGCTACAGGCCCTAGGACACTGTTCCTGGAACCCAGAAGTCCTTCAATACCTGAGTAAACTCTATCAGTCTGGCCTCACTGGACCCTCGACAGGCCAGGACTGAGATTGGGGGGGGGTCACTGGAAGAACCAGAAAAGGAGGAGGATCATCCTGATTTCTGGCTCCACAACCCTCTTAGTTTGTAGCTAGTCTGCCTACTGGACCATGGTTCCAAGAAGGCTGTATGAGAGATTGCTCCAAAGCTGTACCTGTGCAAAGTGATCTGGCACAAAAGAGAAAGAGCACTGCTTGGAGAGTGTGGAATCTTGCACTCACGCCTCCTCTGCCTTCCCATGTCTCTGTGATAGAGCTAGACAAGAGGCATATACATTCTTGTGACTCACAGGCCTACACTAAGCCTGTAATTTTACACAAATTTATTTGGAAACAGATGACATTTAAGCACCCCTTTTTTGATAAAGCTTTATCTCTTGTTTGAATGGAAATTCAGCTAGGCTAATTATTATTGAGAGGTGATGCCCATAGGGCCCATCTAGTTTTTGTCTCACAAAAGGTGGAAATAAGAAAGCTTTTAACCATTCCTTCCACCACTACTGAAAAGCGATTGGAACAGATGAAAGAAGTAAATGTTCCTGTGAACAAGGGAAAGAACAATCTATTGTTCCCACGTTAGTCTCATGAAAGATATACTGCTTTACTGCTGGGCTGTATAATGAACTGAATAAAAGTAAGAAATTAACACAAACTACGTTTATTACATTCAGTGATTTATTAGGTTTCCCCACAGAGATAGACAAATCAGTATTAAGAGGAAGATGTACGAAACATAAATTTATCTAGAGAGAAAAAAAAACCCTTGGAATTTTTTTATTTTAATATAACAATTCCAGGAACAGGGTAAATGATTCTGGAATTAAACAAGCTCTAAGATTTAACACTTTGCGAATAATCGTAGTGTCCCCTCAGGGATTGTGTGATCCCATTTCCTTTAGTCCTGCATTCTACTTTCTCTTAAATACGTTATCCAAACCTGGGGTGATGGCTTAACCCAAATTAAAAACTGTGAACTTCAATCTATGGCTACGAAACTGGCCTGCTGACACAGAGCACAATCAAAACAGAATACACTGTTTGGGAGATTCGTCACTGGCTGGTAAACCAGACCACCAGGCATACTAGAAGTCTCCTTTCCACATGCTGGTGCGGACTAAGAGACGCCCCATCCCTTAATAGTATGTTCTATTTGCACAGGACAGAATGTAGACCGGACCAGGACCCCCAAAATGGCAGCTTAGTCTGGTCTGCTGGTATACTAGGTGGCGATATACTGGCTCATGGAGGTGTACAGATGGCATGGCTCGTGGTCTAGTATACCACATCAGCAGAACAAGGCAGCCCACCAGAACAAGTCGCACGAGCTTTCAGAGTCCCCCATGCACCAGCTCTGGAGCTGGTACAAGGTTTAGAGCCAATACAATGAGCCTGAACAGAAAAAGCTGTCCCGATGGGGAAGGCCTTATTGTGGTCCAGGAGCCATCTGCCCCAGCAGGGTCCAGTCGACTAAAGGAAAGTGCAAAAAGGCTCTTTGATTTCCCACATTTAAACTCTAAACTTTTAATCCTACTGAATCAAAAAGAGACATCCACAATACAGCAGGAGTACAAGATTCCTCCTCCCAAGAACACCATTAATATTAATAAGAAGGGGTTGGTCTAATTTATCTCTCAAGAATCCCTCCCTTCAATCACATGGGCTTCCTTTCTGAAGATCTGGAGGGGAGACCCTCCTCGTTGTCCCATCACCCTCAGTAGTAAGACGGGTGGACACCCAAGAGAGGGCCTTCTCAGTAATGGCCCCCAGGCTGTGTAGTTTCTCCCTTGAGGTGCGTCAGGCTCCTTCACTGTATATGTTCAGGAAGGCAGTGAGGATGCACCTCTTTGCTCTGGCCTTTGGCTAAATGTGGTTATAGTCCCCCCGCCCCCCCCCCCATTGCAGACATTATCGCTTTATATATATATTTTTTAATATGGCTCTATTTTAACATGTTCAATTTTAAATCCTGTTACCCACCCTGAGACCTTAGGGCAGTGTTTCCCAAACTTTTGACATATGTGTACCCCTTCTATAATTTTCGTTAATGCTGAGTACCCCTCATAAAAAACATTAGGGATAAAAATTGTATTTTATAAAAATAATCAAAATCAGTGGAACTTACTAAAGCACGATAACAGGCGCCCGGAACTAACTATTAAAGAAGTAAGTTGTCTCTGTAACGAAGTGCAGTATATTCACGCCGTGTCACGCCTCAGTTAGATAACACTGAAATTCTCCGGCGTTTAAACAGCTCCGCGGCTCAACGTCAACAGTTAATGTTCCCGCAGTTTAAAAATGTCCGAACCCAAGCTGCGTGAAGGATGCGCAGAAGTTTCCGCCATACTGAGTTGCGATACGATGTACGATGGCCTCAGTTCCCGTGTAAAAACTGCGATACGTGCCTATTTCTTTCCTTGTTCTGTGGGCACAACTAAGCACGGTGCAGTGGATATTCCCACGTGATCCCCACCAAACTCCGGTGCAACGCGTACCCCCACCAAACTCTTCCCGTACCCCTGGGGGTACGCGTACCACACTTTGGGAAACACTGCCTTAGGGTACAGAAATGTAAATGTAAATATATAAAGAAAGAAAGGATTGGCACTGCTGGTCCCTGCCAGGGAAACGTCTAAAATTAATTGCTGGAAAGGGGCACATGTCCTTCTCTAAATGTTGCCTCCTTGTATGGGGACAGATCTCCAAGCTATGCACAAAAATGTTGCTGATCAAATCAGCCATGAAGGGGGAACAGGTACCTTAACTGTTCTCCATAAGAAATCATGACAGTGCTCAGGATTCCTTAAAGTGAGCCAGTTTGATCCAGTGGTTATGGAGCCAGAGTCTTATCTGGGAATGCCAGTTTTGATTCTGCACTCCTCCATGAAGCCAGCAAGGTGACCTTGGGCTAGTCACAGCTCTCTTCTGAGCTCTTACAGCCCAACCCACCTCATAGGGGGTCTGTTGTAGGGAGAAGAATAGACGCTTTATCAGCCGCTTTGAGTCCCTTTAAATGGCTAAGAAAAGCAGGGTAGAAAAGCCAACTTTTCTTGAAATCCTATTTCACAGCAGCAAACCTTGGGATATCAACTGAGATGATTAAGGCTGTGACTTTTACCTAAGCTCAACTTGCATTCATAAACCATGAAATATACCATTTACTGCCAGGCAAGCCTCCAGCAACCTCATTATGAAGGGAAAACGGTGCAACCAATAAACCCTTAATGCCCCTGGACTCATTTCTTCTCAGATTTGCAGAGCAAGCATGAGGCAATTCCAAAAGCAATAAAGTTGCAAGAATTTTGCTCCCAATAAACCATAAATGTGATTTTAGGGAAACAAGGCACAAATGTAGAGAAAAGGCACCAGTAAGGAATATATGGGGCTTTGTAGAAATAGCAAATGAAGAAATAAGTGTCCAAAAATGCTACCATTAGTATAGTCTGCATACCTATAGACCAATTCCAGCACATCAGACTTCATTTAGACAAAAAGTGAAAATGCCAAGATTTCTTTTATGTTTACTTAACTAGGATAGATTTGCTATACTACATCTCGCTACCTGGATGCATTAACAGAGGACTCATACATTAACAACACACAGTTCAGGTTTCTCAACATTTCATTCAGCTGCAAACAGCAGAACGGGTATGGTTTATTCCACGATTCACTATTTACCTCCTTCTAAATCCTTATACTGGTCAGGAACTGCATTCAGCAAGGCACATAACTTAACTGAAAGTTTCTTAAAGTAACAGTTTTGCAAAACACAAGTATTCATAAATATGCTTATCCTACACAAACATTCCTAATTTTCCTTTGCTAAAATCACCACCAAATCTCTTCCAGGCTCAGAGCTCTGAAGATAAGAGTTGGTGACCTGATAGGCTAAAGAACTGCACCGTCACAATTTCCTTTCATTTACTTAGGACTGTGTAGCTGACAAGCCCTGACTGTCAACATTTTGACTGTCTGTGCAATCTGAACTGAAATGTCACTCAAATAATGCCCTACAAAATAATATCAGAGAAATAGCCGTGTTAGTCTAATTTGAATAGTATAGAAAGATAGTTAGTAGCACGTGGAGATTAACAGGAGAAGGGTTGGTGGCATGAGTTTTCGTGGAAACGAGGACTTCTTCATATGCTAGGGGGCCCAATGGGCACGTCTACTTCTTCAGATGCTGGGGGCCCAATGGGCACGTCTACTTCTTCAGATGCTGGGGGCCCAATGGGCACGTCTACTTCTTCAGCTGCTAGGGGGCCCAATGGGCACGTCTACTTCTTCAGCTGCTAGGGGGCCCAATGGGCATGTCTACTGCTTCAGATGCTGGGGGCCCAATGGGCACGTCTACTACTTCAGATGCTAGGAGGCCCAATGGGCAGGGCTAATTCTTCAGATGCTAGGGGGCCCAATGGGCATATCTACTTCTTCAGATGCCGGGGGCCCAATGGGCACGTCTACTTCTTCAGATGCTGGGGGCCCAATGGGCATATCTACTTCTTCAGATGCTGGGGGCCCAATGGGCACGTCTACTTCTTCAGCTGCTAGGGGGCCCAATGGGCACGTCTACTTCTTCAGCTGCTAGGGGGCCCAATGGACAGGGCTAATTCTTCAGATGCTAGGTGACCCAATGGGCACGTCTACTACTTCAGATGCTAGGGGGTCCAATTGGTAAGTCTACTTCTGATGCTAGGGGGCCCAATGGGCACGTGTACTTCTTCAGACACTAGGGGGCCCAATGGGCACGTCTACTACTTCAGATGCTGGGGGCCCAATGGGCACGTCTACTACTTCAGATGCTAGGAGGCCCAATGAGCACGTCTACTTCTTCAGATGTTAGGGAGCCCAATGGGCACATCTACTTCTTCAGATGCTAGGGGACCGAATATCAGGAACAGACTTGTAGGAAAGTACTTCTGCATTTCCCCACCTAGTTAATCCCCTCCACCACATTTACATGTACTTTGTCATCTCCTACACTCAGTTTCCTATAAGTCTGATCCCGACATTAGACCCCCTAGCATCTGAAGAAGTAGACGTGTCTACGAAAGCTCATGCCATCAACCCTTCTCCTGTTAGTCTCCAAGTGCTACTAACTACATTTCTGTACTCTACAAAATAATGAAAATCTCATCAGAGTAACAGGATGTTTGAGAATATCACTAACCTAATCTGGTCTCATTCAAACTCCTTTTGGCTAGGAGGGAAAGGGTCATCAATGGTAAACAAAAGACAACCAAAAAGCAATAACCCATCAAGTCTGTGGAATATACCAGGCTTTTGCTTGGCACAAGCTCCAGTGTAGTCCATGCTCAGTGCTGCCAGCTTATAATGTTGAATGAGGCAGATTTCCGACATCTGAACCTATAGAATTTGCAAAAATGCATTTTGGGGGCCTGTATACCAAGAGGTATATCAATCAGGATTTGCACCACTTATGGTCGGGCCTCTATGGAATTTAGTCGTCTTCTTCACCCTTTGGAACAGCACCACATAGTAGAGATTTGGCCATATAAGTCTCTCCCCTCAGCAAGTGATCTTGGGTTTTGTGTTAGATGGCTAGTCAATTAACCATCAATCTAACTGATCAGCAGAAGATTAAGAAAACTAGAAGCAAATACCTACAAGATTTTAAGCCTCTGATTACATTGGTTAATGAATAGCAGTAACACTAGAAAACTAGGTAGGTATCTTTTCCCCTACATTCAAATTCAGAATTTTATCTATTGGACCACAGTCCCTGAAGAAACCTTGCACAGCTGAAACATCCGTGAAAGTTGGCTGTTCTAATGCAATTAATGAGCAATTAAAAAAGAACTGGCCAAACAAATTATCTATCTTCTCATTTACTGAAGTTCCCTGCAGCTTCTAAAGTACTGTGGGATGGACTCTCTTATCTGTCTAGAATGGCATAATAATACCATACTAAGCTGGTAAAGATCTAGCGTAGTTGGAACAATTTGCACTTTGGATACTGGAAAAGACATTAGGCCTCCAGCACTCGAAGTACAAATGGTCAGGGCAGGCTGGATTGCCATGGCAACATTTTTCATGCACTCAAACATTAGCTTCATCTTACTTGTTCTGCTATAATTGGATATTCCAGAATAAAGTACACCTGGATGTGCTTTATTCTGGAATATCCAACTATAGCAGGATAAGTAAGCAATGTCTGGATGCAGCCTGTGTCATGGTGATCTCGATTTTCATTCAAACAACACCACTTGCAGTATCTTTAGAAAATGAAATAGAAACTAAGAATCTGTATTTAAATCCTGTTGCCAGTACCTGCCCATTAAACCCAAGCCAGAGTCATTTTATGGTAATGAGGCAATCCAAATGAACAAATCTATGTTTCCCAAGAAAAGTAATGTTTATGAATAGCATTCCCCTGAAACTGCAAAGATCAAACACATTTCCCATGTTTCATTGTCCCAGGACCTAAAAATGCTGATTACAGTTAGGATGGGAACAAGTTATTTAAAAAGTAACATAAAGTTCCACACTGTGTATTGTTCACAGAGGTATTCAGTGTCTACTGAAAAATATTATATAACTAGAAAAGTCCTCAATCTGTGCTTGTTAAAAATGGAAGTAGGTTTATTTCCCTGCACCAGCTTCTACCATCTCTAAAGAACTAAGGAACATAAGAAATCGGGAATGCAGATAAGCATCTAACAAACTGGCTATGTAAAATCCAGTAACATATGATTTGTGGTATTATCTGTTTCATCAAATGGATAATTTTATAATATTTATTCACCAAGAGTAAGGGCATCCTATGAAGACATCTTAAAACTAGTTATGACATTTAACTGGAAAGGCAGTACTGTTAAAACTGAAATTACTTTCACCAGAATCAAATAATCTATTGCAAAATAACACTTAGAACCTGTAATTACAGTACTCTAGTCTCAATTTATTAGTTTACTTAGAATACTGTTTACTGTGCCCCTTCAAATGCCACTGATGGTAATGGAAATGAAGTTCACCATTATCTGAAGAGTCACAAATTAGCAGAACTTGATCTTTTGTCTTCTACTCGAATATGCTCAGTATGGGTCAGTATGTCAGACAAGATGCTGCACTGAATGGGCTGTACCTCAATCCAGCAGGGCTCCTCTTATGTTCCTAATGTTCTTAGAAGAACTGAAAAATCTTACCAGAGCAAGCCAGTTAGAAGAAGAACAAGAGTTGGCTTTTCTACCCCGCTTTTCTCACCCATTTCACAGGACTCAAAGTGGCTGACAAAGCTTTCTATTCTCCCCACAACAGAACACCCTGCGAGGTAGGTGCGGCTGTGAGAGCTCAGAAGAAAACTATGACTAGCCCAAGGTCACCCAGCTGGCTTCATGGAGGAGGGCAGAATCAAACCCAGTATTCCCTGATAAGAGTCCGGCTCCTTAACCACTAAACCAGTGGTTCTCAACCTGGGGGTCGGGATCCCTTTGGGGGTCGAACTACCCTTTCAGAGGGGTCGCGACGAGTCTCCCGCCGCCCTTCCCTCCCACATCCCAGCTGCTCTGTCCCTGTGATTGGGGGGTCTCCACAACATGAGGAACTCCATTAAGGGGTCGCGGGATTAGGAAGGTTGAGAACTGCTGCACTAAACCAAGCTGGCTCAATTTGCCTACAAGTATGTAAATCTTGACTAGGGTGTGTGCATGAATGCAATTTCAGGATGCGATTAGAATGTTTAAAATTCAATTTGATTTGAATACATTTGAATCTATTCGTGCGAAGTTTCAATCCATACTTGCAAATATGAATCTCAACAACATTTGTATGTGCCCATATGCATCTGTACGCATCCTGTTTTCGTCCCATACAGATCCAGACAAATATGTGTGGATGCGGGAATGATGCGTATATGCAAGTATGCATTGTGTACATATCCGTATGCATACAAATGTCTGAATAATTCGTACAAATATTCGTTCGAATGTTTAAATTTGAATTTACAGACATTCGATTTGAATTCAAATGTCCAAATTTGAACGAATCCGATCAAATTTCAAATGCTTCAAATATTTGTGCACATCACTAATCTTGACAATCTTCAAAATTTCTGATTCTATCACCACACAGAAAGTTAAGACACTAGCTGTTTTTTGTACCTCAAAGTAAATGTAAACAAAATTTTGGGTTCAAAAGATGGGAACTCATCAAACATTTTATTTAAGAAAAAAGAAATTGAACTATTTAAAAATAACAAACACTAGATTAATCAAATACCTCCTTCATTTCCTCTTCCATAAACCTAAGATAAGATTCACATTTAAATTCAAGGATTTCAAAGTTCAACCAAGAGACCCCAAAAGCCATACATGTCAATTGGAATAATGTTTTACCTTTACCTAAAGTCCTGGCAACCATCAAAACCACAACTACCATTACCATTTACTTTTTTTTTGGGGGGGGGACAAGAATAAATGCAAAGTGACTGATCTCCTCTCCTTACAATCTCTTAAACAACAGGAATGTTTTCTTGTTGAGGCATTAAGTTTCTAACCCCAAATCAAAACTGCCCCTGGGAGAAGTTCATACACTCTCAAGGGGAAGTTAATATCTCATTTAAGAAGCCCTGGAGTGCTTTGGATCCCTCTGGATCCCAGGTAGAGATAATGGCTATTTTAACTTTTTATTGTTGTGTTTCTTTCCATTAAAATTAGGCTAAAAATATATCTCAGCTTTCACAAGATCTCACCTAAATACGGGATGAGTACCCACCAATTTCACTATAAAGTATCTCAAATATGATGGGTTAACCATTTAAATGATATGCGTGGCAGAAGGTCATACCTGAACGGGAAATCCCAAAAGTTCTGCTACACCTTCAGGCGGCACAGAAAAGCACCAGCATAGCAGGATTCACCTCTGACAATGGCTCAGTGGGAAAACATCAAAAGAAATGACAAGAACATCCATAAGTATAGCAGAAGTAGGAATCCAACCAGGAAAGCAGTTGTACCATTAGATGGTAAAGGACAGAAAGGAATAATTAAAGAAGACACGGAGATTGCAGAGAGACTAAACAGGGATCTCTTAGCACTGGGTGACAGGGCAACCAAGTGGCAAATGTGCTTTAATCTTAACAAGTGCAAAGAAATGCACATCAGGGCCAAAAACGCAAATTATGTCTATAAACTGATGGGGTCTGAGCTTTCTGCAACACACTAGGAAAGGGATCTTGGGGCTTTGGTGGACAGTTCAATGAAGGTGTCAACCCAGTGCACAGCAGCAGCGAAAAAAGCAAACTCAATGCTGGGAATAATTAGGAAGGGAATAGAAAACAAGTCAGCAAGGGTCATTCTGCCTCTTTATAGATCTATGGCGGTGATGGCCAACCTATGACACGCGTGTCACAGGTGACACGCCAAGCCCTTTTGGGTGACACACCTGGTCACCCTGGCACCTGGGCGTGTAGTGCTTGCTTGTTCTTGAAGTGTATGAAATACCAACTTTCAATTGAAGATTTAGCAAACGAAATTCAGCAACAAAAGTCACCAATGTAAAGAATTGTTTTTGCTTTTAATAAAATACATATATCAAAAATGTAACGTTTTTACTAGAGCTACAAATATCACAAAATTATGGATATTTCTAGACGTGACACAGCACCCGAGTTAAGCTAGGTTTTCTTGCGAATTTTGACACACCGAGCTCAAAAGGTTCACCATCACTGATCTATGGTGAGGCTACATTTGGAATATTGTGTACAATTCTGGTCACCACACCTCAAAAAGGATATTGTGGACCTAGAGAAGGTGCAGAGAAGGGCAACCAGAATGATCAAGGAGCTGGAACACCTCCCTTACGAAACCAGGCTGCAACGTCTAGGCCTCTTCAGTCTGTGGAGACGGTGTTTAAGAAGGGACCTGATTGAAGTATATAAAATTATGCACGGTATAGAAAGGGTGGATAGAGAAAATTTCTTTTCTCTATCGCACAACACTAGAACCAGGGGGCACTCTATGAAGCTGATGGGTAGGAGAATAAGGTCTGACAGGGGGAAGTATTTCTTCACCCAGAGGGTCATCGGCTTATGGAATGTGCTGCCGGAAGAGGTGGTGACAGCTACCAGTCTGGATGGCTTTAAGGTAGGGTTAGACAAATTTATAGATGACAGATGTATCAATGGCTACTAGAATGAATCCCTAAGTACATCTTTCAGGCTGGGAGGGAGAAGCAGGACACTTCTAAGGCCATTTGCTGGGATTCGAGAGCAGGAAAAGGTTTGTCCTTGTCTCTGCTTGAGATGCCCATGAGCATTTGGTGGGTCACCGTATGCAACAGGACGCTGGACTTGATGGGCTGTGGCCTGATCCAGCAGGGCTTCTCTTATGTTCTTATGTTCTCATACCTTTCTGCACAATCACTTGTTGCAGTTCTCCTGCCACTTAGTAAACAAAGTCATACTTTTTTTATCTACTAAGAGAGATTACTTTATCCCTCCCATGAAAGGTTTAAGAAATGTTCCACAAACCTCTCACCAGCTTTCACACAGACTGTCTTCTTTGGCCTATGAAACAAATAGCTAAATCTCTGGATTCCAGGCTATATCTGGCTTATTGTTGCTGTGGGGAAAGAGGTATTTCAGATTGCCTATTGTCTGAAAACAGTCTGTAACTGTGTTCAGATACAACAAAAGAAGAGCTTAAGATGAGTCTCAGAGAGGCAGTGAATGGCCCTCGTGTTCCTAAGCCTTCTCTAATCCACCTTTTCTAGCACAGAGTGTTCAGGAGAGGGGGAGGGGCAGACTGGTGGGTGAACAATCCCACCTTGAACCCTTCTCTAAGAGTGCCTCCAGACTTCCTCTTCCCTGCACAGGGACTCCTTGTCTTACAGGCTGGTGGATTGGAAGCTTTGCAGGGATGCCTTATTGGCTTCCAGTCCATCAGACTGGTGAATCGAAAACTTCAGCATCCCTGCAGAGCAGCTTCGCGTCCACCAGACAGGAAGCTTTGTCACCAGCAGTACTGGCAGAGCATCTGAGAGTAAGTTTGCATTAAAAAGATGCTGTAAGGAGTTTGCTGCTTACATCCCCATCTGGAGGCACACTAGGCTTCATCAGAGGTGCCTCAGAGATGCTTTTTCATTGTTGTTGTGCTTGATCACAGCCCACGTCTCATGATTCACATGACAGAAAAAATAATTTGGTAGGATTGACAGCAGGCCCTTAAGAATGCATCACAGATCTGAACTGAGAGGCGTAATTAACAGAGTGTTTTTGTCTGCCTGCTGGACTGGTTGCATAGGAATACCCTGTCAGGTCAGGTCTGGTCTGGTCTTCTTCTAATGTTTCTTCACCCAAGTGGATTGTGGTAATTAAGCAGTGCTTTTTCTCGTCATGTCAGATGGACAGCCTATATGAGGGCCTGAAGTAAATACAACTAGACAAAAGGATTTGGCTGCTAATAATAGATTTCGCAATGCAGACGGGTATTGTATATACTTTCACACAACCATATGTGTCACATTTTACGACGTTTCCATTTTTGTGCACAGTATTTTTACTTTCGCAGTCAAACATCTTTAAGATGGCTTACTTGTTGCTGTTTTGAAATGAAATGGTTCAGGCCTGTGCTAAACTGAAGTTCTTCAAAAATGAACCTCTTGGAGAGGCCTTGTATGGTCAAGTGTCCCAACCAACAAACTCAGGCTCTCTATGGGTGTTTTTCCACTGTCAAAAGTACCCATTTTTGCACCCATTTATGACCCATTTGGGTGTGAGCTGGATGACCCCATTTCCACTATGGCACCTATTTGGGACCCGACTGTTTCCACTGCCATTGGGGAAATCCAGATCTAATGGGTACATTTTGGCCTTTAATCCGGATTTTCTGTAGACCTCATTAAAGGGGTCTACAATGGGGTCTTCTCCCAGAAAATCTGGATTAAAGGGAGCCTATTTCCACTGGAAACAGGCAATGGGGTCCAAAGGAGGCTAGGGGGAGGGGATGCACCTTTAGGACCCCCCCCAACATTGGCTTTGAAGTCACTTCAAAGTTGACTTCATATTCACTTCGAAGTGACTTCGAAGCTGACTTTGAAGTCACTTTGAAGTTGCTTCGAAGACTGCACCCCCTTGCCCCCCAAAACACCTGGGGTAACGGACCGACCCCATGTGGTTCGATCTGGATTCCCCAGATGGGTGCAAAGCTGTTTCCACAGCAGGGGTGTTAGCACCCATTCCTAATGGGTGCTACACCTCCTGTGGAAACACATTGGGTGCTTCCCTTAATCTAGATCTACTAGATCCGGATTAAGAAATGTACCCATTCCTTAGATCTGGATCTTCTTAGATCCGGATCTAAGGGCTGCAGTGGAAAAACACGCTATGATACCTGTGACCTAATTTGGAGGTGAGTCCCATGTAAAAGGTGTGAGGAATTCAATTCTTTACAGAACATGGCCACTGCCATTATTTATCTCTGAACGAGGCTGCATAGCACTCACACAAGATAGCATTGCCCAGGCACATGGTGAGACTGCATTTTCTGGAGGAGTGAGTTCCCTGAATCTTTTACACAAGGCTCACCTGCTCCAGAGTAGGCTGCAGGTGCCACAGAGAGTCTAGGATTATTGGGTGATGCACATTAAAGTCCTGGCCCTCTAAATGGTTTGTTTTTGACAAATTGCAGTTCTAAATTATTACATTTAGATTTAGACTATTTCCCATTTGTCCAGGAGTGTTGGAGGAAAGATCCCACTTACTGTTTTACTTGTTTTGTCATTTGCACATGGAGAAATACACACTATATGTAGCTCCAAATACTCTGTCATCTACAAAAATCTACTCTGTAACCATTTCCATATATGAAAAGCAAGATATTAAAAAGTCCTTGCACATTTGACAGTAAGAACTATAATGCACAGAGTGCTAAAAAAGTGTCAGCAGGTTTAAAGAGCTACAAACCTTGACTCCCCAGGGGTTTATACTTATTTATTCTAAATAACTTGTAAGGGCAAGATGGCCACCCTTGCTAATTCTGCTCCTACTGAAAAATAAATCCATTGCTCTTTTTCATTTCAGATATACAAAAACATCCTGTTAATGCTATGTTAATAACATAAGGAATTAAATTTGCAAATCTAATAAAACACCAGATTATATCTTACCTTTAATCTT
Source organism: Aspidoscelis tigris stejnegeri (assembly GCA_023333525.1). NCBI lineage: Eukaryota > Metazoa > Chordata > Lepidosauria > Squamata > Teiidae > Aspidoscelis > Aspidoscelis tigris. Next base: position 77,748,651 of record JALMGA010000007.1, read on the forward strand.
ATTATTATTCCAGTGGCAACAGTGACATAAATCAAACATAAGCAAAAGATTTTCAAAAACTGGTCTATTATTCAAGCTTCTCTATGGCTCTTTCTGCACAGGTTGTTACACCAGTCCATAAAACATGCTGGACTGCTCCACTCGCACACTAGAACAACCTAGCAGAATCATGGCGTGTATTCAATAATGCCCCTAGATGAACAATTTCCTGAGACGGGCACAAGGAACTTTTCTCTTCATTAATCAAAAAACCATGAGAAGAGAACAAATCTACTGTTGTTTTAACTGCCTCCTCTGCTTCCAGCTTCGAACTTGCCTGAATAAGCACACCATCCAGATAATAAAATGCTGATACACCTGCCAACCGAACCTGGTCAATCAGACAGCTGAGCAGCTTTGTAAACACTCGAGGTGCTGTACAGGCCCCAAAAGGCAAGCAATGATATTGATAATGCTGGCCCCAAGCTGTATGTATGAGATACAGCGCCATATCCTGCTCCACGGGTATACCCTTTCAAAGTAGTCCACAAACAGGCTTCTTTGGTACACTGGTGCACAGAGAGAGTGCAGACAGCACATCTCCACAGTCTGATTTATCATGCTCAGCCTCATTTCATCTGGAAACCCAGAAGCAGCACTGGAAGCGTGTTGGCCCTGCACACTATATGGTTACCAGCCTCATCCAAGAAGACTTAAATCAAGGAAGAGCTTTATGAGAACTACCACACCCTAATTCACAATCAGCAAAATCCAGAGCATCTTTGTGGGAAGCAAAATTCAACAGCTCAAGCTGGATGGCTCCCCGTGAGGCTCTTCCCCCTGGTGCAAACCAAGAATGGGTAATATGGAAATCCCTAAATAAGCAAAGATATACAAATGAATCTTGCTAAATGGAATTATTTAGAAGGCGCTTACATTTTATGTGAATGGGGTGATGAACAAACAACCCAACATCTGTATTCCTGTCCAAAATGTCCTGTCTCATGTACAATGGATGAAATTCTCAATGCCACAGATAATGCAGTCACTGTTGCTCATTTCAGGTCAAAAATTATTTAATTTTATCTCCATTTGTCCTTCATATTTTATCAGTACTGAATGCAACGCTTTTGACATGAAATAAATAAAACACCTGGCTGATAAAACCTCTGGACAGTAACTTTAAAGGTCAGGCCCTTCAAAACTGAGTCGAGAAAGGCAGTCTCAGTGTGGACAGTCATTAGCACAGACTATCCCAGGCCAGTATAGTGCAAGATAAACTGCACCGTGTGGAAAGGACACGTGAACTGATTTATACCTACGGCTACGTCTGTGTAGCTCATCAGAACCTCTAAAATATCTTCCAGACACACCAGCTCCTCATAACAGATCTTGGACAAAATTTCTTTTTGTAAGTAAAATTTTGTTTGCGTTTCTGAGTTCATAAGAAAACAGATGTATGCTTGAATATGGTAGGAGGTGACGCTAGACAAGAACAGATCCTCTAAAATAAAAGGAATGGACTGAGAGGTAGAAATTATAAGTATGTGCCAAATGGTACTGCAGACACATTCAGTTACATCAAGCAAATTAATGTAAATAAACAAACTAGTGGAGTAGTTTATTCAGATTTCAAACAAGAAAGCCTCCTACTCATGCTCAAACTGGGTGCCACTAGGCTTATAACACAACAGGTTTCTTAAGTCTGTGATGTTGCAGAGGTCTCTTCCTTGTTTTTGCCTCAACAAACTAACTTGACTCTTTGGGAGCTGCTCTAAGGTGATTCCAGAATCCTGAAGAAGCACAAATGCAACGTAAAGATTGTGCGTGCAAATAAGGCAGAAATTCCACTCTGTGTTTTATCTTCTGGCTAATCAGTCTGAAGGCTGATCTGAACCAGAGACTTAAATAAATGTGAAAATGACTAATATCTTCAGTAACACCTGTGCAGGCAGGAGTTATACGGAAGTATCTCACCAAGAAATGTTTCTCTTGTATACGTACCTCTTTTCCTTAGCCAGTCAGTCCTTAATTGTTTGGCAGCTCTTTTTAATTGTTTTACCATTATTTTAATGTGACCCATCCTGAGAACAGGTCTAGGACTATACAGAAATACAATTAATTAATTAATTAATCCTGTGTCTAAGGGCTTCCATCATCAATAATTGATATTCCTGAACTTTAAAATGTTATCTGGGGTTGCTGAAAGCACTGTACTTCAGCATGTAAGCAAAATCCCACCCTGATATAAAATAGCTCTCATTCTTTGAACCACTTACTAGCCAGGCTACATTTAGATGTATGTTTATCTAGTTGCATTTCAAGTTTCCAAAAAAACAGACAAGCATTTGCTCCACAGCCTTTCAAATAAAAATACCTTAATAGACTGCAATCACTTGCATATTATAAACAAGAAGCATGAAAAACATTAAACAAAATGCTCACTCACGCTTACTTCACTCAGCCTATATGATACTATTCGCACTTGGCCTTTTTCTGGAGTATATTTCAGGATAGGGGTCTGTGGTCCACATGCTAATGCAGACTCTAGCAGACCTCACTTTGGGCCAGCTGAAGCCTGTACTAGCATATGGACAGCAAGTCCCTATTCCAGGATGTATTCCAGAATAAAGCCAAGTGTGAATAGGCTCTAAGAGAAAAATGCTACATGTTTGTGGTATTATTTAATAATAATGATAATGTTTGGTTTAGCTTATGTGTGACGTAGCTAAGAAAGAAAGAATTGGGTACATCAAAATAGCAGCTGGGGGTCACTGGTAGAACTAAGTGCCTGGAGAGCCCAGAGTTTGATCCCCAGCCACTACCCAGAAGTAGGCAACGGCCAACCACTTCTGTATGTCTGCCAAGAAAAATGGGAAGAGGTGCCCATGAAGGTGCCCGTGCAATCAATCAGAAGTCAGGCCTGACTTGGTGGTACTCAACAACAAACCAAAATATTTTTGGTTTTGGAGAATGCACTGAGCAAGAGAAGGCATCTTTTACTATTTACTAACCATGTAAAAAACAAAAACCATCCTAATAAAAATGCCAGACAAGGAAGTGAGGATTGCTAACCAAATAATCATAAAGTATTTTACAAGAGGTTACTGTCCTGTGACACTCATTCTCCTTTCTCAAATCAAACATATCTGTTTATGTGATATCTGTCTCTCTATGGGGAGGGAGGGGAAGCAGTCAACTCGACATGTGTGTTGAAGAGCTTAAATGCCTCTCTCTAAGGGGAGGAAGGGGGAAGCAGTCAATTGGAGATGTGTGTCAAAGAGTCTTAAAATGTGATGTATGGCAGATTCAGGTTGCCCCATGACTTTCTTTCGTTATCAGTACTGCACAATTTGGCAAACCTGTTTTAATATAAATGGCCTAATTAAAATAAACCACCTTGAAGTTTTTGGAAGGAAGGTGAGACATAAATACAAAAATTAGATGCAAACTTTTGGTGATAATGAACCAAATTAAAAGGTACTTTTTTAAGTGATGGAAAAATAAGACCGTTTCCTTCTAATATGAGTAATTTTGTTCTTCCCATTTCAAACACAAACATGGAGAAGGGGCAGGTATCCAAATGGCACCTGTTCAATTTCCAGGTGACCACTTCTTTACACTTGAGGCTGCATAGTTTTAGCTTTGCCATTAGCTGACCTATAATTAACTGGCCATTTACTCTGCAAACAAAAATGGCTATTTTCCTGAAACATCATGGAAACAGATACATCGTCAAGAGCCTGATTGTTATTGTTCTCCTTATACTACATGTTTCAACTTCTGATTTTGTTTGATGTAGCATACCCTGCTAAAATAGCTTTAATAATCATAGGTTTATTGATTAGCCAATATGGTTGTATCAAAAGAATATAGCTTTAAGAAAAGACTAAACAAATTCAAGGAGGACAGGTGTATCAATGGCTAGGTAGTGCCTCCAGCTTGAGGAGACAGGCAGGAGGCCTCTAAAGTCCATTCACAGGGAACAGAGAGCAGGTGATGGTTTATGCTTTTCTTTAGCTTGAGAATCCACAAAAGCAACTGGTGGGCCACTGTGTGGGAGGATGCAGGACCAGATGAGTTGTGGCCTGATCCCACAAGGCTCCTCGTATGTTGCTACACAAGCATTCCCAAGTAAAACACTCACTTGGGCAGCTGGTGAACTGGTTAAGGGACAAAAAAACCAAGACTTTTACAATGAACCCATAAGAAGGGAGAGGGGGAAGTCTCTTACACCATTTCAGATTAACAGAAACATGGCCACATGGAAGAGATTGCCAACATGGTGCCAACGATGTTTCTGAGGGTTTCTCCACTCTTTACAACGTTGTCATGAGACCGTAGGCATATCCATTTTTCTTTCCTTGAAAAGTACACAAAATTGAAAGGAGAAAGCTAGAAGAAGAAGAAGAGTTGGCTTTTCTACCCCTTTTCTCACCCATTTAAGGGGACACAAAGCAGCTGACAAAGCTTTCTAATCTCCCCACAACAGAACAGCCTGTGAGGTGGGTGGGGCTGTGAGAGCTCAGAAGGGAGCTGTGACTAGCCCAAGGTCACCCAGCTGGCTTCATGGAGGAGGGAAGAGTCAAACCCGGTATTCCCAGATAAAAGTCCAGCTCCCTAACCACTAGACGAAACTGGCTCTTCGACCTCCATCAGCTCTTGGAAGTTTGATTCACAGGTCCAAAACAACAACACCCAGGTCCATTTTAATTATACTGGATCCAGTTTTTTACTTTCAAAGAACCTGTATGTTTGTGGGTGGTTTTTTTTTCTGTTCCAGAAGGCGGGAAGCCTAGGGTATAAAAGAAAGTAGAAGAACTAGCACCAAGCAGAGGTGTGCAAAACCAGGTTCACAGTGAAGTAAATCTTGCTAGAGCTCAAACTGACCCACAGGTTAATGTTAAGGAATTAGCTGGTTCAGTGTGACAGCTGGTAGGTTTGGCTTCCAGTTCAATGAAACCCTTCTCTATCACTTCTTCCCTCACATCTCAGACTCACCCCTTCTCCTTGTGCCTGCGGCCTCCCTACTGCAGCTAGTGCCACACCCAGGGTCTGTTCGCACTTGGCTTTATTCTGGAAGATATCTGGGAATAGGAGCCGGCTACAGTAGGCCCCTAGTGAGGCCTGCCAGAGTCTGCAATAGTAAGTGGACAACAGACCCATGTCCTGAGATATATTCCAGAATATGGCCAAGTGCGGAAAGGCCCCTAGTTGCTGCTTGGAAGTTCTGCTCAGCCTACAGATGGGCATTCAGCGCTTGTCCAGGCCTTCTGGACTGAAGAATTACACGTCTTCTCAGCAGACTAACTGCACAGATTGTGTGCCTCCACCTCCGAGAAGGCCGTGAATCCAGGCCCTCTCTTGAAGGGGACCCATACAACTCCATGTAACTGGCTTGCTGTGGGAGGAGCCAGCGCTCTTCTAGTCCCAGAAGGCCCAGGCAAGCCTGAAGGCCCTGCCTACAGGCTGGGCAATGCTTCCTAGAACCATGTGGCGAGGGCAGCAGCTTGGCAGGTGAATGTGACATGTGTCAAAGCAGGTACGCCACAAGTGTGAGGGAAGGAAGAGGAAGCACATAGGGACAAGAGGTAGTTCATGAAGGGAGATCATGAAATGATCAAACTGGCCTGATGAGAACCCACCACAGCTCAACTTACTATTGGGCCTAATTCAAACTTAGCTTTTCCGAATGGGCTCCAAAGACCACCCTAGGCCAGTTAATAGAAACAGTTGAGACCATTTGCAGTTTGTATATTACAACACCTCTGTGCTGTTCTGTTCCGGTAGTGCAAAAGCTCAAAATGGCTCACCAGGATCACCACTGCAGAGTCAAGACTTTGCAGGGGGATTTAGGTGCTGCAAAAGGCTGCACAGCCACAGTCATGCAGCCCCTGCCCACTCATCTTACGGCACTAGGAGGAGCCAGCAAAGACACCATTTCTGGTCCTGATCCTGACTAAATGCAATACAGACCTGCAACAGCGTACATGCCATTGGACATCACTGTGTCAGAATTCAGAGGACTTCTCACTACTATATGCAGTTTGAACAAGTTACTCCAAATATTCTGCAGACTACTGGTAAATCGAGTGTTTCTCTATCTCACAAAGAAGTTGGGGATTAGTGCAAAATCCACCTGAAAAAGGGCCCTCCTCTTGCACTTATGGCAGCATATGCAACCTGCTATTCATATTTCCTTCAGATGATCTAATGCAATAGCACTTCAGTGGGGGGGGGGAATCAAATAAAGATAAGCTCTACGAACACACAGAAGTGTGCTTTGCATATAGTGAAACAGAAAACTCATCTAAACCCAACCTATCAGCACTGCAACACCCATTGGTTCCAGGAAGAAATGCTATTTTAGGCAAATAACCTTCTGATAATGCAAAGCAAACTTAATATATTGGGCAAAACACTGCCTTTAAAGGTGTCACGAGACAACATTAAACACTTTAAAAGGACATCAATGTAATTACTTTATTAGTCTCCCATCCACTGAAGCATAATCTTAAATAATTAGCACCGCCAGCCCTAATCCAGATCACAAATAACATCTGTCCACTACATTTTCTGTTGATCTGCTAAATCGATCCCCTTCATTTTAAGTTAACAATTAGAGAAAATCATCTCCAACCTAGTCCCTTAAGAATTACTGTGATAAAGATTTGGTATTCTTTTATTTACAAATAAGGCCTCTGCACACTAATAAAAATAATCTAGAATAGGACTTCTTTCTGAGTTAACAAGTTTATGAAGAACATAGCAGAGATCCAGTAAACCGAGATCTAGTAAGTTTCATCAGTACACTTTAATAGCAAATGCACCGAAAACCTTTTAGAAAAATCTGAGGGGTTTTTTCTTACAGGCTAAAGGAATCTCAGACCTAAGTTCAGGAATAAAAAGAGAAGGCCCAGCATTCACTCTCCTCTAACTGCTCCTCATCCTTACAACCAGAATGCAAAACTAGACAAGGGGTGGAAGAGAGCCTCTTTAAAATACCCAAAGCCTTTTTTCTTGGACACCTACAGGCTCAACAAGAACCTTCTTGTTAATTTTCATTTCCATTTGGTCTAGTGATCAGGGAGCTGGACGCTTGTCTGGGAAGCCGGGTTTGATTCCACACTCCCCCATGAAGCCAGCCGGGTAACCTTGGGCTAGTTACAGCTCTCTTCTGAGCTCCCACCCATCTCACATCAGTTTGGTCTAGTGGTTAGGGAGCTGGACTCTTATCTGGGAATACCGGGTTCGATTCCATCCTCCCCCATGAAGCCAGCTGGGTGGCCTTGGGCTAGTCACAGCTCCCCTCTGAGCTCTCACAGCCCCACCTGCCTCACAGGCTGTTCTGTTGCAGGGAGAAGAACGGAAGCTTTGCCAGCTGCTTTGAGTCCCCTTAAATGGGTGAGAAGAGTGGGGTAGAAAAGCCAACTCTTCTTCTTCTTCTTCTTCCTTTTTCTCCCCCCATCAAGCAGCAACAAAACAGAGCCCTGATTTTGCAGCCCGGCATCGCAGCCGCCCATCGGAACTTCCCTAAAGCAGGTAGACAGGTAGACAGACATCCAGGCGACAGAGAGGAAGGCTTTGAACACCTGCAGCCCTGGCTGCCCAATTCGAAGTGGGAGCAAGGCTTTTTAAAAAATCTAGATCCGAGAAGGATCCCCGCGGTTTCGCAGCATACACACACACACACCACCTAGTCTCAACCCTTGCCCGGCGGGGGCTGCGTCTGGACGAGGGGGTCCTTCCTTCCTTCCTTCCTCTGCAGAGGCGCGCGCGGAACCCGTGCACAGCCCCGGAACGGCAACGCCGCCGACTCTCTCTCTCTCTCTCTCTCCCACCTGTTCAATCCGGATTGAAGAAGCAGCAGCGAGCCAGCGAGGGAACCAGAAGGGGTGGAGGGAGCGAGGAAACGGGGGGGGGGTGACTGGCAGGAGGGAGAAACAAGAGCCTCGCCAGCCCGGCTGACCGATGGAGCCGCCGCTTCTCCTTCCTCCGCCGCCCGCGCCCCCCCCCCCGTGCAGACGAGCCCCCTCCTCGCGGGTCCGTGTGTCCCCCACCCCACCCCACCCCCGGGCAGTCCCCATCCCTTCCGCCTTTCTCCCTCCACCTCCTGCTCCTGCATCCAGCGCAGGGCTGCTCCGCTCGTGCAGGCAAGCAAAGGGGGCCCCTGCACCCCCGCACCCCCGCTCCCCCGCTCGCGAGGCGGCCCCGCGGCCCCGCGTCGTCTTCCCGCTCCTCACCCGCCCGTCTCGTCCGCACACCCACCTCCAGCGGGCGACTCCGAGTTTGCCGCAGGCGACGCAATTCGCCAGCCAAAGCCACCGGCTCCGAGGAGGAGGAGGCAGGCAGGCAGGCAGGGGACTGCGGCGCGGCTGGCCTCCGGTGTCCGGCTGGCTGGCTGGCTGGCTGGCTGGCTGGGAGCCCCTCAGCCCCGTCTGCCCGGCGAGGTCGCTCTTGGCCGCCCGGGCTGCTGGCGAAGGCGGCGGCGGCGGCGGCGGCGGCGGCGGCTCCCCAAAGGCACCCGGTCCCGTCGGTCGGCAGCCTCGCCTCCTCTTGCCCCGCCGTCCGCGAGTCCCACACGGGGCTTCCTCTCCTCGCTCCTCCGGCGGCCCTGCTGCTGCTGCTGCTGCTCCTCGGAGGAGGAGGAGGAGGCTGCCCGCCCGCCCGCCCGCCCGCCCTCAGCCAGGCTCGCTCGCTCGCTCGCTCGTTGGCGCAGAACACAAGGGCAGCTGCCGACGACGCCGAGGCCGGCCGCTCCCCGGTCCCCCTTCCTTCCTTCCTTGGTGCTCCGCCGTCTCCCGTTCCACCTCTCTGGCGTGAGGGGAAGGAGGGAGGGAGGGAGCCCCAAAACTGCGCCGTCCCTCCGTCCGTCCGTCCGTCCGTCGGCTCAGGCCCCTCCCGCCGGCTCTTCCCCTTCCTTCCCTCTTCCTTCCTTCCTTCCTTCTTTCTTCCCTCACGCCGCCTCTCCTTCTCTCTCCCTCAGGCTGCTGCTGCTGCTGCTGCCGCCGTCCGCCTTCCTCAGGCGCCTCTTCCTCCCCCTGGGCCGCCGCCCCCCCCCCCCGGGCGACCCCCGACCCGTGTGTGAAAACGCGTGTGTGTGTGAGTGTGTGTTGCCTCAGGCCGAGCCCCGGCGGGGACACGCAAGGCCTCCCCCTCAGGGGGGGAGAAGGAAGGGACCCCCCCACACACACACACGCACACACGCTCCCTGGCTGGCTGGCTGGCTGGGCTGACTCTGTGGGGAAAACCCCACAGCAGCCGCAGTAGCCGTGTCCACACGACCACTGCCGACAACCCCTCCACATACATACACACACAGGTGGGGGTGGGGTATCTGTGAGGTATCGCCGAGGAGACCCCCCAACCCTCCCCCCCCCCCGCTTGCCCTGTAGTCTAGATCCTTCGATGTAAGCAAAAGGGCTCCGAATGCGTTTTTTTTTCCAACAGTGCCAGCCACACGCGTCGGTTTTAGAAACCAAAAGGAGTCCTGGTGGGGCGGAAGAGTTGGGTTTCCTACCCCACTTTTCCCACCCCTTTAACAGGACTCAAAGCGGCTGACGAACCTACTGTTCTCCTCCACCCTGTGAGGTGGGAGGGGCTGTGAGAGCTCAGAAGAGAGCTGTGGCTCGCCCAAGGGCACCCAGCTGGCTTCATGGAGGAAGAAGAGTTGCTTTATATATCCCACTTTCCTCACCCATTCAAGGGGACTCAAAGGGGCTGACAAACCTTCTGTTCTTCTCCCCACAACAGACACCCTGTGAGGTAGGTCAGGCTATGAGAGCTCAGAAGAGAGCTGTGACTTGCTCAAGGGCACCCAGCTGGCTTCATGGAGGAAGAAGGGTTGGTTTTTATACCCTGCTTTCCTCACCCATTTAAGGGGAGTCAAGGCGGCTGACAAGCCTTCAGTTTTTCTCCCAACAGACACCCTGTGGGGGCTGTGAGAGCTTAGAAAACAGTTGTGACTTGCCCAAGGTCACCCAGCTGGCTTCGTGGGGGAGTGTGGAATCAAACTGGGTATTCCCAAATAAGAGTCTGGTGGCTTCTTAACCAGTAGACCAAACTGGCTCACTTTTAGGATCGCCTAAAGCCGCTTTGCCACTTAAGCAGGTGCATTTTCTTGCCGCATCCTCCATTTTTAAGTTTCATCCAGACAGCACCTACTTATTCTACATTATCTGGTTAATCTGGAATACAACATGGGTAATCTGAAATAAAATGTCTGGATTATCCAAATAATGAGGGATATATAAGTGATGCCTGGATGAAGCTTTAGTCTCTTGAGGTGCCCTCTTATCAGGTCCACACTGTCAGTCACAACAAAGCTGTGAAGATGCACCGCTTTACCCTGGCCTTTGGCTAAGTAGATGAACAGCTTTTTCCGCCCCACGCACAGCCATGTTTTTAATATGTTTAATACAAGATTGGTTTTAATGTGTTCATTTTACATGTTGTGACCCGCCTTGAGACCCTTGGGTATAGGGTGGGATAAAAATGCAAATAAATAAATAAATCCTGAGTTAGCCCAGGGCTCCCCCATCTGGATATTTGTTACTAGTCAAATGCCTATCATGGTTGCTGTGTGCATGTTTTTGCTTATGGATTCATGGACAGTGTTTTGATCACTTTAGTTAAAGGAAGTGTTTTTCTTTCCTCCACCGCCATGCTGAAACACACCGTACTAGCAATTCATTCGTATTGCGGCGGCTGTGGGCCAGCTTAAACTCTGCACTCTCTGAAAGGAGCAGGAAGCAGACACAGCAGACTCATCCAGCAGGTCAGCGTCTTCTTAGGCACAGATGAGGATCTGTTGCAGGAAAAAAATGTTGAACCATCTGCATGCATGCATGCATGCTTTATTTATTCCTGTCAAATGCATCAGCTGCAGTTAAAAATAATCATGCAAATTCATGGATAGAAGTGCAAACAATTAAAATTAAAGTATTTCTGTGCCCTTGATGTTGCATATACCACTTCATACTGCACGTTGCCGGGCATAAATCTGATTCCAAAAGTTGGGCAGCAGTTTCTTCATTTCCACACTCGCACAAGAAAACCTATTTCAGACAGTTTGCTTTTGATCTTGCAGCCTGGATGCAGCCTGCTGAGCGACTTCCACGTTGTCCAGTATGGAATTATCCCAAGATGCATTCAGACTCGTTAATCCTGCACAGCAGAATATGCAGTCGCTATCGGGGCGCCACACACAATAATTGATAGATTGCAGTGGCGACACATTATCACATAACTACTATGCATTTACATTAATGCTGATTTAACAGCACCCGCGCAGTGCAATATTAAGATCCTTTGAATCTTCCCACCAGTCTAGACGGAACAGCAAGAAGAGCCAACGAGAACAGGGAGGACAGCTCAACTCCAATTGACTGCCTCATCCCATGTGACCACACGGCTCAAGCTCTAACACCTTTCAATTAGGGATGTGCACAAACCCAAGTAGATTTGAGTGTCATAAAATCCAATTCGATTCGGATATTTAAGGTTTGAATGCCTAAAAATCCAATTCAAATCCGTAACATTCGAATCCGTACGTCTGAATGTTAGATTCGTATTTAAAGATATGAATGTCGACAACATTCATATCTGTTATATGTATCTGTGCACATTCTGTAAAAATCTGTGTTCATCCCGTCTGCATCCTGTTTTAATCCCATATTTTAAGCACAAGTTATGTATAATTTTCAAGCAGATTCATATACGACAGATATGAATCTACACGTTCAAATATTCGAAAATCCGTATCAGATTTTCAGAACTCCCTATTCGAGTAAAAACGTTCAAATTTGGGTTTTCGAAAATACAATTCAAGTTCGAATGTTGACATTCATTGGATTCAAATAGAATATTTGAGTGTTTTAATATTTGGACACAGCAGGTAAGCTGTGACTTTTCCTACAACTACAGATTTATTCCATTTGTCTGGAAGGGGTCCCAGTCTGCGGTAAGATCATCACTCCTCACTGGCTACATTTCCAATCTAGATTTCCCTAGATTTAAATTACTGTATCCAGAGGATGAGCTGGAGCTATACTTAGTGGGTTTTTTGACATTTAACCTAGAAGTTGAGTTCAGGAACAGTGGCTGGTGTCTGTATTGTGAGTACCAACACCATTCCAAACATAACCTAAACCTACCTTGTGGGCATTGAAGTGTAGTTACCACAAAAGCTGTACAGCTTTTCCCCTGGCTTCCTTTTCTTCAGCCTTCCATTTCTCAAGCCTCAGAAGAAGAGTTGAAGAGTTGGCTTTTCTACCCCGCTTTTCTCACCCATTTAAGGGGATTCAAAGCGGCTGACAAACCTTCTGTTCTCCGCACACCAGACACCCTGTGAGGTAGGTGGGGCTGTGAGAACTCAGAGGAGAGCTGTGACTAGCCCAAGGTCACCCAGCTGCCTTCATGGGGGAGGGCAGAATTGAACCCGGTATTCCCAGGTAAGAGTCCAGCTCCTTAACCACTAGACCAAACTGTCTCACTGGCTGAGAGTAAAAGAAGCAACTATTTTCCTGTCCCATAAGCTAGTACACATTCAGCACCACCAGGGTGCTGAATTCTTTCCACTCCATGCAATGACCTTCGGGCATTATGGCATCTGCAAAGCACATGGCTTTAAAAGGACAACTCTCCTTTTCCTGTTTGAGGATTTCCTCTGCCTTCTACCACAGGATGTGACATCAGAAGGACCTCTGTCCCGGAAGACAGCAGCTTTTCCTCCAATCACCTCCCCTGATGTTGCTTTGACGTCATTTCCTCCACGCCTCTGCTGGCTACTGTATATATACTCGGGAAAATGAAAAGTCTTGGTCTTTCTGCCTGCACCCTGCCTCCAGCCTGATCATTTACAATCTCTAGCTGTTCGGGTCCGCCATTACACAGGTGGGGAACCTCAGAGAACAGGGATCCCAGATTGACCGTCATAGCAGCCCTCAACTGTTACCCTGAATTTGGCAGCCGCTCAGCTGCTACCCTCTACTTCCCAGGGCCCGTGGATCTGGCTTGCAAGAGCCAGACTTGCAACAATATTGAAGTGCAGATAGTTGCGAGCCAGGCCATTGCTGTGGCAATTGCGACACAATGCATGACTGCACAGTTGCAGCCGTGGTGCTCTAGTGTGGGCGCTGTGTCTGGGAGTTTACCGAGAGCATTGCATAGCTAGAGACAATCAGGACAGCCACACCCGCTTCTGGGCTGCTCTGGGACAGAGGTGGCACTGTGGTGTGCAGATGCTGTGTACCAAAAGCATGCTGGACTGTTCTGATTGCTTAAGTGTGAACAGGCCCATAGATACTTTTAATTTCTCCTTCTAGGCAGCCACTTCTTACTGGATATCCAGAGGTGCAATTCCAGCCAGGGAATAAACTTTTTCAGGTAGTGTTGGTCTTGCGCAGCCTATAATGACACAGCAGGTTCCATTAAGGGCTTTATTCATTTGCTTGGCATGACTTGATTTATGCCACACAGGGCAGTCATATTCTGGAATAGCACACAGCAAGAGCAGCAGTTTTTAACATTATTTTGTGCACACTGTGTTCTTCCTTGCTGTCACCTTCTGCGTCATGTTCAAGCAGTGTTTCTTATACATAAGTATGATCTAGTGCAGGGGTCCTCAAACTTTTTAAACAGGGAGCCAGTTCACTGTCCCTCAGACCATTGGAGGGCCAGAATATAGTTAAAAAACAAACAAACTATGGACAAATTCCTATGCAGGACAGGTAGCAACGGCAAAAACACACGGCGGGCTGGATAAATGTCCTTGGCGGTCCACGTGTGGCCCATAGTTTGAGGACCCCTGATCTAGAGTGACCCCCAAATATTTGGGCATTGCGCAGAGTCCAAGCTGGATGCCTTCCCATGTCACCTGTAGTTCTCCTGGCACCTGTACGCTCTTTAGATGAAACACACAGGTCTGAGTCTTGGGTGGGCTGGCCTTAAGCTGGTTCTCTTTATAGTAGGTAGTAAATTCCTTAAGGGCTTCAGTCCATTTTTGTTCAACAGCCTCAAAGCAATCCGACTGCGTCCTAATAGTGCAGACATTGGCATAGATCTCAAGGGTGGCAACTGGTAGGGTATGGCCGTTGTATAGATGTTAAAGTGCACTGGTGCCCATTCTGGGTTCTCCCAAAGTGTGCTACAAGAAACTGAGTTATCATGACGAGTGTACAAAAGTGGAGATCTGAAAATGAACACACACAGTGCAGATCAAAAGAAGACAACTGAAAGTTTTCAGTGTGGGCTAATCATCTCCCTTGTTCTCCTTTCCCTTTCAGCCCTACTGCTATCTTATCAGGATAATTTATGGCTTAGCCCTGTTGTAATAGCAGTTTGAGTGAGTTATCAGGAAGTTACCAATGAAAGACTTTGGCTTCAAGAGCGAAACTTCTGTTCAGTTTGGTCTAGGGCAGTGGTTCTCAATCCTCCTAATGCCATGACCCTTTAATACCGTTCCTCATGTTGTGGTGACCCACAACCTAACCGTAACCCCCTAACCCCAACCCCCTAACCCTAACCCTAACCCCCATCCATAAAATTATTTTTGTTGCTGCATCATAACTGTTATTTTGCTACTGTTATGAATCGCAATGTAAATATCTGATGTACAGGATGTATTTTCATTGTTACAAATTGAACATAATTCAAGCATAGTATTCACATCAACCACAACTGAATATAAAAGTGTTGTTTTACCTCTAATACTGGCTGCTTTCTACCCAGTAGCTGCTCTCTACTGTATTTGTACGGAGTGTATGTGATGGAGTTGGCGCAATGATGTCATCACACCAGGTACTTGTATGTGGGCGTATCTGCATGTGGGCAGACCCACCTGGAGACGGATAGAGGAGCACAAGGTGTCCTGGTTCCTGTGTGTTTTCTGATAGTCTTAGACGACCCCTGTGAAAGAGTAGATCGACCCCCAAAGGGGTTGCAACCCACCGGTTAAGAACCACTGGTCTAGTGGTTAGGGAGCCGGACTCTTATCTGGGAATACCGGGTTCTACTCCGCCCTCCCCCATGAAGCCAGCTGGGTGACTTTGGGCTAGTCACAGCTCTCTTCTCACAGCCCTACCTACCTCACAGGGTGTCTGTTGTGGGGAGCATAGAAAAGCTTTGCCAGCCACTTTGAGTCCCCTTAAATGGGTGAGAAAAGCAGGGTAGAAAAGCCAACTCTTCTTCTTCTTCATAATCACAAAACACAATTCTAGAAATCATAGCAGACTTGCCTGATTTTAGGAAACCAAAGCTTAACAGTTTCCAAAAGATGACTAAACAAGACTCCTTGCTTTCAACTGAGGCTCAGGCGGGATCCGCACACCACTCTTATAGCATTTTATGTATGTATGTATGTATGTATGTATGTATGTATGTATGTATGTATGTATGTATGTATGTATGTATGTATGTATGTATGTACCCTGCCCTATACCCAAAGGTCTCAGGGTGGGTAACAACCTTTAAAACAGCAAATTACAAGTCAGTATATATTAAAAACAATAAAACACATCAAAACTCTTTTAAAAGATTCAACGCATTTAAAAGAATATCCCAATTATTAAAATAAAAAGCATCTACAGTGGGGGAGAAAGTATAATTACCTTAGCCAAAGGCCAAGGCAAAGAGGTGGATCTTCACCTCCTTCCTGCATAGATACAGGGAAGGGGTGTGACACACCTTAAGGGGGAGACTATTCCATAACCTGGGGGCCATTACTAAAAAGGCACTTTCCCAGGTGCCCACCCGACTCCCTGCTGAAGGCAGCGGGACAACCCGAAGGGCCTGACATCCTGATGTTAAGGCATGGGCAGGACAGTATGGGAGAAGGAGTTCCTTTGGATATTTGGGGCCCAAGTCATTTAGGGCCTTGTAAGTCAGAGTTAACACCTTGAATTGGGCTTGGTAGTGAATTGGCAGCCAATGCAACCCTTTTAAAACCGGTGTGATGTGCATCTGGTTCGCTGTTCCAGTCAGCACTCTAGAGGCTGCATTTTGCACTAGCTGCAACTTCCGAACAGTCTTCAAGGGCAGCCCCATGTACAGTGCATTACGGTAGCCCAGTCTAGAGGTTACCAGAGCAGGGATAACTATGGCCAAGTCGTCTTAGTCCATAAAAGGCTTTTGACGCACCAGCTGTAGTTGGGAGTACTGAATCAGAGTGTTCATTGTGCATTCAGTTTTCAGGAAGACACTGCCCTCTTCCCCCACTATACCAGCACAAGATGAAACACTGGTCTTTGATCAGGGAAGGCAGCATGAAAACTGCACACACTTGCATTAAGACTAGCAGTACGAGTTTTCTTTCATATGAAATGTGTGATGCAATACTTGCAGTGAGTCTATATTGTGCAGATTTTACGTCAAAGGAGAGTTTAAAGCCACTTAGGATGTTGTATTTACTTTTTAAAGGAAACTTAATTTGGGAAACTGAAATGTAGAGATAATACAGATCTCAGTTCTGGCAGCCTTTGCTTGTAGTAACTCATAATAGTGGTAATTCTGAACTGTTAGAACATAGGAGGAGTTCTGTTGGGTCAGGCTATAGCATATCTAGTCCAACATCCCATCACACACAGTGCCCCATGCTTCTGGGACTTCTTAAGCAGAAGACAAAGGCAAAATCCTCACCTGCTCTTGAATCCCTACAAATGGCCTTTAGAGGCATCCTGCCTGGCTTTTCAACCTGGGGGCAGCACCTAGGTGTCCATTCTAGTAGCCACTGATACATCTGTCCTCTATGAACTTAAAGCTATCCAGGCCGGTGTCTGTCATAATCTCTTCCGATACTAAATTGCAAAGACTGATGACTTTGTGGGTGAAAACATAATTCTCCTTATCAGTCATCCTGCCCTTAGAATGACCCTTGGTTCTAGTGTTGTATGATAGAGAAAATAATCCTCATTTTTCACACCATCCATGATTTTATATACTTCAATCAAATCAACTCTCAGATGCCATCTTTCAAGGTAGTCTGATTTTGTACGGGAGGTGTTCTAGCCCCTTGGTCATTCCGGTTGTCCTTTTCTGTCCTTTTCCCAGAATGGAAGAGGTACAAAGAATATAAGCAAAGCATCAGAGGGACTCATAGGCAACAGTAGTGCAATGAAGTGCCAAATCACTTGCTTTATTATGTATGTACATCTGTGTTAGGAGGTTATCATTTGGAAGGGACGCCCTCCAGGTTGTCCTATCACCTTCAGCAGCAAAACTGAAGGAGAGGGCCTTCTCAGTGGTGGCCCCTGGGCTGTGGAATAATCTCCCCCTTGAGGTGCGTCAGACTCCCTCACTGTATATGCCCTGGCCTTCAGCTAAATGGGGATACCTTCCCACTTGTAGCCACTGGTAGTTATCTGCAGATACTATCATTGTAATATAGATTGTTTACTGTTTTAATGTATTGAATTTTAAATGCTGTTACCTGCCCTGAGACCTTCAGGTATAGGGCAGGATAGAAATATAAATAATAAATCTGGGTTTTTTCCCCACTTTATTTCCTCTGTGGTCCTTCTTATGACTAGAACTTTCATATCTACAATTAGCATCGAGGAGATTGTTTTCATGGAAGATTTTGTCTAAATTAATCCCAAGAGCCTGGCTGAATTGAGACTTGGGGAGGCAACAAAAGGAATGCCCCTTATAACCCACCCATCATTCTAATCAAGATGGGATCCCTGTGGTTTGGCAATTTACATGAGACCAAAACTTTTGCAGAATTACAGTCCTGGGCTGTTTTCCTTATCTGTGATCATTACTAAGGTTATGTTGTGAGAAAGGACCTCAAGCTCTTTATGGAATGCAACCATATACATACCAAATAATACACATTTTTGCTTATGGCTGAACCATACATTTTTCTAATATAGTGCAATATTCAGGATTGCTCCCATGTTCTTCCTGAATAAACTTTCTAGCAATGAAATTGCTTATGTCTGCTAGCCAAGGAGACTCAATGATCCAGTGGTGAATGCTTTCTGTTTTGGATAAAACAGCCTCCCCAAGATGATTCTCATAGCTCCAGGCTCCTTTCCTTTTAGGGTCAGTGAAAAATGGGAACAAATTCAGCTGCTCACCCATCTCAGAGCTGTGTGTGGACTAGCGAAGAGCAAGGGGAATGAAATTACCTTTACAAACTTCTGAACAGGCCCCCAACCAGCTACTTAGCATTCATTTCAGATAGATAAGTTAAAATTTCCTGGTTCCCGGTGCATCGACATTGTCCAGGAAACCAAGAAGCATGAGAACTGGTGAGAAACAGCATTGTTTATTTGGGAACTGTGAAACTGCTTATTATAGATTTTATCCTTATTACAGGGTTTGCCAACGCTTGGGACCCCGTGGGCACATTTGGAGTTTTGAGGGCTTGCTCTTGGCACCATCTCTGGTGCCAAGCTTTGTGAAGAAGCTTTGTGGGCATCAGAAACAACAACAACATCGAGAGCTCAGGCACATTTCATACTGATCTTGCTGTCACACATGACGATCGATGGATCGCCGTGGTGCCTCATTATATAATCGGGGCTGCACATTTTCCTTAGCGCAGGGCAAACAACTCCCACTGCGCGGTATGTGTTAAGATCAAATTATTACCCTAATGCAGGCAGGATGGCGGGAAACGGCGATGAGATGCCGCCTAACGGAGGTACAGCTCAACATTCTATTGGCTGCTTCGACCCATGTGATGGTGCGTGCCGTCTCAGCACTTGCAGGTCCGGTACAGGAAACTATGGAGCTGCCTTCCAGTCAGGATAACCATTCTTCCCTGTGCAGTGAGTTTACTGTGCTTTTAGATTAAATTTCAGATTTATACTGCAAGTCTGGAGGCAGCCTTGGTGGGCTAAGAAAAGCTCTTCTTGACCCATTCTTAAGATGACAGATGTGCCTAGGCCAAGGGTGTTAGGAAGGACACAGTTGCTCTGTCTGGGACTGTTGTGCCCAGAAAGGACAGCCAAGGGCATTTCCGCATTTGCTGGCGTTGCATGTTCAGTAAGGCCATTCCTTCTGCTCAGGATGGAGTGTGATCCAGATATTGAGATCTACCAATGATCTAGCACGTCCTACGGTATGGAACACAGGTGTGCAGAGAGTGCATGCCTTCATGTTCCAGTTACAGGGGGATCCATTTTAGTGGTGTGCCTTATTGTGCCACCAAAATCTGTCTCCCAAGGGATCTGAGGCCAGAAACATTCATTCGTGGTCACTGGAGCCTGTGCGTGTGAATTCCAAAGTTCACGTGAGCTTCAGGATCAGTGCAGGAGCTGGGCTGGGCTTGAACACATGGTCACCATGTATGTGTTGTTGTTCCAACACAGAACAATCCATCCTAGCCTTGGGTTGGATCACTTTGTTCCTGACCAGCCATCCATTATAGATCTGCGCAGGTAGGTGCAGAAAGACCCCATGTCTTTTGAAAAAAGCCAAAGGGATGGGGGCAGAGATTAAACTGCAGAAGCTGCCATTTCCTGTTTAATCTATTGTTGTTGTTCACTTTTTATTATTATTATTATTTTCTATCCTAAAGTTTTATTGTAATTAATCTTGTGAAAAGGTTAATTTGTTTTGTGCTGGTGTAAAGGTTGCAATGAGCAACTATTCTGGAAGTAATAATATAAAAAGCTCAATTATATTCAAGCCACAGTGCCAGGCTTACTGCATATTATGAAAGGGCACCTAAACCGTTTTTGGAGGACTCATAAAAGCTTCCAGTCACTTAATTCTTCTGATTCCCAAATAGCCCAATTTTTTTTTGGGGGGGGGTGATAGACATTGACTAGGGTAACAACATTTCTCTGGGCAAACAGGTTGAACCTCTTTGCCAATCTAGTGGCCTTACTGGAATTTAAATAAGCTCCAGCACGGTGGCCAGTCAATATTTGATTTAGGATTTCCATTTATAGAGATTTCTGTTATTTAGTCCTCCGTGAATCTATCAGTTAGGAAGGGACAAAGACAAGACATGAATGGGACTAGTGGCCCCAGATAGCAGAGCCTGTCTGTATTGTGGACTAGTCTGCCAAAAGGCCACACCTCCCGTGGAACCCTCCTTCTGCATGGGACATGCCATTGGAACAAGACCTGGTGAGAAAATGGCACTGGAGCTGACCCCAGTGGGAGACTACTTAAAGCAGTCTCCCATGTGTACCCTGGTGGTACATCAACCCAGCCAGCCATGTGCAGGTAGTTCCAAGCAGCTGTGCCAGTCTATTCAACAGAAAGACCCTGGCACTATTTTGCTGGATTCCTGGAAGTGGTCTCAGAAGTGAGCTACTTCTAGGTTCTGGGCTAAATAAGATGGCTTCCAGCCTGCACCACTGACAGTTTCTTCAGTCTTGAACTCAGTCAGACCCACAATTGTCCCAGCACAGTGCTAGACAATGTACTGTGTGCAGACCGTCCAAACTTGCTTTGCTTTGCACTCTCAAGTGGATGGATGGAACATATGACCAAGAGGGTTGTGTGCATATGATTAGTTACTTACCTCTTAGCAAGATGAAAATAGCTGTTTCCAACACAAGTATAAAGGCTGTGTACGAATGTGATTACTGAATATGGAACAGTGAATGGAAAGTCTCAAATTCAGATGGGACTAAAGCTGAATTCTGTTCCAGGGTTTTTTTCCACTGACCTCCCTTAATCTGGATCTAAGATGATCCGGATCTAAGGAATGGGTCCTTCAACTAATCCAGATCTAGTAGATCCGGATTAAGGGAGGTACCTAATGCTTCCTCATGGGTGGTGCAACACCCAATAGCAATGGGTGCTAGCCTGCCCGCAGTGGAAACACTGGAGCACCCATGTGGCAAATCCGGATTGACCCACATGGGGCCCACCTGTCACCCCAGGTTTTTGGGGGGACAGGGGTGCAATCTCCATTGATGCTCCAGAGATTCTTTGAAGATTGTCTGGAGTGATCTACTGCAAACTCGAAGATTCTCCAGAGCCTTTGACTTACAAATTTCTCCCCTATTTACATACCGACGTTCATACTGCGTAGGGGTGATTTGCAGGGATTTCTCCCAACCAGAGAATTAAATTCCCCCAGGATTCTTTAAAATTATTTGCTTAAATAAAGAGCATAAATGAATTTGGAAATACAGAGACTACCACAGCTGGTTTTCATCTAACTTGTCATGGTTGTTATGCCAAAAAACTTTGAACCTAAGCTTTTGGATATGGCTACCATATCCATCTTCAGAGGGTTGGTCATATTTGATTCTTCTAGTAGTCATGCCCTCTGAAAATGGATATCATAGCCATATCCAAAAGCTTAGGTTCGAGGCAGAACCGTGGAACATGGCATAGCAACCAAAAAGCTACAAGTGAGATGAGCAAATCTTTGCTGCTTGATTAGCCACAACTATATTCTTACATATATCCCGGAATAGGAGCCTGCTGTTCACATGCTAGTGCAGACTATAGCAGGCCCCAGCCAAGACCTGCTAGAATCCATATTAGCCTTCAGACAACATACTCCTGTCCTGAGATACTTTCCAGAAAAAGGCCAAGTGCAGAAGGACCCTGGATAGGAATCCCCTTTTCAAGAAAAGCATTGGGGGGATTTCCACTAGCACTAAGTACCCATTAAGTACCCATTAAGCTCAGAGCAGGAAGACCCTGTTTCCACTGCAGACCCCATTCGAACCTGACTTGTTCCCACCTGTTCTAGGGAAATCCAGATTAAATGGGTCTTTTAGGACCCTTAATCCAGGTTGCACAGGCTTCGAAGCTGTCTGCAGGGGAACTCCAAAGAAAAAGAGGTAGAAGATATGGCCATTTCTACAGAGCTGTTCTGTGGAGCTTTGGCAAGGCTTCGAAGAATCTCTGGAGCGTTTTGCCACAAACTCTGAAGAATCTCCGAAGTGGACCTGGAGTTTGCCACGACCAACGCCCCCCCCCCCCCCAAGTGCATTACATCCCCAAAGTCAGATGCTCCTCATGGGTGCTCCGGCGTTCCCACTGTGAGCATGCCTAACACACATTGCTATCAGGTGCTACATTGCCTGTGGAGATGCGTGGGGTACTTCCTTAGATCCAAATCTTCTAAATCCGGATTAGTTCAAGGACCAATTTCTTGGATCTGGATCCTCTTAGTTCCAGATTAAGGGAGGTAAGCGGGGGGGAAACCCCATTGACATCATTTGAACTGAAAGCTGAAGACTGTAACATTAAACAGGAGTTAGGTTTTAGAGCATACTGAAGAAAGAAAATGTTAAGTTAGAATGACTAGCAGCCTTCGACCGGGGTCCAAGGGGGGGACCAAGCTGACAGTTATTTGTTCATTGCAGTTTGCTGGTAACTAACTCAACAAAATGGGAACGGGTTAATGTGGCCACACCAAACTGACGTATGATACGTTGGGTTGAGGATTCAGATGGAAAGTTTTATAATTCCTTCCACTAGTCATGTGCTTTTAGTCTTGGGGAAAAAATCAGCAAGGAAATTCTGTGCAATTCTATGTGTTCTTACATCCATTTCACTAAAGCATGCATAGCCAAGAGAATTCCTATTTCTTTCTTTTTCTTTTTGTCTGCGTACTGTATGGCCCTCTCTGTAACTTCTTACTTTGGAAACAGAAATAGCATGACTTTATTTTTGCACAGAATGCGAATGGAACATTTTTGTGTTGTATTCATCCTCTTATCTTCGGGGAAGCCTGAGAGCAATGAAACAGCAGATTCTTACAAAATAAATGCAGTTCCTTGTGTTTGGATTTAAATACTTTATCTGCTTTTTCAGGGAGCTCATGAAGCTTGCACTAATTCTGCTTTCACAAGGGTGTTTGTTGTTTAGTAATTAGCAATAGTGATCAGACTCTAGTGGGCATAATAAGCTTTATTCAATAGGATTTCTTATCGTCGTTGGAGTTTGTACTCGCTGTCACCAAGCCGAGTTGAAACAATTAAAGATAAATGTCACTTGAGGTTCAAGATGGAATACAAATCGTTCCTTCTGGCTTAGTTTAATAGTTGGTGTCCTTGTTTTACCCAACTTGAGCCCTGCTTAGTAAAAAAATCAATGAACCACTTTCCTACTGTGAATTTTCACAAGAAATAAATACAAAACTAAATAAGCAAGACAACTCTTGCTTCCTTTTCTCCCAGCTCTCTACACTATTTTGCAATCAAAACAGGTCTTTTGTTACATTAAATTGTTAGACAACAGCAACTTCCTTTTAAGATCTTGAGACAAATGCCTCAGGCTTTGAAAACGTTTGTGTTATAGTTTTCTACACAGGCCATTTGAGAATTCAGCCACTATGACCGATCAATAAACCCCTGGAACTTCTCCAGCCACAATGGTTTGTTGACCGGATCCAGGCATTGCCTTTAACATTCTCATTTACACCGATGTGGATGAGAGGGTTGAGAATTCATAGAGAAGAATAAGAATTCCTAGTGGTTTCAGTGAAAATCAATTATATCACTATTGGCAGAAAGCATCCAAACTCACAGTAAATTGCATTAATCTCTGTAATATACCACTAACCGAAAGCTTCATAAAGAAGTTATTACTGTTTGTAACTGGTATACATTTTGTTAGAATGTTGCAAAGATATAAACAAGGACAGGAGAGCAGAAATAGCTCTAAATAGCTCCTACACATGCACCATTTTAGCAGCTCATCTGAGGATCTTGGTTTAGTCCAGGCCTCCTTTGTTCAAAGGACGTGGTTTGGATCCTACATGCTATGATGTACAGTGGTACCTCGACATACAAGTGCCCTGACATACAAGTGTTTTGAGATACAAGCCGCCGAGCGAGTGATATTTTGCTTTGAGATGAGAGCAAGATTTGAGATACGAGTATGTAAATACAGTACAGTACATAACAAAAACAACTGAGGTGGTGTTTGGGGAGCTGGAATGGATTAATGGGAAAATTGCTTTGAGATACGAGCGATTTGACATAAGAGCAAGGTTACGGAACGAATTAAACTCGTATGTCGGTGATGGCCAACCTATGACACGCGTGTCACAGCTGACACGCCAAGCCCTTTTGGGTGACACACCTGGTCACCCTGGCACCTGGACGTGTATTGCTTGCTTGTTCTTGAAGTATATGAAATACCAACTTTCAATTGAAGATTTAGCAACAAAAGTCACTAATGTAAAGAATTATTTGTTTTTGCTTTTGATAAAATATATATATCAAAAATATAACTTTTTACTAGAGCTACAAATATCACAAAATTATGGATATTTCTAGAAGTGACACAGCACCTGAGTTTAGCTAGGTTTTCTTGCGAATTTTGACATACCGAGCTCAAAAGGTTCACCATCACTGTTGTATGTCAAGGTACCACTGTAGTACAAAAAAACTATAGGTTGGTTTAGGGAAACCATGAAGGCCCCGTCTACCAATGTGATTCAGTGGTGCTACACAAAGGACTCCCAGTGAACCGGTTTAAGCTGATGGCAGTGTGAGGGGAAACTCAATTAACCAGGAGTAAGTCAAGGAGGCTTTAGAGGACAAATCACAAAATTGTTCAGCTTTCCAAGTTGCTGGCAGGGTTCATGTTAAGCTCAAAAGTGGCACCACTTCTGGTGCTGCTTCTTGGAGCCCAGGGAAAGAGAACATGTCTCTGTGCATCTGATAGATTAGAACTGTCCACACATGAGTGCTAGGTCAGTCTACTACTAAGCGAGTTGCCCCAGGGCCACTTTTTCCACTGGAGCCTGCTCCAATGCCACATCCCATGTGGATGTGGTATTCTACTGGGGGCATGGACCTCCAGTAGACCAGACCAACATGGACAAGACATTCCCCAGGGGCTGTTGGCCTGATCCAGCAGCCCAGTGCAAATCCTGCCCTTGTTTCTTCCAATTCCCTTTAGGAAATCCAAGAGCAGTACATGACTCCATCTTCAGCAGTCACCGTTTAGTGAAACACAGCTTCCAAACCTTTTAGCATCATTAGATACTATCACAATATCGATGGTAAATATACCTTTCATGCATTTATCTCAATGAGAAGCCATTATCACAACTTGCAGTATCGTTCCTTAGATCTTGAAAATTCCATTACAGCCTAACAATTTTGTTATTCCTGTTCTTAGTTAGCATTATATTCCAGAGGAACATTTTTTTAATCTTAGTGGAAATAAGATCAACTTAACATAACAGTAGGACATTGCCATATAAAGAGGTGATTCAAAGGACTCAGGTGTACATTGGTTTTGTTGCTAGCTACCCTGGGGTTAGGATCAAATCTTCCTGACCACACACACACATCTATACATGAATGGTTTTCCATTTCCTTGTTATAGAAACAATCCAGACACATGTATAGCAGCATTCCCACAAACACCATCTCTAAAAAAGCAGAGGTTTGGTTTGACCAGATTGAAGCTGATCCTCAAGAAGTGGGAAATGGCTTGGCTGACTTTGATTGGACTTTGTGGACTTTTATTGAAGGTAAATGTTATACAGTAAACATTACACAGCAAACAGAAAGAGTATCAAAATGGAGGTGAATTAATCAAATACTAACAGCAACTCAAAAGTGTTAGGTTCTTAAGGCATATAAATAATAATTTGTAGGAAGCAGATATATTTTAATTGTATCCACGGTAAAAGATTACCAACAAGTGTAACTATTTTTTTCACCCAGAAAGTAATTGATCTATGGAATTTACTGCCAGAAGAGGTGGTGACAGCAACCAGCCTGGATAGCTTTAAGAAAGGGTTAGACAAATTCATGGTGGACAGGTGTATCAATGGCCACTAGAATTGATACCTACATACGGCCTGTGTGTAGGAAAGACAGGCAAGTTGCCTCTCCATTTCCAGGGAACTGAGGGCAGGTAATGGTTTTGCTTTCAATTTCTGTTTGCGAATGCCCAGAAGCCATTGGTGGGCCACTGTGTGAGATGGGATGCTAGACTAAATGCGGGGAATGGGGTGAAGTTAGTCTTCTTTAGGTTAGATTCATTGCTGGCCATCTTTTTATTCACTCTTAAGTTGTCTCCTGCGTGGAATCTTGGGTACTTCCTTTTGAGTTGTCCACAGGTAGCATCTATGGCTTTGTGCCGTTGATAGCTGATTAATCTGAATTTCTGAAGTTTTCAGAAATTCTTTCACTTTCTTTTACTTGGCTTGCCCACTATTTCTAGGGCTTCCTAGCTGAGTTTATGGCTACTTTATCTGTGCACAGGGCAACTACTTTTTTTTCATCGTGCCTTTTATAGCTAGTTGGTATTTCCCTATGTGTTCTGCTGGTTTGTCCTTTAAAATGATGATCAGTGTCCTGGCATTTAGTTCTGATACTTGTCCTGACTACAATTGTACTTGGGCTAAGTAATCAGCAAACAGAATCTTCAACCAACATTTAACTGGTTCATACAATTCAATCTTGAACCAATTCATACCATTCGCTTGGTAAGGATACAGAAGAGATTTGTCATATCTTCTTTTGAGAAGATGACAAAACAGCCTGTCATATTTTTGAAGACAGTTGTCAGGTCTCCCCTTGGTTAGCTCTTTTCTAGGCTAAGGCCATGTCCCCATGCAACTTTGACACGGTTCTGAGTGCCGGATCGGCACGGTCTGTCCCTATGGGCTTTGGATTTGGCACGCAAAAAGCGTACCAAATCCCCCCAAACCGTGCCAGATTTGATACCTGTTTAAACAAGTCTCGGCACGGTTTGGGGAGCCGGCACGCATTCCTCAGTGAGCTGGGAATGCACATGGGGACACTAGCGGGCTAACGGGGAGGAGTTTTGCACTCACGTCATTGGGAGGTGGCGTTTGCTTGCTGTCCCTGTCCTGTCTATTGAAGATCATAGCCATTGGTTTTTGAAAATGTCGATCGCAAAGGGAAGCCAAAGAATCGCTTGGTTTTTTAATTTTCTGCCATTTCCACAGAGGTAATTCCAACCACGTTTCAGAATGCCAAGGCAGGCGGCATAATGGCTTGATTTTTGTTACATTTGCAACCCCCATTTCCCCAGTCGTCAAGGCAATCACAAATGGACTCTGATTTTAAAGTTGACAGGTGCTCCCGCGGTCCCTGGTGGAGCAGAGGTCCGCAGGACTGCTCAAGCGCCTACTGCCGCTAAACCTTGTTGTGGCTTTTGGTATTTTTTTTTTAAATCAGTTTTATGAATGGAGCTTTGTTTTTACTTGTTTCCATGCCTCCCATCCCAGTCCTGGCTGCCAGTGCCGCTAAGGGAGGGGGGGAATCCAGCTGACACTACTCCGGCTTCCAATGAGGAGAGACGGGGTGGAGAGGAGGTGGTGCAGTTCCCCCGTACCAGGGTTTGGCATGCTTTGCATGGGGATGCCACCATCCACACCCAACCCGTTCCTGTCCTGCATTGCCAGGAATGTCATGGGGACGCCTGAAATGCATGCCCGGTCCCGCACCTGGCCTCTGCATACCCAAACAGCACCCAAAGGGTGCCAGCATGGGGATGCAATCTAAATGCACTTTAAAAAATCATTTTTCTTTGCTTTCCACTTTGCCCTTCTTTGGATGCAACTCTGTTTTGTGAGTGTCGTTTTTCAATTGTGCCACAGATTCACGTCATGTGTCTGATGCCTAAGTACACAAATACTGCGCAGCTTCACTGACAAAGCAACACTCATTTCCTGATGAGTTACATTGTTCTGTTTCATGTTTTCCTAAAATCCTATACACGTATTTTGGGGTAACTGCATTCCTCCTCCAAAAACCAAGCCTCACGGGAGTTAAAGTTACCATTTAGCTATGCTTGGTAATTTCCCCTTCAAGCCACAAACATCATACGGTCTTTTTTTCCCTAATTACTCGAAGTGGAATTTACAGAGAGAAAGGATTAGCAGTTGTCAAACTGAACTGCTGCGTGTTAAAAACACAAGATTCTCAGTCACTTTTAAAATATTGCTTGTTAGAATTTATTTCAGACTCTCAGGATCTTTTTTATTTCTTTTTGGTTCATAACCTCAAGAGGGATCTATGCTCACTTAGCAATTGAGTGTAATGGCCATGTTTCCTTCTCAGAATCGCACTGGAGATCGCCATATAAAGCAGGCAACTACCGCCTCACCAAGTTGTTGGCCCTTATTCTGGACTCTGTCCTGGGATAGGGACCTGCCATCTGCATGCTAATGTAGACTACAGCAGACACCACCCAGGGCCCTCCATTGTCTGCACTAGCAGGTGGACGGCAGGTCCCTATTCTAAGTTTTTTTCCACTAGTAGGAAGCACCCATTTAGAACCCATTGGGCACCCAATCAGTACCCAGTTGGTACTGATCAGTAAGTTCCTACACAAGACCCCGTTAGGACCCGATCAGTTCACACCAGGCCCTTAAATCCAGACTTCCCATGGACCCCTTTAAAGGTGTCTTCAATCTGGTCCTCAGCCAGATCCTAGGGTACCTGTTCGCACTGCTATCAGGGCAGTGGGATCCAGGGGAGGGCTTACCACCCACCATTTGCAGCAGGGAGGCTCCAGCCCCACCTTGCCACTCACATCTATGTATCCATGCACGTCCTTCGTAGCTGCCTACAAAGTTGAGCACAGGTTGCATTGTTGTGATGTAGCTATCTACGTGGATGGATCTATCTGCGTAGCCACTAAATGATCAGCTCTATGTGTCCAATGGTATCTTTGTAGATGAACTACGAAATTCGGCTACGTAGTGTGTGCCGGACTTCATAGCTGCTACATAACCTGCTATGAAACTTTACCTGTCCGTCACGCCCACTATCAATGGAAGTGAGCCTTGAGTGACATCCACACCAACCAATCACACCATGCCACAAGCACACCTTCCACTTAGTGCAGAACGGATTTACCTGATAGGTGCTTTGGCATTCACACTGCAACCCTGTCTAGCACCCATTGGCATTGGGTGCTAAACTGCCAGTAGAGAAGCATTGGGTCCTTGCAAAGATCCGGATCTTCAAGGACCGGATTCATTGAGGACCCCATTTCAAAGATCCAGATTACGAATGATAAGTGGAGAAACACCCGTAATCCCAAATAAGAACCAGTGCAGAAAGTGTCAATCTGGAATGCAGAATTCTACCTGAGTTATGTTCCTCTCACTGGGATGAGAGTTATAAAAGAGATGCAAATGGAATCAGCATGAGGAAAAGCAATATTACCATAAAATGACAATGCAGCAATGAGTCACCTCTGCCAAGGAATCACTTAAGAGAAAGGAAGGGCAGACTGCAGCTAGACGCCCAACGGTGCCCTCTGCAGCCTAACTGGGTGAGCAGAGCTTCCTGCTTAAATGGGGTCCAGATGTTGAGGTGCCCTTTATATCTGGCAAAAGAAGAAGAAGGGTTGGCTTTTCTACCTTGCTTTCCTCACCCATTTAAGGGGACTCAAAGCAGCTGACAAAGCTTTTCTATTCTTCTCCCCACAACAGAACACTCTGTGAGGTAGGTGGGGCTGTGAGAACTCAGAAGAGAGCTGTGACTAGCCAAAGGTCACCCAGCTGGCTTCACGGAGGAGGACGGAATCAAACCCAGTATTCCCAAATAAGAGTCCGGCTCCTTAACCACTAGACCAAACTGGCTCACAGAATTCAGGCCAAACTGAATCCTATTGGGAACCTGCAAACTCTCCTCTCTTCCGGCCAAAAATGCTGGTCTTCTTATGCACTTTATGCCTCTCATATAGTGCAGTGGTTCCATTCACAAAAATACCATCTGGTTTTAGAGGTTCTACATCACTGGCAACGATTCCTATAACCCAGTTTTGTCTAGCGCACTATAAAGGCGGGGTCGCATTCTACTGGCGGAAGAGAAAGACCTGGGTGGGATGTTGAAGCTGTGAGTTCTTCCCTCAGGTTCGACGTAAGAACTGTGGCTGCTCCTGCATTGGGTGCAATACTGTGCACTGTAATTTTTAAAATATTATATAGCTTATTATCAGTTTCCTGTATGTTGTTTACAGTGTATCTTTGATGATTTTATGTATTGAATCGGACTTTTTTGTTGTATTAGAGATGGCGTTTAAGAGGGGACCTGACTGAAGTATATAAAATTATGCATGGTACAGAAAAGGTGAATAGAGAAAAATTCTCTATCGCACAACACTAGAACCAGGGGGCAACTGTGAAGCTGATGGGTAGGAGAGTCAGATCCGACAAGGGGAAGTATTTCTTCACTCAGAGGGTCATCGGTTTATGGAATTTGCTGCCGGAAGAGGTGGCAACAGCTACCAGCCTAGATGGCTTTAAGGTAGGGTTAGACAAGTTTATGGACGACAGATCTATCAATAGCTACTAGAATGAATGCCTAGGTACATCCTTTAGGCTGTGGGGGTGGGGAAGCAGGACGCTTCTAAGGCTATTTGCTGGGATTCGAGAGCAGGCAAAGGTCTGTCCTTGTCTCTGCTTGAGATGCCCATGAGCATTTGGTGAGCCACTATGTGCGACGGGATGCTGGACTAGATGGGCTGTGGCCTGATCCAGCAGGGCTTCTCTTATGTTATTATGTTCTTATCATGAACTACCTTAAGCAATTTTTTGACAGGTGGTATATGCAGCAGATACAAAATTCTTTGTGCAACCGTCAAATATATATTAAAATTCTCAGTTCTATCCAGTGTGGGTTTCAGAAGAGAGAGGTGAACACTTGTCTCTCACCCAGGTTTGCACAACAGAGTGGCAGAAGTCTAAATATTTTGACCAAAGCATCCTGATTTTAATACAGGACTTCCTGTGGTTTATTCTTACTAGATGGCACCCTGACAATTCCTGCTTTGCCTATCTATCATCATCCAGGTGAAGCGTTGACATGATACTTCCTGTTGCTCACCCCGAGGCAAAGGTAACCAGGACAGCCAAATATCCATGTCGATTAGCATAAATCTTTTGCAGAAACACACACACACACACACACACACACACACTCTGCTTGACTGGGGAAAATGGGAGTGAAAAGTCAAGGGGGACCAATTATTCAAGTCAACAATTCAGTACTTGAAACAGCCTTGTCTGGTTCGCGTCACCCAGCTTTTTCTGTTTGTACTCTTCCTTTTGGCCATACTAGTTGGCAAACTATGCAAAGCAAACTTATTTGTTTTAGTTAATGCTAAAGTAGGGTTTTAGGTTCAAAATGAGGAACTGTAGAGGAACGGCATTACAGGCTGAACCAATGAATAGTGACTATTGATCCAAGTACGTGGAGCAAAATAAGAACTTGCTTTTCATATGCTGTGATTTAATCGTTGATTTTCTTGTACTCCAGTTACCTCTGGATGGGAAAATGTTATGAATACATATGAGTGTGTGTGATTAACAGGTTCTTTGGCTTGGTTATACTGGATGGTTGGTTAGTTAAATGAATTCTACTCTAGAAGCATCCTTTCCTCTGACTTTCCATATGAGGCTTCCAAAGAATTATGGCCATATCTCCACAGTGAGGTTCAGCCACCTTTGATGGGTTCCTAAGATAGTCCATCTTCACCAGGGATGTGCATGAATATTTGTAACATTCGTTCTTCATACAAATTTATGCAAATTCTGCCATTTGTACACAAATCAAATGTTATGACATTCGTACATTAACATTCGTACGAATATGAATGTTTCGGAATATTCATACGAATAGTTTGTACATTGATTAAACTGGGAATACATATCCAATACATATTGGATAAATACGCGTTGGCATAGGATACGTATCTGATACGTATGTGTTTGTATAGGATACGTATGCGGGATCTAGCATGGTTTATGTCTTGGGTTCCAATTTATATCCATGGTGGAAATAAAGAGTTTACAACTTTGAAAGTAATTCAGAAGAGACCTGAAATATTCTTGATTGTCCAGGTACGGATACATGGGTATAATATTGTTTAAATACCACGTTGCTGTGGAAAATTTCCACTAGGAAGGGGAAGACTCCAATCAGAAGTTTCCCTGTGATCTCACCAAGCCATATTTTGACCTGCAGGAAATCAAGATATGGCTCAGGGAGATCAAAGGGAAACTTTCACTTGGTATCTTGCCCTTCTTCTACAGGATTCACTATCCAGCTATATCAGCTAACGTCCATAAAAGCTGTGCATTCCATTCTAGATTTACAAGAGTGTGCTCTTCACCTTTTACATTAGTGTTGTTGCTGTAAGAACACTAAAATAAGAGTGAGATAACACTGAGAATCTAAAATTACATATCTCGAAGCAGTAGGAGATCTGCCATAGGGCGGGGATTTAAATGCTATACAGGGAAACATATGGAAGCCTGGGAATATAAGCAGGGAGACTTTTGTGGAGCCAGGTTTCCCAGAGGGGTATAATATCAAATTTCCCAAGGTAATCCATGAGCTTATTGTTCCAACCTGCTAAGTCCTAAGAGAGAAATCCCAGTTGATAGACAACCCCACCCTGGTAGTTAGTCAAAAGGCTTGGCTTATGTTTGTGGCTGGATTAAAGGATCACGAGGAGAAGTTCTGGGCGAGTTGGGTTGTTGGCTTATTGAGGGTGCTAAGGCTTCATAGAGGCCATTTATTAAACCATCAGAAGTGTATAGTTTTGTTATGGCTCCAAGCTATAACAATAAAGTAATCTAGTCCAGCAAAACAGGAAAAAAAAGAGGAACAGCAACCTGTTTCAGCGGCATAAATGTAGGCACTTAAAAGCTGTCAAATGTGTCCAGTTTCTTCAGTTAGAAAAATAAAACAGTTTTGAACTTAGGAGATTTTTTTCATGGTCTTGGAAGAAGAATATCAGGTTCAATTAGTATCAGACTAGCACTTTAGTGAACAGCATCCATCCACATTTCTGTCTAGCCCTTTTTTTTTCCACAGGCAATCAAAGATATGGATCTTCAAGATCTGGATCTTTCAGATGAGATCCTCCTAGAGATCCAGATCTTAAAGATGCCTGAAGATCCCATTGTGGATACCTTTAATCAGGTCCACACGAAATCTGGATTTAAGGGCCTGAAGGATCCATTAAATCTGGATTTACCCTGCTCTTGTAGGGACAGGGCCTTGCAGATGGGGTCTTCAATGGGGTCCAGGTTGGGACAGGGCCTTCCCAATTGGTATCAATCAGGTACCAATTGGGTTCCTGATGTGGTCTGAGAAGGTTTCTAAGCCCTAGTGGGAAAAGATCCTAGAATTAGAGGGCCTCCAGACACAAAATTGCATCTAGTATCCTCTGCAACTCTCTCCCTGAAACAAAAAGCTGCTGATCCAATAGCAGCTTTTTAATTTGGAGATTTGGGGGATGCTTTGGGATACAGTGAGCAATCAAAGCTTCCTATATGACAGGGAGTGCCTGCAAATTCCCTTCACAGCTTCTGGGCTTCCTGTAGGTCTGACTGGAAGTGGCTGTGATTTCCCTAGGCAGTTTCCTATGATCCTGTCTGTCGGATGGGAAGCGCCTGCAAAGGGAATTCACAGCTCCCTTTGTGTATGGAGGCACTCTTAGACTATGGCTCTGCACTTACCCTGAGCTGGGGCTAGCGGGTCCAGAATATCCATGAAGGCACTGATCCAGATCGACCCACACTGTTGCACCATGGTCTCCAAGCTTTGAGGCCAGACACAAGGGCCTCCAAGGGCTAGGAACAGAGTTTCCTCACCTTGGGAGCCTCTGGGGGTAGCATTTTGGGGCACAATTAATGCGCTGCCCAAACGCTCCCCCACAGTCCCAAACACAGAGGCATGGTTCTGCACAGCACACCTCTTTGTTCAGCTGGTGGTCACGATTAATCATGGCCGCTGTTGAAACTGATTAATCATGGCCGCTGTTGAAACTTAAAGTGGACAACATGTTGCAGCAGAGGACATGACCACCTAGATCCCAGGAGGTTTGTGTCTAAAATGGTATATTTTGGGTCTTTTGGTTCTGGCCCCTGGTACAGAGATTTCAGGTTTCCTGGTTATGCCCTGTACTTGCAACTTAGATGCCAGTTATAAAGTCCAGTATTATGGGCTGGAGGTGTCTGTAGCCTAGCAGAGCCTGCCCTGCCTATGTTGGGGCAGAACTCTCAAAGCTGGGGATTCTGGGAAATACATGGCTACGGCTTTCCCTACTGCACATAAAAGCATCAAGGTTGCATCTTCCAAGAACCTTTGTGTGATATCAGCATATTAGAGCAGGTTTAGAGCTTCTTCAAGACACCAGTTGTCAAACCAATACAGGAAATATGGTTGCATTTAAAACATATTTGGTCTCTTTTGAGATACTTTGCATTAAATGCAAGCTTGCTGTTCAAGTGGTTTGTGGTTAAAACTCCGCAATAGTTATAGATACAACTTGCAGTACCCTGAAAAGATGCCAAGCAATTCCTGGTGCTTACCAATACAAAGAGTGCTGCAAATACTGTAATTAGCATCACTTCTCCAGGCATGACTAAGCCTTGCTAATAGGATATTACAATCTCTCCACAATGAGTAAGAACAAGGAATCACATATGCAACTCAAGTGTGTACTGTAGCTCTTTACTGCCAACAAAGCCGACTAAGTAATTAATACAGCCCTGCCCACAAAAGGGCCTGCTGCTAAAAGCCAGGAAAGACAAGAGATAACAACACAACTAAGCCTTATTGAATCCCAGGAGGCATATTTCCTGGCACAAATGGACGTTTATGCAAGAAGAAAGTAAAAGTGATTGGCTGTCTTGCATAATGTAGATATTTGCTGAATATCTGTAGCTCTTTTGGGTGGGGGAGCATGCTTAAGAACCGCAAACACACACCCTCACCTCCCTTGAGTGACACATAGTCATCCAATAAGAAAGGAGGTAAATGTGACACAGCAAAAGGGGTGGAGACCCAAGAGTGCTGTGGAGGTGGCTCAGGTCAATCATGTAGAAAGGTGTGAGCAATGCAGCCCAAGGTGGGGACAGCCTGAGGATGACCTATGTGTGACCAGCACTGGTACAACCTCAATTCAAATTATGAATGGGCCATCCTGTCTTAGACTTGTGTGACCAGGGCCTTGGAGAACTATGGGTGATTCTGCAGTAGCCAGTATACTGGATCATCAAGCATACTAGGATTCTCACTTCTGCATGCTGGTGTGGTCTAAGGAAGGTCCCAGGTGGGGCTTCCCTTAGATTGGTCCAGTGTGTGGAAAGGAAGCTCCTAGAACACTTGTCAGTCTGGTATGCCTGCCATTATGAGACCACCTTATGGGTTATGGCTAAGGGACTCTGAAATCTAGAGTTCAGTTTAGAGTTAGGGTGGGGGTGGGGGTGGGGGTGGAGGCAGACAAGAAAGTCCCACATGTATGGTGGTGGTGATGCTCATTTCCAGATATTTTGTACTATTAAATGCCCAGATGTGAATGTCACTAAAACGTGCAAAGACAGTGCCTGCCTTTGCGTTGTCTAGCCCACAAGTGGTAATGCTGGAGGGGCAGTACTCCAGACTATTGCTTGCAAATGGGATTTTTGTCCAGCATCTGGAGGCAGCCTTAGTTAATCCAGGTGAATTCATTTACTACCTATTGAAAGCACAGCCTGTATCCCAGAGAACAGCTGCTGAGGTATATGGCAGAGTCACCATAGTCCATAAAATATTTCCCTACCAGATGACCTTTCTAGAGCAGTGATGGCCAACCTATGACACGCGTGTCACAGGTGACATGCCAAGCCCTTTTGGGTGACACACCTGGTCACCCTGGCACCTGGGCGTGTAGTGCTTGCTTGTTCTTGAAGTGTACAAAATACCAACTTTCAATTGAAGATTTAGCAAATGTAAAGAATTATTTCTTTTTGCTTTTAATAAAATACATATATCAAAAATATAACTTTTTTACTAGAGCTACAAATATCACAAAATTATGGCTATTTCTAGATGTGACACAGCACCCGAGTTAAGCTACATTTTCTTGTGAATTTTGACACACCGAGCTCAAAAGGTTCGCCATCACTGGGCTAGAGAGGCAGAAACAGGGTTGAAAAAGGCTGGTTATTAATAAACATGTGTGCAGTTGAAAGTGGAAGCCACAATTCCTAGCCATTTTGCACTGGTAGCTGCGGGGTGTAGTTCATAGAATCATAGAATCATAGAATGGTAGAGTTGGAGGGGACCTCCTGGGTCATCGAGTCCAACCCCCTGCTCAAGGCAGGATCTCCTAAACCATCTCAGACAGATGGCCGTCCAGTCTCTGCTTGAAGACCTCCATCGAAGGGGAACCAACCACCTCCCGTAGCAGCCTGTTCCACTGGTTGATCACTCTTACTGTTAGAAATTTTTTCCTAACATCTAAACTAAATCTTTTCCCCTGCAGTTTCACCCCATTGTTTCTAGTCCTTCCTTGAGAGAGTGAGAACAGGGCTGATCCCTCTGCCTTGTGACAACCCTTGAGGTATTTGTTGACAGCTATCATGTCTCCTCTCAGTCTTCTTTTTGGTAGACTAAACATTCCTAGTTCCTTAAGCCGTTCCTCATAGGACATGGTAGTTGATCTTCTTCCTGTGTCAATTGGACCATAAGTCAGGCTCAGTATAAAAGGAAAGCGTATGCTGAAGCAAC
Source organism: Aspidoscelis tigris stejnegeri (assembly GCA_023333525.1). Classification (NCBI taxonomy): domain Eukaryota; kingdom Metazoa; phylum Chordata; class Lepidosauria; order Squamata; family Teiidae; genus Aspidoscelis; species Aspidoscelis tigris. The sequence goes on from JALMGA010000007.1 coordinate 77,785,070, forward strand.
CCGGATTCATCATTCCGGCTGGACTCACCGTCCCCTCCCCGACTGTTACATTTGGACAAATGAGGAAATGCCTCCATAAAGCATGGATGTTTTTTAGATAAGGCAGACCTGGTCTCAGACACCATAGGATTAATTCAAAGGCTTAAACCACGCATCTTGCAACATCGCTAGCCCAGCAGATTATGTTGTTAATTAGATCAGGAAGAAACTGGCCTGGTGAATTAAGGTTCTTTTCATTTGGAAATATTGCTGCATTCTTCTGTAAAATCATTTCAATCTCAAAGGATGGTACTATGGCACGGATATCTTCCTTGGTCAGCAGCCCAGCCTCCCTGCTTCCCACCATTAGGTATTCTGACTATCAGGCTGTGGTCACACCTAAGCTTTAATCCAGCTTCAGTCCACCTTCGGAGCGGGGGAACACATCAGCAAAGTGGCCAGTAATTTTCTTTCCACATTATTTATCCCAAAGGTGACCTTTTTGAGCTATTTAACACTGGAAGAAAACAGGTTGTCACTTTGCTGATGTATTCTCTCTCTCTGAAAGTGGACTGAAGCTGGATTAAAACTCAAGTGTGACCACAGCCTAAGAGATCTATTTGGCTGTGTTAATTTATTTGGTAATCTTAGTCCAGATATAGTCAGGAGTCTCAAGAAACACATGATCCTTAGTGTCCTTATTTTTCTCGTGTTGGGCAGCCTTGGACCACAGGGGTCAAGAACCCACTGAAATGTTTCTGCCCTCAGAGACTTATGGAATCTGATGGATTCCTGGCAGCTCTGGGGGGGTTTCTGTTTGATGTGGCTGGTGCTTCTGTGGATGCTGTAAATTTACTGTACGTGGGATTGTGAAACGTGTAGAGCTGTTAACACAAGCTCCCAAGCACCCACTGAGACTCTGCAGAGCTCACAAGCTGCATTGAAGAGCTGGGATGCGGCATAAATCTCAATGCAAGCTTGACCAAATGGGTAAGAGCTTATTCTTATGTGGTACTGGTGACAACAAAGACTCCTCCATTGTGACCCTTAGCTGGACATCCAATGGAGCTGTCTTGGGTGGTAAATAGCTTATCATCATCTAGCCATAATGATGAACCAATGCCACCTTTAGGGACTGGGTGTGATGAATTTGCAAGGCACTTCCAGGACAAAGTTGCTCAGATTTGCATGGAAGAGAGAATTTCACCATCTTATGCCTTCTCTGGCAGCAGACAGCTCAACCCCAAAACTCTACTGGCATGAGGCACCCAAAGAGAATGAAGAAGAACATGGGAAGGGGAAGCTGAAGTCTGAAAGAGACCTCGATCTCCCTTGGGGTGCTGGACATTGGACCAACGGGTCATTGAGTAGGGGCATCACTGGTTCCTGATCCTATCCAAATTTAGTCCTGACTTTTTCTTATTTTGCACTTTATTATATACCATACAGACCTGCCTGTGCACTGAGATCTCACGGAGAGGCCCTTCTTATAGTTCCTTCTTTTACAGAGGTATGAGGCATAGGGACATACAAGAGGGCCTTCTCTGTAGTAGCCCCTAAACATTTGGAACAGCCTTCCTCTGGAGGTTGCATGCCTTTCGGCACCTGGTAAAAACATATCTTTTCAACCAGGCTTTTCCCATCTAAATTGCTTCCTCAGGGTGCCGTCCTGTTAGGGAGGGAGGGTGGATGTGGGAGGGAGGGAGGGAGGGGGTGATATTTTAAATTGTTATTTTCTTTCTTTTTATATGTTTTATTCTTATAGTAAGCCGCCCGGGGACCATTTGGTGAAGGGCAGGATTATCATATTTACAACTTTACACTATACAGATGCCCATCATACAAATAACACCCCCAAATTAAGTCGCCCCCCCACTGTTACGTAGGCCTGAATTTTTGCCAGTCCATCATTCAACCTGTCTAGTAGGGAGTATTGATTTCTAGCTTCATATAATCTTTTCCATAAATCATGTAGACTCTTTCTCGGTCTCTCCCCCAAGTGAAGGAGTCTCTGGTGCCTAAGGGCGTCAACTTTAAATGCATTAAGCACCTAATCTTGCCATTCGTTCAACATCCATTGTCATTTGTCCCCCCCATGCCCCTGCAACAGCCATCAAAGCAGCCCACAGCATCCTGTGCAACATATACCCGTTGTCCTCTGCCAACCATGTTCCACCACATATCTGCAATAAACATCTCTCAGGGTGCAACCCCACATTTACCTCATACACCAACCGCACATGATCTACCACTCTCCACAATATCTTAATACCTCCAGACTATCCCACCACGTGTGAAAAATGCATTCCCTGCCCTCCACATCTGTGTCAGCATGTAGTAGAGAGCATAGGGTCATATGTGAGAGCCGTGCAGGAATACGATACCAGCAGTGCAGTAACTTTAAATTCAATTCCTTCCATTTTACAGTCTTTATTTTCTTAATACTTCTAACCTTTCTTTCTACCTCTTCCTGCTCCACCTTAAAATCTATCCCCCATACATCAGTCAGTGACTGTATTATGTTCCTCTCTGTGGTCAAGAGCCTGTAGATCTTCCTGCTGACCCCTTCTTGGGTCTGCAACCTCATATGTATAATACCTTCAAATTCATTTAGTGGAGCTGTAATCACTCTTTGGATATCATTCACCCTTACAGAATTCCTGGTATGCTACTTATAACCATTACCATCTTCCTAATAGACCCCCCCCCCCCAAAAGAGTGCACCTCCATCTTCCAACTGCCATCACAAGGCTATGAACCATCTTGCCTGAGAGGAGTGGAGAAGAGGCAGCAGGCTGGGCTGCTCTGCCATCTTGCTCCCAGCAGTGCCCCTTCCTCCTCCAACTGCCATCACAAGGCTATGAACCATCTTGCCTGAGAGGAGTGGAGAAGAGGCAGCAGGCTGGGCTCTGCCATCTTGCTCCCAGCACTGCCCCTTCCTCCTCCAACTGCCATCACAAGGCTATGAACCATCCTGCCTGAGAGGAGTGGAGAAGAGGCAGCAGGCTGGGCTCTGCCATCTTGCTCTCAGCAGTGCCCCTTCCTCCTCCAACTGCCATCACAAGGCTACGAACCATCTTGCCTGAGAGGAGCAGTAGAGAGGAAGCAGGCTAAGGAGGTCTGCCACCTTGCCCACAAAAGTGCCTCCTCCCTCTTCCAACTGCTCCCATCACAAGATGACAAAGAGACTATGGTAGCCGATCCACCAGTTGAGAAATCATCTGGTCCTGAGGTCGAGCAGGGCAGGGCTGAGTAGATGCCGGCTGACCATGATGGTTTAGTCATCAATGAAGAGAAAATTCAAAGTAAAGCAAATAGGAAAATTCCAGCAATAAGAAACAAACAGAAGAATTGGAACTGAAGACCTCACGTGCTTGCTTTTTGCTGTTCCCTGTTCCCTCCCACACCATTTTCCTTTTGTTTCTTGTCTCTTTAGATTGTAAGCCTGAAGGCAAGGACCTGTCTAAGGGTGTTTTTCCACTGTCACTAAAAGTACCCATTAAGTACCCATTAATGGGTATGTAATGGTACTTAATGGGTACTTCTAGTGACAGTGGAAAAACACCCTAAGATTAATATAATATTGTAACCTGCCCTGAGACCTTCGGGTATAGGGCGGGATAGAAATACAAACAAACAAACAAACAAACAAACAAACAAATAAATAAATAAATAGATTCATCTGACAGCAACTCGTGACCATGCCCGAATAAATCCTGAAAATATTGCATCCCGTTTCCCTTTAATAACTGTAGCGTACGTCCACTTAACGCTTCCTGACCATTTCATGCCTTAAGTGGGCTTCTGGATCAAGTACCCTTGGCATAATGGGTGCTGTATGTGTCTGGTCTTAGAATGCCCAAGATTGTTTTCCCAAACTGATCTGCGCCCACTGTTGGTGAAGAACTCCAGCTAAGTGACTGTGATTGTTGGCCCGGAATGTCAAATTGATTCTGGTTGCTCGTTTCTCTGGTAGATCTTTGCATTTATCTGCTGAATTACATGTTGGCCTACAAATGTTCTATTTTACTACCTTTTTTCATGCAGCTGCCTTGAAAAGCAGAGCACCTGATAATTAGAGCCATTAGATTAATTGCTTAGTGTCTGTGCAGGCAATTGAGCATGTCAAAGCTCTATAAATATGTAAATTAGGCTTTTTTTTTTCTTTTTTAAGCCTGAACCAGAAAAAGGCAGCTATATTGAATTTCAGGTCGGATAACAGAATTTTATTTCATTAGCCAGACTTCGAGCTCCGGGCTATGTTGCTCATGAAAAGAGAAAAGGAGAAACACGAGGGCTGCAGAGTCCAGCCAAGGAAATTATTTGCAATATATACAGTATGGTTACTGCTCAGGCTCAGTATTTTTATCCAGTGCATTCCAGTTGGAAGCAGAATCAAATAGGAAGATGTGGGTGCCCTGGATAAGCTAATTTGGAGCCCCCTCGACCTGATATCCTTGGCATCTCCCAAGAAGGTCATGGGAACCATTTTGGCATCTCTCCTGAAAACCTCATGGATATGAACCATGGACTCATGAGGCCTTTTCACGTTACATTCTTCTTCTTCTTCTTCTTCTTCTTCTTCTTCCTCTTCTTCTTCCTCTTCCTCTTCCTCTTCTTCTGGAGTCTCAACCTCCCTGTGTTGCTCCTGTCTCAGCATTCTCTGTCCTCTTTCAAAAATAACTAATTCCAGGACTGCAGGAGGTGGGAAACAATGGGTGATTTTCCACTGTCACTAAAAGTACCCATTAAGTACCCATTATGGGTACTTAATGGGTACTTCTAGTAACAGCGGAAAAACACCCAATATCTGTTATCTTTCCTTTAGGATGAGCTGCCGTGGGACTGCTGTGGATCTCTGGCAAAGAAAGAAAGAAAGAAAGAAAGAAAGAAAGAAAGAAAGAAAGAAAGAAAGAAAGAAAGAAAGAAAGAAAGAAAGAAAGAAAGAAAGAAAGAAAGAAAGAAAGAAAGAAAGAAAGAAAGAAAGAAAGAAAGAAAGAAAGAAAGAAAGAAAGAAAGAAAGAAAGAAAGAAAGAAAGAAAGAAAGAAAGAAAGATGGCCATCCTATGAGCCAAACCGGGATCAGAAGCACCATTTTGGCTGGATCAGTGCCAGATCCAGCCAAGCCCATGCTGTGGATTCACTGTGGAATCTGTGGTCAGACTCTGATGTCTCCAGAGTCTAGGAGAAAGAAAGACCTTCTGGGGGACACAATTTAGTGTCCTGGATCCTTAATTTAGCCCTGGTTGGAGGAGGGTTTTTTTTCCCGTTTCCCGTTTTTATTTGTATGCCGCCTTTCCAGAATAAAATTTTGCCCTAGGCGGTTTACAACAAACAGAAAATATAAAATGCAAAGTGGTCAAAACATAATAAAAATACATTATAAAAATTGCACATCATATAAAACATTGCAAAATAAGCCAAAACGCAAACACAAATTGAGGCGGCTGAGGCCAAATGGAGTCCAGAGCAGCTGAACAAAGGTCCCAGTCCATTTCCATTTTTTTATACTGTCCTCCATGCAGCAGCTAGTCAGTTCTTCCTCCCCCAGCCACAGTTCTTATACCTTGAGGGAGGGTGGGGCTCAGGCAGCAAACGCCCAGGTGCAGCCGCCAGTTGGCATACATGCATTTGATCCTTCAGTCTGCACTTCCCTGAGCAATTCCACATTATAAAACCCTTATCAGGAATCATAAGTAACCTGGGCTGCTAATTACTTGCAGGGTTAAGGGGAATGTAGAGAGCACCAGATCAGCCACACCTGTTTCCAGAGTGACCTGCCCAGTTAAAACCATGAAAGAACAAGCAGGTGTGGGATTAAAAAGGGTTGTGTAATAATTTCCGAGAGGGAATGCCCCACGGAGTCACCATATGCCGATGAACAAATTGAGATAAGAGCTATTGCGGGGTGGAGTGTTGCAGATGACATGACAACAACCGTCCTTTGATTTAAATCCTATTGCCATCAGGTCTGGCCTAAAGGGATTAAGATCCTTGAGTTGTCTAACTACTCCTATAGTAAACAAAGAAACCAATGTAGATGCACCCACCTCACATTCCAGCAGTATATATATATTTTAATGTACATATACAAATACAAACATTCAAAACAATACAGAATACAAACAAAATATGACAATCAATACTAAAACAAAACCGAAAACCCCTTACTCTTACTACGTGCATCAAGTCTCATTTACCTCAGACTTACAAGAAACTTATTTATTATTTCCTTCAATTTGTTATTTACTTCCGGTTTGGCAATATAGCTCTATAAGTCTTTCCAACTGTCTTCAACTAAGATATTAACATTCCCTCCCAACATTCTCATTCTTCTTTGTCTGATCATATCATATTTAAACTGGGCAGATATGTAATAATACCATGTGTCAATTGTACATTTATCAATATTTTCCCAAGATACAGCTATAGTTGATAGTGCTGCCATAAACAATTGATCTAACATATACCTCTTACTTTCATGTATGCTTTGGCCTTTAATTCCAGCAGTATAATGACAGGAAGGATTTTGCATTCTGATTATTTATTTATTTATTTATTTATTTATTTATTTATTTATTTATTTATTTATTTGTATTTCTATCCCGCCCTATACCCAAAGGTCTCAGGGCGGGTTACAATATTATATTAATCTTAAGACAGGTTCCTGCCCTCAGGCTTACAATCTAATGGCACCAGTAAATGTCTCCACAATCACCATGTACTACCACGACTGCATCTACATTAGGTTGTGACACCGGATTCATACCCTTATTTATTTATATTTTATATGTATTCATATTCTCTGTTTATCAGATGGTCTCAGAGCAGTTTACAACATTCATAAAAACATTAAAAATCAATAAAATCAGTAAAACATTTTTAGCTTTATAAACATAATTAAGCTACCACCTGACCATGTGAGCAGGGCCACAGTAGGAAGGAGCTATGGACAAAAGGCCTGGAAGGCACCTGGTGTATCTCTGTTGGATACACTCCGTTGGGTGTCAGAACAATAAGAAGGCCTTCCCTTTGTGATCTTAATATTAAGGCAGGTCTCTACAGGAGAATGCACTCCTTCAGATGTTTGGGGCCCAAGGCATTTAGGCCTTTCTATGTAGTAGCCATCTTGAATTGGGCTTGGTAGTAAATAGGCATCCAGTGTAGATCTTTTAAGAACAGCAAAATGTGTTTCTGGCCAGAGATTCTCAACTGCAGTCATGGTGTTACATTCTGCAGTGGTTCCAGCTTCCACACCATTTTCAAAGGCAGCCCCATGTAGAGTGCATTATGGTAGTATAATCTAGAAGTTACCAGAGCATGGATTACTGTGGTCAAGTAAGTTATCCCTATCCTGGAAAGGCTGAAGCTGGCAAACCAGTCAGAGAGGGTGGTAGGGATCCCTGGCTACCACTGTCACCCAACCATCACCTGCCCTCCAGCAACATCCCCAGATCATGTGCCTCCTCTTCCTGTGGCAAAACAACCTCTTCCAGAATAGGATGTCCCCTAACTTCCTTGACTCAGGATCCCTTACACAATACAATATTTCCAACTTGTCTGCAATCGGCTTCAATACATCGGTCCACATTCAGGCCATTACTGCGTCCATGCAATGATCAAGCACTTGAACTTTCTCCCCTGACTGGAATGGAGAGATGGAGTTGCCACCTCACTCCAAATCCCCTGATGATCTCTCCCAGCAACTTCATATTGATGTTGAATGGCATAAGGACAGAACTGACTCTTGCGGAACTCCAAATAAGAGTTGCCAACGTCTCCACTGCTGCCTGACAGATAGGAAGAGAACCAGTGTAAACCAATGCCTCCCAGTCTCAATCCCTGAAGCCACTCCAACAAGGTAACCATGGATAATGGCATCAAAAGCTTTTGAGAAATTGAGGAGAACCAGAAGAGGCACATTGCCCCTGTCATTCCCCCATTAAAGGTCACCCATCAGAGCAACCAAAGCAGTCTCAGTGCCATAGCCCTACTTGAAACTAAACTGAAATGGGTCTAGATAATCTGCTTCCTCAAAGCATGTCTAGCAGTAGGGTAGCCATCACACTCTTGGGCATCCTGCCCAGAAGGGATATGAGCAATAGGCTGGTACTTATTTAATACTTCTGGATCCAGGGAGGACTTCTTAAGGAGGAGGTATACCACAGCTTTCTTAAACTTCAGCGGCACCTCCTCCTTCCTCGGTGAAGGATTTATCATATTCTTCTCCCCGCAATAGAACACCATGTGGGGTAGGTGGGGCTGTGAGAGCTCAGACAGAGACCTGTGACTAGCCCAAGGTCACTCAGCTGGCTGCATGGAGGTGTGTGGAATCAAACTCTGTATTCCCAGATAAGAGTCTGGCTCCTTAACCACTAGACCAAACTGGCTCACTGGAAGAGACACTGCATTATCATGAGAAATTCTTCTTCTTCTTCTTCTTCTTCTTCTTCTTCTTCTGTAGACATTTTATTGCTCACAGAATCAGAATGATAGAAGGGATATTGATTGATTACAGATCAAAGAAACTATGGGGTTCTATTTGGATAGGGATGCAATAGCTGAAGGTAGAATATTTACCAAGTATATTTGGTTGGATCAGGAAAAATCTGTAGCAAAAGTGATTTGATTAAATGGATTATTCACTGAAACTGCTGATCATGCCCTCTTCTGCATTATGGCAACTTGCAATTTGTATTGTGGTCTAGTTTAAGCCTTGCAATAAAATGAATTAAAAGAAAATTAAAATATTTAAGTAACTTGGGAAATTCTTATCCATAGCCCTGCTGGGAACAAACTTTTGGGGGTGTCCAGTGGTTGTCCTTGTCTCCCATGCTTTTAAACATCTAAATGCAGCTGCTGGAGATTTAGTGTGAAATGCCATTGGTATGCTTATAACACCCAACTTTATCTCTCCATTCTCTCCAGTTCAGGAGAGGCAGTACAGGTGCTTGACTGTTGCCCGGAGGCAGCTATAAATAAAGAGAAACGGAATCCAGATAAGACGGAGAAATTATGTATCACAGGTTCTCAAGGGGATGATGTGGAGGAGATATCCTGCTCTTGAAGGTTGGAAGAAAGCGTTGCCCAATCTGGCGGCCCTCCTGGATTCCATTTTATTACTTGAAGCTCAGGTGGTGGTGATAGCTATACCCCCTAGGGAGATTGCATGAAGATATCAACTTGCGAGTTTTTGTTATTCTGCTCATTAATCAACAAGGAAAGGTATTTTTGTCTTGAACTAGTAACTGTAGGACAATCAGCTGGGAATGGTTTATGGGGGGCTCAAACTCAAAATCATCCATGGTTAACTCAGCCCTAGTGTACTTGAACACTTTTATGTCCCTTGTGCTCACACCTTTCTGTTAATGGTTGGGTTATTAACCCTTTGGCCAGATTGGTGAAGCTAAAGTTTTTTTTTTTTTAATTAAGATCTTAATAATATAATAACAGGGTAACAAACTTCCAAACCAGAATTTTGTATCTATCCCAAATCGCAAGAATACATACTCAAATGCTTCTGGACCATAAAATCAAAAATCTCAAATTAATACTACATAAGAACATAAGAAGAGCCCAGATGGATTGGGCCACAGCCCATCTAGTCCATCGTCCTGTTTCACACTGCGGCCCATCAATTACTTCTGGGCATCTCAAGCAGAAGATGAAGGCAAAACCTTCACCTGTTCTCAAAATCCCTGCATGTAGCCTTTAGAGGGATGCCACCTGTGTCTCCAACCTGGAGGTAGTAGCTAGGCATCCATTCCAGTAGTTACTGATGCAACTGTCCCCCATGAATTTATCTATTGTAGATCTGTGTATAGTCCTTGCTTTCCAAAAGTGGCTTTCATATGCCAGAGGTCATTCTTAGAATCAAGAATGACAGTTGCCCTGAGGAAGCTATTTAGATGGGAAAAGCCTGGTTGAAAAGGTGTGTTTTCATCAGGCACCAAAAAGTATACAATGTAGGCGCCTGGCGAACCTCTAGACGGAGGATGTTCCAAAGGGGCTAACACAGAGAAGGCTCTCTTGTATGTCCCTATGCCTTGTACCTCTGCAAAAGAAGGAACTACAAGAAGGCCCTCTCCTTGAGATCTCAGTGTACAGACAGGTCTATATGGGAGAAGGCGCTCCTTCAGATACCCAGGGCCCAAGGTGTTAAGGGCTTTAAATGTTAGCGTCAACACCTTAAATTGGGCTCAGTAGCAAATAGGTAACCAGTGCGGATCCTTTAAGACCGGCATGATATGAGTCCAGCCAGAGATTCCCAAAAGCAGACGAGCTCCTGCATTCTGCACCAGTTCCAACTTCCAAACTGTTTTCAAGTTTAGCCCCACGTGGAGTGCATTACAGTAGTCTAATCTGGAGGTTATGGAATATATTTATGTACATTTCCTTATTTTATTTTTGCCGCCGAACTGAACTGAGAGCCTCTAATTAACTGTAATTACTCTGAGTCTTGTCGGGGAGAAGATAATTCCTGATCCCATAAATGTTTTAGTCCATTCATTTGTATATACTTGGTATTTATTAATGTCCTATCTATTGTGGAGGCCATACGTCCATCTCTAAGATGAAACTGCGGAAGGATTTGTTCCCCCAGCAATAACTTTTTGGTCCTGGTCTGCTTTGTATTTTTATGATTTTTATGAGCTATCCAATTACATCCAGTGGAATTAACAATAGTCTTTATCAGCTGTTGATTATTTCATGCTATGAAAAATAAGAACCCTTAAGTCTTTCAGTGCCTGCCTGCTTTAGATGGTTAAGCTGTATTAGTCATTATAATTTCTGCAAGGGTTCTAGATCCTTAATTGGGGTCAAGGAAGACAGATCCTTCAAACAGGTGCTTTTTTCCATAACTACCATATTAACAGCATTCAGGCCCTGGTTGCACCACAACATGATAATCCACACTAAGACTGAACAGGTTTGGCCTGTTCATGTCACATGCAATAAAAAAGCCTGTTAAAAAGCTTCTTTTGCCACAGAGCGTCTCTATGCACGGCTTTTCTCCAGGTTTCCAGCACCACAAAGGAGGAAAATGCGTGGAAAAAAGACCCCCCTCGCGGGTTTTTCTGGCAGCATTTAGCATGGAGATGCTCCGTGGCAAAAGAGGTATTTGGGGGCGGGGATTGCCAGCCACGGTCCCATCTTTCCTCTTTTTTTCAGCCTTCTCCCTCGTTTTCTCTTCAAATAAAATCTTCTCTCTCTCTCTCTTTTTGCCTCTCATCCACAGCCAGTATTCAAGATCTATACTGAATGCATGAAAACAGTAGGCAGACGGAGATCTTGTGAAAGTAATTCATTACGTTACTCACAAGATCTCCGAAAAAAGCACCCTTGCTCTGCCATCGCTGGCGCCTGCACACATAGCCTTAAACATTCACACATCTCCCAGAACTGCAGCACCTTCCCCTCCTTTCCCTTTCTAAAGGTCAGAATTTTTAAAGAGCCAGAATTGTGCAGAATTGCAACATTGTTATCAGGTGTGAAGTGGGTAGATTGCTACAGTGTAACGGCTGCTGTAAGGGCTGGATTTTTACAGTGAAATCACTATCTTTGGAAGCAAGCTCTAGATCCCAAAGTGATAAATGTTTCTGGTGGGTTTTGCAGGCAGGGGAGAGGACTTGTGAATACCCATGGCTATTTTTCTTTTGGACTTGTCAGAGGTTGTCTTCCTGGTTGTGGCCGCGCAGAGCGCAGTCCCTCCCCGTTCCCGCCGGCACCCTATCAACCAGAGAGTGGGCGGGGAGAAAAAGATGCAGGCAAAGAAAACACACTTCCGTGGGGATGGTAGGTGCATTTTAAATGCGCGTTTTGCTGAGCCTCATGCGGATGCTTATTCCGAATTGAACACCATTTTTAAAGTCCCCTGGAATAGAGGGACAATAGAGAGACAATAAAGTTCCATGAAGATGGGGCCAGAGTCTTAGGAGGCAGAAGTGGTTGGATGAAGCTGACATTGAAGTGGAGAGTGTAGACCATCTCTAGCCGCACATCCCACTTCCAAATTGCTTCCCATCTCACTTTGAGTCTAGCTTTCTGCATGGGGACACTAAACGTGGACTGATCCCCTTCTCAGATGCATGTTCTAGCTCAGTTCAGCTGTTTATCTTCATCTGCTAGCAACAGCTGATATCCCACACACCCAAGGATTTACTTCCGCATTTTGCCACCTAGTTAATCCCCTCCTCCTAGTCAACCCCTACATTCAGTTTCCTATAAGTCTGTTCCTGACAATGGGCCACCTAGTACCTGAAGGAGACGTGTCTACGAAAGCTCATGCCACCAACCCTTCTGCTATTAGTCTCCACGTGCTACCAGCAAGGTATCTGAAGAAGTAGACATGTCTACAAAAGCTCATGCCACCAACCCTTCTGCTATTAGTCTCCACGTGCTACCAGCAAGGTATCTGAAGAAGTAGACGTGTCTACAAAGCTCATGCCACCACCCCTTCTCTTGTTAGTCTCCAAGTGCTACTAACTACCTTGCTGAACAGCTGATGTTGCTACAGTTTCCGTATTCTGTGCACAGGCTGTTGCAAAAAGCCTAGATGCACCCATTATTTCCCTTGTCAGTCTTGCAGTGAGGTTCAGCCTTTTCCATACAAGTGCCCCAAGCATTCCAGCTCAGGTGAGCTCTTCTAGCTCTGGGCGTCAGAGCATGCAGGTGGCCCCTCACAGCTCAGTGGGACAGACACTGGCAGCCCTTCACCTGGACCTAGTTAATGCATTGAGCACAGCCCACGAACCTCTGAACGTATGCCAAGTAGGAATGTGCACAAATGTTTCCTATTTTTTGGCATTTGATCTATAACAAATTGAATGTTAGCAAGTTCATATTCGTTTGAATAGATCCCCTTTGAACATGGTAAGATTCTATTCGATACAAGTTTATTCATATAAATTCATACGAGTATCCAATACAAACACATATGTATCAGATACATATCAGATATGGACACACATGTATTTTATTATTTATTTATTTATTTATTTCCATTTCTATCCCGCCCCATACCCAAAGGTCTCTGGGCGGGTAACAACGGATCAAACAACATATTTAAAAACATATTAAGAACAAAATACAGATTAAAACATATTAAAAACATATTAAAAACACAATACAGATTAAAACAAGGTACTTGGTTGAAAATTCTGATCTAAGCCGTGCGCTCCATAATGTATTCATAAGAACTATAACTGGGGGGAGAATTTTGTAGCATATCTGCTCTGAAAGTGTCAAATACGTCCTGAATCCACTTTTAGTCCATTCTCAGTCCATGTTGAATGCACTCTGGATCCCCAATTTAACGAATCTATGAACTATTCATGCAAATGTTCCATGAATACAAATGTTTAGCTATGAATGTCGTAACATTGGGTCCACGTATGAATGTCTGAATTGGTACGAATCCAAATGAATAACAAATGTTCGTGCGCATCGCATGTGCCAACTGCTGTGTGCCCACCCACCCCCATTGACCCAATGCTCCGAAGGAACCTGGCTTTGAAGGGAGCTAGGCACGTCTTGTTCTATTCTTGCAGCTGAAATAGTCTCAGTGCTGGGATAGTTTGAATAGCCTGGAGAAGAAACAGAAAGGCATTTTGGTATGCAATCCTTTAGAACAGGCATGTCAAAGATACGGCCCCGTGGGCTGTACTAATACAGCCCCCCGCGGCCGCCCGCCGCCCGCGGCCGCCACCCGCGGCCGCGGCTGTCCTCCTTGGGCGCGAAGGAGGCGAGGCGAGGCGAGGCGAGGCGAGCGCGCGCGCGGCGGGACCCTCCACTGCCCGAGTGCGCGGGCACCGCCATGGACAGCCAGCCCCTCCTCTGTGCCCTAGCCACACCCTGGCCACGCCCCGGCCATGCACCCAGCCCCTCCTCTGTGCCCTAGCCACACCCCAGCCATGACCCCAGCCCCTCCTCTGTGCCCTAGCCACGCCCCCGGCCACGCCCCCAGCCACGCCCCCGGCCACGCCCCCTGGCCCTGACAGTACTTTTTTTTTTTAATCCGGCCCTCTGCAAAATTGAGTTTGACACCTCTGCTTTAGAACAAAGGATGGCCTGAAAACAGATTAAACATCAGGTGTGACTGCAGCCTTAATTTATAATTATATGTTTATAATTATTTGACCCCTCTTGCTTTGCCTCAAAGATAGTAGAGGTTGGGCTGGCCAGAGTGATTCCATTCAAACCTGCTCGGCAGATAAACCACAAATAAGAACAAAACAATTGCTTTAATTGGAAAGAAGAAGGAGGAGGAGGAGGAGGAAGAGGAGGAGGGTTGGTTTTTATACCCCGCTTTTCTCACCCATTTAAGGCAACTCAAAGTGGCTGACAAAGCTTCTATTCTTCTCGCCACAACAGAACACCCTGTGAGGTAGGTGGGGCTGTGAGAGCTCAGAAGATTGCTGTGACTAGCCCAAGGTCACCCAGCTGGCTTCATGGGGGAGACCGGAATTGAACCTGGTATTCCCAGATAAGAGTCCAACTCCCTAACCACTAGACCAAACTGCAAAGGATCAAAGAGGAGACATGATAATGGTCTTCAAGCACCTGAAGGGCTGTCACAGTGCAGAGGGATTGTCCCTATTTTCATTTGCACAAGATGGGAGGACTAGAAACAATGATTTCAAGGGAGTAAATACAGATTAGATATTAGGAAAAACTTCCTTACAGTGGAATAGGTTACCATGGGAGGTAGTGAGTTCTCCTTCACTGGAGGTCTTCAAGCAGAGGCTGGACCTACATCTGTCTGGGATGGTTTAGGAAACCCTGCATTGATCAGGGGGTTGGACTTGATGACCCTAGAGGTCCCTTCCAACTCTATGATTCCATGATTCTAAGTATAGAGAAAGATCTGGGATATCCCACCCACCTCTAAGGAATCTGCAAAGTAATGACTAGGATATTCTTGGCACTTTACTAAATGCATTAAATTTACTTTGTAGAATCTTGATTATAATAACTCTAGGGATTTGAAATAAAAACAGGATCTTTGTAGTAGAAGCATCATTTTAACTGCAGAGATCCTTCCGTAAATAGATAATTTTTCTCACATCAGTACTAATTTGTCTTATTATTGGGTAGTTGTGAGCAATAAATTCCGAGAGGTTTTTAGCTAACCAAATGACCAGTTATCTGAATTCTTTATTACAGATTTTAAAGTGTGGATGCCTTTTATTTGGCAATTATATGTAGAGAGGTATATTTTTGTAGAGGGTTTCCGATGTTTGCAGATTATGTTTCAGTCCCAGATCGTTTACAAAAGCCTTTCAATTCTAGTAGGCACTGTGTATTGCTACAGTTGGGTCAGATAAAAATAATAAAATATCATCAGCATAAAGATTAGAACATAAGCCCATCTAGTCCAGCATCCCATCACAAATGGTGGCCCATCAAATGCTCATGGGCATCTCAAGCAGAGACAAGGACAAACCTATTCCTGCTCTCAAATCCCAGCAAATGGCCTTAGAAGCATCCTGCTTTGTGTTGTATCTGGTTATCCTCAGTCATGTAACCTTTCTGGGGTGGTGGTGGTGTTCTTCTAAACAGCTATTATCACTCTGGCAAAAAAAAAAAGGGGGGGCAGCTTTGTCTTGTACACTTTCGCAAAGGAAATATTACAGAGAGGTCACTACTGATTGAAATCTATGCTTGGGCTTTCACATAAAGATTGCTCAGAACTTGTATAGCACAGGATAAAAGTGCAAAGAAAGAAAGAAACCATACTTTTATTAAGTAACACTGATTAAGCAAATTGCAGCTTTTAAAAAATACCTTTTTGCACTTCACCCCCCTAGGAAAATATCCCAGGGAGGCACAGTTGTGGAATGGTTTGAGCATGTGCAGTGCTGTTGCCGTGACGACTGCCATGACGACAACACTTAGGTGACGAGGCTGCTGTGAACTTCAGGTACAGGTGGACCATTTTCATTTGCCAGGAGGAAAGCTTCCCCCAAACGCCCAATTACTAGCCTGGAATGCAAATGGTCCTCCCGTTTACCAGCCAGCTCTCATGCACCTAGAGCCAGAAGATGGAGACTGAAACTGACTGTGCCCACTAGGATACCACTAAAAAACAAAGAAAAAAGTAATCATAATTTAAGTGAGAAATGGGGTGAAAAGATTCTGGATAACTGGAATCTTCCTGGGTTAAGAAAAGTCTACCACAATTGCATCTTTCCAAAACTCTGGACAAACTCCTGTATCCATTATTTCATTAAGCAATATTGCTACGTGAAGTACTAAAATAGTGTTCAAATTCCTTATAAAAAATAGGTCTCCCGCCTTGCAGTTTGGATATCTTCTGTTTAATTCCATCTTCTGATGAATTCGACTGGATTTGTTTGTTAGTTTAGGACCTAGGGAGGATTCTTGCTGTGACTGGTATAATTTAAAGCAAAAACTATGCATAATGAATGTAGTTTAGCTGGGTCAAATTCCAAGATCCTTGCATAATTTGTTATCTGTTTTTAATTGGGTAGCTAATTGTTAGAGGAGCTATTACCATGCACATGAAATGTTTGTTTCAGTTACAAAGGTGATTCCAAATATTCAAGTTCTGCACGTTTTGCAGTTAGTTTCTTTTAGACCTAGTTTTTCTATGCTGTTCTGCAGGCTTTTAATATCCTCTTCTAGCTTACTTGTTAGGAAGTGTTCTCTCGGTCTATGCCAGCTAGTTTTCTCAATACAAATGCTCCTAATAACTTCTTTCACAGCATCCCGTTGAACTGCTTCTGAAATCTGTGGGTGGATGTCTTCTTTGAAGTAGAACTGTAGTTCTATTTTTGTTTTCTGCACTGCCAATTTCTTTAAGAAGGAGTGATGGGTTAAGTTTCCAATATTTCTGTGCTAACTCTGGTCCTTCTATTGTTAAGAGTGAAATATATGGGCACACTTCTGCAGTCTCTAAAGTAGAATAATGTTTTAGAAACCAGAATATAATCCAAGTGTGCATACATGTTATACCTGGGAGAGTAATATGCGTACTCCAGAACATCTTTGTGAATATGTCTAAATGTTCTGTCATCTCTATAACACTGCTCACCAAGAATTAAAAAATCCCAAGCTGAGCCTATATCCAGGAAGACCCAGTTTAGAATACATCAAGTTATTGTTGAGTGATTCCAATCCTGATATGACCCTAGCTGCTCTTGGAGAACATCAAAATCTCCTGGTGTAAGAAATGCATAAGAAAGGTAGTATCTAGATTAGCGGATTAAATCCGCAGTTATAACAAAATCCGCAGCTTACCTGCTGTGAAGCCATGATGTCAAGCAGCCTCCCCGCAGCTTTCTCAGAGAAAGCTGTGATATTTCCATGGCGCTCATGGTGAGGCGCATGTAACGTGAGATGAGGCAGCCAATGGGAGCTGAGCTGCAAGCTCAACTCTCGTTCACTGTTCTTGCCATACTCTCCAGACTGGTGGACTCAAATTTACCTGAAACTGCGGAGCGAGTGCTCATAGTTCCGCATTAGGTAAATCCAAAGTAGCAGCGGCATAATGCGCTGCCATTATGTAGGATTGGGTGTCAGGTGTGACGCCCAATCTCCAACTGCGCATCAGGCTCTACATTATCTTTAAGTCTGGATACACCCAAAGCTGGAACAAACTGTGTGAATCATTCTCATTATTGGAATACCTCAACCATAGGATGCAATGTTTTCAGGAATGGCAGAAACAGGATAGGAACAAGGAGCCCCATTATATGTTAAAATAGTTACACCTGCACAGAAATCCAAGAGATTGAAACTGATGGCCCTATGGAGAGCGTCTGGATTAAAATATATGGCTAAGAGAGCAAAAACAATAAGCCATGACTGGAGTCCAATGCAGGCTGTCTAACCAGTGTGGGAAAACTGGTGTAGATTTCTAAAATGGAGGCTCTTAATTACCCTGACATCTGCTGGGAGGCAAACTCTGCCAAGAAAGGTCCCTCCAGGAAATTCATAACCTGTCTTACTAGCAATAGAAAAAGAAACAAGGAGATCCATTATATAGAGAAGAATTGGTTGACGAGGCGAAAAGTTGTAGGACACCTGGGAAATCTGACCATGAAATGCTGGAGTTCTTGAATTTAAGGACAGTTCAAACTGAGTGTAGTTACATTTCCTTTGGCTACAGGAAAGCTGGTTTTAGTAAACCCAGAGTAAGGTTAAGTTTGGTCTAGTGGTTAAGGAGCCAGACTGCTATCTGGGAGCACCGGGTTTGATTCCGCTCTCCCCCATGAAGCCAGCTGGGTGACCTTGGGCTAGTCACAGCTCTCTTCTGAGCTCTCACAGCCCCACCTACCTCACAGGGTGTTCTGTTGTGGGGAGAACAGAAAGCTTTGTCAGCCACTTTGAGTCCCCTTAAATGGGTGAGAAAAGTAGGGTAGAAAAGCTAAGTCTCCTTCTCCTTCTTCTATAAAGCGCAATCATTGAGGCCACCTCCAGATGGTTGCTGGATATATTAAGGCAGAATATCATCTTTCCGCCATCATTGTTTGCTAGATCGACAGCGCCTTTGTGCGTTTTAGTGATGTGCAGTTGTGTATTGCTACCATGTGCATGTGTGGCCATCGGTTCTGGCTTCTGTCCATAAGGTAAGTAAAGATGCTGTTTTCCAGCAATAGTATTTAATATTTTCCTTAAAATATAGCAAAGCTAAGTGGGGTCGCCACAGTTGTGTGATATCTTTCCCCATTATTCATTTCCATTTTAGGTCTAAAATCACATTCTTAAGTCTCTCTTAAAGTTTTAAGTTTTCCATAGCAAATTTATAAATTTGAGTAGTAATTCTATTGTATTGTTGATTATTTCCACTTTGAAATAACATTTCAGGTTGTTAGACGTTTAGTGCCTCAGCTTCATACTTTTCAGAAATTTCGACCTGTGTGTCATAATTTGCTCTGTGACTGGAATCCTATCAATTAGGGACGGGCATGAACATTTGTTTTATTCATTATTCGTACAAATTCATACGAGAAAGGACATTTTCAGCCGAATCAAATAGGATGTAGTCCCTATTCGTCCATGAATTGGATTTATCCAGCATTTGTCGAAACTTCAACCACCTCAGCCTCCGTAAAGCTAAGGAAATGTGGCAGAGTGGGTCTGCGCGCACAGTTCTACATCCAGGAATCACAATCCCCAGACGGAGAGCTGCGCTCACAGAACTGGAAGGCCTGTTTCAACACTCAAAGATGCTGAAATGGGCCTGGAGACGCCACCACAGCCTCCCTAAAAGTATGGAAGCATGGCGGAGTGGAACAGGGAGATGAAGTCACGTTGTCCATCATTTTGGTGCTCTTTGGGCACCGAAACAGCACTTCCAGATCTGCTCGCGCAGCTCTCCGTCTGGGAGACACAGCCTTGCCCTCTGTACAGGTAAGGTGACCATGCTATAGTGGAATGGGGGGCCGTGGTGGCATCGTCCACTGTCATTTCAGCACTCTTTGGGTGCCGAAACAGCACTTCCAGGTTCGCGGGTGCAGAACCAGAAGTGCTATTTCAGGCAGGTTCTGCATGGTGTGCAGCAGTGATGGAGGTGGAAGCTGGTTATTGTTGCGAGTCTGGTTCTCGCAACTGAAATCCAGGGGCCCTGGGAAACAGAGGGGGCAGCTGTGAGGCTTCCGGATAGGGGTAGCAGCTTGAGGGCTGCTACGATGGCCAGTCTGTGAATCCCTGCTGTCTGGGTCTGCCATGTTTTTAATGACATACAGGATCTGTAGATGTTAAATGATCAGGCCTGAAACAAGGTGCAGGCAGAAAGACAAAGGGTTTAATTTTCCCGGGCTTAAACACAGCAGTCAATAGGGGCGTGGAGGAAATGATGTAAAGGCACAGTCCAGGGAGGTGATTGGTGGAGCTGGGTCAGGCAGGCAGGTGAGAGGTCCTTCTGATGTCACTTCCTCTGCTGGCAGGAAGAGAAACTGTAAGCCATGTCCTTGGGACATGTGCTTTTTAATACCAGGCGTTTGCAGACTCCACAATGCCCAAAGGCAGCTGCAGAGTGGAAAGAATTCAGCCCCCTAGTGGCACTGAGTGTGTATTACAAGTCTATGGAAAACGGGAAAATCATATTTCTTTTACTCTTGAAGCTAGAGAATTAAGGTATGAGCTGGAAGGGAAGCTAGGAGAAAACTGCAGCCTGGAGATTACTACAGGTGACTGGGGGGGGGGAGGCTTCAGGAAGGGAGTAGTGGGGTTATTGCTTAGTTTCACTCACAAATATTAGTTAAAATATTCATGCATGAAGCCAAAGCCCCCCACATTTGGGAAGGGGAATTGCCCAAAGGGGATTCATTCAATTTGCATTGAATCAGACATGGGAAATTGGCTTTGTGCCTGTCCCTACTATCAATGTAAAGTTTTTCTAATGAAACAAACCTACTGTACTGGACCTCTGAATTGTGAGTGACAGACAAGCAACAAGGCAGGAAGGATTAGCTCCTGATTTTAGCATTTTGAGAAAGGAAGAAATAAATTCTGCCCCCTTTTATACCAGGCTTAACTTGAGAAATAAGAAATTAGTAACTGGGAAAGTCTATGAATGAAAACGATTATAGTGTTTTTTTAAAAATAGGAATTGCCATTAGATGGCGCTGTTGTTGTACTTGTACTTATCACAAGAAAAAATTAGGACAAGGAGCTTTAAAACTCAGTTACGAATGATGCCGCAAAAGCTCATATAAACAGATGGACAATTAAAATATAATAATTATGCTTGGAAATTTGGGCTGCCTACAGATGTGTGGATCTCAACTGCGCACTCCGCTGGGGAGTATAAAGTCTGGACGCAGCCTCAGATGGAAATTACAAGAGCAGAAGACAATGGACAAGGTGGATGGGAGTAAAAAGACTATGAGGAATCTCACTGGAAGTGCGAGGAAACCTTACTAAACACAAGATCTCCAGCCTTCCTCCATATGGCCACTGGATGGCAATCTACAATATGGTCCCCCTCCCTTCCCCCGAGTTCTCAGTTCAGTAGCTATTATCATTAAATAGGTTTCAAGCACTGCCATACTGAGGAAGGGTTTTACTAACCCAGAAAGTAAAAATGTAAATATCGTAAAATAAGACCATTTCTATTTGGACATCTTTGTTGTCTGTGCTGGCATGAGTTTCTTAGCTAGAATGTCTGGATCCAGAGTCCGGGCTCAGCTACGTCACATATCAGGCCAGAATTAGGAAGTTTAATTCTGTGCATGGGGAAAATTTGGCTTTTCTACCTGGCTCTTCTCACCCATTCAAGGGGACTCGAAGCAGCTGACAAAGCAGGGGGGGTGCAGTCTTCGAAGCAACTTCGAAGTGATTTCGAAGAGACTTCGAAGTGAATGTGAAGTCAACTTCGAAGTCACTTCGAAGCCCATGTTGGGGGGGGGGGGTCCCAAAGGTGCATCCCCTCCCCGTAGCCTCCTTTGGACCCCATTGCCTGTTTCCAGTGGAAACAGGCTCCCTTTAATCCGGATTTTCTGGCAGAAGACCCTATTGTAGACCCCTTTAATGGGGTCTACAGAAGCCGGATTAAAGGCCAAAATGTACCCATTAGATCCGGATTTCCCCAATGGCAGTGGAAACAATCGGGTCCCAAATGGGTGCCGTAGTGGAAATGGGGTCATCCAGCTCACACCCAAATGGGTCCTAAATGGGTGCAAAAATGGGTACTTTTGACAGTGGAAAAACACCCTGACGACCCCCACCTTTTCCAGTTAAAATATAGAGGTTGGGTTATACTTGCTGTATAAGAAGACGACCCCCGGCTTTTGAGAAGATTTTCCTGGGTTAAAAAGTAGTCTTATACGCCAGAATATACTGAATATGTGAATGCATTCAAAGAGCATACAGATCCTATATACGAATGCATACGAACAGCTTACAGGTCCCATACAAATGCATACAAATAGCATTTGGATCCTATGTATGAATGCATATAAACACCATACAAATGCATCTGAACAACATACGGGTCCTTAAGGCTTTTAAAACGCCAAATGTAATGCTTTTCTGTTCCAGTTGACCACTTGCCTATTTGTCTAGAAGGAAATTATACTGTACATGAATAGTTTAATAGGTTAACCAGCCTGTAATGTTTAACCGGAAGTTCCTGAAATTCTCAGAACCCACTTCTCTCTATGTTTTGCGGACACTGATTACGTCCTTCCATTCCCTATGCCATGCGTGGATGTTTGAACCATGGGCCGCTACTTTAATAAACAGTCCAAGTCATTCAGTTGGTTGAAACGGGGCTACAAGAAGGGGTGCTTTGGCAATATTGATATTTGGCCAGTTTCTTGGCCAAAGTCTCTCGCTTTCAGCTTGTTTCCTGAATGACTTCAAAATGCTAGGTTTTACCTTTGGAGTTTTTAATTGCTTGAGAGCAAATGACATGTTAAAATTCTATTAACAAAGGAGATGCAACATAAATGGAGTTGATCAATGGGGCAGGAAGGGAAGCAGAAGGCTTCTAAGGCCATTTGCTGGGATTCAAGAGCAGGAGAAGATTTGTCCTTGTCTCTGCTTGAGATGCCCATGAGCATTTGGTGGGCCACCATGTGTGACGGGACGCTGGACTAGATGAGCTGTGGCCTGATCCAGCAGGGCTTCTCTTATATTTTAAGGAGTGTTGGAGTAGCCACTACAGTTAGGCTGCAGTTACACAGAAGAAGAAGAAGAAGAAGAAGAAGAAGAAGAAGAAGAAGAAGAAGAAGAAGAAGAAGAGTTGGCTTTTCTATCCCGCTTTTCTATTCCTCTCCCCACAACAGAACACCCTGTGAGGTAGGTTGGGCTGTGAGAGCTCAGAAGAGAGCTGTGACTAGCCCAAGGTCACCCAGCTGGCTTCATAGGGAGGTGGAATTGAACCAGATAAGAGTCATCTCCCTAACCAGTTTTAAGACAATTTCAAGCAGTCTTTGGTGCCCAGGGATCCCACCCCAAAATGTCCTTCTGATTTTACTCCAGGCTGTCCTATCAAAAAATGGCCACTTCCAGTCTGGCTAAATCGTATTCATCTAGCAATCCACAATCTTGTTTGCACGGATGTAACGTTGCAGGAACTTATCGTCATCTTTGGCGGACATGTCCTCAAATATTGAAATTCTCGATATCCATAGAAGAAACAAAGAACAGTTGAATCTAACAGTGACACTCACACCAGGACTAGTTATTCCTCATATCATACCAGACCCTGTTATGTCTTTGCAAAATCCTGGTTAGAAGAAGAGGAGGAGTTGGCTTTTCTACCCGACTTTTCTCATCCATTTAAGGGGACTCAAAGTGGCTGACAAAGCTTTCTGTTCTTCTCCCCACAACAGACACCCTGAGAGGCAGGTGGGGCTGTGAGAGCTCAGAGAGCTGTGACTAGCCCAAGGTCACCCAGCTGGCTTCATGGAGGAGGGCAGAATCAAGCCTGGTGACTATGAGATATGAGTCTAGCACTCTAACCACAAGACCAAACTGGTTCATCCATGGCTTGATGTTGCATTAGGAGTATATATGGCTGCATAATGCATTTGGCTCAGCTTCTCTGAAAATTTAGGTCAACCTATTTCACAAATTGTGTGCTAGGTACTAAAACCCCTACAGATACTTTTTTTAGATGAAGCAAGAGTGCTTGCCAGAACGATTGGGTGAAGTTTCAATGGGGCAATCACACTTGCTGAACTTAGAGAACATCATAAATTCCATAATAATCGACAAACGTCAAACCCTGTGGAGGAGAACATCCTACCTGGCTCATTCCACGTCTTCTGAAAGAGAAATGATTTCCTAGGTGCTGCTAAAGCTGCTCTTTCTTTTTGGCCAGCACCACCTGCGTACCATTATTAGTTAACCAGTTTCTTCCGCCTGTCCCTCATTAGGGATAATTCTCTTCCTGGGTTGCAAAAGGAGAAAAGGAGTCAGTTCACTGGGTGTGAAAAATGCGCTTATATAATGTTAACTGAGCAGCTGGTGGCCAAGAGGTTTACATGGGAGTCACTTCCTGCCTCTTTCCCAGGGGTACTAGAAAAGATCTCGTTCTTCTTAAGAAGCCCCAATGGATATATGAATGTTTCCACGCTTTGTATGTTTTTCATTCAGGAATAGAAACCTGTGGCTCTTCAGATCATGTGGAATTTCTTCAGCCTTCCTGCACTTTGCTTCCTGCACTTTGCCCCACCTACCTCACAGAGTATCTGTTATGGGGAGAAGAACAGAAGCTTTGTCAGCTGCTTTGAGTCCCCTTAAAAGGGTGAGAAAAGCAGG
Organism: Aspidoscelis tigris stejnegeri; assembly: GCA_023333525.1. Lineage (NCBI taxonomy): Eukaryota > Metazoa > Chordata > Lepidosauria > Squamata > Teiidae > Aspidoscelis > Aspidoscelis tigris. Next base: position 77,809,286 of record JALMGA010000007.1, read on the forward strand.
GTAGAAAAGCCAACTCTTCTTCTTCTTCTTCCCAGAAGCTCCTCCAGTGCGTACTAAGAAGCCAAGTGCAACTTAGCCTCTCGTTTAATCAGCCCTTCAAAGTGTGGTCTGCTGTGGGCTCACAGATTTCCTTTTTCTATTTTAAACCTTTTATATCATAAACAACTATGTCTGGGTTTGAGTCTTGAACCCGTATTCACAGGATTTAACACCACTGTAACTAGAGTGGATAACAAAGCTATGCATCATGATCCCAGTCTTCAGCACGGAGTTGGATCAACTGTATTTTATTGGGGTCTTTTTTTAAAAAAAAAGACCAAGGAGGAAAGGGGGAGTGGCAACAGAGTTTTTTTTTTAATTTGAAATTTAGAAGATGATAGCATACATGTACTGGAGCTGTGATCACACAGAACAGTTTTTGGGCATTCTGTGATCAACAAGCAAACTATCTGCAGGCACACTAAGGCCATGGTCACACGTGAGTTTTAGGCCAACCTGAGTTGGTTCCCCCAGCCGTGTCACTCACATTCATTTTATCTACGGCGTATTCCAAGCCAGTCTACACTCGTAAGACCATCCTAAAATGTACTCCTGTTTTTACAGGACTGACACAGTCTCGGACCGGCCTGGAATTCCAGTCCGTCTTTTGCTTCCTCACTTGTGAGTGGGGGGACGTTCTAAAGGAGGCAGAACTGTGCTTTGGTGGGTGGTGCCCAGTATTTCCTTTCGGCCAATCAGCACGCAGAGAGTTTGTGAGGCACCTCCCCCTCTCCTCAGTTTATGTGTATGACTCTCTAGTGTTTTTACACAAATTTATTTTTATTTTTTTAAAAAAAAGTTAATTGCAAGGAGAATAGAAGCACCAAATTTAAAAAAAAGGAGGGGAGAATGGAGGTGGAGGAGCAGGCTTGAAAAGAACTGCAGACACACCCTCACCTCCCTTGACTGACATGAACAGCATCCGATCAGAAACACCTCCCTTGAGTGACATGGACAGTATCCAATAGGAAATGAGATAGATTTGATGTAACAAAAGGGGTGGAGAGCTAAGGGCTCCATGGAGGTAACCCAGGCCAAACTCTGCAGAAATGTGTGACCAACGCAGCGCAAGATGGGGACGGCCTCAGGACGACTGATATCGATCCACGTCTGACCAGCACTGGTACGATCTCAATTCGAACTCATGAATAGGCCAACCTGTTTTGGACTCATCTGACCAGGGCCTTAAAATAAGTGCATCACAGACATTTTTAAAACAAAGAAGCCTCTTACCTCTCCTCATTGCTTTCCATGCTTCATGTCTTCATCTTCTAATCAGCCCGATTTTCCATGGACTTGATTAGCTTGTGGCAGAAGCATGCATCCATTGGCTACAGGAGTCAAGGTGTCAATATGATGTGTCTGAACACACCCCGAGATAACTTGCAATAGTTCTACAGCAAAAAAAATTATGCTAATTTGATGCAGATTTGCATGCATGTAGGGAAGAAGAAGAGTTGGATTTCTACGCTGTTTTTCTCACCCATTTAAAGGGACTCAAAGTGGCTGACAAACCTTCTGTTCTTCTCCCCACAACAGAACACCCTGTGAGGTGGGTGGGGCTGTGAGAGCTCAGAAAGAGAGCTGTGACTAGCCCAAGGTCACCCATCTGGCTTCATGGGGGAGGGCAGAGTCAAACCCGGTATTCCCAGATAAGAGTCCAGCTCCCTAGCCACTAGACCAAACTGGCTCACATAAGTGGAATTTCAGGCAGGTGAAACACTGCAATTCCATCCAAAAGAATAGCGAACTGGCTGAACATTAGGGATTATGCACTAAACTGACTCATGGTGCTGCTGTGCTGCTGTCCACTGTATGGAATAAACTCTATGAATCCATATTCTAAGTATTTTTATATATTCAGCTATCTATACCCTGCTTTTCACTCTAAGGTCTCAGGGCAGGACACAACATTCAGTAAAATAAATAATACGCTATGGCTGCGTTCACACCTAGGATTTAATCCACCTTCAGTGTGAGAGAGCACATCACCAAAGTGAGACGCTGTTTTTCTTTGGCATTATCTAACTCAGAAAAATTAACCTTTGGGATAGATAATGTAGAAAGAAAATGACTGGTCACTCTGCTGATGGGTTCTCTCACTCTGAAAGTGGGGTGAAGCTGGATTAAATCTTAGGTGTGGATGCAAGCTATAAAACTCCCATAAATTACAAACCTCCTACACGGACAGGACAACGTCCAGAAGGAGCAAAACAGCAAGAGCCTGGCTAAAGAAGTATGTTTTAATCAGGAGCTGAGGATCATACAGCATGAATGTCTGAATTACTTTCATTGTGATGCCATTCCAAAGCTTGGGGGCCACCACAGCAAGGGCCCACACAGCTGCCACCACCCCTCACACGTCTAAAGTGGCCACTCTGCAAGAAGGGCTTCACCTTGTGACCTTAATAGCCAGGCAGGTCTCTAAGGGTTGCTGCTGGTAGCACAGGCTCATGTGGCTCAGACACCCACCTATTTGTTTCTTCTAATTTATCTTTTCAAAATGCTGTCCTTTGTGTGCTTACTTGGGATTGAGTCCCATTAAACTCAGGGCATGTCCCCATGCATGTTTAGTACGGTTCTGAACACGGGATCGGCAAGGGGCGTTCCTATGTGTTTTGGATTTGGCCCGTGGAAAGCGGACCAAATCCCCCCAAAGCGTGCCACAACAGGACCAAATTTGATACCTGAAAATACAAATCTCGACATGGTTTGGGGGAGTCTGACATGCATTGGTTAGTGCACTGATCCCGGGCATGGGGACGATTGTGGGCTAACCAGGGAGGAGATTGGTGCTCACATCATTAGGAGGTGGGGTGTGCTTGCCGTTCCTGCCCTGTGCACTGGAGATCACAGCCACTGACATTTTCAAATCCTGATCGCCAAGGCAGGCAGGATTCTGGCTTAATTTTTGTGCATTTTCCATGGAACTATTTCCAACCCCGTTTCCCGATAGCCAAGGCAGGCTGGATAATGGCTTGATTTTTGTTAATTTTCTACCCCCGTTTCCCCGATCACCATGCCGATCATGAAATAAAAGCTTGATTTTCTCCCCTTTAAACTTGGTGGGCTTTCTTGTGGTTCCTGGTGGAGCGCCTAACTGCCGCTAAACCTCGTAGCAGCTTTCGGTCTTTTAAAATTATTTATAAATTGATTATGATGATGTAAGCTTTATTTTAACTTTTTTGCCTGTACTTCTCAGCCCAGTCCTGGATTTCAGTGCCACTAAGGGAGGGGGGGGGGAACGCAGCACAGGGGTGGGCTGATGTTCATCTGGCTGCTCCCTCGTGCCAGGGTTTGGCGTGGTTTGCATGGGGACCCTCTCCAGGCCCCCCTACACGTGTTCATAAATCACTTGGGAAATCACACCACATAACTTGAGTGCAAAGCAGATTTTAAAAAAACACAAAGATTTTCTATGCTCAGAGAATTAGGAGACGCATTTTGCTCATGTGTCGAGGTGTCTTTGAGAGGAACTAAGTGAAAGCTGTATGTATTCCTCAGATAAATCAGTCTGAGGAACCAGGCAAGACCTCTACAACTTTGTCAGCATGGTTTTGATTTACTACAGTCTCAAGGAAAAGCCATTCCCGTTTTTGTTTCCTCATTTTAAAAATGATAAGGCAGCATCCACTAGGGTGTGCATGAATGCAATTTTCAACACTGGATTCCTAACGAATCTAATATTTGAAAATCTGAATTCGTACAGATAAAGAAAAATGAAATGATACGAATCTATTTGCTTGAATATTCGATGCATATCCAATGATACGAATCACGTACGCATCTGTACGCGTCCCGTCTTCATCCTGTATGTATCCGGATGCGTATGGATAAACTCCAGATGCACACAGACATGTATGTGATGTGTACGTATCCGTACACATATGAACATCTGAATTATTTGTACGAATAACTCAAAATATTCATATTTGTACAAATACTAAAGTGTGAGGGTGCTTCCGCACATGTCCTTGAACACCCATTAAGCACACATCTGGGAAACCGCGTCCGCACAGCGACACCCATTAAGCACACTTCCGGCAAACCGCTTCCGCACATATCCGTCTCTAACGTGTGTTTAATGGGGTTTAACGGAACACCACATTGTAGGTAGTCTTAACGGGTGTTTCTGCTCTAGAACCACATTAATGCGGGACGCGTCTGCACATGGATGGGAGAGAGAACACATGGGGCGGGACAGGAAGTTGCCATGTTGAGTGTGACGACGCGGTGTGGAGCAGCCATGTTGAGAAGGCAGGGAGAAGCACAGTCCAGCCATGAATTACCCCCCCCCCAAGGGCTTCGCATCGGGCAGGCGCTTAGCTATGGTGGCAGAGGCACAACAAGCTGGACGCGGGGACCAGGCCGGAAACCCCAGGGGCCCCACTCGTGGGTGGGTAGCAATGGCATCTTGCCCGGGGCATGGAGCCTCCTGTGGCAGCGGCATCGTCAACGGAGACGCCCGCGGCTCTGTCTGGCTGACAAAAGGGGACCCGTGTCAATGGCAGCCCCAGGCTGCATCAGGGTGCAGGAAGGAGCCCCTCGTTGGCCCCGCCGCCTGAGGGGAAGTCTCTGGAGAGGTGGTTCGCATATCCTGCTTCTTCCTTCCACATAAGGAGCATCCAAGCGGCTGGGGATCGTTGCTGCGATCTGCCCTGCCCTGCCCCCCGCAGTGTCAGCAAACCCGGGATGTGAGGGCTGTGACTGAAACTCTGCAGCCATCGGCGCACACACGGCTCCCCTCCCGGTCCCTTGCCCGGCTGTTAAATGCGGCACTTCTATTCACAAAAAACAGGCTTCGCCACCCAGCGGGCATGGGTGCCCGAGCATGCCGCTGATTGGTCAGCAGCCTGTCCCTGGCACACCTGCCCATGGCTGGAAAGCAGCGGTGACTGACGGCTGAATGCTCCAATCACGCCACTCCTGGGGCAGCCATCTTGAAATCTGTTCTACTGCGTCCGCACAGCGAGGGCAGAATCTGTTCCTCGCAAGGTGTCCTTCCCACGCCTGTGCGGACAGAAGGGGTGTGGGCAGATCCGTATCTGATAGATGCGGATCTACCTTAAACCGGATTCAGTAAATCTGGATCCATCTTAAACCAGATTTAGTAAATCCAGATCTATTCTAAACCAGATTTAGTAAACCTGGATGTAATAGATCCGGATTTCCAGCAGTAAGTGTGGAAGCACCCTGAATGTCCAAATTTGTATGGATAATGAATATTTTGAATCTTTGTGCAATTCCTAGCTGCCTGGACAGGCACAGGACTTGTCACCACTGGCGCTCCATCCACCTCAGCATGAGATTTGGGCCTCTACTGGAAGGGGAACTCCTTCCCCAGCAGTGCTTCTTCCACACCGACCTGCTCCAGGGGACCTGGGAAATGGCTGCATTTTTTCCCGTCCTCCAAAGCAGCTCCCATTTTGATAAATTGTACCTCACGCCAGAAATCCACCCTTTGAACTCCACACGTTGCTGTGCAATCCTGAAAATCTCCTACAAACAAACAAGGAGAGCAGCGGGCAATTTAACAAACATGATTTGACTGTTTTTAAACCTCTGATCAGATTAATCCACATAAGTATTATTTCCACATGGGCTTATTGCTAGCAAATAAAAGAAGTCACTTGGTACATTGGCAATATTTCCTTCAGTGTCAGCGAGTGCATGCTTAATTATTTCTATCTTGAGCATGGAGGTCAACAAGTTCTGTAGATAATCTTACAGTAATCTTTATGACAGCCATGCCATCATTCAAGCAGCGGCTTTAATGTCTGCATTCACCCCATGGGCCTTGATCAGCAGATGGGCAAGATGTGAAAGTCTGGGGAGGTTTAGGATAAAGAAAGATAAAACATAAGGAAAAAGGAATACAGGGCTGCCTTTAGGCTTCATATTGACAAAATCAGTTGGGGAAAACACATTCCCGGCAGCACGTTGGTTCCTTCATTCTGTTCGTTTCGTTCGTTTGGTCATTATGCTCTTTCATTAGCTCACTCATTCTTTCACTCATTCGCACATTATGCTCTTTCATTCATTCATTTGCTTTTTCATTCGTTCGTTCATTTGCTCATTCATTCATTCATTCGCTCATTTTGCCCATTCATTCATTTCCTCATTCGCACATTATGCTCTTTCATTCATTCATTTGCTTATTCATTCGTTCGTTCATTTGCTCATTCATTCATTCATTCGCTCATTTTGCTCATTCATTCATTTCCTCATTCATTCATATCCTGCCCTACACCCAAAGGTTTCAGAGAAGGTCATAGTAGTAAAAACAGAGAAAAGCAGATTGGCTAAAACAGTGACCGTGTCTGCACAGGAATGGGATTCTGCACCATCCCCCAATGGGTCTGCGCACAATTAAAGCAAAAATTTCCCACACAGCATGCGGAGCTTGCGATCACTGAAGAGGGAGGTTTAATAAATGCAGACAGAAGGACACGTGCGACTATTTTACCCCATCGTGATTTTTTTCTTTGCACAGAATTTATTTAAAGAAATTCTCAAGCAGCTGCCGGCCGGCAGGAACAGGGTGCAAGGACGAAACCCGGCCCGCTAATATTTGGCCTGCCAAGTTCTGCCCCTAATACTCCGGGAGTGTCCGCATGGCACCAGGGCAATATGTGTTAGCCCCTTATTTCGGAAGCAATACAGTTGATAAAGTGTGTGTGTGTGGGGGGGGGCTGACCTATAAACTGTGGACACTAATAAGTATGTGGCGATATTATTTAAAAGCAAACAAACATGAGTACATAGAACACCACTTATGTTTTTAAAGTTCTGAGAACTACAATAGACTTTACCATTTGAGTAAACATCTCTCTGTGGCAGGATAAGACTGAAGGCCTTCACAGAACAGGTTTATTGTGATTTACTCTACTAAGTAAACTTCACGGAGGACATTTTCAAATGTAATCTGGGACATTACTTTATGACTTTATAAGTTATATGTATGCAACGAGTTACAAGTGCACTGAGTTCACTCTTATCAGAGACCTCGGGGAAAAAAATGTGCCCTTCTGATAAATCAAATAACCAGTACAAATCTCAAGGTAATTCTTTTCTAATTTCACACTGAAGTTAGGCAGTTGGATTTCCTCCTAAAACCTTATGAACTTGGTACTGTATAATATTATATCATGACCTCAGTTGCATAAACCAAAACAAGAAAAGGTTTAGGGTCAGTGAAGCGTAAAATTCATCTGCATTTCAGCCTCAATCCTTTTCAGACCAAGAAATAAGAATGTTTATTTGAAAATCAGCTTATGATGATTGCAAATCAATCTGCCCTTCTTTTTGTCTTTTTGGTATTGGAATTGTAAATCTAACTTTAGACCACAATGACATGCATTTGACAGTTAATGATATTGTCTGGGCTTTTCTAGTAATGAATCGACAAGTGGGTAAATCTAGCTTAATCCTTTCCCATCAATGGCTGACTGGACAAGTACATCAGTACAGTTTCCTTGGCAAAGAGACAGGAGTGGTTTGCCAGATCTTCTTCTAGGAGAGGCCAGGAATTGAACCTGTGACACTCTAACTTTCCAGGAGGCTGAACTATAGCCACCTCCGACAGCTAAACTCTGGCTGCCCCCCTTAGGATAAAAGAAAATGGAAAACTCAAGGAACAATAAGAATAGAATGCATCTGCTGTAGGAACCACAAGAGAGACACACTGATTTTTGAAGACTTAAAAGCTAAAGGTAATCGCAAGATTCAAAAGACATGCTGAAAGTTCAAATGAGCAGTAATCTCAAATACTCAAGTTCAAAAAAGGACCGAGGTTGCATCCACAGGAGCAAAAGAAAGCACCCGGCGGAGTCCCAAGGGGCCTGGTCTTCAGCAAGTGCCCCCAGAAACAAATCTCCTGTCACAGAAGTCTTCCATATTGCTGATCTGTAACAGTTGCTCCCTTTCCTGGAAAGCGCTAGATTACAAATTAAATCTGGGGTGCCTCCAGGCAGGGATGAAGACTTTGCTGTTTTCATCTCCCACAGTAGCAGCAGAGCACCCCCTGTGCACTTATTCACTGCTTTTCTCCCCACAGTAGCACAGCTTCTCATGTTAACAAGGCAGTAGAAGATTAAAGATCACTTTCCCTTTTTGCTTATAATGGCAGGGGGTGATTGCAATGGGGAAGGGGAGGAGGGAGGAGGGACTAAATGCTGATTTAGGGGTGTGTTCCCATTCAAAGAGCTTTGAAATCGTTTTGAGAGCTCACTGTTCCCAAAGTTTTAAAAGAATCCGCAGTTTCTGAGGATTAAAGGTCCCAAAACGTGGATTATCTATATTTGGATCAAAAGAGGTCTCACTGCTGGATTGAGAAATACTCCACACTATTTAGCAAATGGGAATGCAAGTGGTTTTTGGGGTGAGGGAACCATGCTTTAGGGGCGTTCTGAGTTTCTCCTGACCCAATGAAAAGGTGTGATTTGCTGTATTCCTCTCTCCCCCGGGCTTATCATTACGGGCTAAGGAAATCAGGCTGCCTGAAAGGGAGGGGGAGGTAAAGAATGAACAGAGAGAGATGTAACAAAGAAATCAGACCACAGCAGGGAGTGAGTCAAAAGTGTCTGATTTTACTTAAAGAGGCAGTGATCGGAAAGACTTTGGCCTCAATACCTGCCATTTCACACTGTGCCAATCCAGCACAAAGCTGTGTCTCTTAAAAGCCTGACTGTTTAGTCCCTCCTACCTCCCCCATTGCAATCACCCCCTGCCATTTTACGCAAAAAGGGAAAGTGATCTTTAATCTTCTACTGCTTTGTTAACATGAGAAGCTGTGCTACTGTGGGGGGAGAAGCGGTGAACAAAAACTGCCACTCCATGATCTGAATCAGGAACAGGCTTATATAGGGGTTGGGGTTTGAATTGCCCACCCCGATGAAGTCAGGGTATGGCGGTGCCCAATTGCTGACTGCATGGGGATGGGGTTCTCCTGAGGGGAGGAGAGAGGGGAGGGGTTTCTCCCCTGCAAGTTGGCATGATAAGGTAACAGTGGAAACACAATAAAACAGGGCACGTTGCTGATTTTAAAAACCCTGCTTAAAGCCCAGGTTAAACATATCTTGGAGTGTTCTGCTCTTGCTGCTGGTAACGGAGCTTTCCATCTGACAGAGAGGGAGCCGCTCCACTGGGATACTGAAGTTTCAATCCGCCAGTCTGGTGGCCTGGCTGGTGTCTCTCTTTAACCTGTGTCCTTCACATTTTCTTATGAGGTAGAAATCCGATGAGGAAGGTTCCTAGCCCTGGATTTCCCACAGAGTCCATTGCTGCCTCAGCTGCTTCATCTTGGGTGTGAAGGTGGCTCAGGGCTGGGAACAATCAGATGGCGCCATGTCTTTTTACACATGTGTTTAGTAATGATTGATGGGGTAAGCCTGATAAATTATAATTTTGGGGTTTATGCTTTACTGGCAAACTGTGGAGTCTTTTTGAAATCTGTTGAATATAACTCACATATAACCGTACATGTACAGTGCTATAGAAATAAACTATAATAGTAATAATAATAACTCCATAAGAATACAAGGGGAGCTCTGTTGGATCAGGCCACAGCCCTTCTAGTCCAGCATCCTGTCCCACATAGGCTGTGGTCACACCTTCATTTTAAATCTTCTTCAGTCCATCTTCAGGTCTGACTCCTCACACCTTTTCATCTCTGTTTTATTTATGGACCTTCCAGCCTCCAGTTGGAGTCTCCTGAGTGGAAGGTCCACAAAGAAAACAGAAATGAAAAGGTGTGAATGGTCAGATCTAAAGATGGACTGAAGAAGGTTTAAAGTGAAGATCTGACCATGGCAATAATGGCCAACCAACTGCTTCTCGCCTTTCTTAAGTAGAAGACAAAGGCAAAACCTTCACCTGCTCTTGAGTCCTTCAAATGGCCTTTAGAAGCATCCAATAATTATGGGCCCTATCTACCTACTTACGAAAATCTAATACCCCCAGATCTACCTTTGGTTAGATACAGCAGGAAGAAAATGGCTAATCCCTTTAAAAACAAGTTCTCCTGCTCACATATAGCGGGAGGGCATCACAAATTGGGGGCGAATGAGTAATATGTCATATCTGCTCTTGCCTGCAAGGGACTGGACTTAATTACTTTGATGGATTAAAAATTTTGAGGGGGAGGGGAGAAAAAATTGAGAGGTTTCTCCTCCCCCCCAGCTACATGCCTGCTCCTATGCTTAATTAGGGATGTGCACAGATTTTCTAAACATTCAAAATTTGATCAAATTCAATTGAATGTGGACATTCAAATTCAAATAGAATATCTTCACATTCAAATTTGAACATTGAAATGAATTTTGAATGTTCCAAAACTTTCATTTGAAAGTACAGATACCTATGTACTACATATGTTTCTGTGTGAATCTCGTACGTATCTGTATGCATTTGCGCTTATAATACGGAACGAAAACAGGATGCATACGAAATGCATACAGAAACGTAGAACACAGACGAATGTTGTCGACGTTCGTATCTTAAGATTAGAATCTAACATTTGAATGAATAGTTTCGGATGTATTGGATTCGAATTGGTTTTGTTGTTGTTTTGCATTTGGATTCTAAACATTCAAATTGAATCAAAGGTTTTGACATTCAATTTGACTCAAATTCGAATGCAATATATATATATATATATATCCATGCAAATCCCTGCACTGAATAGAAGAGAGATTAAAACTTAAGTGTTGCTCTTGGCCACTTGATCTTTTTTTGAAAGGTTTGGAAATCTCTGTTAATCCTTCTTTTCAGGGGTTTCTCAATTAAATGACAGAAACGATTAATGAGCCAACAAATTAAGTTTTTGTTCTTCTTCTTGTTAAATAAAAAACAAAGACAATAAAAGAGCCCTTTCGCTGTAAGGGCGGCTCTGGAATTTGCCAGGTGCTGTGTCACGGTTTGCTTTAATTGCAGGGAGATGGTGCATTTAACTTTGTGCCGACGCTTGCAGGGCTTCTCCTACCGACGTCACTGAAGGTACAGCACTCTTGTGCAGGCCTTCTGTGTCTGCTGGGCACTCGGTGCATTCTCTTAGCCCTGACAAGTTTATAGGACCCGACTGCGTCATAAACAGAGAAATGACAACAGTGAATTCAATGCTGACAGAATTAGAATGCAGTTGATATATAACAGCTTTTATGACGTGACTGGCTCTATTGGTTCTTTTTACTCAACAACCTTGACCGCTTTATACTTTCCCCATAAACCAGCTGAAAGAGTATACTTTGCAGGCCACGTATGCCGTGAAGGATGCCCTAGAAAACCCACCACCGGCTTCCGAAACTAATGTATTGGAAAAACCAATCTCATTGCTTTTGGCCGTCAAGATTTGCTAGGAAACTGTGAAATGCTTGGATATAGGACTTCGATTGCAGCAGTGTAGTTCAAAACAGATCCAGCTTGCTCCTGGATTCCAGGAAGCCACGCTTTCTCTTTTCTCTTCTTCTAAGGCTGCTGCCAAACATGGCAAAAAAAATGCCAGTATCTTACCACCAGTGTTGTCCCTGGGACTGCCAGGCCAGATCTGATAGCATGTTGAAGCTGTTGTGGGCCATTGGCCACTCGATGCCCAGTGAAAACTCTGGCAAGGTCCTGCTGTAGCTGACCAAACAGGTAAAAAGAAAGTGGGCAGGCAGAGGGCAAGTTCATGGAAAACAGCAGCAAGAAAATGTGATCGTATATTTCCCTGACACAGAGTAAACGCCACTAAACTCAGTAAGGCATAATTCCAGATAGATGCTTATAAGACAGCAGAGTAAACGCCACTAAACTCAGTAAGGCATAATTCCAGATAGATGCTTATAAGATGCCAGAGTAAATGAAATCAATAGCAAACGCTGCATGCGTGGACAGATTGCTCAAAGCCTAGAAAGAGCTTTCAGTCTCTATTCCAGCCCGGAGAATCGTGTCAATTGCTGTGCACAAAGCACTGTGAGCACCGAAAGTTTACCGAGTTCATGCTGGCAGCAAAACCGTAAGCAATAAACATTTGTTGTCTATTCCTGAGCAGCGTTTTGATTATAAATTAATCTCCCAAGATATCACAACTGTGCCGAATTGGTTAATGAGTATCTTAATGCTACCTGTCTGTTTTCCTTGTCCAAAGGCCAATTGGTCCAGGAGCTTATAAAACTTGTCAGAGGAGAGGAAGGAGCGCCGAAGGAGAGACACATAGAGTCCGAGGCCCCGGCTAGAGCAGCAAAGATGCCCAAAGCCATCTTCTCGTATTTCCGCTTCTTTGTGCTCTTTCTTGGCTTTGCAGTTATTTGCTTTGGAGCTTTTTGCTTCTCCACAAGTGCTTCTGTCTGCAAATGCAACAGCCTACCTGTTGCCTACTTCTTGTTACCCTTGGGGTTCTTTCTCCTGATTTGTGGGATATTCTGGAGCACCTATCATGAGGCCAGCAAACACAAAGGCTTGTTCCACAGCCTTCTGCAGAGAAATCCTAGACATCATGAGACTCACATCAATACCATAGACAGGTATGTCTCTTTAGGTTGGTATCTATATCTGCCTTACTTTCCTCTTTGGAGTTCCTTGTATGTGGCTCTCTTGCAATTCTTTTATCCATTTTCTTCTAACCATTCACCTATTTTCTTTGCTCTGTCATGCAACACTAGAACCAAGGGGCACTCTATGGGCTTGTCCCCATGCAGAGTCAGGATATTCCCAATGTGAAATCTAGTTCAAATTGACCAATCCCCATGCGATTGACGAGAGCACGGGTTCAATTCGGATACGTCTGTCCTAAACTGCACTAAACGGGCAGGAGATTTAGGACTGACCAGGGGAAGCATTTTTTCACCTAGAGGGTCATTGGTCTATGGAATGTATTACTAGAAGAGATGGTGATAGCAGCCGTGATAGCTTTAAGAAAGGATTAGACAAATTCATGGATGACAGGTGTATCAATGGTTTCTAGAATGGATGCCTAGGTACATCCTCCAGGCTGGGGAAACATGCAGGATGCCTCTAAAGACCATTAACTGGGATTCAAAAGCAGGTGAGGGTTTTGCCTTTGTCTTCTGCTTGAGATGCCCATTGGCAGTTAGTTGGTGGGCCACAGTGTGAGAGAGGATGGTTGTGGCCTGATCCATCAGGGCTCCTCTTATGTTCTTCTGATGCATTCTGTTATATGAAATGCTGCTTCTTGACCCATCCACATTTTCATTTGCCCTACACATTTCATGACGGAACATACCCATGTTCCATAGGTATGCCTTTATTTAAATTAACTTTCGAAGGCATCTGATCCCTATTGTCAACTTATGTTGCTTTCGGTGGAATTTAGATTTCGCCATAGACTTTCCACGTTTCATTCTCACTTTAGATCTTTCACCATCTTTTAGATCTTCAGCAGTGGTCTCTCAGAAAGGCAATGGTCAGGAAAGGCTTAGGTTGGATGTAATGGGGCTGTATTGGGGTCTCTGGAGATGCCCTAATTTAAACACTGATTTGGGCTGTGTTGGGTTAGGTTTAGGGACTGGACCATCAACAAAATGCTCCCAATTAATTTTCCCTTCCAGTTACTTGAAATTTGGAGTCAAGTACTCACACTGACTATGACTCCAGCAGGCCAGCCCCAAAGGAGGGTTGCTAAATTCAACTGAGGGCTGTAATGCGAGTGTCCATGGCAGGTAGGGAGCAAGTCTATAGCCAGCAATCGGGCCAGAATTGCTGTGGGGGACCAAAAGGCTGGCAGACTTCCACTCGCACTTCTGGTCCCACAGAGAGATTTTGGCTGGTTTTTGTTCTCAGTATCATTTATTCTGTCATTAAATTCTTGCTTTTGTGTCCTCATAATCTATTCTTGCTTTTTTGCATATAACGAGTCTCTGTCATTGGCCTTTTCTGCACTGGGGGTCTGCCATTGTCTGCATTAGCATGTGGACAGCAGGTCCCTATTCCAGGGTATAATCTGAAATCAGGCCTAGTGCGGAGAGGGTTCCTAGTTTGCTACATGTTAGGGATGTGCATGGATATTTGAAAATCCAAATATTCGATTCGAATCTGATGAATGTCGACATCCGAACTCAAATGGGATTTTTGAAAATCTGAATTTACACATTCGAACTCAAATATGGATTTTCAGAAATCCGATACGGATTTTCAAATAATTCGAACGTGTAGATTCGTATCTATCGTATACGAATCTGTGCAAAAAATATATGTATTATTGCATTTAATGCGGGATGAAAACGGGTTGCCTACAGATTAAATACGTGATAAATACATATTTGCGCAAATTTGTATTTCAGATACGAATCTTATCGACATTCGTATATCCAGATAATAATCAAATATACGAATGGACGGATCCGGATAATCCAGATATGAATCGGATGTTCAAAAATCCTGATTTTCAAAATTCAATTCGAATTAGATTCAAATGTGAAAAATACATTTTGAATCTAAGGACTTTTCTAGCCCCTGTATCTCAGAAAATGACATTCATCTTTATCTAATAATTCATTTAATTCTGTTCTTTGAATTAAATAGAAGCCCATATCCATATATTTCTTTCTTTCTTTCTTTCTTTCTTTCTTTCTGTCTGTCTGTCTGTCTGTCTGTCTGTCTGTCTGTCTGTCTGTCTCCATGATCTATACATCCCACTGAGCTCCAAGCCTTGAACATTTATTATAATTGAAAGTGTTCCACTATGTAAGGAAGCCACCTAGTGCTTTGTGGATAGAACAGATAAGGTGATTTAATCTCCATCAAAACTCTTCTTAGGTCCATGAAAAATGTCTCTGTTCATCATTATAAGGCTCATATGCAAAAATGTTTGAAAGTCTCAAATGCAAATTCTTGAGAAACAAAATCCATGTTATATATTTACTCAATTCTGATTCCAGTGAGCGTAATGAGTGATGGACGCAGATAGTTTTTAAATGGTTCCTAAATACTGCATATCCTCAAATCAAATCCACATTTGATGGTGCTTCCAGATACAAGCTAAATCCCACAATTATTTGACACCATATTGGGGATGCCAACCTTAGATCTATGGCATTCCCAATGTAGTCCTGGGTTACTGAATAAAAATCTATAATATCGTTGTTATGGGAAATTTGGCAATGATGACAGGTTTCCCGTAATAGTGATGCTTACTTTGCGTCTTCATATCGGTAAACTATTTTAGCGGTATTCATCAAAGGCTGAAAACATGGCGGCAAAATCACCTGCCTTCTAGAATGTTCTGGTGAAGGCCAGTTTCCCAGAACTCTTTCCCCAGCAGCTCTTGACAGAAAGGGGCTGGTTATAAGGTGGGGCAAGTGATGTAAGCCTGCAGACCAAAGAAAAGCCCCATAAGGGTGGGGCCAGGTAAGCTCAGCTCAGGTTGTTTACTTGAAGACCCACCTCTCTTCTCTATTCATTGCTGGCTGCTGGAATTGTACTGGAAACACTGGAAAGAGCAAAAGATAAAAGGGACTGCAAGTTTTTTGCCTCCTTTGCAGCAAAGATGATTTAATTGTCACAACTGTGGTAGAAGATGCATTGACCAAAGATCATTACAGGAGGTCCCGGGGCTCTATCAACATAGTACAAAATAACTTTATTGGGACAGGGCAGGGTCTGCTAACGCCTTCCTGGCTGGCTGGGTGCTATACTGGCAGACTTCCAGAATGGTGCATAAATTAGCCTGTGGATACCACCGTGGACATACCTGCTATGTTCCATCCATGTTTCACGGGGACCCAGCAGAGTTGGCTACTGGGCTGGCTGGTAAGCACAGATCCTAACCAGGATGTGGGACCTTTAAATGCCCTCCCCGCAACCTTGGCAGATCCTAAACCCAGACTCACTTTTCTTTGCAAGATTAGTTTGAAAAACAAGTTTGGCCCCTTTTCTCTGTAATCATTTGCCATTAAAAAGGCAGCGTTCTTTCATCTTTCAGATCCAGTGAGTCTGTTGTGTGTGTGTGTTACTGGAGCGGGAGGTGAAACGTTTTGTTTTTTGCTTTAAGTGTTTGGAGATTTCATTTCCGTGCAACCATCACGAGCCCTCTGGAGGGAAGACTGGCTGGCATTCTTACCCAAATGCATCCCGATGTCAAGGTGGCCTCCAGCCTGACAAAGTTTGTTAATAGGCCCTGGATACAAATGCCACTTCCTATTCTGTTGTGGTAACAGCACCATAAACACTCACGATAGGCAAAGCAACAGCTCTATAAATATGACACAGCAGTTACCCTAATTTAGATAACCAGCAAGATTTATACTTTGAAAGAGCTTGCAACCCGCACTGTAAAACAAATTTCCTGTTCAAGTGTGAAGAACCCAATAGAGGAGACATAATAAAGTGGGGGAAATTAAGCTTAATTCTTGCTTGACCATTAAAAGGCACGTTAGTCTTCCTAAAAGTAAGTCCATCAGAGAAATGAGAGTCTCTGATGTGAAACTCTCAGGTAAATTTCTCCCTCCTTCCTTAGAAGAAGAGTTGGCTTTTCTACCCCGCTTCTCACACCCATTTAAGGGGACTCAAAGCAGCTGACAAACCTTCTGTTCTTCCCATAACAGAACACCCTGTGAGGTAGGTGGGGCTGTGAGAGCTCAGAAGAGAGCTGTGACTAGCCCAAGGTCACCCAGTTGGTTTCATATAGGAGTGCAGAATCAAACCCGGTATTCCCAGATAAGAGTCCGGCTCCCTAACCACTAGACCAAACTGTCTCACTTCCCTGATAGCTTCACTTAATTTGGGCTCATTTGGTTCTAGAAGTAATGAAAATTGTTGCAGGGGTCAAAATTATTCTGCAGTGTGATTTTGTTGTCTTATAAGGACTTATTTGGACCCAGAAATTTCCCTTAACTGTATTTTCTCTCTTGGTTCTGTTTTTGCAGGCCAGACTTCTATCCTCCATCTTATGAAGACAGTACAGACCCTCAGAAGCAGACTTTCCCGCTGCCAGTTCAAACCCTGGAAAGAGCGAAAGATGCTTATAACATTCCCCCACCCCTGTATACGGAAAGCAGCCTGGAGTTCATTGAGGAAACCGGCCTTCCGGAGCAGCAACCGCCTTCGTATGAAGCATCCCTAAGGCAGCAAACAGGAGAAAATGGTGTGATGCCTGACAAAGCCCCTCCGGTACCCGGGTCACAGACCAACTGCTAGCAGAGTGGCCTTTCAAAGGACTCACGGAGGAGACAAGCCGTGTCGGCTATTCTGGGACATAGGCAACTGTGTGCCGTTGGAGTGAAGACCAACCAGTGCTGCTCCATTTAAGAGCACCGGGTGAAATGGAACCGCTCTGGTCGCACCCAGTGGCAGGTCAGGGGACCTTCAAAGAGCTGCTGGCAGGTTGCAAGAGATGGATTCATTCTGTTGACATTATTGTGGCTTTCTTTCCTGCGCCGGCTAAGCGGTATCTGCAAACGCTCATGTCGCTTGGTAAAGAGCAAGAACATGAGTGTGCTGAGGCCGGAGTCAAAGGGAAAAAGAAAAAAGAAATCCAAAGCAAAGTGTTGTACTTTAGTGAAGATCGAGGGAGGCAAACATGTTCAGGGAGAGAGAGATCAGGGATGTTCCCTTTGTTGGGGAAACATTGGGTTCTGCTTTTGACATTGACCAAGTCTGATGGCAGGGAATGTTAGGGAGTTAAGTTGTTGCTTTGGGGAGATTTGTTTGAACAACGGAATGAAAATATCTTGAAAGAGAGGGCTAAGGGGGAAAAATGATACAGGAAAATCTAACTTTGTACCCAAGGAAAAAGGAGCTGATTTATTATGAAGCACACTTTCTTAGGCTTGAAGACTTTGGATATGAACTTTTTGTTATCTGGGGCGCATTCCACTTGAGTTTACATTTATCATTTGTGTTTTGTTCCTTTGAATACATGAAAACAAGTCGTTTTCTAATGAAAAATACTCCATCTCCAGGATCTTTTTAGAAAAAAAGGTATTTGAATCAATTAAACCATCCACTATGTTGCATTAAGTAACCCTGTACTTTGGATTTTCAGTGAAGATACTAGATATTTCACGTGTATCTTAAGATTGCCAACTAGAATTTGGAGCCTGTGCATTTTTGAAGGGGAAGATAATCAGTATTTGTGTGATTAACATAAACATAAATTACCCTAAATCACTTATTTATGTATCTCCTGTGGAGCTGTTGCATTGCCTTCATTTTGTAATTTGTGTTATCATTGGCACAGCAATGTTTTCTATGCTCAGCATGTATTTTGTAACATATTCTTGAGCTAACAGATTTATACAGTATGTTTGGTATTGTTTTTCTTTGTCGTGCAATAAAGTTTTATATTTGCAGTGAAGTGATTATTTGCTTGAGACGAAACTGGATTTCTCCAAAGGTTTTCAGTCATTGTGCTCCGGCTGGCATGCCTGACTAACAAATGCACTAGAAACCTGAGGCCTATTTGCACGAGGGCCTATGGAATGCATGTAGGACTCACTCCACTGGGCTGGCAGTTCCAATCCAGTTTCCTAGAACCTGCAGGAACCCAGGGAAGGAACGTCACAGGCCTGCCCGCCCCTAGGTCAAATTTGACCCAATGAGGGGGACAGGCCTGGGAGTTGCGTCTGGCCCCCGTGCTAGCCTTTTGGGGCTATGCCATGCAGGGGCAGATTCCCCTTTCACATGTAGGCAGGTAGGAACGCAAGACCACGTGTACCTTACCTGCTTAGGTGTGAATGGGGAAAGCATCTCCGAGTGGTGTTAGGGCTAGTTTACTGGACCAGCACATGTACTAAGTCTCCATTCCATCCCTTAGTATGGTCTAGAAAAGGCCCCAGGTGGAGTTACCAAGCAGAGGCCTTTTCGCACTATAGCCGAATGGTGACTCCACCTGGGGCCTCTTTTAGACCATACTAAGGTATGGAATGGAGGTTCCTAGTACCCATGCTGGTCCAGTAAACTAGCCCTAAGGGGTGCTTATGGTATTCTTATTTTGAAGCCCTTCTGCGTACATTCAACTGTCAGAAGAATATAACAAGCTCGCAGCAGACCCTTCCTGCGTAGGGTCCAATAAATACCGTCAAACCTAATGCCCAAATTCCCTCATGAAGTCATCAGTTCTTACACCATTTATTCCAACAAAATCAGGCTTAATTTCTAAGACTTCATATGTGTTTCTTAACCTAAAGCTATTTATCCCATGACTGCCCAGTCCCCCCATGGTTAGGGATGTGCACAAATGGTTTTGTTTTGCATTTGAATTGGAGTCAAATCGGATATCCAAACATTTGATTCAAATATTTAGAATCCAAATGCAACAAAATCCGATTTGAACTGAATACATTTGAATCCATTCGTTTGATTCGTCAGATTCGAATCTGAAGGTATGAACATGGACAACATTTGCTTGTGTTATACGTATCTGTACGCATTTTGTATACATCCAGTTTTCATTCTGTGCTATCAGCACAAATTCACACAGATACGTATGACATTCATAATACAGACTTATCTGTACATTCGAATGTTCCCTATCATTCGAATGAATGTTTTGGAACACTGAAAATTTGTTTGAATGTTTCAATTTGAATGCGAAGACTTTCTATTCGAATTTGGATGTCCACATTTGATCGAATCTCGAATATTTAGAACATTTGTGCACATTCCTACCTGTGGCATCACTACAGAGACTCAACCAGCAATGCTAAGACACTCCTGTTCAGGAAATATTTCAATAATGAACTGGAGAACATTTCCAGCTCTTGGGCTGGGTTGTGGCAGTGCTACATAAAAGGAATCCGAACGCTTCTTTTAATTTACTCCCCCCCACTAAAAAAGGATTTTAATACCACAGTAAAACATTTTGTATTTAGAAGCAAAGAAATCAGTGTTTTGTTTTGTTTTGTTTTGTACTTTACTCGCAGCTGAAAATAAACTGTGTGTTGCATTAGGACAAGGCATGTCGCATCGACAGCAATATCATGCAAGGTGGAAATAAGGCGTTCCATGTTATTCGAAAGTCATAGCAAGTTTCGATGAATACCAAAACGAAACAAACCTTTTTCAAAAAGCACTAGAGCATTCTGGTTGCACTAAGAAGGACTATTTGGCCATCGCGAGGCTACAACAGGCTATAACAGTATCACATTGCACAAAAGCCATTCCAGCAAATGACAAGCGGTCACGCTTCTGTTCCCAAACAAGAAAAACATTCCAATGAGTCACACGCCCAGTGCCCTTGTCTCCACAGTCAGTGTTGTGTGCCACAGCTGGATCTCATAGGCACAGAGATCCGTTGATGTATCCAGGCCCATCCTGGGCAATCCTTCCAATTTTGTCACATACCGTTTGCTGCTGCACTGAGCTACCTGCTACCTTTTCCCCATGGTTTTGGGTGATTTTATAATGTACTATTTTATAATGTATGAAATGTTATTATGTATTTTTATATGCAATTTTATAATGAATCATTTTGCATTGTATTTTTTCTTTGTTGTAATTGCCTTGAGCTCTTTCTTTCTTTCTTTCTTTCTTTCTTTCTTTCTTTCTTTCTTTCTTTCTTTCTTTCTTTCTTTCTTTCTTTCTTTCTTTCCATTCGGCCTTAGCTGCCCCAATTTCTGTGCATTTTGGCTTATTTTGCAATGTTTTGTATGATGTGCAATTAATGCATTTTCATTATGTTTTGATTATTACTTTGCATTTTGTGTTTTCTGTTTGTTGTAAACCGCCTTGGGGAAAAAATTCCTTTGGAAAGGCGGTATACAAATGGAAATGGAAAATGGAAACGGCCCAGCTTATAGCTCCCTGATTAAAGTCTGAAAGCACTTCTGAGAATTTTCATCCATTTAAGGAGCACATGGAGAATAGTATATTTGAGATATTCTCACTATTGAGTAGACAGCATAGTGCGCTGGCTAGACCGGAGGTGCTTTTGCACTTGGCCCCATAGTCAATGATAGGTTAACATCTGGGCAGATGCATCAGCCCTTGCAGGAGGCATTTATTACTTAGAAATGCCTCTTGCCTGCCCAGATGTTAACCTATCGTCAACTAGCGGTGCTGCACGAAAATGTACCACGTGCGTACTAACCTTAACCCAAAGCTTACCTGTCCCGTCCAGCATGCAATCATTTGCACCATTTCTGGCACGAGGGGTCATCTGAGGTGCTGCAAAAGTGACCCCAAATGCAGCTGCAACCAAGATGGCGACGCCCTGTCAGGTAAATCCCTGGGTGCGTGAGGGTTAGTCTAATGGGTACAAGCGTTCCCAAGTGTGAACCCTAGTACACATTAGTCGCGAATGCACTTATGCCGTCCAAGTGTGGATGTGGCCTGGGACCTAAAAACCTCTGGACCTGAATTCTCATGCTGCCACAGAAGCACATCGGGCAGCCCTGGACCAGTCGCCGCCTTTCTCCTCACAGAGAAAATGGAGCGAAAGAGAAGGAAGTGCCTTGTCTTGAGCTCTTCCGAAGAAAGGCAAGATAGAAGTGCCAAAAATAATTCTGAAAACTATGTTCCACTCTGCCTAAAAAGCACTTACGGTTACTACCTTGTCAGCGACAAACAATAAAACAACAACAACAAAAAACAACCCATTCTCTTTGAAGTTGTTGTCTATGCAGCATTTCTTGACAGCCAAGATTTAAGGTGCCAAGGAAAAAGGCTAGATTGCTGCTGGCAGGTAAGGCAGCTGCATAAAAAATCCCATGGTTGGAAACGGAGTAAAACAACACAGAAAAAAAGCACCTCAAAGGCAACTTAGAGATGGCACCTGTCACACCCAGGTGTGCTCATGTACTTCCAAAATGCCTCCGAGACAGAGTACAGGTGAGATGAGAACATTAGCTGACACATGCCATCACCTCTAAGGGCCTTTTGCACTTACCTTTAATAACATGATCCCCCCCTAATTCTCTTCAGAGATTCTGCTGACCACACATTAGTGTGGATCTGAGTGCCCCTGCCCACCACTGTGGATCTGTGTCTGCATAGGATACAATGAGATCCAGATCACGAAGCCTCTAATCTGGATCATCAGTAGTCTACCAGCATACTGGCAAGGGCTAATTTGGAACATGGAGGCATGCAGAAGGTAACTAAGGCCATGTCCCCATGCATGTTTGGTACGGCTCCGAACGCAGGATTGACAAGGGGCGTCCCCATGCGTTTTGGATTTGGCCTGCAGAAAACGGACCAAATCCCCCCAAACCATGCCACAACAGGGCCAAATGTGATACCTGAAAAGTCTCGGCACAGTTTGGGAGTCCAGCACACATTGCTTAGCGAGACAATCCCGCACATGGGGATGATCACAGGCTAACTGGGGAGGAGATTGGTGCTCACGTCATTAGAAGACGAAGAAAAAGAAGAAGAGTTGGCTTTTCTACCCTGCTTTTCTCGCCTATTTAAGTGGACTCAAAGTGACTGACAAAGCTTTCTATTCTTCTCCCCACAACAGAACACCCTGTGAGGTAGATGGGGCTGTGAGATCTCAGAGGAGAGCTGTGACTAGCCCAAGGTCACCCAGCTGGCTTCATGGGGGAGGGCAGAATCAAACCCGGTATTCCCAGATAACAGTCTGGCTCCCTAACCACTAGGAGGTGGAGTGTGATTGCCGCTGACATTTTAAAATTCCGATTGCCAAGGCAGGCAGGATACTGGCTTAATTTCTGTGCATTTTCCACAGAAATATTTCCAACCCTGTTTCCCGATTGCCAAGGCAGGCAGGATAATGACTTGATTTTCGTTCCAATTCCAAACATTTTCCACCCTCATTTCCCCGATCGCCAAGGCGATCACAAGGACTTGATTTTCTCCCCTTTAAACTTGGCACACATTCTAGCAGTTCTCGGTGGAGCGGAGGTGCGCAAAACTGCTCAAGAGTCTAACTGCTGCTAAACCTTGTAGCGGCTTTTGGTCTTTTAAAATAATTTATAAATTTATTATTATAAAGTAAGCTTTATTTTAACTTTCTCCTGTGCCTCCCAGCCCAGTCCTGGCTTTCAATGCCGCTAAGGGAGGGGGGGATGCGGTACAGGGGTGGGCTGACGTCAATCCGACTTCCAATGAGGAGAGAGGGCTTGGAGAGGAACTGGCGTTGCTCCCCCGTGCCAGGGTTTGGTGTGGTTTGCATGGGGACGTCTCCATCCACGCTCAACCCATACCTGGCCCACGTTGCCGGGAATGGCATGGAGACGGGCTGGGAGCATTCTCGGACCCGCACATGGCCCATGTGAGCCCAAACAGCGCCAAATGGCTTGCAAGCGGATGCAGCCTAAGTAGCTAAACAGTAAAAGAAGGAAGTATTCTTTAGCATTGTTTAGGAAATGTAAAAACAATAACTTCTTTTAAAATCCTGAGCAGTTCACAAAATCACATTTAAAGTTGCACCCAGGTGGCCAAAAAAGCTGCCTGGTTACGGCCCATAAGGGGCACAGTGACTGCTCATTGTCCCATTGCAGGCAACCCAGGACTGCCAAAACCACTCAGAAGGAGTTTGCTAGTAATACCTGGAAAAGCCCTCCTGCCAGAGGCACTGGAAGACGGGGGCTTTCTGCACTTAGCTGATTAGGCTGCCGTGAACTTTCTATGACACACTCGGATGCCGTTGCAGAGGGGTGTGTTCAAGGAGAGGGACATACTATAATCACTTCAGCACCCGTGATTGAACCCGCAGCGCCCGCTACTCGGTTGCTGACTCCCAGGGATTGGTGGTCCGGTCACATCAGAGGTCAGCGATTGATCATGGCTGCTGCTACCACCACACCTGTGCGGAGTCCGCCTCCCCTGCCCACTGACCACATGGGAATGGAAGAAGAGCAAATGGTCACACCACTGGATGCTTCAGGTAAGCTTTTGGTCAACACTGGTAAAAGTGTGGAGCGCGATAATCAACAATTAGTGAACTTCTGGGAAAGGTGGGCATGCTTGAAGGCTTTAAGAGCCTACTCCACATGCAGATAGTCTTTACCAGAAGTTCACTAATTGTTGACTACCGGCCAAAGTGCGAATAGGCCTCAGGAGATCTTGGCCATGTGTACACAGCATGCCTCCTGACTCAGCAATACAATCACTGGATCCTGCCACGTACACAGCTTTTTACAGGCCATGAAGACGCTGCCTAATTCCTGGCAGGATGGAGGAAGGCTAGTTTGGAAAGTCCCACCGTATTTGATTTGTTTCAAGCTGACTGTGCTCATGAGCAAAGCATTTGTGCTATTTGTGGAGATTTCAGAATAATACAGCAGTCAATGGCAGAAATTGAAAGCATCCAAGAGCTGGCTGCAGGGTGATATTCTCCTTCCATTTTTAAAAATTCAGAAGTATTACTTACACAAAATGTGCACAAATATAGCAGATGACAGCCTTCGGTTAGGGTATAAAATAGTACTTGTTATTCAGGGAATTTCCACTGGGTGATCAGGATGAAAAGTCACCAGGGTGCGTTGGAAGTGAGAGTTAACTAACTAAAAGGTTAAAGGGGCAACTTTATGCACACTTAAAGGTGCCTCCATAGAGCAAGAGGCAATCATGTGATTTAAAGAAGATCCCACTACTGTATTGTAGGGATATGCACGAATATTCGTTATTTGTACAAATTTGTACGAATTAGGACATTCGTACATGAAACAAATGCTACAATATTCGTATGCTAAACATTCATCCAAATACTAATGTTTCTGGACATTCGTACGAATAGGTCAGACGTTCGTTAGATTGGGGGTGTGGAAAAATGGAGCGCCAGTCATATTCGCAATGGATCCAGATTGTATTCGACATTGATCGATAGCGGATTAAAAGGGGATTTGGGTCGGATTTGGCGTTTTCAGAGCGCAGATATGTTGCGGATATGTATTCGTTCATATCCAATATATAATTGTTTGTATCAGATATGTATTGGATAAGTATACATTCGTATCCGATACGTGTCGAATATTCGTACAAATACAAACGAATAGATTAGTATAGAATAGAATTTTACCACACATGAACGTGATCTATTCGAACGAATACAGATTTTCAAACTTTCGATTTGTTATGAATCAAATCTTAAAAATGCATCTGTACTGTCTTTCGCCTCTCTCACCAAATGCAGGAAGCAATTGCGGGCTTTCACCTCTTTCTGCTGGCCTCTTTCATTATAATTCCTCCTGTGAATATCTGGAAGCCAGTCAAATACCCAGCCACTTTCTTTGGGGGTTTTCCTTTGTGCATTTGGCCCATTTCTGGGTATTTGCAAGAGGAATTATAACGTAAGGAGCCAGCAGACGCTATTATGAGAAATCCAGCATTGTTGGGAATGCTCCCTGTACTTAGAAGAAGAAGAGTTGGCTTTTCTACACCACTTTTCTCACCCATAGAATGGGACTCAAAGTGGCTGACAAAGCTTCTACTCTTCTCCTCGCAACAGACACCCTGTGAGGTGGGTGGGGCTGTGAGAGCTCAGAAGAGAGCTGTGACTAGCCCAGGTTCACCCAGCTGGCTTCATGGAGGAGGGTGGAATTGAACCCGATATTCCCAGATAAGAGTCCAGCTCCTTAACCGCTAGACCAGAGGTGTCAAACTCAATTTTGCCGAGGGCCGGATTAAAAAAAACAAAAACTGTCAGGGCCAGGGGGCGTGGCCGGGGGCGTGGCCAGGGGGCGTGACCAGGGCACAGAGGAGGGGCTGGGGCATGGCCAGGGGCGTGGCTAGGGTACAGAGGATGGGCTGGGGGTGTGGCTGGGGCATGGCTAGGGTTCCGAGGAGGGGCTGGCTGTCCATGGCGGCGCCCGCGCACTCAGGCACTGGAGGGTCCCGCAGTGCACTTGCTCGCCCTCGCCTCGCCTCCTTCGCGCCCAAGGAGGACAGCGGCGGCGGTGGGCGGGCGGGTGGGCGGGCGGGCGGGCGGCGGCAGGCCGAATTCGTACAGCCCGCGGGCCGCATCCGGCCCACGGGCCGTATCTTTGACATCCCTGCCCTAGACCAAACTTATATGTGAATGCTACAATTACTTGTGGAATTTGCAGCACAGTATAGTGAGATTTAGCTTGCATCTGGAGGCACCCGTAAGTGGCTGTAAATTCTACTGAATTCAGAGATGCTTACCTGCAAGGAAACAAGCAGAGGATCAGGGTAACCAAACTATCTGTGGTCTGGAAATTCACTGCTGTGTTGCTGTGAGATTTGGGTGGTGTTTCATACCAAGGAAAAATCCCCTGGCATTCCAAATTGTGGAATGACCAAAAGACCTATGACATTTCTTGTTGCTCCTAATCGATTGCCTTCCAACAACCAAAAACTTGGGTTTGGAAATTGCAGGGAACTTAAGAGGCTGTTTTGGCTCTCCGTCTCCTGAAAGAAACTTTTTTCTAACATACTGTAGTTATCATAACAACATTTCCTTTCTCAATTAAATGGAGGAACCTCCAAAAAACATCATAATAAAGTCCGATAAAGGGAAAGATGTAGTCCATTTTGCAAATGCAGAACCCAGCAATCTTTCCCATCCCATGGACGTTCTGAGTCAAATTTTGACCTGCACAAAGTATTCTCCACCCCCGCCCCCCTTGGTTGTTTTTGTATTTAGGATGATAGTGAAGCCAAAGTAGGGAAGTAAATGCACTAGTATCTTAGCAGGGAGATAGATCAAAATTTTGTCCGCCCCTCCCCAACCCACGGCCCTTGAACCCTTTGGCGCAAGATAAGGCACAAACAGTGATGTGTTCAGACAACGTCTTTTGCTCTCTCTTTCCTTTTCTATTTTGGCCCTGGGTTAGTGATCGCCTTCGGTTCAGGTGATGACGGTTGGACCTCTGCGACCTGTTCGCTCATGAATCTGAGATATTTTCAATGCAATTGCTATGAGGGGACTCAGTACGGCCTGGAAGGAGAGAAGAGAAACAAAAAAAAAGGGGGTAAGAAAAAAAGGCATGATAATACATTCACAGTCATAAAATGAGGCTTAAGTGTTCCACCAACCTTATTTTAAATCAGGAGTGACTGGTACAGTCATGATGGAGCAGGATCATGGGTACATAAACATGTGCTTTAATGAAATAACTGTAATTCACGGCCTCATGAAAACAGGACTGCATGTACAGAGCATTACAAACATCCTCAAGCCTTTTTAAACACAGAAGTAACAAAAATACTGTTATTTCTCACTGTTGTAAAAGGACTTGACTCAGTATTCCATCTAGTTGCACAACACTTCTATTGACTTACTTTTCACTTTTCCTCTTCACGCAGGCCTTTGGTTAAATGCCCCCCACACTTCCCCTCACTGAAAATCACTGATGTTTTTAACTTTTCTTGTATTTTTAAAACTGCATTTTTAAAAATTTGTTTTGTTTTTGATACTGTTTTCATACATCTGTTTTTAAATGCTGTGAGCCGCCCAGAGACCCTCGGGTATGGGGCGGCATATAAATTTAAATATAAATAAATATAAATAAAAGGTCTCAGGGTTAGTTTTAATCCAGCTTCAGTCCACTTTCAGAGGGAGAGAACACATCAGCATAGTGTTTTCATTCAGCATTATCTAATTCAGAAAATCCACCTCTGTGTTAGGCCCTGTCCCCATGCAATTTAAAGTCTGCTAAAAATCTTCTTTTGCCTCTGAGCGCCCCCATGCCAGGCTTCTCAAGGTGCTTCCAGCGCTACAAAATAAGAAAAATCAGTGACAAAATGCATGCCCTTTAAAGAAGACTTTCAGCGCTCTATTTTGAAGTTGCGGGTTTTCCTCGCAACATTTACCTTGGGGACGCTCCGTGGCAAAAGGGGCGGTGATTGCTGCCTGCACACACAGCCAAAAAGCATTCACACATCCCAGAAATGCAGCAGGTTCCCTTCCTTTCCTTTGTAAAAAGAGCCAGAATTGCTCAGAATTGCAACATTGTTATCAAGTGATCTGTGAAAGTGTTAAAAGTGTGGATGAGCAAAGGATCGCGCTGCCGATGGCTGCAGCCGCTGACTTTGCAGGGACGGGAAGCCTTTTCTAACAGAGAAGAGAGTGAAAGTAAGTGCTGAAAGTGAATGAGTGAGCGATCATCTCCCTTTGCCGGGACGGGAAGCCATTTCAGGGGACGGAGATCTGGCTGTTTTTCCTTTTAACAAGAGAGGGGGCAGGGGGGAAAAGATGCGGGGAAAGGAAACAGGCTTCCATGGGGACGGAAAGTGCGTTAAAAACATGCATTTTGCTGAGCCTCGTGTGGACGCTTATTGCGGAAGTGCATGGCAGTTTTAAAGTCCACTTGATTAGAGTTAAAGCAGAGGGAACTCAGAGAGGCAAATAAATCTTTTGGGGGTTCAGCCTTAGGTAAAGAGGAAAGAAAAATGACGTGTCTTCCCATTCTCGAAGTGGACTGGAACTGTATTAAAACTTAGGTGTGAACACAACTGGGATGAATTACAATAAAATCAATATATAACCACAATTCAAATCAATTGATCAAAATAATTAAACCACAAATAAGATTTAAAACTCTGTTACTGGTTGGAGGTTTCTTGTATTTTATTTTCAGCTTTCTTCATATATCCAAATAAATCCTTAAACTCTCCAAGTTAATAGTCCACTCACTCGATCACACTTGGGACGCAGCCCTATGCATGCTTAGCTGAATGGTTCCCCGTACTTTTGCTGACATTGCATTTGTGACCCAGGATGCTCTGCAGGTTTGGTCCAGTTGCAAGATGTCTCAAAATGCAGTCTTTGTCTACAATAGGCCAGAAATCTTGGATATAATGCCAGATTAGCACTGAATGTCCAGCAATTAAGCATCTGTGCTATCCTATCAGGGCTCTTGTGTAAGAACACCTTTCTAAGCAAAACAAAATACATGCCCGTGAAGCAATTTTGTTTCTTGGAGTAAACAAAGACTGCATCCCGATGGCCATGATTTCAGCTGCTTTAGTATGGAGGACACGGGATTTGTTGGGAAAATGGCAGCCACACATACACACAAAAAGATGGCAGCTACTTTGGTCAAACGGCCCACACCTAGGCTGCGGTCACATTCTAGAAAGATTGTCTCTCAATGGACAGGAAACTGAGGTGCTCCTACCCCCTGCTGCTGTGCCACCAAGCCCTTGTGGATCCCCGTTACATGGTGGGATGAAGGAGCAGGGGCAGCAGGATTGGGGTGGGGGGTTAGGTCTGTTAGGAAAATTGCTGCTCTATCAGCTTTCTTCCATCCATGATGTTTTTAGTAAACAAACAAGCTAGAGACAAAAGATTACTTTATTGCAATATAGGGAACTTGCCTTCCAGACGTCCCTTCAGAACAAGCTCAAACTGTCTCACATCACAGCATGACTGTCAACTAGGGATGTGCATGAATGTTAGAAAATTCATATTTATTTCTGCTGGCTCCCAAGAAGTGAATTATGTTATCTCTAGGGATGATTTAAAGAAAACAAACAAAACCCAAGTACTACCCTTGCCAACTTTAAGATTAACATATTTGCAAATTTTGGGGGATGGAAAGACCTTGTGGTGGAACATTATATTCATTAGAAAAGTCATCTGCAAGACATTAACTTTTATCTCATTTCTTTTGATTTCTCTTTCATACAAAATCAAGAACAAACACAATCCTATTAACTCAATTCCGGATATGATTTCATTCCGATCTTATGGAAGAAGGATCAACTGCCAACCAGCTGAACTCTGTCTCTGATGTATATTAACTCTTTCTAGCCTTAGAAAACTCTCTTTTTTGCTCTTTAGAAGCATACTCCTTCTGGCTAAAGAGATGGCTCTGAACAACCAAACAGGTCCATAGTAACTGAGAAGGTGCTTTTAGAAGGCTTTTAGAAGGCTGGTGAAGATTGCATTTATTTATCCTGACCTTCGGTTCAGGAAACAGCTTCCCCTATCCAATTTTGGACACTGTTATCATTTTTAGTGGATTCTTTTTACTGTTGCAACCTGCTCTGAGACCTTCTTGGCATAGGGCTGGCTAAAAATAAAAATAAAAAAATAAAAATCCTAAAAGGGGAAAGCACTGCAGTTAGGCTATAGTTAAGTTATTCACAAACAATTTGATTTCAGTGCCAGTTTTCAGAGACATCTTTCTTGCTGTTACAAAGTAGGGACCCATGTTGTTCTAAGTAGGTCTTGGCACCCATTTTTAAATGGGTAAAAATCCCTTGCTTTTCACAGGGTGCAACCCAAAGCAGAAAGAACAGTCTGACTTCCCTGCAAATGAGCACTCAATGAGATTTCAGATTGTTCACACAGTTGCCTTATAACACAGAACCAGTTTGATCTAATGGACAGGGAGCGGAACTCTTATCTGGGAATACCGGGTTCGATTCTGCCCTCCCCCATGAAGCCAGCTGGGTGACCTTGGGCTAGTCACAGCTCTCTTCTGAGCTCTCACAGCCCCACCTACCTCACAGGGTGTTCTGTTGTGGGGCGAAGAACAGAAGCTTTGTCAGACGCTTTGAGTCCCCTTAAAAGGGTGAGAAAAGTAGGATAGAAAAAGCCAACTCTTCTTCTTCTTCTAAAAATGGAGTTGCTTGTTCCTGCTGTTTTCTCTCCTCCCCTTACCCCCTCCCCTCAACAAAACTCTTCCCCATGCAGTCAGCAATTGGATCCTGGTCTGTTCCTCAAAGTGTGACTTCACTGGGGGAGGAAATTTACCTGCCACCACATCAGAACATGGAGTCGTTTGGCAGCCCCTTTAATTCACCATTAGTTCCTACGCCCCCTCCATTTTGTATCCACCTTAGCACAACTCTTTTTTCCATGTCTACAAGATGGTAGATCTTCTTTAAAGATCAGTCTTCGTTCTTTCATTATAATAATGACTTTGCGGGTAATGACAGAGAGTGCGCTGAAAGGGGGGGGGGAATGACAGAGGTGATCTATGTTTGTGCTATTGAAGCCAGAGTTAGGCACATCACCTCTCCTTCACATGCCCCCGCCAAGAGAGCCACAGACACACAGGAAACAGCATAGCCTTCCTTCCTTTTTTTTATGACACCGCAATTGCAAAGTCGCACAAAATTGCAGAGAATGCAGCAAAAAGGGGGTAAAGAGACACGGAGGTGAATGAAAGGAAATATTTGCATGGATTGGAGAGAAAGGAAGAAACAGATACATTGTAATTTCACCTGCTTCTTCCTTTTTGTTCACTTGTCCAAACCCAATAGGGACCTTCTCAGCCTCCTAGTACAGTGCTTATAATTGGATAAGAGGAAACAGATACCGCATTCCCACCTGACTTTTTAAACTTCTCACTGGACTTTTTAAATCTGGATTCAGGACCAAGTGCACAATCTGGCTGTCCCCATTTGCCTGAGGATAACACGGGCTGAATGTGAATACTGCTGTTCCCACTCAAACCGCACAAATCCCCAGCATGGAGAAACAAGAACTTTTAATCTCCGCCCCTTGCGCACACCCTGTAAGCCTCCCCAGCTCAGAATGAGCAAAACCACAGACACAGGGGAAAGCATTCACCCCCCCTTTCAAATCGGAAGCTCCCTCCCTCCACTCACATTAGCTGGAAGACAACACTGACATAGGGCAAAGCATTCACTCATCTCTCTCTCCCTTTCCAATTGGAGGGGCTGTGATCTCTAGCTACAATGTTGCTTTTAATGTATCTCTCATAGTTACAGTGGCATTCAGGGGAAATCCAAGCCTTTTTAGCTAGCATTTGCAGGTATGGCAAGGGGAGGGGAGAGACCAAATGTGAAATCCCACACATCTGCATCAGGCATTGGCCAGAAAAATAAGAGGGGGCAGTCCAAAAGGCTGATCTCCTCCTGGGATAGTCCGGTAGTGTTCCTAAAGCGGTGGGGGGTGGGGGCAGACCGGGCTCTTAAAATGGGTCCGAGAACAGTTTTCCTGAGAACCTTTTGTCTGTGGATTTTAGCAGGGTAGCCCTCATTAAATCCAGGAATAAAAAAAATAAATGGGAATATCCGATCCTGAAAATGTACTGAATCCGCATTTAAACTTGTATGGGAAAGCACCCAGAGAGAATGAACCCAAAACTACACCTCCATCCCCCAAAAGCCCACTTCTTCATTCCCACTTTGCAAGATAAAACGAGCTATTTATCTGAACAGGACTGGAGACTTATATAATCTGCACACAGTTTAGTTCACTTTCAGGGACTTTAGTCCACATATATGAATCTTTAAAAAATGCTGGGGCATTGAAAGGTGCAAGCCGTTCTCCATCCTGATTGTATAATGTGTTGGAGCAAGGCCACAGTGCCTCTGCTTGCCCTGGGAACAACTCCATGACATTTCCTACTTATTTCCTAGATTTGCATAAAGCATTTTTTACAAGAGACTTAGAGGGAATTCAGAATCAAAAGGTCAGGAACACAATGTTAACTATACAGCACCGGGGGGGGGGGGGGGCATACAGTAGTAGAAATTTGTTTGTAATGTACGTTTAGCAACACATGAATTTCTACTGGAAATTTCCCCAAGTTTGCTGCACTGAACTCCAAGTTCAGCTGGTCAATTGCATCAACATCAAATGTCTTAACCAGCAATCCTAGTGGTAAATCTTCAAGAACTACACGCTCCATATCTGTTCAGATAGCACTATGCAACACTCCAGGAATACAGGTACATTTTAACCACACTGTTACTTTATTAAATAAATCTTTCTCTGCATTTTGTCTGAATGAGTAGACAGATGAGTGGACATTTAGTAGGGGTTCATAAGGGAAGCATCTGACAATTATGAGCGTCTGCCTTGTTTCTCTGATCCTCCAGAATGGACCTCCCTCTTATAAAATGAATAGTTGCTCCCATGATCACCCTACTGAGAGCAATTTTTTAAAAACCATTTTATTGGAACTTGTAGATAGCCATGGAGCTTCTGATACAAGACGATGCAGAGGACCTGAAGATACACCATCAGTTCTGGGGGAATAGCACAGTCCCTCTGCTCCAAAGCCAATCCCATAGACTCTAGGAATGTGCAAAAATCTGAATATTTTATTTGAATCTGACAAATGTTGACATTCGAACTCAAATAAGATTTTCAAAAATCCAATTTGCACATTTAAACTTGAATACGGATTTTTGAAAATCTGATACAGATTTTCAAATGATTCAAATGGGTAGATTTTTATCTGTCGAATATGAATCTGTGGGAAAATTTGTCATATTTTGCGCTTAAAATATGGGATTAAAACGGGATGCATATGGGATCATATGGGATGCATACGGATTTTTGCGGAATGCGCAGATACGTATAACAGATACAAATGTTGTCGACATTCGTATCTTTAAATACGAATCTAACATTCGAACATACGGATTCAAATGTTGCAGATTCGAATCTGATTTTATGACATTCGAGTATACTTTTTGTAAACTTTTTTTTAAAAATCCTCTACCATTTAATAAGGGGAAATACAATCGATGAAGATAATTTCTTGAGAATTGTAAAATAAAATTGTACTTTAACAAACACATCCAAGTCTGGGGAGGAATGGAGAGAGTATAAAGGGTGGGTTGAATAGGATAAATGTACAAGCTCTTTAATTGTATAGACATTATTAAAATAAATTGGGAAATAATAATAAGGGGAAAATAAGACGGGCTAAATAGCTTCTAATACTTAATAAGGCTTGTTTGTCTCAAAAAGCTGTGTCGGGCTAATTCTAATAAAGCAGTTTTAAAATTCAGGTATTTTAATTCCAGTTCTATGCTAGGCAGACCTATTTAGACATGTGAAAAAACAGCTTGCACTTTGTAAACAGATAAATCTTGGGAGGTACATATTTTTTTAAAAAGCTAAAAATAGAATACTGATTCAAAACAAATGATAATATTTAATTACACTAGTTTTCTTTTAGATTAAATTGGAAAGTAACTGATACAATGCGGCATAGTCATGGTCTGGCTCGATAAGCAGATATAATGGAATTATGACTAAGCAGAAAAGTCCAAGGTTACATTTATTATACGGAAAGATTGTAACTAACAATGACCCCAGGACAAGCAGGGACCCATTCTCAGCTAATGATGAACAGCAGCAATGGTTTCTCACCCACAAGCCATTTCAACTTATAAATACTGAAACAGAAATCACAATCAAGCACAGCTATAAGTGACTAAAATATTCTGTAATATTTAAATACAATAAGCAGGCTAGCAACACACCATTCCCCATGAGTTTAAATTAAGCGGAAAAACATAAGAAACGACCATCAGACTCATTCAGTGAATCCAGCATTCACTGTGGCCAATCAGCTGTGTTAGGAAAACCTGACAGTAGGTTATCTATCTATCTATCTATCTATCTATCTATCTATCTATCTATCTATCTATCTATCTATCTATCTATCTATCTATCTATCTATCTATCTATCTATCTATCTATCCATCCATCCATCCATCCATCCATCCATCCATCCATCCATCCATCCATCCATCCATCCATCCACTTCCCTATCTACCCATCCTATACCCAAAGGTCTCTGGGGGGCCATAACAACATCTAAAATCAAACATTATTAAAACAACAACAGTATGAGTTTTTCAGTGTCCCAACTGCTGGCTTTAGAAGGCATGCCAACTTTTACTACCATCAGGACCATTGTTAAATTTAGCCAGTTTGTGGTCTAGTGGTTAGGGAGACGGACTCTTATCTAGGAATACCGGGTTTGATTCCACCCTCCTCCACGAAGCCAGCTGGATGACCTTCAGCAAGTTACAGCTCCCTTCTGAGTTCTCACACCCCCACCCACCTCACAGGGTGATCCGTTGTGGGGAGAATAGAAAAGCTTTGTCAGCCACTTATAGTCCCCTTAAATGGGTGAGAAAAACAGGGTAGAAAAGCCAACTCTTCTTCTTCCATGAATTTGTGGCCCCTTACTGTCCTAACTTTTCCTGCCTTGGGACTGTTCCTGGTCACTCCTAGTCCTGCCTCTAGTCCATGCCAGGAAAAAAGCTGTCATTGCCCTTGTTTCAGGGAAACACACCCTCTCTTCCCCTGTGTTCCAGAACATTTAAACACTGGCTTATTCCCCTCTAAATTCAGGGTAAGTCTGTCCTTTGAGGTGAGAGGAAGTATAAGGCTGGGTGATGGGAGGCAACTTGGATGTGCGTGTTGGGAACAACCTAGATCTCCCCATTCAAGAGGTCCTCTCTTTCCCTGCCCATGAAAACTGGAGTTCCAATGCCGAACTTGCATTACTGTATTGACTTTATTGTTTTCAGAAAAATAAAACATTTTCTTGATACTTTCTTAATCAAACTTTTTTTGTAGTAGGAACTCCAGGCAACTCTGGGCTCTCTCCCTTTGGAACCCACGCCAGCTAGTTAACTCATTAAATCAACCCTTTCACAATAAATTGTGTGAACTGGTGGCTAATTCTCCCAACATAAACGAGTCCGCATAAGAAGTTATAAATCAAAAGATGATTCCAACAAGTGATTTGATATCTACTAAATTTTCATAAGGGAAGGTGTAAGACAGATTTCCTGCCCAAGATATTTTGAGAGGTTTAGCACGACTGCAATTAGATTTCAGAACTAATCGTTAATAAGGATAATAAATGTTTTGAAATTATCGTCTCCTGGATGTTTGCGGGCTGTTACAACTGAGGCTATATTTACTATGGTTTTTAAAATTACTTTACATAGGACAGGACAAAGAAGGGGAAGGAATCTTTTGCTGGCCTATTTATATACTCAATTGTTTTGGAAAGAGCCTGTTGAACTAGATTTGCCATTGGCTTCATCAGGCAGTACAATGGTTACATAAGGCTGATCACCAGAGGGCGGTTTTACTATTAAAAGACTGAATTTTAACTTAGGGTGTTTTTCCACTGTCACTAGAAGTACCCATTAAGTACCCATTAATGGGTACAAAAATGGCATTATGTACCCATTAATGGGTACTTAATGGATACTTTTAGTGACAGTGGGAAAACACCCTTAAATGTGCTTTTTAAAAAAAAAATCTATTTTTTTCTCAAAAGAACTTAAAACATATTGTTAAACAAGATTAAAATCATACAGTTGTTAGTCTCTGGATTGCATTTGATGACTCTTGGGTCTACGTCTTACTGTTTCATTGTACCTCTTTTTAAAAAAAATCTTTTTATTAGTTTTTTTTTTACAAGGGCAATGCATAATTCAAAGTTTTTATACCAATCATTGAAAAGGCTACACAATTCATAATACTACATTGAGAAAATTAAGCGCAACTTCAATTTCTCACTTTCACTCCTAAGCTTATTATCAAAATATATCTTATCACCCATTTTTGTTTACATATTCTAACCCTATCCAAATTACTTACATAATTCAAATGACTATTCAATGTTTCTACCACTATCACATTAATTATATAACTATACCATTTACTAATAGACCATTTTGTTCTATCCTTCCATCCACTAACTAGGACTATTTGAGCACATGGGTGTTTTACCACTGTCATTAGAAGTACCCATTAAGTACCCATTAATGGGTACAAAAATGCCATTACGTACCCATTAATGAGTACTTAATGGGTACTTTTAGTGACAGTGGAAAAACACCCCATGTTAACAATTCTTCTACTGTTTCCTTCAGTAGGATAGTTAGAAGATTATTTAACTCCATATGTAATACTCCCATTCTCCCTGTTATTATACTTCGTATATTAGGCATGTCACTAATTTATTTCTCTATCTTCTTCCAAAATTCAGATACTATAGGACATTCCCAGATCATGTGAAAAAGCATACCTTTTGGTTACATCCATGCCAGCAATTAGTACCCATGTTTGTAAACAAGTGTGATAATTTTGCTTGGGTTTTATCGTTTCATTGTACCTCTAGCGTTCTACTTCCCAAAAGTTTTCTCCTCTCCTCTTCTTCCACTCCATCTAGTTTATAGTTAATTCTCAAACCCATAATTAATATATCATTTATTGTCACTGAATCAAACGTTGGCAACTTTTTATAAATGCTTCCACTGACAAATCTCTTATCAGATTAGTTAATTTGTCCATTCCTGCAAACTCCATCATCTTAATTACCTGGTCTTCTATTGTAGGGATATCTTCTGTTTTCCAACCCTAAGAGTATATAAGTCTGCAGCAGTTACCATATATTATATGAACACCACCCAGAAGGTTTTTTTTCAATTGGACGTAGTAGGAACATTTCAAGTTTCAATCTTAAACAGGAACAATCTATCATATGTGGTGGACTTGCCCAAAAGCAAGACAATTCTGGTCCCGGATACATAAGGAAATGTGTTTCAAGTATTATTTTAGACTGAGTTGCTTCCTACAAAGATATCACAGATCACCTTTGAATTTTGCCCATTTGCCTCCCCCCACAGCCTTAATCTCAGAGAGTAATTATTTCCCAGCTTTTGATAGGCATGAACTTATGAACACCACAGAAATAACTTGTTGAAGACTCAGCGTTCCTGCTTCTATTGATAAACTTGAGTAATGTAAACAAAAGATGAAAAAAGGAACTATAAACCCCATCAAAATTCACACAAGGCTGGCACCAACACTCTTCTGAAAGTGGTGGTGTGCTGATCACATGCCTGCCACACAACGCGCAATGTTCATGACCGGGGACGGTTATCTGAATACAAGGCCGGCCACATGCTTTGAAGAAGATCAACCACACACGCTTACAAGATGGGCATTAACTGGAGGCACCACCGGAAGAGTGAGATAAACACTGGTGAGATCAAAGTGAGTCAGTTTGGTCTAGTAGTTAAGGAGCCAGACTCTAATCTGGGAATACCAGGTTTGATTCTGCCCTCCTCCATGAAGCCAGCTGGATGACCTTGGGCGAGTCACAGCTCTCTTCTGAGCTCTCTCAGTTCCACCTACCTCACAGAGTGTCTGGTGCGGAGAGAAGAATAGAAAGCTTTGCCAGCCGCTTTGAGTCCCCTTAAATGGGTGAGAAAAGCGGGGTGGAAAAGCCAACTCTTCTTCTTACATAAGAACATAAGAGAAGCCTTGCTGGATCAGGCCACAGCCCATCTAGTCCAGCATCCTGTCGCACGCAGTGGCCCACCAAATGCTCATGGGCATCTCAAGCAGAGACAAGGACAAACCTTCTCCTGCTCTCGAGTCCCAGCAGATGGCCTTAGAAGTGCCCCGGTTCCTCCCCCCCCCAGCCTGAAAGATGCACCTAGGCATTCGTTCTAGTAGCCATTGATACATCTGTCGTCCATAAATTTGTCTCACCCTACCTTAAAGCCATCTAGACTGGTAGCTGTCACCACCTCTTCCGGCAGCACATTCATTAAGCCAATGACCCTCTGGGTGAAGAAATACTTCCCCCTGTCAGACCTTATTCTCCTACCCATCAGCTTCATAGATGCCCCCTGGTTCTAGTATTGTGTGATGCAGCAAATAAATGTTCTCTATCCACCTTTTCTATACCATGCATAATTTTATATACTTCAATCAGGTCCCCTCTTAAACGCCGTCTCTCCAGACTGACGAGGCCTAGACGTTGCAGCCTGGTTTCGTAAGGGATTTTGTTTCAGCCCCTTGATCATTCTGGTTGCCCTTCTCTGTACCTTCTCTAGTTCCACAATATCCTTTTTGAGGTGTGGTGACCAGAATTGTACACAATATTCCAAATGTGGCCTCACCTTCTACTTCTTCTTCTTCTTCTTGTCGGATACATATTCGTTCATATCGGATACGTATTGGATATTTATACGATTCCATCCATACTGAATAGGATCCTACCACATGTATTCATACTAATACAGATTTTCTAACATTCTAATAAATACGAATCAAATGCCAAAAACCCCATTTGTGCACACCCCTAATGAGTTGAATATTCCATGCCAGGTTGTCCCATCCTGGTCTGGAATAACCGATGTAAGTGTAGAAAAGGTCTACCGGGCATTTGCCCAAACTGTTGTTCCTACTTACCTCCCAGCATCCCTGATTGTGTTCAATTGCATAAATGCCTTCTATTGCTAAACTTTGGTGGTGGGCCATGCATAGTTAAGGGCAGAGAGACAAAACTAATAAAAAGCAGATGCAGGTGATATTTTGCTTCTTTTCAGGAGAGAGGCAGGGAGATTTTTGGCATCACTTTGCTATGACTTTATGTTTTGATTTAATTCCCTGTTTTTTAACACTGCCTTTGTTGATTATCAAACTATTTTGATCAAATGATTATTTTTTGATGTTTGTGTTACTGATGTGGGGGGAAATCCCTTGTCAATAACAGCTAAAACCAGTGAAATGTTATAGATTTTTCTATATTTCTTCCCGCTTATTTTTTTTCAGCCATACCGCCTCTTCACAACAGAATATAGTTTTCGACGTTCAAATTCTTTGTTTTGAAAAACGTAGTCGTTCATGCTAAAGTTAAGGTTCACTGAATTCAGGCAATCATCAGGATTATCTCATAAACAACATGTGCAGTGAAGGGAATCCTGACACATTTGCCTTAGAAAGGGAACCAAGGGAACCAACAGCCGGCCCAAATGTGGTTTACAAGCCACCGATTTAGGCAGACAAAAAGGTGTTTTTTATAAGCAGATCAGAGAATTTCAATTACTGGGCAGCCATATACATTTGGTAAATGAATGAATAAATGAATCAGATTTGATGTGTTCTCAATGTCAACTTTTTTCTTTTCCTTTGGCAAAAGCTACAGTGGGTGTTTTTGTGGCTGTCCGCAAAGCAGCACAAGAAAGGAAACCACACAACCGCTATACCTTATTGAGCAATACCTAAAGATTCTGCTTGAACTTAGAACCTAGTCCAGTCATATCACTCTATTTTCACAACTATTGTATTTTATTGTCCTTTAATCAGGGTTCATAAAATTATAGTCCTTTTATCAGAGTTCGTATAGTTCTTTTATCAGGGTTCATATTTTTAACACTCAGAAAAGCCATACTGTTTTTGCAATTTATGAAGCACTAGTTACCAAAATCTTAGGGGTGGTGGTATGATCTGCTCATATGATCTGTAGCTTTTCCTGGTTGCTTAGTCTCATCAGTGTATTACCTGAATTAA
This sequence comes from Aspidoscelis tigris stejnegeri, assembly GCA_023333525.1. Classification (NCBI taxonomy): domain Eukaryota; kingdom Metazoa; phylum Chordata; class Lepidosauria; order Squamata; family Teiidae; genus Aspidoscelis; species Aspidoscelis tigris. The sequence continues at coordinate 77,849,238 of JALMGA010000007.1, forward strand.
TACAAGGCATACGCTAGACATATAACAGCATTTTGAACGTTTCACAAAGTACTTAAAAGGCCACAATGCCTTAACATGAGGGCTAGATGGTGATACCATTGATGATTATTAATAAGAATAATTGGCTAAATATGAGTGGAAAATATTCTGGTGTAAAGCAGTGTCTTGGGCCAGGAAACAAAGGAAAGCTCTGTAACATTTCACAAGACAAAACAGGTTTCTTTCTCCATTCAAGAGCTGATGACGCAACAATTCCTGCTGACCTCTGGGTACTGTTGGAGCCTTAATGGGCCACTTAAGTTGGTAAATCAAGACTACCAGAGAGGGCAAATAATGGTAAAATATTGGCTCTATTGACGTTATCGATTGATCGCTGAGGTTTGAAGGAGAAGAATATCCTTTGTTTTAATAAAATAATTCAGATGCTCCTGAGGAAGTGAATCTTATGAAGGTATCCTGAGTATTTTGGCTGTAATTTTGTGTGCTAAGCACACATGAAGCTATTCCATTGTACTTTTGACTTAAGAGAAACAATAGGATGAGAATTGCCCAAGGAAACATGTTAGCATAAAATTACCTTCTTTGAGACAGCCTGGGAACTGGATTGCCTTTCAGGAAGGACTTTTGGAGATACTGTTAGGCCGATTTGCAACTTTTTGGGAGAACGATAGACAGGTACATGTTTCATTCATTAACAAAGGAAAACCGATAATTAGCAGGGTTTTTTTGTTGTTGTTCCAATTTCTGGCTATAAAAAAGGCAGAGAAGAGATGGTTTCTAGGAGTCTAGGAGTCTCCCTCGCCTCATATCTGCCATGGAAGGATGAGAGAAAGAGCTGAAGGAGCTTTATTCCCCCCCCCCCTTTTCCTTCTTTCTGCTACACAGAAAGCGGGTGGAGTTTTACTGCAGGAGCTACATTTTAACTTTTGCAGTCTGAGGTTTTTTTTGGCCAAAGCAATTTAAAATGATCAATTTTAAATTATTTCTTTTAATTTTTGTTCATTTTGGGGACCAGTCTAACTAAGACTGAAGGCCTTCCTAATTTTAGTCATTTTTGGTTCCTGAAAATGATGCAGTTTGCTGAAATCCTACGCATCTTCAGTTTTGAACTTTTGAGCATGAAGAAGATGGGATCGTTGGTGAGAACAATGGAAGATTGCTTTCTATTCACTTTTCTCCCATATTTTTATTAAAGGTTTAGGGTCAGGGAACTTCTTCTAGAATTAGGGCTAATTTCAATTTTCTTTTTGGGCTTTTATATGTTTCTTTAAGATCTGAAATTGGTCTTATGGGAACCTCATCCTCAGTTTTGGGGTTCTTACCCATAAAGGGCAAATTTATGATGTTTGGGGGATTTTTCTTCACTGCATAAGTTCATTATTTTGGTCTCAGGAAATTGGGGTAAACTTGATTTAATGCATGGAGATGTGTTAAGGGGATTTAGTCATGTCTGGGCTTTTGGGCATGTCTATCTCTGTTCTTCTAATGTCTAATATGGTTCTGATATGGCTTCACATCTCACTTCAACTTATTTTCTGTATTTCTAATAAATTCTTTGCACTGGTTTAACAAGAAACATTGGCTTTTGAGTCTGAAATGGGTTTTGTCTCTGTTTTCTGGTATTTCTCGTTATTAAAGCCTATGTAAAACAATCTAAGCTACCTATTCCCTTAAAGAAGTTAAATTTGGTGTTTCTGGGTTTTAAAATAATCCAGATTATCCACATTTGCTTACAGTTTATTACTGGAGCAGAACTGGTAACAATGGGAAAGCTAGGAAAGTCCATCCTAGAGCTAGGTGAGCACTTACCTCTACTCACCTTGCTCCTGGCTGCCCCTCCTGGTCCTTTTGGATCCTGAAGAAAGTGTGTCTGCCACTGGGCACATCAGGGCAGGCAATGACATCATCAATGACACCATCACACAGCCTGTGATTTTAGACTTTATGGGCCCTCTAAACAATCATATGCAATTATGAACCGTTGAGATACCTACACCTTTCCCCCCCCCAAAATAAGACCTACCCTGAAAATAAACCCTTGCATGATTTTTCAGGATGCTCGAAATATAAGCCCTATATAAGTGTTATATAAAACATCTCCTGAAAATAAGCCCTAGTGTGCCTTTAGGAGCAAAAATTAATATAAGACCCTGGCTTATTTTGGGGGGAACATGGTAACAGAGGGCCCTGGCACAACTCAGAAACAGTGTCTGGTTTTTCTTCCACTTACAAGAACCACACCTGCTTTTAGTTTGTGCGAGTAATTCAAAATATTCATATTTGAATATTAAAAAATGAATGCTGGACATACAATTCGAATTTGAGTGTCCAAATTCAGCCAAATTTGATCGAATAATGAATATTTCGAATATTCTTGCACGTATCTATTGTACAGCAATCTTCTGACTAAGCTTTTTCTATGAAAAAGGCTATCATTGCTTTTATTTCTACCGTACATCATTGGAGCTTCAATATATCAGCTTGTTGCATAATAATCAAATCATAAATCTACTGTGCAATTATCCCCGAGTGTCCAGAGAAAGTGACCGCTGCATTGTGTGCCATGGGTACAAACGGCCCTTTTGATTTGTCCAACTCTTACACAAATGGAATACCAATCCAGTACTATCTCACACCTTTCTAAAGACATGTTCACCCCTAAATTTTAATCCAGCTTCAATCCAGCTTCAAAATGGAGCAAAATGAACAGGCATTATCTTTCTTCATTATCTAACTCAGAGGGGGATTTTGTGAGTTAGATAATGCCGAAAAAAAAAATGGCTTGACATGTTGCTCAGAGTTCTCATTCTGAAAGTGGACTGAAGCTGGATTAAAACTCAGGTGTGAACACAGGCCAAAATGACAACAGTTGTGATAAAGGGAAGAATTATGTAGCAGTTCTAAACCACAAGCCCAGTAGAGATTACTGATCTCATAAATTTGATCACTAAACAAAGTTGCCATTCTGTTTTAGATATGCAGAGGGATAAACATGCACAAATATACATTTTTAAAAAGGAAAACTACCTCTGAGATTAAAACAGGCCTCTGTCCCTTTACTCACCTCCTATTCTGCTTTTCTACTTTAACAAATTAACACAGAGAAGTCCTTTGTTTTGGGGGGGAAAACTTCACATAAACGTCAATTTCCCCCTATTCTTAATCTTTCAAGCTGCCTCAAATAATTCAGTGGTTCAAGTTGGCATAACATTCCCTATTGTTTTTGCAGTTCATCTCAGAGCACTTTGGAAAACAAATTTTCTGAGAAAACACCATCCCCATTGCCAGAGGTTGGCTGGACAGGAAATGTGTCCAGATTCTTATGTATATTTTACAGGCTGAAAAGCTACAAGGAGAGCACTGCAAACGCTCCCATGTGTCCGGAGTGGAAGTGAGTCCCTTCCCATGACGCCATTCCATTTTGGGATAGATTCTGTCTTCAGCAACATGTTTAAAGACATGCTATAGCAATTTAGTCTCTGTCAAAATCTGTACTAAACAGTATAAAGGCCAGAGCCAAAGAAGGGCCTCACTGGATCAGACCCAAGGGCCAGCAGTATATTCTCACAGTGGCGAACCAGGGAGCCCACGACATCACCAAAGTGACAAGCTGTTTTCCTTCAGTGTTAAATAACTCAGAAAATTCACCTTGGGGATAGATAACATGGGATGTTTTTCCACTGTCACTAGAAGTACCCATTAAGTACCCATTAATGGGTACAGAAATGCCATTAGGTACCATTAATGGGTACTTAATGGGTACTTCTAGTGACAGTGGAAAAACACCCATGGAAAGAAAATTATTGGTCACTTTGCTGAGGTGTTCTCTCACTCTGAAGGTGGACTGAAGCTGGATTAAACCTTAGGGGTGTTTCCGCACAAGGGCAAATAAAACCGGATCTCTGGCACCCGGTTTTAATAGCTCCGGGTGCACAGGAGATCCGGATTAACGGGGTAGATCTGAATCTAAGAGATCCGGATTTACCCCGCACCCCTGCCACCGCACACGCGTCGGGAATCCGGTTTGGAGACGGTTGCTGCACGGACACGCAGCACCCGGCTCTGAACCGGGGTGGAGGGCCCTCCCCCGGCCCGCCATGCTTGGCTCGCCGGAGCCAAGCATGGCGAGCCGGGGGACCTTGCTGCCGCGGCTCGCCCTGGCCCCAGAAACAGCGGATCGCTGCTTCTGGAGCCAGGGTGAGCTTCCCAAAAGCCCACCCTAGCCTCCCCGGCTAGAAACGCGGCGAAACCCCTCCTTACCTTTCCGTGGTCATCTTCATTGTGAAGGTCTTCGCCCAGGATGCAGCGCACCTGTGTCCTGGGCGTCTCCTGGGTGGCTGGGGCTGCCAGTAGCAGCCTTTGCCCCCAGGAGGTGTTTTGAGCAGGTCCGCTGCCTACTAAGGGCAACGCGGATGCTCCCTTAAATTCTGGCCTGTTGACCCCATTACTCAGGGTCTCTTCTGGCACCAGAGTTTTTCCTACAAAACACGGTGACTCCAGTTGAAAAGCCTATTGCATTCCCTGGACGGATGTTTAAACTGTGCATATGGATAAACAAAACACATCAAATGAATGGAAAGCTTGTATTTGGTTCTCTACCTTCTTCTGTGCTGTTAACTCGCCCTTATCTGTCTTCTTTGGTTATCTAAAATGTTCACAATATGCCTCAAAACCACTCCACAAAGATAACTATAGTAAAAATATTCTGTTTTATGCAATTAAGGCTTATCCAAAGCTTCATTTCAAATGCATCTTTCATCACCCTGAGAATTTCATATGTTGCTTTTGCATCCGCATCCCTTGAGAAAGAGTTTCTTGTAAAGTTTCCCACCAGTCAGAGAAAACTACAACATTGCAGATGTTGGCTGCACTCTGCTAAAATGCTCCCTTGGCCTTTAACTCCTCTTTAGAGCAGAACAGATTTTGTTTATAAATACAAGAGGACGCTCAGACAGCTCCACATTTCTTCCTTACAAGGAATCCTTGAACTTGCTTGTACTTTGGTATTCATGTTTCCAACTATAACAACACAGTGACAAGTCATTACCTAGCAATTCTCCAGACAAAACGGCTTAACAGCAAGTTATTTTAAATATGTTAAATTTTAGATGTGTGTGTTAGCAAAGAAAAAGAAGGTTTCTTTTCACTATACAGATCTTGACAGGCTTACTTTTTTCTTCCTTTCATTCTGTGGGAGAATTGTGCAAAGCTAATTATTATCACCATGTTTGTGGTGCCTATAAAAGAGGTTTTTAGAAATTCTCATCCATGACCCAACTAGCATGAGCAAAGGCAGTTCAAAGTAGGGATGTGCACAGATATTGAAAAATCCAAATATTCGATTCGAATCTGATGAGCGTTGACATTCGAACTTGAATCGGATTTTCAATTTTTGATTGGAACGCATGGATTCGTATCTGTCATATACAAATCTGCATAAAAATTACATGCATTATCGTATTTAATGCGGCATGAAAACAGGTTGTATACAGACTAAATACGCGATAAATACATATTTGCACAAATTCGTATTTTGGATACGAATCTCACTGACATCCGTATATCCGATTATGAATTGAATATACGAATGTATGGATCTGGATAATCCAGATCTGAATCGGATTTTCAAAAATCCGGATTTTCAAAATTTGATTTGAATTGAATTTCTGAACATTACAGAATTGTGCAACGTTACAATTTTTCATAGTTTTCATTCTAGGAAATGAGAAAAACACAAAAGGAACCTGTATGGTGAGACATAATTTCATCTTGAACCTATTTATCTGGAAATTACACTCATTGAGCCTTTTTTGCGCTTAATTTCATGGGATACCTTCCTACTGAAGTTCAGGAATGGTGGTGGGAGTTTGCACCATGAGCACCGGCACCCCCCCCAACTTACCTACTGCTACAGTCCCACTGTGCCCATACGGCATTAGAACCAGGAAGTTGTGTGAAAGCTGCATCTGGAAGATGACCAGGAATGTCCCAGATGCTCCTGGTAAAGCTGCAGAGTAGCTTTTAATGCTCCACAGTTATGAGAATCGGATGTCTTCACATGCTACTGGCCACTCTGGGACTGCGGTGTGGCCATGGTGTGTGTATGGCCATCACAGCTGGGTAGGTGCAAAAAAGCCCATTGATTTAAATGCCGCTTGTGTCCTAGGCTGAGGATGGCTTTTTAATTCAGATTATCACAGAATCACAGAGTTGGAAGGGACCTCCAGGGCCATCAAGCCCGACCCCCTGCTCAATGCAGGATTTCCTAAACCATCCCAGACTCGAGATGTGCACAAATGTGTTTTTGGCCTCCAATTTGAAATGAATCGAATATTTGAAATTCCGTATTCGTACAAATAGATCAGATTCGAATGTGGTAAAATTCTATTCGATATGAACCTGTTCGTACATATTTGTACAAACATTGGATACGTATTGGATATGAATGAATACGTAGCTGATATGAATACAGATACGTATCTGACACAAATAGATATGTATCTGATTTGAACAAATATGTATCTGTTACATATCTGATACAAATAAATACGTACCTGATATGTTTCCTCAGTTTAATGAATGTCTGAACTACCTCTATGAATGTCTAGAAACCTATTCCATCGACCGATCGCCCTCACTGCTAGGAAATTTTTCCTAATATCTAATCTGTATCGACTCCCTTGAAGTTTCATCCCATTGTTTCTGGTCCTCCCATCTTGTGCAAGTGAGAACAGGGACAATCCCTCTGCACCATGACAGCCCTTCAGATTATGATTACGGTTGGTATGAACTACACTGAGATTTGTATGAAATAAGATGTTAAAATCTTGCTTTCCATACTTTGTAGCTCAAATCAAGAGTTTTGTTTTGTTTAGGCCAGTGTTTCCCAAACTTTTGACATATGTGTACCCCTTCTATAATTTTCGTAACGCTGAGTACCCCTCATAAAAAACATTAGGGATAAAAATTGTATTTTATCAAAATAATCAAAATCGGTGGAACTTACTAAAGCACAATAACAGGTGCCCGGAACTAACTGTTAAAGAAGTAAGTTGTCTCTGTAACAAAGTGCAGTATATTCACGCTGTGTCATGCATCACAAGACCGTTAGATAACACTGCAATTATCTGGCGTTTAAACAGCTCCACGGCTCAACGTCAACTGTTAATGTTCCCGCAGTTTAAAAATGGCTGAACCTGAACTGCGCGAAGGATGCGCAGAAGTTCCCGCCATAATGAGTCGCGATACGATGAGTCGCGATACGATGTACGATGGCCCCGTGTAAAAACTGTGATACACGCCTATTTCTTTCCTTGTTCTGTGGGCGCAACTAAGCACAGTGCAGTGGATATTCCCACGTGATCCCCACCAAACTCCGGTACAACGCGTACCCCCACCAAACTCTTCCCGTACCCCTGGGGGTACGCGTACCACACTTTGGGAAACACTGGTTTAGGCTGTTCATATGCCTAGATAAAACATTCCAAGAGCAGGACGTATGCAGTTCTACGAATGGCAAAGCATTTTTTGCAGGCTGTAGGTTTTGAGGTCCTTCTGAGTTGGCTCTATTATTCCAAATTATATCGCTGAATAGAGGCCAGCCATCTACATGTCAGTACAGACTAAGACAAGGCTCGGATAGGGCTTTCTGCACTTTGATCTGATCCAGCAGCCTCTTGTTCTGGATTCTGGGCCACCTCATCCTCAAATTAATGGAGCTCAAGGAGGTCCCAACCCCATTCGTCCTGCTTCAGAATCCAGATTAAGAGTCCCTTAATCCAGATTTCTGGTAGACCCCTTTAATTGGGTCCGTCAGAGGGACAGCGTCCTGTTTCCGAAAGCAGGAGGTGTGCATATGGCATGTCTAGTTTCAGAACTACCATGAGGGGCTTTTCAGCAGTGCCCCGTATCACACCACCAAAAAGCATCCCCCAGAACCCAAAGCCAGGAACTTCTATTTCTAGCCTTTGGAGGTGTGGAAGATGGTGGCTGCAAAGTTCATTCAAACTTTGCAGCCACAGGGAGACAGGGGCAAGATCAAGAACATCAGTGCAGATGGTGGTGATTCAGCCCACCTCTCCTCAGCGTATGGATCAATCGCCCTGGTTATACCAGACCCGCTAATCTGGATCTAGACAAGTTTAAATGCAGACAGGGCCGCAATTTGCACTGACGTGTGGATGGCAAGCCCCTGTTCCAGGACATAATTCAGAATAAGGCTCACTGCAGAAAGAGCATCTTTAGTTAAAACAAGATGGCTCTGGTAATTGAAAAACTTCCAGTTGAGATCCTGTTGGTCAGAGTAGATGATTGACAGTCAAATGGCACAACACTAAATAGTCTTAAATGGTTTCTTGTGCATCTTTGGTATTGGTGTCAAGCAACATGCCAATGAAATATCAACACTGGAATTCAAATTTTCAAAAATCCAAATTTAAACATTCGAACAGATTTTCAAAAATAAAACTCCTCATAATTAGGGGTGTGCACAGATCCATTTTTTGCATTTGAATTTGAGTCAAATCGAATATTCAAATATTTGATTCGATTTGAATCTTAAAATCCGATTCCAATCCGGATTATCCAAATCTGTACATTTGGAAACTTGATTCGAATTCAAATATACAAATGTCGACAACATTCGTATCTGATTTTCAAATTTGCATGCATCCTGTTTTCATCCTGCATTATAAGCACAAATAAACATGATATTCCGATGAAATATATATGGATCTATTCAGTCTAATTATTCGAAAATCTGTATCGATCATGTTTATTTGTGCTTATAATGCAGGATGAAAACAGGATGCATGCAAATTTGAAAATCAGATACGAATGTTGTCGACATTCGTATATTTGAATTCGAATCAAGTTTCCAAATGTACAGATTTGGATAATCCGGATTGGAATCGGATTTTAAGATTCAAATCGAATCAAATATTTGAATATTCGATTTGACTCAAATTCAAATGCAAAAAATGGATCTGTGCACACCCCTAATTATGAGGAATGATTTCATTGAAGGATTAAACTTTAAGCCCAAATTATTTCAAGGTCTGCATATTCAAATGCCAATTATTTTGTTTCTATTTTTCTGAGCACTGAAGGTACAACTAGCAAGCCAAAAGATCTCTGGGCACAGCTCATCCTGATCCTTTGGTCACCTCCACAATGGACACACAAGAAAACAAGACTATAGGATACACTACTGGATCATTCACTTCTCACTTTCTTCCCCATGGAACCGCTTTCCATATACTCAGCAGTTACACAGAGGTTCAAGAGGATTGGCTCTCCAGATGTTGCTAACTATGGCTGTATCCCCATTGCAAGCTTATATCGAATTCAATATGATTTCAATCCTCAGTTTGGCTTAACACGCTTTCTGCATGTTAAATCACCCCAAAGCGTTGTAAATGTTAATCCTCATTTCAACAGGTCTCACTCCGGTTTGTGCGCTTGAAACGTTTTACATTTTTTACTGTGGGGACCGTACGGTGTTAAGGGATGAGAATCCGTGTTTAAGGTTTCCCTCCCCCAATAGCTTGTTTCCAAAGATAGTGATTTCACTGAAAAAATCCATCCCTCAAAACAGCCACTGTAAAAATCCACTCCTTAAAGCTACACTGTAGCGGTCTACCCACTTCACACCCTATAACAATGTTGCAAATTTGTGCAATTCTAGCTCTTTGAAAGTTCTGACCTTTAGAAAGGGAAAAGAAAGTAAACCAGCTGGAGGTTCTGTTTTAAAGGCTGTGGCTGTGAAGGGGGCTTGAGTTGCTGCTGCTGCTGCTGTGTGCCCTGGGAAATGGGGAGAGGAGGGGAAAGAATCGCTGGCTGCTGGTGCCGTTTTTCCTCCATCCAGGCAAGCGGCAGCCACCCAGCTAGGCTCCGTGAAGGGGTTCCTTATGGGTGGCGCGTTCACGCCAGGAGGAAGAGGGCAGGGCAGCCCCGAAAAGCGGCTTTTAAAAAGTAGCCACTTGAGTCCCCCCTTGAGTCACATACGCCACATACGATCCTCATAATCCGGATGGAACGCAATTAAGTTAAAAGTAATGGGAACAGACAAATTCGTGTTTGCATCCGGTTCTATTATTTCGGTTTAGGGAAAGCGAAATAAGCTTGTAATGGGGATGCGGCCTATTAGTCCTAACAGCTCCATGCAGGATGAGAAATGGCAAGGAAAACTTTGGTTGGCCACACATTGAAATGACTCTGCTTTACAAGGCTAGCCTCTGCTTACCTGTGGTTCTTTGTCATGATTACTGGGGTCCTTCTCATAGCTTTCGGCATAGATCCTAAGAGTGGCGCGTACATGACTAGAAGCGCTTAATCTGAAAATGAGTCTGGATGTGTCTGAGAAAATTATCCTCAGCCCCTGTTAAAAGGAAGCCACAACACATTATGTACACGCTAAGGATAACATGACTGAAATGATTATTTGCTAGAATAACGTTGCAGTAAACTTTCTCCTAACCACTGCTTTGCCGTACAGTTACAGTACCTTATGTTGGTATTTTCATACATCATTTTTAATATTCTCTATGGATGCGCACTAAGGATGTACACAAATATTCATGTGAATTTGGAACATTCATACAAAAATTCATACATTCGTTAAACTGGGGATGTGTATTGAATACGTATTGATAGATATGTGTTCATATAGGATACGTATCCGATACGTATGCCTTGGTATAGGGTACGTATCTGATATATATCCGTTGGTATAGAATCCATATGCAGGATCTGTAGGCATTCATACACATTTTTACAAATACGTTTGTACTAAATAGAATCCTACCACATTTGAAGGGGATCTAATCAAACAAATATGAATTTTCCAACATTCAATTCATTATGAACTGAATGCCAGAAACCCCATTTGGAGACATCCCTAATGCACATTAACTTGTAACTTCGGGATGTGCGCAGATATTCGAAAATTTAAAAATCCGATTCAAATCTGTTCAATATCGACATTCGAATTTGAATCAGATTTTCGAAAATCCAAATTTGAACATTCAAATGGATTTCGGGTATTTGAAAATCCAATACAGATTTTCTAATGATTCGAATGAATAATCTGCAATTATCGCATATGAATATCATACGTATTTGCGCTTATAATGTGGGATTAAAACGGGATGCATACGGAACAAATACGGAACAAAAATGGGATGCACGCAAATTCGAAAATCAGATACAAATATTCCTGACATTCGAATCTACAGATTTGAATTGTACTTTCAAAAACCCAGATTTTAAAATTCGAATCGAATTGAATATTTGGATCATCAAATCGAATCAAATTGCACCAACTGAAATACAGAGTCTGCTCTTATTAACAAGTATAAACAATTGGATTTTAGCTGGATTTATGGATGGGGTGAGGTCTCTGCCTTCTATTTTATGCAATAGACCATCGCAGCTTTCCTAAGGGTTAGCAGATTCTCCTCAATGCAGTGAGCTATGATGCCGCGTGCTGCTGGAGCGTCTTTGGAAACTGGACCATGAAATGGGAGTTCTGTTTGTTGATTATGGCTGCATCCACATGGTGCAAAAAGGCCAGCCTCTGATCCACAAGGTCCTGCAGCAGATGGAGGGATGTCTAACCCCTTCTCTCAATAGGCACGACTTACTGTTAATCCTCTTGGAACTGCTTTGAGGCTGCTCGCTTTGAAGGAGTCACGGGGAGGGGGGGCATTTGGAGGGCTCCCTTGCTTTCATGCCAACGCTTTGCCTGGAATTAATGGCCTAGTGTGACTTCCAGTCCTTTGCTGCCAAGCTGGCTCGGAACTTTGTACGAACAAAGCAGTGTTCCACTCACACAAACATCAAGGAAGCATGGAGCGCCGTCACCAAACTGCACATACTCGGCTCCCACCCGCCCTACCTGCAAGGAACCCCACTTGAATTATACCTAAGTCTCCCCTAATTTTCAGGGATCCAACTTTCCTCTTGCCAGAGTCCACCCAAAGCAGGGGGATCTTCCTAATAATAAAAAAAGTCTATTGGAGGCCTAAGGAGTCACCAGAAACCAAAAAGAACAGCCTCGGTATTGATTTCTAAGCTGGGTATTTGGGAAGGTAACCAACAACAACCCGCCCTCCTTCGTCTCCCTTTCATACCTGTCTTTTTGCCACTGTGCCATCTACGGGATCCACATATTCAAAGCTGTTCGCTTTTTGCACGCTGTAGACGCTGTTTCCCACAGCAAACTGTTGACTGGTGAAAGATTTGTCGGTTATCAGAGCCTCTAGATCTCTCATAATGAAATACGCTGTCCTAGGATCCAGTGCTTCATAATCAAACCTTGCGTCGTAGGAATTAAAGGAACAGAAGAATCATGTGAAATACCAATATTAGGGCGCATTCCCACGGAAGTTTTAAAGAGCTTTGAATTCATTCGCAAAGCTAAGCGTTCCCAAATATCAGAGGAATCTGCAATTTCTGGGGATTAAAGGTCCTGAAATGAGGATTATCTGTATTCGAATCAAAAGAACTCCAGCTGCGGGATTTAGAAATAATCCTCTTTTTTTTTTTTTTTGCAAAGGGGAACGCAAGAGGTTTTTAGGGGCGTTCTCCTCAGTTTCCCCAGAGCCAATGAGAAGGTGTGATTACTGGCTAAGGGAATCTCCCACTGGCTGAAAGGGGAGGAGATGGACGGGAAGAACGAACAGCCTGCAGAGTTGTAACAAAAGATCAGATGTATCAGGCTGTGATTTTACATATTTTCCTTTAAATTTGCCCATTTGCCCCAACCTCGATCTCCGTCTCGAGGCGATGCAAAGAGAGGGAAGCCATGGCGGCAGTGGCTGTGGCAGGGAGAGAGGCTATGTGTTACGCTTGCAGCCCACCCACCCAGAAAAGTCAATAGAAGGGGGGGGGCAACAGGCATGAAGAGAGGCCGCTAGTTCAGCCAGTGCGCCCCATCATTGTTCCTCACCGTGGTCTCCATCACAGTTTTTGCTCAGCATGTGCCGATACTGCACAAATCAAGAGAAGTGCTGAGCAAAAACTGTGATGGAGACCACACAGGAACCTTTGGGCAGTTATTATTTAATTTAATGAAAGTTATTTGATTTTAATGAAATATAAAAACGCATACATCGGCAGCAGATCCATACCGGGGTTTCTTCCCAACTCTCGGATCCTGTCCAGAGCCATTTTGCATCATCCTTTTACCTATCCATTTGCCCTAGGTCGGAGATGTTCACATTAAGAAGCTGTTATACAATTCATGCAAACAGGGCTGTCCACTGGGGGGAACACAGTTCTAGGAGCACATGATTTTTTTTGGGGGGGCGGCGGCGGCGCATAGTGGACTGGATGCTGATAGAACATTTTTCAAACTCCAGAAGAATTAAGATTGAGATCAAAATTTGCCAGGCTGTCCGTACTACTTACAGGTCACTTCCAGCAACCCTTCCTCCCCCGGGCAGTTTGCACAATCCTCCCAACATGGAAACTGTGCAACAAGTTCCGTATCAGAAAAACTAAGGCACTGCTTTTCATTCTACAATTTTGGACAGCTTCAAAATGTGACCCTTCCTCCTTTCCAGTGTTCCAACTTTAAGAGTGTATCATCCCTCCTATTAAAGTAACTTGGATTGCTTTCTTTGCGAGAAGCTATTACTCAGTCCATCTCTCCAAAGGCTTTAAGCCAAACTCCATGCCTTGGCTGTTATTCCAAGAGCACTCATGCCAAATTCATGTCTGAATGCAGAGGAGTTCTTTGCATTCAGAAGGTCACCGGTTCTTCTTTGCCAAATTACAAATCAGCACTGCATGTATCTACAGTGGTTTAACATTGATTTGTGATGTGATACTAATGCAGCCACATGCGCAATCATAATAGTTATATTTACAGTTTGTGAACAACATAACCATCTACTTTCAAGTTTTATCTTTAGTTTTCTTTATTTTGTACAGTATCAATTTAAAAAAAGTAAATTCCTTGCAGTCTCTAAGCATATGTTCTACAAAGTCTCCAGCCTTACCTGCAGAAGTAATGGCGGCCAAATTTTGCCCAGTGGTCTCTGACGATCTCTTCCACACTTTGTTTTCGAGCTGCTATAATTGAGAGCCAAATTAGGACAGCCCAAAGTCCATCCTTCTCTCGAATGTGGTCAGACCCTAGAAAATAATATTTGGATATGGGTCATATGCTAAAAACCATTACTGAAAATCTAAAGCTGTGTCCCCATGGGCTCGGTATATTTCGGTGCTGAATCGGGTCATCCCCAATACGCAGTGTAGTTTGAATTAACCCGTCCCAATGCGACTGAGGAGAGCGCGGGTTCAAGCCTAATGTACATAACAACACAAGAACATAAGAGAAGCCCTGCTGAATCAGGCCACAGCCCATCTAATCCAGTGTTCCGTCGCACACAGTGGCCCACCAAATGCTCATGGGCATCTCAAGCAGAGGCAAGGACAAACCTTTTCCTGCTCTCGAATCACAGCAAGTGGCCTTAGAAGCATCCTGCTCCCCCCCCCAGCCTGAAAGATGTACCTAGGCATTCATTCTAGTAGCCATTGATACATCTGTCATCCATAAACTTGTCTAACTCTACCTTAAAGCCATCTAGACTGGTAGATGTTGCCACCTCTTCTAGCAGCAAATTCCATAAACCAATGACGCTCTGGGTGAAGAAATACTTCCCCTTGTCTGATCCAACTTTCCTACCCGTCAGCTTCATAGAGTGCCCCCTGGTTCTAGTGTTGTGTGATAGAAAAAAGAAAATTTCTCTATCCACCTTTTCTACACCATGCATAATTTTATGTACCTGTCCCCATGCAAACTGCGCTAAACCCCAGCATCCCAAAATCCTTTTTTCTCCACCCCTTCTCCCCTGATAGGAAGCCTGGTTGACGTCACCATGCCCTGTCCTGCCCACTGCAGCGACAACAGGGGAACCCCCTCCAGGTTGCAAATCCAAAAGCATTACACACAGCATAGATAAGATAAAAATGATAAAACGGGGCATAATAGGATGGGAAAGCGGCTCATTGCTTGAAATCGTGGCTCAATGCTTGAATTGGAGTTTAGCGGGGGTGCACACCTCCACATTACAGTGAGCTTCATTTTCTCATCCTTCTCATCCTGGTGCAGGGAAGCCATGGGTGCTTTGCCCCTTAAGGCAATGCAGCGCTCGTGCGCAAAATCAAGCCCTTTACCCGCACGAGACTTGCCAATCGGGCAATCAGGGAAGGGGGGTGTCATGCAGGGGAAATGACAGCCATTTGACACCTCCATCACTTCTCTTTCAGCATAATTTCTTTGAAGAAATCCCCAAGCAATTGCGATCGCAGCACGCATGGCAGGAACAGCGAGCACAGGCAAAACCCTGCCTGCTAATGATGCGATCACCAATCTCCTCCCCCAATAATCCAGGAGTGTCCCCATGCCCCAAGATAATACGTGCTTGCATCCTAATTCGCAGCAAAAACAGTTGGAAGGGGTGTGTGCAATTTGTGCAATTTGTCCTGCACGTAGCCCAGATTAGATCCTTTGCATGGGGATGCTCCAAGGCGAACTCAGATTCGCTTCAGAATATATTCAGCATGGGGATGTACCCTAAGAGGAAGGTATCAATAGGCTCTAAATTCCCATTATAAAAACAACATAACATTATGTTATAAAAGATAAAGATATTCTGATTACTGACAGTGAGAATACATCAAAGTACCTGCATAGTACCTGTGCTATTTTATAGTACTTTTTTCCCTAAAAAAATCAATCTAAAGATGTTTTGATTTGGAGGTGGGGATGTTTAGAATGGATTTGCAAATTTTAACCAGACCATATAGATAATAGTCATATTTATTTTACATGTGGTTCCTCTTCGTATGCTTGGAATGGATCCATGGACATCCATGGAGGGGGAAACTAGGAAAGCAATTAACCTTCCCTAGAAAAGTTAAGAATTTCTGGCTTCCCATTTTTGTTAAGGAAACCAAAATCCCATATGAGGCAAAAATATGCAAACATCCTCCTTTTACTTGTTAATGAGGATCTATACTATTGTTGGCGTTCCATGTGTTCAGCTATACGTCAACTATGAATGTATGGGGCCATTTGGGAACACCTGGAAGAAACTTTATGTTAAATGAATGAAGAAAATCACAGCATCCATGCCACATTGTCCTTGCTTTCTGGAAGCTGTTCCTATGCCGCAAGGGCAACTGCTCTGGAAATAGTTGTTACTGGCATGGGTACATAATCCAAAAACAAAGCTTCAGCACCTTGAGTCTCTGATGTAAAGATGGGCATGCAATTCCTTGCAATCATTACCTGCTTCAAAGTAATTCCAGACTAGGGATGTGCACAAATATTCATAACATTCAAAATTCGGCCAAATTCGGACATTCGAACTCTAATAGAATGTTATGATATTCGTATGCTAACATTCGTATGAATACGAATAGGACATTCATACAAATAGTTCAGACATTTGTTAAACTGGGGAAGCATATCGGATACGCATTAATATTCGTATCAGATACATATCTGTTCATATCAGATACACAATCTATTCGTACTTATTCGTAAGCAAAGAAGGAGGAAGGGAATCCCCTCCTCTCTCTTTGAACTTGTGCAGGAAACATGATCCTTTGTTCTCCCCGCCCCACCCCTTGCTGATTTGAAAGGCTTTGCCCTGTCTGTTGTTCCACTCAACTGAATCTGCGCAAAGCTGCTGCCTTCCTGGTAACATAATGAATAGAGGGAGCGTCCAATTCGAAAGGGAGTGTGTTCGCTTTGCCCTGTCATTTCGCTCAGCTGAATCTGCGCAAAGCTGCTGCCTTTCTGGCAACACAGTGAATGGAGGAAGTGTCCGATTTGAAAGGGAGAGTGTTCGCTTTGCCCTGTCTGTTCTTTCGCTCAGCTGATTCTGAGTGGGGCAGGCTTACAGGGTTTGGACAAGGGGCAGAGATGAAAAGATCCTATTTCTCCGTGCTGGGGATTTGGGCTGTTTGAACGGGAATGGCAGTATTTGAATTGAGCTTGTGTTATCGTCAAGCAAATGGGAACAGCTAGAACGAGCGCTCGGTTCTGAATCTGGATTAAAATAGTCCAATATGGGTTAAAATAGTCAAGTGGGAACAAAGCCATAGAGTCTGAAGCCATTTTAAAGAGGTCTCCCTCCCACTCAATGTGGTCTTCACACCTGAGAGTGCTGGAGCCCCCAAGATGATATTGTGAGTGCTTTCTCTGGGAGGCTGTGCTTTAGTTGTGCACATGCTGCAGTCCAACAAAGCAGCCTGCATAGGCGAAATGGATCACATTTGATCAGGGGAAGCAGTTCCAATGATCACTGTCTGAAGGCAATTAAAAGCATGGTTATGGACCAAGAAATTGGAACTCAATGAAGACAAGCTGAAGGCACTGTCTGCCACAGGGCCTTGAATCCAGGAAATTAGGAGACGTCTAATGAACCAAGACCCATATAACAATGATGACAGGACGTGCTGAATTCCATCTACATCTGGTTCACTACCTTTCCTGGATAGAGACACGTTGGCTATGCTGATCCTTGCTTCATAACCTCAAAAATAGAACACTGTACTTTAGTCTACACAGGATTACCCATGAAGATATTTTGGAAGCTGGAGCTAGTGCTGACTGTAGCAGCTCAACGGCTGTCAGGTGTCTCTAGCTGGATGCCCTTCATACCAGTTTTCAGCTATCTACTGGTTGCCCATTTGCTACCCTGCCTGTTCCAAAGTGCTAACTCTTACATGTAAAGCCCTAAATGGCTTGGGCAACAAATGTGTGAAGGACCATCTTCTATCACACCCTCACCCTAGAATTAAGATCACTGAGGGATGCCCATCTTGTACTCCTGTCACTGTTAGAGATTAAAGGCCAGCAAGATGCAAGAGGTCTTTTTCTGTGGCGGGCCTCAGAATGGGAGAGGTGCATTTTAATTATGCTTAATTAGTTTTAGTCATTATTTTTATGTGATATTCCATTCTCTGCCAGGTTTCAATGGCAAACCGTCTTCCGTTCTTCTCACTACTGGACCTACGCTCAATCAGAAGTTCCTGGATTATCCAAAACATACTATTTTGTTCTCTATTTCCTGCTCCATTTGCTTGCCCATCGTTGCTTAGAGACTGAGTAAAGAATTATATTTCCTGTAGAGAATTAGATCAAAAATATAAGTCACGCACACAGCTTTATTAAAGCTGATGATGGGTTTTCTGATGAAACTTGAAGATTTGCTGCTGTTATTTTTCTTTTCCAAAGCTCAAGTCACTTTTCATCCATCTAACAAGACAAACTCCAACTGGTACAAAAAAGGAAGAAATTAAAACAGTGTTGGTTGGATTCCAGGAGCGGCTGCTGGAAAAGAAGCCTGAAGCCACGGAGTACAAGGAAAAATTTCCAAAACTTTTCTGTCCTTTTATCACAGAAAGAAAATGTTTATTTACAAAGCAGAAGCCATTTCCTACTTAATTACAAGTTCAGGCTCCTACATTATTAAACATTGTAATTCACCATACTGTTATTAAAGGAAAAGAGTGTGAGGAAGCAACATTGTAGGCTTTGAGGGAAACTGTCTAAGGGACTTTGTGCAACCTTTACTTCCTGGGAAAACCTCCCAAGCAAAGAAAGATGGAGATAGAAAAACCAACTCTTTTTCTTCTTCCAATCTAAGCAATTAATTCATTGCTAATAATGGCACAGTGGCCATGTGTCTTGGAAACATTAATAAAATTCTCCAAATGAAGGATTGGTAGTATCTGCAATATAATAGTTTATCGACTTTATGAGAAATAATTTCCTAGTTCTCATTAATTTTTAGTTCATTTTGTTTATTTTTAATAGGACCTGCATGAATATTCAAATGCGTTTTAAATTCGATCGAATCAACTGAATTTCAACATTTGAATTTGAAATCAAATGTCTTTAAATTCAAATTTAATGATCAGGTTCAAATTCTGGAACTATTTGTTTGAATTATTCGGATATTCATATGTATATGGGTTCATACACGTGTACTTGAAGATTCGCATCCTTCCTGCATTTGTACGGATCCATACAGGATGAAAACTGGTTGCATACGGGATAACTATGGGATGCATACAGACATCTATGGATGCGTACAGATGTGTACAGACCCCGGGGAAGATGCGTATGGGCATCTACAAATGTTGTCGACATTCGTAAGCGCAAATCTGAATCAAAAACTCAAACTAATAGATCTAAATTTGCTTAATTCGAATCAGATTTGGTTAAATATGAATTTTAAACATTCAAATAGAATTGAATTTTTGGGTGTTCTATTCAAATCGAATCCCGAAAAATGCATTCTTGCACACCCCTAGTTTTTAATAGCTTTTATGCTTCCTATTTGCCTCAATATATGAGTGAAGGCAAGCTGTCACTCATAGGAACCAAGATGAAGGAAATCTGTTGTCATTACTTCTGCAAGATAAGCAAAAAGTAAAAACACAAAACAAGAGAATGTTTATGGAGGCCCTAAGAAATGCTAGGCTGAACTCGGTCCCAAGGCAGACTTCAATTACAACTAAGTAAATCTTTCATAAAGCACGACGTGTTTTCCTTTCAAATGTATGTTATATGTGTACAATATAGCTGAGGACAATGGACTTACAGGGAAAGTCAAACTTATACAGAATATTTTCCTAATTGGCAGAGGCTTATAGTGACAGATTCTATTTTTCTTTGGAGGGAAGAGCAATACAAGAGGGAGAAGAAGGGCCTATATGGTGAAATACATCCTTGTTTTGACTTTAACGGGGAAAATATATAGTGGAACAACTTACAAGAGAAAGTCTTCTATATACATACACATATAGGCAAATCACATACTTGTATAAATATATGCACATATGTGCACAGGCTGCTGGTAAACCCTTAGATAGAATCAAGAAAGAAGTATAAATATTTGCTTCATAAAATGTATCATGTCTCACCAGTGCCAAAGCTTTCTTCTCCACAAAGTGAACATCTTCCAGAATCCATCAGATTTGAAAAGAACCTCCAGCCTGCCGGTGTCTCATACACAGGAACTTTCATGGATTTAGCTACCCTGAAACAAACAAGGGCAGAACATCAGCATTAGGATAATTTGGCTGGCTGGGTATGTTAATACTCAATTAATATTTCATAGTATAGGATTTATCTTACATACTATCTAAGGATGTGCACGGATATTCAAAAATGTGAAAATCCAATTCGAATCCGTAGAAAATCGGCATTCGAATCGGATTTTCAAAAATCCAAATTTACACATTTGAACAGATTTCAGATTTTCGAATGATTTGAACGAACAGATCTGCATATATCGCATACGGATATTATGCGTATTTGTGCTTATAATGCGGGATGAAAACGGGATGCATATGGATGAAAATGGATGTGAATGCTACCGGCATTCCTATTTTCAAATTCGAATCGGATTTTTGAATGTACGGATTCGAATAATCCGGATTCGAATGAGATTTTCGAAAATCCGGATTTTAAACATTCAATTCAACTCGAATTCGAATGCAAAAACATAATTCGTGTGTACCCCTAATACTATCCTTTATCATCAACAAACTGTGTTGGTGAATCACAGAGGAACAAAACCCCATTAGAACTCAACAACTTCCTTCACTATGGTATCTTACAGCGCAGTTTTGCTTATACATGTTTCTTTTTAAGCATCTATATCCTGCACTTCACCCAAAGGTCCCAGAGCACGCCACAACCACCCAAAGCTAAAACATATACAATAACCCAAAATATATTTAAAACACAACCATTTCCCCTCTCTTCCCACCTGTGAATTGCATCTAAGCTGCCTCACAGATATTTTTCTAAAATACTGCATGTGAACATAGCCCTACTTGCAGGATCTGATGCGAAACCTCAAAGTGCTTGCCATAAATTGTCCTGTTTTGTTTTACCATCCCACAGCGTTTACAGAAACCCATTTGGGGATTTACCTTGGTTATCCCAGGAGAGGGTGGGGTGCCCTATCCCAAGATATACAACCCATCCTTGCACTGCGACGCATCCACGCCGTCTGACACTCCTAAGTCTTTCTCAGTTTTCAGAAGGAAAGGATTAACCATGAATTACTCCCCCACCAATAAAAACCTTGCCTTCTTTTTTTGTTCATTTGTTTTTCTCCACTTTATTATTTTTCTTTCCATTCTGTGAGCTTTGCATAAGTGAATGGAAGTATTTGTAAGAGCTAAGAAGGGGTTTGGAAAGATCTGTTTTCTTTTCGGACAAAGGTTAAACATAGAAACATGCCTTCTGGCCGAATCTGATAAAGAGGCCGTCTCATTTTTGCTACTTAGCTAAGAGCACCCGGACAGAGATATGATCTCGATCCTTTTTGGACAAAGGAACAATGAGAGAGGATTTAAATAATAATAACTGTGGAAGTATTTACAGCACATCTCCGTCTGACTTGGCTATCCACTCTCCCAGGTGTCAGCTGCACGTTTTAAAAAATGCTGATGTTGACATGGGAAAGAGACCAGCCAGAAACCTCGCAAAATGGATGCCAGCACCTCACTGACACACATTTCGCTGCCCGAGCCCTCAGAGACAGAAGACACTACATGATTGGCTTCAGATTTGATCGGTGGAATATTCAGAGAAGCCTTGAGGGTGAACCGAAGTAAATAAGCATTAACATTATTCTTCCAGAACACGCCAAGGGGAATTTCAAGCTTGAGATTCTTCTTGGACAGGAGGTCTCACGCTGCTACATGACAAGCTGCTTTTGAAACTGAGGGACCCAAGTAGTAAGAAATGTTCCTACTGCACAGCACGTCTTGGAATCTATGAACTTGGAGTGTAGGGAGAAGTGTAGCTCTTTTCTTTACAGTATTTATATGCAATTTAGATATACCACCACACATTCTCATTTTTACATCTGGGGTGTTTTTCCACTGTCAGAAAGTACCCATTTTTGCACCTATTAAGAACCCATTTGGGTGTGAGCCGGATGATCCCATTTCCACCACGGCACCCATTTGGGACCCGATTGTTTCGACTGCCGCTGGGGAAATCCGGATCAAATGGGTACTATCTGGCCTTTAATCCGGATTTTCTGTAGACCCCATTAATGAGGTCTACAATGGGGTCTTCAGACAGAAAATCCAGATTAAAAGGAGCCTGTTTCCACTAGAAACAGGCAAAGGGGTCTAGAGGAGGCTAGGGGGAGGGGCACCCATGGGGGGGGAACCCCCAAAACCTAAGCTTTGAAGTCATTTCGAAGTCACTTTGAAGTTCACTCCGAAGATCAGCACAGACTTCAATGGAGCTGTTTTGCAGAGACTTCGAAATGACTTCGAAGCCACTTCGGAGATTGCATCCCCTGTCCCCCCCAAACACCTGGGGTGACAAGCAGATTCCTCATGGATAGATCCAGATTTCCAAATGGGTGCTCCGGTGTTTCCACGGCAGGGAGGTTAGCACCCATTGCTATTGGGTGTTAGACCACCCATGGAAACACATTGAGTACTTCCCTTAATCCGGATCTGCTAGATCCGGATTAAGGAATGTACCCATTCCTTAGATCTGGATCTTCTTAGATCCGGATTAAAGGAGCGCGGTGGAAAAACACCCCTGCATTCATAATGACAAATCCCAAGCACATTTCCATTTTTTCATTTTCCCTTCCCCCACTCCCTTAACCCTGCCATCCAATATAGATCTTATAATTCAGTTATCAAGGCTATTTATTGCATTCCTTATTTATTCACGCAATACATTTGTCACTCCAGAGGCCTTTTCGCATGAGGGCCAGAGGAACGCGTGTAGGATCCCCTGGGATGGGCCTTTTCGCATGAGGGCCAGAGGAACGCGTGTAGGATCCCCTGGGATGGAGCATTCGCTCTGCTGGGCGGGCGGTTCCATCCCAGGGTGCCCACACGCGCTCCGGGTGTAGAGCATGAAATCGTGCTCTACACCCATCCCAGGACATTCGCCGCCATCCCCAGCTGTCCTGCAACTGTTCAGGAGGGAGCGCGCTTGCATGCTCCCTACCTGACAGCTGCAAGCCCCACCTCCAGCTGCCCCTATTGGGCAGGCCGGTCACATTCCTTCCCCCGGTTCCTGCCGGCTCTAGGAGACCAGATTGGGTTCCCTAGGGCCTGCAAGACCACCACCACCCCACAGGCATAGGCCTACACAGGGACGTGTGCATGCGCGAGGCATGGAAAGTCTCAAATCCGGGCTAAATGTGGGACAAATGTCACAAATCTGCAAAAAAAACACCTCCCATTCCAACTGTTCTCGCTCTGAATTAGGAAGGCAAGCACGTATTATCTTGAGTAATGTGGATGTTCCCAGGTTGCTGGGGGAGGAGTTTGGCGATAGGAGCACTGGCTGTCCCTGCTGTGTGCGCTCCGATCGCAAATGCTTGGGGATCTCTTTAAAGAAATTCTGCTGAAAGAGAAGTGATGAGCTCTCATTTGCCCTACGGGTGTCTCTCCGGCTACAAGCATGACACCCCCCCTTGCCTGATCGCCCGATCAGCAAGGCACGCATGGGTAAAGGGCTTGATTTAGTGCACAAGCACTTAACAGCCTGTGGCTTCCCTGCACTCAGCTGAGCAAGATCAGAAGAAGCTTCTGTCGAGCGGAGGTGCGCTCCTCCACTAAAATGATTGAAGCCGCAGCGGTTTACTGCACTTTTCATGGGGACAGGCGGATTCAGCTTGAACCCGCACTGTCCTCAAATCACATGGGGATGTCTTAATTTAAGGTACGATTTGCATTGGGGCTGCCCCAAATCTACCCCAAAGTATACAGAGCCCAGGGGGATCCAGCTAAAGTATTTTGTTGAAGCCTAGGAAGATTTCCTTTTGAAAGAGCCTCCAGTTACCCAGGCATCCCTTTCTGCATGGCAGAACTATTTTGACATATGATAAGTAACAGGTTCCATACTTTACAAAAAAAAAAAGTGTTAATCATTAATACTAAGATTTCTTACAGTGGGAGAAATATTAAAATATTCTAAGTGGAACTAAAAAAGCAGAAATACATTTTTATATATTACAAAAGTGAATGCACCTTTTAAAACTACTTCTTTTATTTACTGTACCCTTTTTCTAACCAGCGTCCCTCATAGCTTGATTGTTCTGGATAATGGCATGGGAAGAAATAAAGCTTCTTCCTTCGTACACATTTATTTCACATATTTATGTGGGAGTTTCACCTTTACTCACAAAGAACATCAAGTAATTGTACACTTTATTCTTCTCTTAAGATTCATCAGGCAAACAAAACCGCCGAAGGCGAAAACACGGAACAGAATCTGATAAGAGATCTATTTCTCTAGCTTTCGATGCCTCCCAATGGTACTGGGAAATGCTGGTTCCCTAAAGCACTGGTATTTCGCTGTAGCAGAGCAAAACAGAGTTGCTAGCTTAGGCTATATCCAGATGTCACTTACTTATTCCACTTTATTTGGATATTCCAGCATATCCAAATGTAGCGGAATAAGTAAGGGGGCCTACAGATACGCTTAATACTTCACAGTGCCTGCGCAGCTGCTTCCCATTGTCCAGATGGGACAATTGATACTCCGCAGTATTCTCACAGCATGTGAAGGAAACTGCGAAGTAAAAAGCTGCAGCCTTTGGTGCCTCCAAATGGTACTGGGAAATGCTGGCTCCCTAAAGCACCAGTATATCCCTGTAGCAGAACAAGGGGGGGGGGGTTCCCACTAGCACTAAGTACCCATTAGGGACCCATCAGGCTCAGAGCAGAAAGACCCCATTTCCACTGCAGACCTCATTAGAACCTTATTTGTTCACATCTGTACTCGAGAAATCCGGATTAAATGGGTCCTTCAGGACCTATAAGTCCTGTGAACCCTATTAAAGGGGTCTACAATCCAGTCTTGAGGCATTAAATCCGGCTCAGATGCATCACCCTCCCAAAACGTGGTGTGATGGACGTCTCCCACTTGGGTACAAACGGATGCTCCACATGGGTGCTCTGGTGTTCCCACTGCAAGCTTGTGTAGCACCCATTGCTATTAGGTGCCACACTGCCAGTGGAGATGCATCAGATACTTCCTTAGATCTGGATCTTCTAAATTCAGATTAGTTGAAGGACCCATTTCTTAGATCCAGATCATTTTAGATCCGGATGAAGGGAGGTAAGTGGAAAAGAACCCCAAAACAAAGTTGCTAGCTTAGGCTATATCCAGATGTCACTTACGTATTCCACTTTATCTGGATATTCCAGAATATCCAAACATAGCAAAATAGGTAAGGATGCCTCCAGATACACTTAATACTTCACAGTCCCTGCGCAGCTGCTTCCCATTGTCCAGATGGGACAATTAATACTGCGCAGTATCCTCACAGCATGTGAAGGAAATTGCGAAGTAAAAAGCTGCATATTTCCTGAGTTTCCCTGCTGCTGTGCTGCTGCAGAAGACAGATCTTCCTGTCTCTGGCCATGTGTGGCTGCGAAGGACTAAGAATGAGTGGAGGTATCCTAAGTGACATCTGGATTCAGCTTTTAGTGCAACCTCTAGCACCACGGAACTGAATTGTCTGGCTAGGAAGCTAATAGCTCTGTCTCTTTTCTCTTGTCATTTTCATGCCAGTAGCAAAGTTCCTGGATGAATGATCTATGATGTGCCAACATAGGCTACCCCAGATGCCAGCATGGTGAAAAAATGCCAAAGCCTTGAAGAGAGCGTGGGAACACCTACATTTTCTTAAAACTATCCATTTGGAAGGACACGACCAGCAGCCGCCAAAGATGTCATCAAACCTGCCTGCCTGCTCCAGAGTTACAAGATCATTGTACCCAAATCTATTTATTTATTATTTGTATTTATATCCCACCCTATACTTAAAGGTCTCAAGGTGGGTAACAACACTTAAAATCAAATATATATTAAAACAACAACAGTATTTTTTAAAAAGGTGCCTACAAGTGGGAAGGGAAAGTGTATCCCCATGTAACTGAAGGCCAGGACAACAAGGTGTGTCTTCACTGCCTTCCTAAATGTGTACAGTGTAGCTGACAGACGTACCTCAAGAGGGAGACTATTCCACAGCTTAGGGGCCATCACTGAGAAGGCCCTCTCCCAGATGCCCATCTCCCTTGCTGTTGAGGGTGGTGGTACAACCACGAGGGCTTCCCCTCCAGCAATTAAGGCAGCAGTTCTCAACCTTCCTAATGCCACAACCCCTTAATGGAGTTCCTCATGTTGTGGAGTCCCCCAACCATGGGGGTAGAGCAGCTGGGAGGTGGGAGGGAAGGGCAGCGGGGGGCTCATCCCGACCCCTCTGAAAGGGTAGTTTGACCCCCAAAGGGGTCCCGACCCCCAGGTTGATAACCACTGTCTTAAGGCCAGGTCGATGTGGGAGTAGACGTTACTTCAGATATTTGGGGTCCAAGTCATTTAGGGCCTTATAAGTTAGAGTTAACACCTTGAATTGAGCTCGATAGTGAATTGGCAGCCAGTGCAACTCTTTTAAGACCAGCATGATGTGCGTCCGGCTAGCTGTCCTGGTCAGCAACCCAGCATCTGCATTCTGTACTACCTGCACCTTCCAAACTGTCTTCCAGGGCAGTCCCATGTAGAGTGCATTACAGTCGTCCAATATGGAGGTTACCAGAGCGTGGAAAACTGTGGCTGTCATCTCTGCCCAAAAAAGGCTTCAACTAGCGCACCAGCCGTAGTTGGGAATCGGCACTCCTGGCTATGGCCTCCATCTGAGCTTCAAGCATCAGCACAGAGTGCAAGAGCACCCCCAAATTTTGCACCTATCCCTTCTAGGGCATTGCAACCCCATCAAGGACAGGGTGTCTCCCAACTACACAGACCCAAGACCCTGTGACATAAAGCACCTCTGTCTTGTCTGGATTCAGCTTCAATTTCTTGGCCCCCGTCCAGCCCATTACTGGCTCCAGGCACCTGTCAAGCACTTCCACAAGCTCCCCTGATTCAGATGGCACAGAGAGATAGAGCTGGGTATCATCTGCATATTGATGACACCTAACTCCAAATCCCCTGATGACTTCTCCCAGGAGCTTCATATAGATATTAAAGAGCATGGGAATTAAGACTGACCCCTGAGGAACCTCACAAGTGAGTTCCCAGGGTGTCAAATAGAATCTCCCACTACCACAGAGATAGGGGCAGAACCAATACCAGGCACCACCTCCAGTCCCTATAACTCCATAACTTTTCCAAAAGGATACCATGGTCGATGGTATCAAAAGCCGCTGAGAGGTCCAGGAGGACCAACAGGCTTGCACTCCCTCTCTCTCTCTCTCCCAGAGAAGGTCATCAACCAGGGTGACCAAGGCAGTGTCCGTGCCATAACCAGGCTTGAAGCTGCATTGAAATGGCTCTAGATAATCAGTTTCTTCCAAGCATGCCTGCAGTTGAACAGCGACAGCTCTCTCTAGTACCTTGCCCAGAAAAGGTAGGTTAGTCACCAGGTGACCGTTGTTTAAATCTTCTGGATCCAGAAAGGCCCTCTTCAGGAGGGGGAGTACTACTGCCTGTTTAAGGGCCAGTGGGACCAGCCCATCCATCAGGAAGGCATTCACTACTCCTTGAATCCACCCCATCATACCTTGCTTTTATCAGCCAGAAAGGGCAAGGATCTGGACAGCACCTTGTCAACCAAATCCCTGCAAGTAGCTTGTCCACATCCTCAGGCTGCAATAATTGAAACTGGTCCAAAAGAACCGGACCAGACAGTTCTCTGGATACCTCCTCTGGACTATTCCCAATTGTGACATCTAGTCCACCATGAATCTGAGTGACTTTGTCCTCAAAGTGCTTTGCAATTTTGTCACAGCAGATATTATATGGCCGTCGCCCACACTTCATCGAGCTAGATGTTATAAGGCCATTCACCACTCTGAAGACTTCTGCTGGACGGGTACTCAAGGATGCAATGGTAGTGAAGAAAAAGCTCCTTTTAGTCGCCATCATCACCACATAGTAGACAACGATAGCGTACTCCAACCCGTGTTCAGTCAGACTCCATGCTGATGAAAATACGGAGGCAGACGCTTGTATCCATCTATTACTTTTAGTAGAATGTTTGAAGGAAAGTACTACAATCAGTGGCAAAAGGAGAACGGAATGGCAGATGATAACAAGGATAGTTTCATGGAAACAATATGAGCTTCGGCAATCCCTGGGAGACAAGAGAGGACAGAAGGGCCTGGAATGCTATGATCCATGGGGCTTTGACTTAACAACTGTAATAATAAATCTTTACCTCTTCACGGATCTCATCTATTCCATGGTGATATTAAAGCAAGATAAATTTGTAAGGCAATGATAAAACAACTAAACAACGTGTGCAAGTATTTGGACTTTCCTTTGCAGTATCTTCGATTTTAGCTTTGTAATTTAGAAAATACCTTACCACTCGGTCTCTTGCCCCCAATCTATTTTAAGTGCTGAATTCTGGTGTCTGTACTTCACACTGATCCTGTTAACACTGCAAGAGTGTCAGATCTATAAAATGTACGTTTGGCCTCTGGATATTTTCACTCTACATGAACTGTGTTCCCTTAAAAGGCATCATGTACATATACCAAGAGGAGAACCAAACAACTGCCCATCTCCCCTATATGGTCAAGTGTTCTCCCTATCGTTTTTAATTTATGAACTGAAAAAAAATACCTGGAATTGTAAACTCAGCACACAGAATAAGTTACAAGGATGCGCCGAAGGGCCTTCAAATATAAAATTGGAGGGAATGAAACCCGTAACCTAATCCAATCCAACGTCAGGTAATAAATGACAGGATCTAGATACATCAAGCAAGCAGGCCCACTGTCATGGACAGCCTTTCCCACTGCAGGATGGGGGACCTATTGTTATGGACCACCCCCAGAGACTGATGGAACCAACTGGATTTCTGAGTCTTTGGCTGGCAAGGAGAGTGCTCTTATAGGGAATTGCTAAGGGAAAGTGACACTGTAGCTTTAAGGCCAGTGAATGCAGGCGAGAGGAAATAGTGCTGTGGGTGTTAATAGCAACGTCCCTCTTTAGCATGGGGCTGGGGAAGCAGCGGCCAATGCTTTTAATAACCATAAAACTAATTCATTCTTGAAAACTCACTAGTCAGTGGAAGGGGGTGTGAAGTCCTGCCCTGGCTGAAGAGAACACCACAAGAGATCTATGGAGGCTTTGACCCCACTCTGGAATTGTGGGGCGTTTCTGCACTTGCCTTCCCATCCGTCGGTCGGGAAAAGTGCAGAACAGACTAACGCAGCGGTTCTCAACCTTCCTAATGCCGTGACCCCTTAACGGAGTTCCTCATGTTGTGGAGACCCCCTACCACGGGAGCAGAGTAGCTGGGAGGTGGGAGGGAAGGGCGGTGGGAGACTCATCGCGACCCCTCTGAAAGGGTAATTCGACCCCCAAAGGGGTCCCGACCCCCAGGTTGAGAACCACTGGACTAACGTGTAGTAGCACTAGGGAACACTAACAGACGGTAACCTACGCCCTACACGCCCGGACACTCATCTCCATCTGGTTGCATGTCCGATTCCCGGTAGTGCACCGCCATTTTGATTGTGTGCGCCCTACTGGGAATTGGACACACAACCAGTTTGCTGCTGCTACTCCGCTGGGTGCACCTCTCGCACCTCGCTGGCTGGAGACACAACACTTCTTATAATTCCTTTTACGTTTAGAGTTCATAGTCTGATTGCACATAGTCTATAGAATGTCCTACCCACAGATCTGAACATTTCAGGCTAAAACCAATATAAGCCACCCAACGGAAGTGGGCTTAAGGCTGGCAGGGAGTTGCTGCCTGTTTGTAGGCAGGATAACCATGCCACATCACCAAGTTCCAGAGTGGTCCTTTGAGGCTGCCAAAGACAATATGGCAGTTTATTTATTTTATTTATTTATTACCATGTATTCCGGTGCATAAGACGACTGGGCATATAAGACGACCCCCAACTTTCCAGTTAAAATATAGAGTTTGGGCTATGCTTGCCATATAAGAAGATGACACCCAGCATATAAGACGACCCCCGAAATTTGAGAAGATTTTCCTGGGTTAAAAAGTAGTCTTATACGCCAGAATATACAGTATTTGTATTTTTATCCCACCCTATACCTAAAAGTGTCAGGGCGAGTAACAACATTTAAAATGAAACATATTAAAACAATAACAGTATATATTGGTTTTGTCCTGAATTCATTAGAAATGTTGCCCGCCTAGGGGTTGGAATGGTTAAAAACTGCTCCTGGAGTGTAGCCATTTGCTTATTCCATTCCTCAGGTGACCAAAGGTCACTGTTTATCCTTTGTTTACATGCAGCCAAACTAAGAGTACAGAACAACCCGAAAGCTTTTACTCAGTTGTATTTTAGTTGGCTTATCAGGGGCAGAAAATAACTTGAGAGAACATCAGTAATTAATTGGTTCCTGAAGATCATTTTGTCCTAACCTCTGTAGACCGACAGCAACATGGAGCATCGGCTAAAAGACGACGGGGCTAAGATAGCAAATGCCATGGTAGAACTCTGTAGTCCCTTCTGTTCAGTCATAACCATAAAAACAAGACTCCAAAGGAACCCCCACCTCCAACACAATCCAAAACAATTTCAAAAATTTGGCTTTTACAAAAGCTCATTTGAATGTTTTATCCTCAACCATTTTCGAGAAGAATTTTGCAAAGGACTCATCCTTTTCTAGCCTTCTGTCCCTATGATCATGTTCTTCTAAAAACAGTTACCCATGCCTTGTACTTTTAAAATGAGACACTAGGAATTAACTTATTTAGCAAGATTTCCTGTTACAAAATATTTTTCTATAGAGTGTATTGTTTGGCTGATGAGACCTCTGTTTACCTGATGTTTACCTCTGTTTACCTATCCTGTTACAAAGCTGAGAGTGTAGATCAGGAAGGTTAATATTTATTTTATTTGTCACCAAAGTTTTGTTAAATTTTTCCTATTGAATATGTAGTTTTGCCGTGTTTTTCTTCTTTTTATGTTATTGCTCTTTCTGATCGTTCAATGTCCATAATAAAATCTGACCTGACAATAATTTTCTCTAAGTACATTTTTGTTATGTTTAATAAAGCTTACTTCCCAGTAAATGTAATTTTAGGACTATGATCACATGAGTACAGTCTTTCTAGACAACAAAGTTAGCCTCATGATTTGGCCTTGAAGCAGACAGATTCTATAAAGAACACCTATCATCTGCTTCACATTTTGGGGTTTTCCAAAAGCTTTCTTTTAGCTGGGGCATTGGAATTATGGTAGCTATTCTGCATATTTAAACAGGGAATGCCAAACAGAAAATATAAGAACTGAATAAACAGTACAATGAGTAAGGTGCCAACTAGAACCTTACCTTTGATCTTCCCCAACCACTTCTGATATACCCAAGCTCAGAGTGCAATCAGACACAGATCAAAGAGATAGAAAGATCGGTAGAACAGTGACCAATCAACGGGTAGCAACTATTGTCAGAGGAGGTGTCCCTGACGTGGAAGTGAATGCAGGCTGCTGTGTGGCAGAATAAGGTGGTTTCACAAATCTGTTTGGAAGGAATTCTTATTGCACATCTGATGATTCGATACTTCTTTCTAAAGGAACGACTTGAAAAATCCATGTCTGATCACACACTAAGTTCTGTTTTGCTCATCACTGCTGGTATTGCCCCATATGTGCTGGGAGGAGGAGACCATGATTTAGGGTGCGTTCCCATGGTACTAATTTGTATCTCTATTGCCCCTCCACTGAAGTGGATTAAAGAAAAGCGGGTTCAATCCGGATTTAAGCGTTCCCAGGGGGGTAAGCAAAACACGCATTTAAAATGAACGGACTGTCCCCAAGGAAGCGTGTTTTGTTTACCCGCATCTTTTTCTCCCTGCCCCTCGCTGTTTCATTGGGTGATCGGGCGGAAGGAATTTCCAGCTGCCGAAACGCCTCCCCCCCAGCCAGCGATCCTGCAATCCTTTCCTTCAAAAAGACCAAAAGAAAAATTTAAAACTTCTCTGTTCGTCTCCCCTGCTTGCGAAGACTGCAGCCGGCACTCTTTACAAGATCTCCACCCAGCCAGCTCTTTTACACTTTCACTTTCGTGGAAGCAATTCATCACAATGTATCTTTGCTGTTTCTCTTTGGGATTGGAAAGAGAAACAGCAAAGAGAAAATGCCTGCCTAGATCGCTGTTTGCATAGATCGCTGGCTGGATGACAGGCAAAAGAGAGACAGAGAGAGAGAGATGATCTCTCCAGCCGGCAATTCCCACCTGGGAGAGAATCCCCACCCCTTTTGCCACAGAGCGATCCCATGGAAAATGTTGCGCTGAATACCCGCCTCTTCCAGAAAGTACTGCTTTAAACAGGTATTTTTTTAAAGCGGGTTTTCCCCATTAGTGGCGCTGGAAACCTGGATTAAAGCCGTGCATGGGACCGCAAAAGAAGATTTTCAGCAGACTTATTATTGCATGGGAACGCAGCCTTAGAAAGAAAAGAAGACAATTAGTGTGGAATATACTTCCCAATTGAACTTTACCATACCTCAAAACCCAAGCTATGACTCTGGGTCTTTCCACACTAGACGACAATCCAGACCATGTCATCTGCACAGGGGGCCCACTCCTTACTGTCACACTTTGTCAATTATTGGACAAAGAGTGGACCATGCTAGGATGCTGAGAATGGTGCTCCAGAGCCCAATTTGGCTGTAGACCTTGAGGTCAGATCTACAACCAGACCAGGGTAACATACCAGACCATAGAGGCTTGTGGATAGCACACCCGCACTTTTCAGTGGTGTTCGTGGAAGTGATACCGGGTCTGCCCCCAAACCAACCAGGCTGGAAACTCTAAAGGCTGAGAACAAAAGTTCCTCTCCTTCTCAGCCTCAGTGGTGCAGGCTGGAGCAAGATGGGCTGTAGGAAAGCAGGTGGCCCTGTCTGCTCCAGGACCCACAAATTTCAGCATAGGGTGGGTTCCTTGTTCCATGATGGGACCCACACACTTACCTTGGAACATCACAGGTAAGTGCAGAAAGGGCCTCTGACATTATAGATAATTGTAACAAGGTATGGAAAGATGGGATTGTGCACGAATATTTGTAATATTCAAAATCTGGCCAAATCCGGACATTCGAACACAAATCTAATGTTATGATATTTGAATGCTAACGTTTGAACAAATACAAATGTTTCCGGACATCCGCTAAACTGGAGAAACGTATCGAATACGTTTTTATTCGTATCTGATACTTAACGCATTCGGATCAGATTCATATCTGTACATATCGGATACGTATTCATTCGTATCCAATACGTATCAAATCCAATACGTATCAAAACTTAATTGCCACTTTTTTCTATCTGCGGCATTTCATATAGTTCGACATTTGCACAAACAGAGCTGTGAGTAAAAAAATTATCTGAGCCTGAGATGTTGTGAAATATTAACTGCTTACTAAAACTGTATGATAAAACCATGCCACTCTGTTAAATTAATTCCTGGAACATTTTAAACTCCTTCAATGAAGCCCCTGAAGTCATGGAAAATTACTTGTGTGCCAAAAGAGCATTCAGACGGTTTCCTCCCTCTCAGTTTCAGATGAGGCTATTTCTGTTTATTAAATAGGGAGAGAAACAGAGACAGAGAATAAAACCAAAGAAATAAAATCTTTCACCCACTGAAAAATCAAGCAAAGATACCACAAACTTAATAAAATGACACACCCAAAGGTATCTGTGCAAACTGTGTTTTCTGAACTATCTAGGTATTCTTCTTCTAAGATTTCCTCTTTGAAAAAATATTAGATCTTTTCTATACCAATGTTTGCTGGAGATTTTGTACCTACCTTGCCTGACCCAAACAAGGACGTCCGGACCAGCAAGACTTGCTGATTCGGACCAGAAGAAGAAGAAGAAGAGGAAGAGGAAGAAAAAGAGTTGCTTTTTCTACCCCGCTTTCTCACCCATTTAAGGGGACTCAAAGCAGCTGACAAACCTTCTTCTCCCCACAAAAGACACCCTTGTGAGGTAGGTGGGGCTGTTAGAGCTCAGAGGAGAGATGTGACTAGCCCAAGGTCACCCAGCTGGCTTCATAGGGGAAGGCGGAATCGAACCCGGTATTCCCAGG
This sequence comes from Aspidoscelis tigris stejnegeri, assembly GCA_023333525.1. Lineage (NCBI taxonomy): Eukaryota > Metazoa > Chordata > Lepidosauria > Squamata > Teiidae > Aspidoscelis > Aspidoscelis tigris. Next base: position 77,883,358 of record JALMGA010000007.1, read on the forward strand.
TAAGAGTCTGGCTCCTTAACCATTAGACCAAGCTATCTCCCTGTGGTCTGGAACAATGCCATCTCCCAGGAAGTACTGGTCCAGATCAGCCTTCTCATGGGATCCAAAGCTCAAATTAGTTTCGGGGTCACTTTCCAAGGGCTCTGAAGGATTAGGAATGAACGTTCCTCGTTTCAGAGCCCTTGGGAAACCCATTGCAGCTCGGCACTTTGGTGCACTGCCAAAACGGGTCCCACGGTCATCTGGAAAGTGGAAGTGTAGCTTCTCTAGGCTTCTGTGTTCAGGACTAGGCCAAGCTTGTATGATGGTAGTCCTTGTTGTCGAAGACTACCAGTAATACATCATCTCGATTATGCTCCATCCTGTACAGATGTAGAGTACCAGCGGTGGCTGTAATCTTCCATATTCTGCAGTAACATGGAAAGGGAGGCCCTTCGTGCACTTACTGAAATACCAGCAACAACAGAATGGGCCGAAGATAGAAAAATAATCATCTCCAATAAATAAAGTCCTTTTTATTTTAAGTACAGGCATGAAAAATTTGTGAGGGACTAGACCTTAGTGGTAGAACAGCAGAGGATTGCCAGTTTGATCTTAAGAACATAAGAGAAGCCCTGCAGGATCAGGCCACAGCCCATCTAGTCCAGCATCCCGTAGCACATGGTGGCCCACCAAATGCTCATGGGCATCTCAAGCAGAGACAAGGACAAACCTATTCCTGCTCTAGAATCCCAGCAAATGGCATTAGAAGCGCCCCACTCCCGCCCCCCCCGCCCCCGGCTGAAAGATGCACCTAGGCATCCATTCTAGTAGCCATTGATACATCTGTCGTCCATAAATTTGTCTAACCCTACCTTAAAGCTATCTAGGCTGGGAGATGTGACCACCTCTTCCGGCAGCACATTCCATAAACTGATGACCCTCTGGGTGAAGAAATACTTCCCCTTGTCGGATCCGACTCTCCTACCCATCAGCTTCATAGAGGGGCCCCTGGTTCTAGTGTTGTGTGATAGAGAAATGTTTTCTATCCACCTTTTCTATACCATGCATAATTTTATGTACTTCAATCAGGTCCCCATTTAAACGCCGTCTCTCCAGACTGAAGAGGTCTAGACGTTGCAGCCTGGTTTCATAAGGGACGTGTTCCAGACCCTTAATCATTTTGGTTGCCCTTTTCTGCACCCTTTCCCGTTCCACAATATCCTTTTTGAGGTGTAGTGACCAGAATTGTACACAATATTCCAAATGTGGCCTCACCATAGATTCATAAAGAAGTAGACAATGGCAAATCACTTCTCTATTTCTGCCAAGAAAGCTGCATGGAGATGAACTTGGAGATACTCATGAGGTCCACCAAGAGTAGCCAAGACTTAACACCACCAACAAGAAGATACATGGAACGTATAACTTCAGGAGAAATACCAGAACTTCTCAGCATCCACATCCAACTCAGCCAACAAGAATGATTTCCTTCCAGCATATCCATTCACGAAAATCAAAATGCCATGTCAAGTATCTACCAGAGAGAAGACAGAACTTCCAGGGAGTACAAGATTCTTGGTCATGGGCTCCCACTCATAGATACAGAAGGAAAGAGGTTTAAACAATCATGATTGCTTTATTTCTTGTTGTGTAGCTCAGTATCCAGGCAGCCACCCAAACTCTGAGGGGATTCTTCCTGGACTTGGCTGTCCGCCTTTAAATTTTGTTTCCTCGCCAACACTTACTTCCTATTTCTTTCCCAGCTGTTATGGAAGCCTTGAGAGAATAAAAGAATTTAAACTAGCCACTTAACAGAAACACACACACACAAACGAAAACGCATCCTCGGGGAGGTCAGTCCTGAAAAAGAGGGCCACCACAGAAAAGACCTAACCTCTGAAAACAGGAGCATCTAGAGCAGTGGTTCTCGACCTGTGGGTTGCGACCCCTTTGGGGGTCAATCTACTCTTTCACGGGGGTCGTCTAAGACCATCGGAAAACACACAGGAACCAAGACACCGCTCCTGTCTCCAGGCGGGTCTACCCACATGCAGAGACGCCCACATATGAGTACCTGGCGTGATGACATCATTGGGCCAACCCCATCACATACACCCCATACAAATACAGTAGAGAGCAGCTACTGTGTAGAAAGCAGCAGTATTGGAGGTAAAACAACCCTTTTATATTCAGCTGTGGTTGATGTGAATTCTATGCTTGAATTATGTTCAATTTGTAACAATGAAAATACATCCTGCATATCAGATATTTACATTACGTTTCATAACAGTAGCAAAATTACAGCTACGGAGTAGCGACGAAAATAATTTTATGGTTGGGTGTTAGGGTTAGGGTTAGGTTGGGGGTCACCACAGCACGAGGGACTGTATTAAAGGGTCGCGGCATTAGGAAGGTTGAGAACCACGGAGACGATAAGCTCCAAGTATGAAAAGTCCTCATCTTTCAGACACCCTAGATACCAGGCTGCAGCCCTGGGTCTTCAGATCATATCTCACCTGTCTTAAAATAACTTCTCTGGCAGCCTCTTCAGTTCTGGGCCCAATTCAAAATGCTGCCGTTTATCTGCAAAGTCTTATCATCTTAGGAGCAAAGTCCCAGATAGAGTGTTGTTGTTGCTGCTGCTGCTGCTGCTGCTGCTGCTGAGTACCGCAGAGTCGTGGCTGACTCCTGATCACCTCCATTGGCACTTCTATGCAGTTTTATTGGTAGAGATACAGGAGTGGTTTGCTATTGCCTACTTCGAGGGCAGCTCTTTGTTTTCCATGCACTTTGCTCTAACACTGACCTATGGCCATTCCCTACCAGACAGAGGCCCCTCCTCCAATTACTAACAATGAATGAATGAATGCAATGAATGAATGAATGCACGTTCGATGTGAATCAAATACATTCAGATCTATTTGCAAGAATTTTCCATTCATATTTGAAGATACAAATGTCGACAACCTTTGAACGTATCCATACGCATCCCGTGTCCATCCCATTTTCGTCCTGTGCATATCCGCACAAATGCATACAGATACGAATAAGATGCGTAAAGAGATGTATAAGAATGTCCAAATAATTCGCATGAGTGACTCAAAAGATTTGAAAATTTGTCTGAATGTTAAATTCGAACGTATAGGCATTCGATTTGAATTCAAATGTTCAAATTCAATCAAATTTTGAATGTTTCAACTATTCGTCCACGTTCCTATTACTAAGCTATCTGTATATGAGGAACTGTGGCTTAATGCTCTTCCATTTGCCTTGTGCTACTGCAAAGGAGACATACCAGGTGGTTTTTGCAATGGGCTTCACCCACAATCATTTTCTCCTGCATGCATGCTTCTCTTCAGGGGTGACTAATTTGTACACTACTCTCACATTTCATGGGAGTTTGGATAGAGGGAGTGCAGGCTATCATAAAGTCCTGAGAGGGGACCTGATTGAAGTATATAAAATTATGCACGGTATAGAACCAGGGGGCACTCTATGAAGCTGATGGGTAGGAGAATAAGGTCTGACAGGGGGAAGTATTTCTTCACCCAGAGCGTCATTGGTTTATGGAATTTGCTGCTAGAAGAGGTGGCAACATCTACCAGTCTAGATGGCTTTAAGGTAAGGTAGAGTTAGACAAGTTTATGGATGACAGATGTATCAATGGCTACTAGAACCAGTGGCGGTTCGTCATAGCGTTCGGAGGGGCGCGCGGACACCCACGCCCCACGTGGGGGAAAGAAATTACATTAACTTACTATGATGCTCTGTATAACCAATCCCAGGCTTGCAGGCTTCAATACCCTGTCTCTGTTGGTTCAGGGCACACTTTTTTTAACCTTGGCTGGGCGCAGCCTGAGAGCGTCGCCTTGAGTAAGCTGATTGGTGGAACAAAGTCATGCTCCACCCACCCAGTTTCCTTCTTTGCACGCTTGGGTTGCTGCAGCCGCCATTTCCTTACTGGCTACTGGACCGAGTAGGAAGGTATGAGTGCTCTGTCTGCTCTGTTTCCCTAGCTCCCCAAATCCCCCGGGCAACCATGGGCCCCCTCAATTCCCTTCCCCTTGCGTCGACTGCCCCGGGGGCGTCGGGTCCCCTTGCTTGTTCCCTTCCCCCACCATTCCCAATTCCTACCCAGCTCAAGTGGTCCAAAATTAACTCCTTTTCAGTGTAGAACCCAACCAGCATTAACACCAGTAGTTCCTTGGCTTCGCTGCTGCTGCTGCGCCGCCGCCGCCGGAGGAATGAACTCGCTCACGGTCCCGCATCAAAAAGAAAAAAAAAACGCCTGAGGCTGGCTGGCCCTGCGCCTACACACAGGGCTGCGAGTGAGTTCATTCCTCCGGCGGCGGCGCAGCAGCAGCGAAGCCAGGGAACTGGTGTTAACGCCGTTTGGGTTCCCCAGTCAGCGCCGCCGCCGCCGCCGGAGGAATGAACTCGCTCGCAGCCCTGTGTGTAGGCGCAGGGCCAGCCAGCCTCAGGCGGTTTTTCTTCTTTTTGATGCGGGACCGTGAGTGAGTTCATTCCTCCGGCGGCGGCGCAGCAGCAGCAGCGAAGCCAGGGAACTGGTGTTAACGCCGTTTGGGTTCCCCAGGCAGCGCCGCCGCCGGAGGAATGAACTCGCTCACGGTCCGGCATCAAAAAGAAGAAAAAACGCCTGAGGCTGGCTGGCCCTGTGCCTACACACAGGGCTGCGAGCGAGCAGGGAACTGGTGATTTTCCCCATTCCCCCCCCTTCCCTTTCCTCCTGCCTAAAGAGAAGAGTTGGCTTTTCTACCCTGCTTTTCTCACCCATTTAAGGGGACTCAAAGCAGCTGACAAACCTTCTGGTCTTCTCCCCAAAACAGAACATTCTGTGAGGCAGGTGGGGCAGTGAGAGCTCAGAAGAGAGCTGTGACTAGCCCAAGGTCACCCAGCTGGCTTTGTGGGGGGGAGTGTGGAATCCAACCTGGTATTCCCAGATAAGAGTCTGGCTCCCTAACCACTCGACCAAACTGCCTCAAGCCATGTTCTCTCCCTCTCCTGCCTCTTTCACAGCCCCACTAACCTCACAGGGTGTCTGTTGTGGGGAGAAGAACAGAAGCTTTGTCAGACATTTGAGTCCCCTTAAATGGGTGAGAAAACCAGGGTAGAAAAGCCAATTCTTCTTCTTCCTCCTGCTTTCCCGCTTTCTCTCTCTCTTTCCTGCTTTCTCTTTCTGTCTTTCCTGCTTGCTTCTCTCTCTTTCCTTCTTTCTGCCCTTCTCTTTCCCTTTGTTTTTCTCTTTTTCCTTCCTTCCTTCCTCCTCTGCCTCTTTCACAGCCCCACTAACCTCACAGGGTGTCTGTTGTGGGGAGAAGAATAGAAGCTTTGTCAGATGCTTTGAGTCCCCCTAAATGGGTGAGAAAACCAGGGTAGAAAAGCCAGTTCTTCCTCCTCCTCCTCCTCCTCTCCTGCTTCCTTCTCTCTTTCCCTTCCTTTGTTTTTCTCTTTTTTCCTTCCCTCCTTCCTTCCATCTATTCTGTCTCTAAAGGTGCTTTTCTGACACAGGTGCATTTTTTGAAAGCCTGTTCTGAGCTGTCTTTTCTGTGATTCTGTGATAGATTATAACACTGTAATTAATTAGAATTTTTTTTTGCTGGTCTGGATATTAAGAGCATTTCTTTCTTCTGCCGTAAGATGTGCTTTGGCACCCAAACTTCAAAAATCTGCAGGAATTGTTACAACAGGCCAGAGTGTGGAATTGCTCCCTTTTTGCACAACAAAATCCCATGATGGAGAACTAAAAAGTATGGGAATTGTAGTCTGAAAAAGGAACTTAGCCAGGGAACAGTGGGCATACTTGAATCAGGGTTACAGGTGGTAGAAATGGCAACTCTGTGCTCTCTAGGCAGTTTGCTGTACCACTGAGCTACAGACTGCCCCTGCAGTTTTCTTGGCAGGGATACACTCATGGTTTGCCACTGCATATGTCCAGGTAGAGGCTGGAGATCAAACCAGCAGCTCTTCTTCTTCTTTGACGTTGAACTACATGGTGTTTAATTTTGGCTGTCATGTAACATCTTTATTAACTCAGAAGTGCCTCAAAGAGAGTATCATATGGTCTTCTTGTGTTGTGTGACCAGCATGTTCATGAGAGGAGAAGGGGCAAACTCAAGTGTAAGGGAGTTGATTTTTTATGGACATATGACCACAGTCAGTGATTGGAAGGTACTGCCTGATACTTCTAAGCCTAGGAAAGCCTTGAGAATTAAGAAATTATAGTCTCTTTGAGATTAAAAACAACTTTCTGCTCTTGTAACAAACTCTTCTCCATAAGTCTCATAGTCAACAATCAGCATAATGTGGTGTGCTTATGCCCTGCAAAGTCCTTTTCTAGCTTCTTTGAAATGCAGTAACTAAAACGTCTGGTCAGTCATCGCTAAGCAATCTCCAAAATGTCACAGACAACATAGGTTCCACTCTGCCAAAAATAGTGCTTGAGAGGAAGCCTACTATATGAATCTCGAGCTGCGTTCACACTTGTTTTAATCTAGCTTTAGTGCACTTTCAGAGTGAGATAATACATAAGCAAAGTCTCAAGCTGTTTTCTTTCTGCATCATCTAACCTGGAAAAGCCATCTTTGGATTAGATAAAGAGGATAGAAAATGATTATTCACTTTGCTGATAAGGGTCTTGAGTCTGCAGAATAAAGAGATACTCAGACTACCTAGAAGCAAAACCAGAATATCTGGAGAATAGATGCTGTCAAGGCTATTTTTGGAGCTGTAGCAATGAGAACATGCTCCTCCAAATGCATCATTTGGAGTTTTTTTCACTCAGCGGGTCTATGGAATTTGCTGCCAGAAGAGTTGGTAACAGCATCCAGACTGGATGGCTTGTTGTTAGACAAATTCATAGATAACAGGTGTATCAATGGCTACTTGAATGGATGCCTAGGTACATCTTTCGGGTGAAGGTTTCATCTTTGTCTTCTGCTTGAGATGCCCAGAAGCACTGTGTGAGACATGATGCTGGACTAGATGGGCTATGGTCTGATCCAGCAGGGTTCCTCTTATGTTCTTATTGCTGTTTTGTGATTCTTTCACTACCAATTTTTCTGCTGCAAATCCTATGGCACTCAGAGTGTGGACATGCATGCAGAAAAAGCAGGTTTATATTGTTATTGATTCCATGAGTTCAATTCTATGCATAAATTATTTTCTTTATCTGGTTCTGTATCTTTCTGGCCCTGGACCCCTCCCATGTGACCTTGGCCCCACCCACATGACATCAGCAGGCCCCGCCCATGTGACATCAGCAGGCCCTGCCCACGTGACATCAGCAGGCCCCACCCATGTGACCTCACCCCCCCATGACCCTTCCCCACCTTGCCTGTGAACACCCAGATCTGAAGTCCACCAGCCGCCACTGACTAGAACGAATGCCTAGGTGCATCCTTCAGGCTGAGGGAGGGAGGAACTGGGGCGCTTCTAGGGCCATCTGCTGGGACTCGAGAGCAGGAGAAGGTTTGTCCTTGTCTCTGCTTGAGATGCCCATGAGCATTTGGTGGGCCACTGTGTGCGACAGGATGCTGGACTAGATGGGCTGTGGCCTGATCCAGCAAGGCTTCTCTTATGTTCTTATGTTCTTATATTTAGCTGCCTGTATGGTTTTCATCAGGAAATACAGTACAGTAGCATATGGCTACTATGGTGAGGCCACATTTGGAATATTGGGTACAATCCTGATCACCACACCTCAAAAAGGATATTGTGGAACTGGAAAAGGTGCAGAAAAGGGCAACCAGAATGATTAAGGGGCTGGAACACCTCCCTTACAAAACCAGGCTGCAACATCTAGGCCTCTTCAGTCTGGAGAGGCAGTGTTTTAAGACGGGACCTGATTGAAGTATATAAAATTATGCATTGTATAGAAAAGGTGGATAGAGAAAATTTCTCTATCACACACTCCTAGAACCAGGGGGCGTCTATGAAGCTGATGGGTAGGAGAATAAGGTCTGACAGGGAGAAGTATTTCTTCACCCAGAGGGTCATCAATTTATGGAATGTGCTGCCAGAAGAGGTGGTAACAGCTACCAGCCTAGATGGCTTTAAGGAAGGGTAAGACAAATTTATGGACGACAGATGTATCAGTGGCTACTAGAACGAATGCCTAGGTACATCCTTCAGGCTGGGGGGGGGAGCAGGATGCTTCTGAGGACTCGAGAGCAGGAGAAGGTTTGTCCTTGTCTCTGCTTGAGATGCCCATGAGCATTTGGTGGGCCACTGCGTGCGATGGGATGCTGGACTAGATGGGCTGTGGCCTGATCCAGCAGGGCTTCTCTTATGTTCTTATGTTCTAAGGCTTTCTTGGTTCAGAGATCACAGGCTAATCCCCTGCTGTCCTCCTCACATTAGCCACAACTCCTTTCCCCCGAGGGTCTTCTCTTCCCTGTTATGCCTCCAGGTCCCACCATTCTATGCACAACTGGCCATACCCATGGCTGAGACGGACTCACCTGTGGCTGGCACAGGTACCAGTGTGTTGCCTGGTAAGGCAGTGCAGCGCTTGTGCACAAAACCACCCAGGAATCAAGCTTGGCGATCGGGGAAGGAGGGTGGAATAATGGCCGCGGAAAAGAGACCCATGGGACAGTATGTTTTACCACAATTTACTCCCCGCAGATTTCAACAGTTGCAATCCCCAATGCACGTGACAGGAACAGCCAGCACAGAAAGTGAAACCCACCTTCCAATGAGTGCAAATTTCCCCAAATAGTCTGGGACTGTCCCCATGTGCAGACTTAGCTCCCAAACTGACGTGGACTTGGCTACCAAACCGTGTTGGGAACAGTTTTTCCCTGGACCAAATTTGGCCCGGATTTAGGCAATTTGATCCGCGGAAAGTGTGATAAGGGGGCTTTTGCATGGGGACGGCCCTTACCGAATCCAATGCGACCAAAATTCACATGGGGATGGGACCCCAGATCACCTTTTCAATTTGCCCTTGCTATGGGCCTTTATGCACTGGCTGTGCCATACTCCAAACTAGTGGGTTTAAACCCAGCAAGGAGGCCAACTGATGCAGACCATGGAATGGCATGGTGTGGAACAGTGCTGTCTACACAAGGATGCTGGTCCAAACCAGTTCCCACACCAACCCTGAAGCTCTCATGAGCTCTGGGACTAGTCTCCTAGAGCTGCAATGAGCTGGGAATAAAAGTCCCTAGATGTTTTGAAATGGGTCCCCCAGCAGTTTGGTAAACGGAGACATGGCTTCTGCAAGCCTCTGTGATCTGGAGAAGTTCAAGCGAATGTGCTGGTAGTCCTTGATGATGAGGACTACTAGTAATCCAGATCAGGAGCCTCCTAGTCTGGATAATAACCTCTCTTCTGAAGATGGAGGACAGCAGCAATGGACAGGGCCTCACTTACATGGGACTGATGAGCCCCTGAAAAGGACCATAAGGGCTCCTGATACTTACAAGGGTAGAAATGCCCTATGTTTTGGACACTGTAGCATCCAAGCTCTTGGGATTTGCACATGAACTTTTCTTTGGTGCATTCAAGATGTCATCCTGTCCACGTCCAGTAACCTCTGATCTCCCGATGTCCCTATTTATGGATATTGCAGTTAATACTTTTCCATGCATTGCCACACTGGAAACTCCAATTGCAAAGACACTTTAGTAACTCTCTGCCATTTTATGCCAACAAATTATTTAATAAAATTTGTCAGTGTCTTGCAACTACAGTAAGACCAGCAATTGCAGTAATTTCAGAGCCATTGCAATGATCTCTGTTAGCAAGCACTTTCAGATTAGCCCTTCTAGGTACATGAACCCCAAGATCTAGTAATAGATTAATTTACTTAGTATCCAGAAATAAAGCACAAATACTTCAGGTAAGTATTTTGCATGCTCTCTGGGACAGGGCAAGCTCCAATAAGCAATGAAAAGCGCATTGTGGAGCAATGACATCACAGAGCGAAGCTGGGAGAGTCCAGGAATGCAGACTTCACACAAGCCTGCCCGTATAAGGGCTCCTCTCCCATCTAGAAGACTGATTAAAGATATGCTAACATGCTTGAACTTGGGACACACCATAATGATGTTGTATGGTTGTTCTAAGTTCCCAAAACAATTCTGTGTGCCTCTGTTTTCAAACCATGCTCAACTGTTGCAAAGCTGACTCATCGGGATACTGCATAACCAACTGGGCTGCTTTTGCGATTTTGTAATGATTGATGTACAACGATTTTCATCAGGCCCTCATAATCCACCACTATCCAAGCAGCCTCACATTTTCTGACCAATGACTCAGCTTCTCACTGAACTTCAAAAGGCTCTTATCTGGTTGGCTGGCTTCTAGCCCTTGATACATGCCTCTAAGTAGATATCAATTTTCCGTGTCCTCTCCAACCCTGTTGGTCTTTGCTCTGTTCGTAGCCTTCTTTTCATTAGACCTTCTTCGGTCCATCTTCTGACCACAACACTCAGGCCGCATCCCCATGCAAGCCGTTTGGCGGTGTTTGGGCACCAAATGGGCTCACATGGGACCAGGTGCGGGACTCAGACTGAATCTCAGACGTCCCCATGCCGTTTGGTGGATTCAGCAGTCCCCAAGTAAACTGTGCCGGGATCATGATTTTACTCCCTTTCCCAGGCAAGCCGTGTGCTTGCCTCGAAAGGGGAGTAAAAGCAAGGGAGTAAGGCAGTGCAGAGGCTTGATTTTTCTCCCTGGAAAAGAGAGAAATCTCAAGTCTCTGCATTCACCCCCTTTTTCTGATCTGCTGACAGAAAGAGGCTTGGCTTTACTGCCGAAGTAAAGGATCACTTCAACAGTAAAGCCAAGCCTTTTTCTGTCAGCAGATCAGAAAGAAGGGGTTCAGAGGCTTGAGATTTCTCACTTTTCCAGGGGGCAACCCTATTGCCCCCCTGGAAAAGTGAGAAACATCAAGCCTCTGAAACCCCTGTTCATGATCCCAGCTGACAGGACAGAGGCTTGGCTTTAAAACTCAAACCTCTTTCCTGTCAGCCATGATCATGAAGTCAGGCACCATCCCCATGCATGATCTCGGCTCACTTGGCAATGCATGCTGGGACCGCAAACTGTGCAAAGACTTGTTTTTTCAGGTACCAAAGTTTTCAGGTCCTGGTCTGGCAAGATTTGGGGCAACTTGATCCGCTTTCCGGGGACCAAAACTAAATCGCATGGGGACGCCCCTTGCCAAGACAGCGTTTGGAACCGTACCAAATGCGCATGGGGACGTCCCCTCACACTTTTAAATTTCTATCTATTTTATTTGTGGACTTTCCATCCTTGAAAGTCCAAATGGAAGGTAAGTCCATAAAATGGATAACATCCCAGCGAAGTTAAGTATTGGGACAGTGACGAACATCTGCATTACAAATGCTGGGCTTGTCCCAAAGCTATTGGCACTTACATTAGTGCCGTTGAAGTATGGACACTCCTGTCTGGAAGAGTTCACCTTGCTGCAGCAACAGCTACATGTGCCAGGCCATTGCTACAGCAATTGTCCAGCACGGGGTACAACTGTACCCCACAAAGTGCCTGCTGCACATTCCTTTCCTTGGCTACTAAAATGGCCCTAGACATTATTAGATATAATACCTTTTGTATACTCTCATCTTTCCTCTTGATTCTCCTTGTTGATACTACTGTAACAGGGTTTCTCTTGTTTTACCTCGCTTCTTGACTATATAATCTTCTTTAGTGTTTTAGCGTTTATTTAGGATGAGAAGATTTGATGGTTGAAGCCTTTATGGCTGTTCTTTGTTGCTTTGGTCATAATTATGTTTCCATTTTTTAGAACATTTGTTATAAAATCAATAAACAGACACGCACCCCCAAAAAGACCCAAATTCCAGATCCAAAGTATACTGAATCCCCTTATGACTTTATGGAGTTGAGGGAACAGGGAAGAATAATTTTTCTTTCAACGCTTCATCCAGTCTTCTAATAAACAGTCCTGAATAATGGAGGAAGAAAATTTTCAGTGCCAAATTAGATGGGTCTGTGTAAATACTGATAACTTATCAACTTTCATTTGGGGAGTGGAAATAAAATGCTTTACTGCTGTGAAGTAACTCGTCTCAGGAAAAATCTAGCTGTGCGTCATCCAAATTTCCTGTGAATTTTCCAGGTTTGATCCAATATAATTTCTCAGTTATACAATTTTTAAATGCCGTATAAATAATTTCACTACAGACACCACTATTTATCTTAAACCCATGTTGAACAGGAAAAGATATTTTAAGTTCTGTTTTAAAAACTTAACTACTCATATTTGCAAATCATAATTAACACACAAAACCCCTCCGGCACTGCATAAAAGCAAGAACAGATGTTTGGGCACAGCTGGGTCCTCACATTTAACTTATCTTAAGAGCTGATCTCTTGTTCCTTCTTAATTTGCAGCAGGGGAGGGGGGTCCACGCATGTACATGCCCATATTTATGTGAATTAGAGATGCTATCTCCCGACATGCTTGCTTGACAATGACTGGCAGAATCTGCAAAGATTTTTTAAAAGCATCCCAAAAGCGGCCTCAAGGTGATAGCATTCTGATGCTAGTATTCCCATCACACCTCTAACTCACATTAAAAGTCAGATAATCCACTGTGAGGCTGCACTCCCACTGGGGTTTTATTGAGCATTGAAAACGTCTTGACAATTCTTTGTCTGCCTTAAAAATTGGCTTTGGGCCTGTCCCCAAGGAATAAAAAGTCTGCCAAGACTCTCCTTTTGCCTCTGAGCGCCCCCAAGCCAGGGTTTTTAACGAGGTTCCAGCGCTACAAAACGTGGAAAACGCGCGACAAAATGCATGCACTTTAAACAACACTTCCACCGCTCTTTCTGGAAGTCGCGGGTTTTCCTCGCTACATTTACCTTGAGGACGCTCCGTGGCAAAAGGGGCGGGGATTGCCGCCTGCACACACAGCAGAAACACAAGCAGCTTCACTTTCTAAAGCTCAGAACTAAAGAGCCAGAATCGCGCAGAATTGCAACATTGTTGCAATCGCTGTGAGGTGTGAAATGGGTGGATTACTGCTAGGGGTGGATTTTAAAGCGAAAACAGGGAAAGTGATGAGTGAATGAGCGATCGTGCGCTGGACAGTGTGGATTTTTGACAGCAATAACGGGGAAAGTGGTGAGAGTGAATGTTTTCCAGCATGAGAAGCCATTTCGGGGGGGGGGGGAATCTGGGAGACGAACAGAGAACCGATCGCTGTTTTTCCTTTGGACTTGTCAGGGATTGTCTTCCTGGTTGTGGCCGCGCCGAGCGCAGTCCCTCCCCATTCCCGCTGGCATCCTATGAAGAAGAGCAGGGGCGGGGAGAAAAAGATGCGCGCAAAGAAAACAGGGATCCTATGGGGACGGAAGGTGCGTTAAAAACACGCATTTTCCTGAGCCTCATGCGGACACTTATTCCTGATTTGCATGGCACTTTTAAAGTCCACTTCAATAGAGTGACAGTAGAGTAACAGTAGAGAAGTAAATAAGTCTTTTGGGGACTCAGCCTTCCCTCACTTTCAGAGGAGTAAATTGGAAAAATATCTGCTTTAAAAAACACTTGTTTAAACAAATCTCACTCCTGTTTTTGTTGCTAACATGCTTTATTTTTCCTTTGGGAATGGTACACTTGCAGTATCCTGTCTGCTAGCCCACCTGGCTGCCCTTTTGGCCACCGCCGCCACCACCGCCCGCGTGCCTGCCCACCTGCCCTTCTGGGCCGCACCACTGCCACTGCCTCGCCTGCCCACCCACCCAGCTGCCCTTTCAGGCTGTGCCACTGCTGCCTTGCTCGCCAGCCTGGCTGCCTGCCCTTTTGGCCACCGCCACCACAGCGCTCCCAGGGCATTGGGGGGAGGAACGCCGGGCAACGAGTGAGAGAGCCCTGCCTGCCTGCCTGCCTGCCTGCTCTCTCACCCACCCTCCCTTTCGGCCACTGCCACGCTCGACTTTTTAAAAGCGGAATTAACAAAAAAATGGGAACGGGCAGATGGCCATTTTTCGTTAATCCCATTTTTAATAAATCAAGTGGGATCATGGCCTGAGTCCATTTTCTGGACTTTAACGTAGATTAAGGCCTGTTCTACACTTATCGCACTTAATCCTGAATAGTGGATCTGAATTAGCTTGATCCAGATCAACCGCAGCAGGAGGCATCTCCATTAAGTGGGCTCGAAGGCAGCAAGCGTGGTCTAAGGAGGGACCCAACGCAGATGCCTCAATACTTTCTGTATCAGCACCTCCAAAAGTTAACACAACTGGCCCACGTCCCCATTGATACGGTAGCAGGAACAAGGCATCTTTACAGGCAGTGCAAAGACACCATCGCTGTGGACACAAGGCATGTTCATGGCCATTGTTCCAAAGAACTACAAAGGCATTTCTGCAGTCTCAACATCATAGCACACGTTCCTTGATGTCACATCTATGATCTTTCCTGATCCGCTCTAGAAGTGGACGTCCCATCGCTTATTCTGGGTCAGATTTTGCTGGTCTGGATGTGGTGCCAGTTAATCTGGTCCACCATTGCCGCTAGTAGAGATCTGATCCAGATTAGCACTAGTCCCATGTAGACCACCTGGACTACAAGGCTCCTTGATCCAGATTACTAGGTAAATGCAGTAAGGGCCTAAGATACCAGCAGGCAGAAGCTACTGTTTCTAAACTGCTTCTGACCTGTGTGTGGTTTTTTTTTTTGGGGGGGGGGTTGGTAAACTGTGTGCAAATAGTGTGAGAAATCCACTCCCAGATCTTAATAGTTTCCAGGCACAAGTTACAAAAATCTATGTCCAAAGACTTTATTAAATAGTTGCATCTGAGCCACAAACAAAACGATCTGGTGCTGGTTTTTTGTTTTAAGGGTTTTTTTTAGCACATTTAACCATCCTCCATATTAGAACAATAATGTTTTAAGGAAGCTGCCAATGTTTTTGCTTTTAAGGAAAAGTCATCTGCCTTAACCTGTAGTATTGTGGTTCAGCCCTTTCCACACTGGATCTTATTCTGAGATATATCCTGCAGGATGAACCTGCTGTCTTTGTGGGAGTGGAGAGTACGGGTGGCCCCTTGCTTAATGGCTTTTAAAAAAACAGTGTATGGGCCACTGTCAGCTTTGGATGCAAGGAGCACATAGGGTGTTTTTCCACTAGCACTAAGTACCCATTAAGTACCCACTAGGCTCTGAGCAGGAAGATCCCATTTCCACGGCAGACCCCATTAGAGCCACATTTGTTTCCACCAGTTCTAGGGAAATCTGGATTGAATGGGTCCTTCAGGACCTATAATCTGGATTTCCTGGAAAGAATAGCACAGGCTCGGAAGAAGACCCCGCGTGAGAGCAATGCCAATCCTACAGACCTTTAACAAAGGCTCCGGAGAATCTTCGAAGTTTGCAGAAGATCGCTCTGGAGAATCTCCGGAGCTTATGACAAAAGTATATTCGAAGAATCTCCGGAGCATGTACGGAGATCGCACCCCCCTGTCCCCCAAAGCACCTGGGGTGATGGGCAGGCCCCACGTGGGTAGATCCGGATTTGCCACATGGGTACTCCGGCGTTTCCACTAAGAGCAAGCTAGCGTGCATTGCTATTGGGTGCTAAACCACCCATGGAAACACATTGGATATTTTCCTTAATCCTGATCTACTAGATCCAGATTAATTGAAGGACCCATTCCTTAGATCCGGATCATCTTAGATTGGAGTAAAGGAGGTCAGTGGAAAAAAACCCTTTTTCTCTTCAAATAATGAATACCGGCAGAGAGAAAATATGTTGTTGTAGGAGAAAAAAACCCCAGAAAATTCAAGCATTTTTAACAAAGATATTTCATCTGGCAGCAGCTTTCTCAAAACAAAGACTCCTGGCTCATAGTGTGTAGTTCCCATTGTGTACAGAACTGCACACACAGGGACTCTATATTAACAATAGCTGCGTTGCCTGACTATGCAACGTTTCTACTGGAAGTAAATAAGACAACTGTAGTGTACACACGTTATTCAACATTAATTCTCAAAAGCTGGTCCTGTTTCATCCAGATCTCGCTCCAATGGAAGATAGCTTTTTTCCCCTGACATTTGGTTAAGGACAGTATTTAGCAAATGATGAGCAGAAACAGCAGGCTGAGGGTATGCCACAAAAGTCTCTTCTAGACCATACGGGAGCTTCATAGACCATAATCAGCATTTCCAAAGTTTGGAAATCTAACAGAAGCCAATGGAGGCAAGGAAGCAATGGCGTTGGTGTGTGTTTTGTCTCCTTTCATGTGCCCATTAAAAGCTTTCATGTTGCATTCTGTATCAGTCCAAACGAGAAATAACTAGGGGCTACCAATGTTAAAGAGGGGCCTGGTCCAAATGGACTCTTAATCAGGATTAAGGGCCCACATAGAAAGGATGTAGACTCAGGTTTAATTGTGACTACCGGGCAGACCATTGGCCCTAATCCGGATCTGTATTTTCAAAAATCCAATTTGAATCGAATGATACAAATGTCGTATCCAATTTTTGAACCCGTTCACATCCCGTTTTTAATGCATTTGCATCCCATATTACAAGCGCAAATAGACCCGGTATTCGGATGTGATATACAGAGACGGATTTAGTCGAATTATTCAAAAATCCATTTTGGATTTTCAAAAATCCAATTTGGATTCAAATGTCGATATTTGTCGAATTCGAATCAGATGCTCAAACTTTCAAATATCTGTGCACGTCCCAAATGTTTGGAAGCATATAGGCAGCTAATTAAGCTCCCTTAAAACAGGCGCTATGTGCTGCCTATAAGTCAGTACAGCCACATTTTGAACTAACTGCAGCTTCCGGGTCTTCTTCAAGGGCAATCCTACGTAGAGTCCATTACAATAGTCTAGTCGGGAAGTTACCAGTGCATGGACTACTGTGGCTAGGTTATCCCAGTCTAAGAAAGGCGATAGCTGGCACCAAGCGCTCCGTACCAGAGAGTCCATGTGGACATCTAACAACAAAGATGGATCCAGGAGTACTCCCAAAATATGTGCCTGCTCTGTCAGGTGCCTGCAACAGGCCGCACGCCTTATCGAAGACCAAAATGCTTGAGTTCCATAGGCCAGAGAAGCCCTATATTATAAGCAACTCTGAGAAAATGTGGGGTCACTGAAGTAGTCCAATGGCCGTATTTTGCCTGCCACAAATTAACAACGCATCAACATTAAGATGACATCTATAAAGCCCTGCCACTCCTTGTACGCACGAACGGCTCCAACACCCGAATATTATCTCTCGGTTCTGACAGGTTGTTCATCTGCAGCTGCTATCTACAGCAAGTTCTTGGCTGAAATAGTGCAGCCATTAATACGCTTGGCAGGAAACTAATCTCCTCGCAAAGAAAACCTCGTACACATAGGAGAGATAGACTGTTGCAACCATGACATGAAGGAATGTACTCATCATTGCAGGCTGTGATAATGAGATTGTGGACACGCAGCCAAAAGTACATCTAAGTAAATGTTACACGAGGCACCGACTCACTGAATAACCAGACACCAGAAAAGATCCAAGCCTCCATCACATTTATACAATAGTGGTAAGCTAAATGATCTGAATGAGAGTCTCTCTAGCTCAGTGGAAGTGCACACTGTCAGGTCAATTCCTAGGCTCTCCCCGGAAGTAGACAATGGAAAACCACTTAAGTATCCCTGCCAAGAAAACTGCATAAAAGTGACCAGGAGGCTCCATGCAGACAACCAGGAGTCGTTCATAACACGGTGGCACCAAACATAAAAATGACAATACATAAAAAATACAAGTAAGGAAGCCAGGAGCATTCTACTTTATAACCATCACAACACATTAAAATCAGAGTTTAAAGAATGGAACCACATGACTATGAGGTGATTTTCCTTCTTAAAATCCCCTCAGACACAGTTTTGGTAACACCACATATTAAGTGATGATTTGGAATCTAGAAAATGTAAATGTATAAGATTTTCTTTTAAGCAAGCACTTGCATTCAGTTTCCCTGTACACTACTAAAACAGAAAATGTCTTCTTCAAAGAATTAGATGTTGCTAAATTTGGTGTACATATATAGCAGGACCACTCAGCAAGACAATATTCACAAAGGTGTTGAGGTGTGTAACAGTGCTTGCAGCAACCAGAAGAATATAACAATTCAGTTCAGGCAACCAAACATTTGCTAAGACCAGAGATATACAAATTCTCCACACAGGTTTCACCCTCAAAATAGTTATCCTGTATGCAACCTGTTTTCGTCCGGTACGGATCCTTACAAATGCGTACAGATGTGGCAAAGATGTGCATCTTCAAGTACACATCATGTATGAATCCGTACACATACGAATGTCCAAATAATTCAATTGAATAGATCCAAAATTTGAAATTTGATCCAAATGTTTAACATTCTAATTTCGGGGCATTCAATGCGAGTTCGAATATCGAAATTCGGCACATTCAATTGGATTTCAAATACCTACGAATATTCTCTCATATCCCTATACTTTGGTGCCTATATGGATGCAACTTTACTCGCCTGTCTTGTAAACTGTTTCTATAATTGATGTCATGGTCAGCCAGGAAGAGGATGAGGAGGACTCACTTCCTCAGGTGCAGGAGGAACCTGAGGTGGTGCCAGGACCCAGTTCTGGCCTCCCAGCCCCAGTGGAGCCTGGGGTTCAGCAGCCCAGCCTTGCCACAGCAGAAGTGCAAGACGTGGGAGAAATGGAACAGCAGAGCCCAAAGATCCCTAGCTTTAAGCAGAGGAGAGCAGAGAAGGAAGGGTTAAGATGGTCGAAGAGACTTGCAGAGAGACACGCAGATAATCTACAGCTGTGATCTGACACTGTAAGATAAAACACTGGGCAGACGCCCAGGCCTCTTGTCAGAAACTGTTGGTTTTCCTTTAGAGAAGGCTGCCATATCTGACCCCTAGACCTTGAATACTTGGCTACCTTGACCTCAGACCAGACTGTTGTGTTGCTCTCGTAAACCCTGGACTTCAGACTGTTTCTCGACTTCTTCTCTGTGGACTTCGTTTGGCTGTGCTGCTGAAGGAGCTGCCTTGGCAAGTGAGCTGTCTCTTATCAGCTGTGTGTTTGTGTGTGTGTGCTGGCAGCTTTCCTGGACAATTAACTTCTTACGGTTCTGTTAGTACTCTGCTAACAAAATAAATATCTTACCAAAAAAAGTACCAAAGAGTATTTTTCTCCTTACCTGTCCAACGCCATGCTAGTTGGCATACTCCTACCAAACCCTCGCACAGCCATCTGACAAAAATACGGAATGCAGGAGAGATTGGCAGCAATAATTGCCAATGAATCAGAAGGGTTAACAAAAAATCCATTTTGGCCAAGGATCATATAGCGGTCCTGGAAGAAAAGAAAAGAAAAGAAAAGGGGGGTGGGAGACACGAAAGGTTATTTAAAGGAGTTCCACACTAAACACATGTCTAATATGTAACATCTCCTGGCTGGCCCCTCTCTTCGCGACCCCATGAAATTCAGTAGATTTTAAAGCATGTTTTAATATACATTTTTCGTTTTCTTGGTGTAACCTGCTCTGGGACCCTTGGGCAAAACAGACAGACAATGGATTAGATTACTGTATTTTCTGGCGTATAAGACTACCTTTTAACCCAGGAAAATCTCAAAAGTTGGGGGTCGTCTTATACGCCGGGTGTCGTCTTCTTATAAGGTGAGTATATCCCAAACTCTATATTTTAACTGGAAAGTTGGGGGTCGTCTTATATGCCTAGTCGTCTTATATGCCGGAAAATACGGTAGATTAGATTAGATTAGATTAGATTAGATTAGATTAGATTAGATTAGACAGACAGACAGACAGACCGACGGACGGACCAACGGATGGACAGACCGACCAACCAACAATAGATGGAAGATGGTGGATAATGACAGATAGACAATAGATGGAAGATGGTAGATGATGATAGACAGACAGACAGACAGGGTAGCCATTTTAATTAATATGCTGTGATTCAAACTTGTCTTGTGGCTGCATCTCGCATGAATGTGTTTTCCTAAACAGAAATGATTTTTCTGCTGATTAGGCTTTAACCCAAAGTTCAGAGAGACGAAATGATTTGGAGAAAATCCCAAATCTTTTTAAACATTAAATAATTCAGTACTAATTTTAAAACTTGCGCCGTACATAAATAATGGTCGCATTTCCAAGTATAAACTCATATTTGAATAAATGCAGCTGTTGCTCAAATCCCAGCTTGATTGGTACTTGGAAAAATGGCTAAGCAGATTTCGAGCTTTACTTCGGAATGTCTTGACTTCAGTACCGCCTGGAGAACTTTGAAGTCTGGCATATGGCTCCATTCGTTTTCCACCTTCCATGTGCAATAATGATCCAGTTACCCTTTAGGGAAGAGCAAGCAAGGGGCGGCTCCAACAATTTGATGTAGGAGCACCAGGGCCTGTCATGTGCATTGCAGATTTCAAGGCAGCCCATGCGCCAAAAGATAAGCTGAATCAAAAGCAGATGGAAGGGCAGGGAATCCCTGCTCCAAACCTGCTACAGCTAGAACAGGCCCAAGGCATTTATTTTGAAGCCCCTCCTTGAATTCCATAGTGGGAATGATATAGGCTGCAAGCACACGCAATAAACCAAAGCACTTCTGAGGCCCCTTCAACACTGGGGCTTGTTCCACGATAAATCTTGGATAAATCTTGGAACAATCTACATGCCTGTGTGGACTACAGCAGACCCTGCCGCCGCCGCCGCCCCAGTCATGATTCATCTGCATTGGACAACGTGTGAATGGAGCAATGGCATCCAAAATGGCCCTCTAGCCCATACAGCTGGAGCCCTTGATTTATCAAGGTTTACAACCAGCCCAGGGCTGGTATACTGGACAACGAAAGTGTGGAGACGCGCTCCAGGAAGCACTGCTGGAAACAGGTTAGATTTAAAAGCGGTCAGGCCAGTCAGAGCCTCAACACTGCCTCCCTGGAGGCAGTGGCCAGGGCTGGAACGGATGGGCCAATTGAATGTGGACAACCCTTTTCTGCTCCAGCAGCAACCCATGAGATACACCACTCATTTCTGGTACAAGGCATCCCGCTGTGTTCCAGAACACAGAAGGTTCAATGCAGAAAGGCTTTTAGAGGCAGTTTACAGATGCTTCACGGTCATCCAGCCCTTTGCCTCATGAACACTGTAGGCTAAAAGAAGTGGATTAGACACGAGATGAGAACAGAGGCCTTTTCACACTACAGCCGTCCCTGCGTGTCCTAGCCTGAAAAGGCTGGCGCGGGGGTGGGATGCTCCTGCCAGGCCTCCCGCTAGCCAGTCAGAGTGGGCGTCACACACACATGCGCAGCACTACCGGCAGCACCGGCCACTTTGGAACCCGGTGAGCATGTATCCCCGTGTAGGCCAGTGCCCGGAGGGCTTCCTGCAGGCCCTAGGGGACCAAATCTGGTCTCCTAGAGCCTTCAGGAACCGGGGAAGGAATGTGACGGGCCTGCCCAATAGGGGCTGCTGGAGGCGGGGCCCACAGCTGTCAGGGAGGGAGCGTGCGACTGCGCTCCCTTTGGAACAGCTGTGGGGCAGCCGGGGGCAGCCACGAATGCCCTGGGACGGGTGTAGAGCATGATTTCATGCTCTGCACCTGGACCACGGGATGGCATGTGGCGATTCCAAATGGAACCGCCAGCCCAGCGGAGCAAATGCTCCATCCCAGGGCTTCCTACACGTGTTCCATTTGCCCTCGTGCAAAAAGGCCTCAGGAGGGCAACCTGGTACCAGCTCGAAGGCCCTTTGACAAGCTATATTTTGCTATAGACATCTTCTCAGTAAACCACCGAATCTTCCCTAAACACTTACTCCATCAGCATCAAAAGCAGCACCAAATCCGTACTCTCCTCCTTTCATTGCTTCTAGCAAAGAAGTTGCGTATGTCAGGTTTGGGTCAGGATACTGGCCGCCAAAATCCTCAAGAGGAACACAGTTAACTGCAGAATTGGCTGGTGCTCCTAATTCATCACAAAGGATTCGACGGACGTAGGGACCCATCACTACAAGATGAATTAGGTTTAGGGACAGTTGTTAGAGCCGGTGTCTGGAAGTCCAACACTTAGATAAACAGAAAAATGTAAATTTTTATTAAATAAATACAGATGATCAAATATATACTTCCAGGGGAAGACTTTGTTTAGTTCTTAAACTATCAAATTGCAAAGAAAACCACGAGGCTACTGAACATGGGTGATGATTGAACGTATCGAACCTTTTGTTAGCATTCAGTGTAAATCCCTTCATAAGAAAATCATATGCCTCTGCTCAGTTTCTTTAAAATGTGCGAGTGGGAAAGCCGATACCACCACGTGTTGTAAAAGTATCTTTGCAAAAAGAAGAAGTCCAGAGATGCTCCAAGACAAAGCATTCAATAACCATGCAGAGACGATTCCGTCCCGGAAGCATTTCTGTGCATGCCAGAGGATCTCCCATCCAAGACTGCGCCTCCCTCCTGCCACTAGCTAGTACAGGCCTTCATTCACTGTTCACACCTCTTCTGGGTGAATGTTGCGTGTGGAGAGGCAGCACCATGCATGCCTCTAGTATGGAGGTGACCATGCTTACCCTGGTCTTGGTGAAGTGCCAGGTACTTTTGGGACAAAGTGTGGACGCCTAATCCATGCCCCATTTACATTTTCCTGGGTTGATTTCCAGGGAATTCACCTTAGAATCATCCCAAGCATATTTCTAGTACAGTTACAGCTCAACTGGGCCTAAGGGTAGCTCCAGATGTGGGCTAAAACCCATTATTCTCCCAGGATTATACTGGGAATGCCACACATAATTGTGGAATTCTCAGTATAGTCCCAAAATATGGAGGCAATATCTTGTAATATCACTATCATGGGAAATCCAGTTTTCCCATAGCAACCACCTCTTAGTTCCTTATGCTGGCTCCTTTCATGAGTCTCCTCTTACAAATACTCAGGTAACAGCCAGGATGTGAAATAAAACAAAGGGAGGTAGGTGAGCACTTGGCTGACATCAGAGTAGATGCAGGAGAAATAATCACAAAACGTGCCAGCAGACATAGGTAAGAATCCCTCTAGCCAGGGGAGCAAGAGACAACTGTAGGATAGGACCTTCTTTAGCTCACATGACTACATCCTGCTATCTGGAGGCAGCCTAAGGCCTTTTTCCACTAGGGGTTAGAACCCTTCTGAGACCCCATTAGGGACCCAATTGGTACCTAATTGGTCCCAATTGGGAAGGGCCTGTCCTCACCTGGACCCCAGCGGAGGCCTCATCTGCAAGGCCCTGTCCCCACAAGGGAGAGAAAATCCGGATTTAATGGGTCCTTCAAGCCCTTAAATCCGGATTTTCTGAGGACCTTATTAAAGATCTAGATCTCCCAGGAGGACCCCATCTCAAAGATCCGGATCTTGAAGAAAGGGAGAAAAGGGGGTAAGTTTTAGTCCACATTCAGCCTATCTTCAGAATGAGAAATCACATCAGGAAAATAACTAGCCATGTTCTTTCCACGCTATCTAACCCAAAAGGGAACTTGCTGGATTAGGTAATGTGAAGCAGAAACTGTTTATCCCTTTGCTGATGTGTTCTCTAATTCTGCAGATGGATTAAAACTGAGGCACAGATACTGTTCAAATTGCAGCCAACATTTCATCCTTCAGATAACACAAAATACAATTCCCATCTAGCCTTGGCATGTGCCATACTGGTCACAACTGATACAGTTGTAAACTCCCCCACTGTAAATCCTACCAATCTCTTGTCATGAACACACTTAGTATTTATTTGTTTGTTTGTTTTTGTTTAAAATGAAACAAAATAAAAGGTTTGCAGCCTGTTGCTTCTTTCCTACTAAGAAACAGGTCAGGTCCCCATGCACGTTTGGTACGGTTCCGAACGTGGGATCGGCAAGGGGTGCCCCCGTGCATTTTGGATTTGGTCTGCGGAAAGCAAGCTGTTTGGCATGGTTTGCATGGGTACACCTCCATCCGCATCCAACCAGCACCTAGCCCGCATTGCCGGGAATGACATGGGGACGCTCGAGATTTGATCTCGGTCCCGCACCCGGCCCATGCGAGCCCAATAGGCGCCCAAACGGCTTGCATGGGGACACCCCCAGAAATAACCCATTCCAGTATAAGCATGAGTAGATACACAAATAATAGGTAGGGCATCCCTTAAACCATACTGAAGGGAGGCTCCTAGTATGCTTGGCGATCTGGTACACTGCCAGTGCAAAACTGTCCAAAGAAGGCACAATCTGGACCATTTGCTAGGAAGAAATGGGTTAAAGCTTAAACACCTACTGCTTAGTTACCAACTGGATTTCCCATGCTTTAACGTTTGTGAGATTTACCCCTGCTCCTCCTGTATATTAGGAGTTTTATATGCTTCTTCAGCAGCTGGTCTCCTTACCTCCATTCATGGCATCAACTCTGATTCTAAGTTGGTTTGGCCCAGTTAGCAAGCCTCTGATAGCACTGAAGTCAAAGACATTTCGCAGAAGATTGAGATAGACTTCCACAGAATCTATTATTTCAACTGTGTACACAAAAGCAAAGTAAATTTCAGTCAGACAAACATGCACAAAATCTTCCTGAGGATTTTTGTTAGCTTTTGATGTGGCAAATTTCAGAATCTGCTTGCCGGCAATCGGGGAACAGGCATGGGATAAGGGTTGCAGGAAGAGGCTCTTGAGATAGCAAGGCCAAGATGACCCCCCCCACACACACACACACACACTGCTGCATCTTTTACTGGGGCGATCAGTTCTTTTACGTTTGCCTGGTGATCAGATCGCAGAGAGAAGAGGCTCGTTTCTGTTTGATCACTGTTTAATGCCCAGCGGTTGCGATCGGGGAAGGGGTGTTGTCACGACTCCTAGCTGACCGTTCAGTGCCTGCCCTCCGAAAAGTAGCTGGGCGCTGATGAGTTGCCAGAAGTGTGCATTAGGCTGAGTGAGTACTACAGTTTCAACACAAAACACCAGTAGCAAGCGTTTTGAACTATAACCCAGAACAAGTTTATTAAGGCTGCGTTCCCATGCAATAATAAGTCTGCTGAAAATCTTCTTTTGCCACAGAGCGGTCCCATGCACGGCTTTAATCCGGGTTTCCAGCGCCGCTAATGGGGAAAACCCGCTTTAAAAAATTACCTGTTTAAAGCAGTACTTTCTGGAAGACATGGGTTTTCAGCGCAACATTTTCCATGGGATCGCTCCGTGGCAAAAGGGGCGGGGATTCTCTCCCAGGTGGGAATTGCCGGTCGGAGATATCATCTCTCTCTCTTTCTCGGTTTCTCTTTTGCCTGTCATCCAGCCAGCGATCTATGCAAACAGCGATCTAGGCAGGCATTTTCTCTTTGCTGTTTCTCTTTCCAATCCCAAAGAGAAACAGCAAAGATACATTGTGATGAATTGCTTCCGCGAAAGTGAAAGTGTAAAAGAGCTGGCTGGGTGGAGATCTTGTAAAGAGTGCCGGCTGCAGTCTTCGCAAGCAGGGGAGACGAACAGAGAAGTTTTAAATTTTTCTTTTGGTCTTTTTGAAGGAAAGGATTGCAGGATCGCTGGCTGGGGGGGAGGCGTTTCGGCAGCTGGAAATTCCTTCCACCCAATCACCCAATGAAACAGCGAGGGGCGGGGAGAAAAAGATGCGGGTAAACAAAACACGCTTCCTTGGGGACTGTCCGTTCATTTTAAATGCGTGTTTTGCTTACCTCCTTGGGAACGCTTAAATCCGGATTGAACCCGCTTTTCTTTAATCCACTTCAGTGGAGGGGCAATAGAGATACAAATTAGTACCATGGGAACGCACCCTAAGAATAGTATTTACAGAAGTAAAAGAGAAAATAGGAAAGTCATGAATTCAGCAGATAAGAAGTTTCAAAAGTCTGTAGGAATAGTAAGCTTCAAGCATTAACAGCTTCCCTGATTTACTACCACTGTGTTGCTTCCAGGCAGGTAAGCTTCTCCACTTCCCCCACCCTTTGGTTCGCTCAGAACTACCCAAGCCTCCCCAAAGATCAGCAGCTTGGTCCCTGCTCCTGGTCAGTTCTATCCTGGGCTCCTTCAGAGAATCAGCCTGTCCAGCTGTCTCCTTCTGCCCCGCAAATCCCTTGAACCAAACCAGTCCAATCAGTTCCCCGTTCTGGAGAAAAGACCAATGGTCAGTTGCTGGCAATAACTCCTTCAAGAACAGATTTCTTCTGAAATTGCCCAGACAAAAAACATTCTCTGCTGCTTGTTCCTGCTATTTATACCTTTTCCCCCTCGGGCCCTCATTGGCTGAACCTGAAGCTCCTGAAGGAAACTCCTCCCCCTGGCCACCAAGCTCCCAGATCCCCGGACAGCTTTTCCCTCCAAAACACACCTGCAACCAATCATTGCACCCGGACTCGGACAGGATTTCCCGCCCTTTTTTGCAGCCTCTGGCCGGGGCTTGCAAAATGGCTTGCAAACACAGTTTGCAAGGGCTTTGCATGGGCAGAAAGCTATGCACTCTGCCAAGAGGCTTGCAAGGAGCAAAGACATATTACTGCTCATTGCAGCCCGACCCCTGAAACCGTCACAGGTGTTGGGTGGGATTTCCCCGCCCTCACTCCTATCAGGAGAGAGGGGGAGGAGAGAAAAAGATGTGGTTTCCCAATACAGGGGTTTAGCATTGTTTGCATGGGGACTTGAGCCCATGCTTTCATCAATTGCATGGGGACGGGTCAATTCGAACTCAACTTCGTATTGGGAATAGCCCAAATCCAACCCGAAGTAAACAGAGTGCATGGGGACGCAGCCTATATGCATGACCTACACAGCTGGGAGACAGTAAATTTTCACACTGCAGTAAGACAAAATTAAACTTCCCGCTGGGAATTTCCAGATTCAGTTCAAAATACTATTCACAACCGTGAGCATTTAAAAAAATTCTAACATGAAAATCACACTATGAAAAAGAACACAATACCCCGGAAAGGCTTGAATTTATTTTCCAAATCAAATTCTTGTCTTCCTAGCCGGGATAAGTCAATTCTCAGGTCAGGACAAATGGCATATTCTTCAAGAGTTTTGCTGATCTGGTAGATTTTGTCAGAAACAGCATCTGGAGCTGGTCCTGAGGGGGAGATACACAAATAATCTAAGTATCACCAAGCTGAATAAACCCCGAATATACAAGAATATATATAAAGTAGCATTTATTTGATAGATCACTAACGTGAAATACAGTAAAGACTGAAACACATGAGTCACTAGCCTTCAATCTTCTGAGGAAACAAATTGAGGCCTTTGAATTTAATTATTATTATTTTGTAAATACAGTGATAATACTAATGTTCAGAATTAAAACCCAGTTCTACTGAAAAAGTTCAAGCCTCAGAATTAATGCATTGACAAAAGGAACCATTTGCTGCTTTCATAAACTGTTACTGTTCAGCATAGGGACGCGCATGAATATTCTAAAGATTCAAAATCTGATCAAATTCATTCGAATGTGGACATTCGAATTCTAATTGAATGTCTTCACATTCAAATTTAGACATTCAAATTAATTTTAAGTGTTTAAATTTTAAGCATCCATTCATATCATTTGAATCATTCGAATGTACAGATACATATGTATTACATACATATCTGTATGAATATCATACATATCTGTACGCATTTGGGCTTATAATACGGGACCAAAACGGGATGCATAGGGGATAAAGTGGAATGCATACAAAATTCGTAGATACCTATAACACATACGAATGTTGTCGACATTTGTATCTTCAAATTCGTACCTAATATTCGTACGAATAGATCCGAATGTGACGGATTCAGACCAGTTTTTGTTGCATTCAGATTTTAAACATTCAAATCGAATAAAATGTTTTGACATTCGATTCAACTTGAATTCAAATGCAAAAAAACCAGATTCGTGCACACCCCTAGTTCAGCATAATACTACGGCAATTTGTGTTCATTATAGTATTTTCCGAATTGATATAACCATTTGGCTCATCAATACAGTCATTACTTCCTTCACTGCTCTGGACAAACAACTCCATTATGGATGGGCAGAAATATTTGTAACATTCAAAATTCATCCGAATTCACCAGAATTTGGACATTCGAACTCGAATTGAACGTTACAATATTCGTATGCTAATATTCGAATGAATATGAATGATTCTGGATATTCATACGAATAATTCAGACATTCATTACGCTATGGAAATGTATCAGATACGTATCTGTTCTTATCAGATGTGGTACCTATTCCTATTAGTTACTTATTTATTCATGTCAGATACGTATCTATTTGTATCAGATACGTATCTGTCCTGGGCGCTGAATAATTACTGCCCTCCTTGGGAAAAAATTAAGAAAGATGCTGCCCTGAAAACAAATATTAATGGAAAACAAAGAAGGTTTTTTTTTTAAAGGAATACATTTTGAAACTTTAAATAACTAAAAATCTTGGTATCTGTCAGGTAGGGCTAGCTGCCTGCCATAATATTTAAATGTAAGATCTCTGCCACCTAGATGATTCTGTATAGATGTATATAGTAGCTGCCTGTTGTTTTGGAAGTGACAGTTGACCCCCCCCCTCCCTGCTGGGGTCAAGTGATACATTTTGGCTCCAAGTTTAAACTGGGTTTTGAAAAATAGTTATTGTTCATTGGTTGAAGGCCAAACCCCGCCCAGCTATGAAACATATAAATATGATGGCCTTTCTGTTCCAAGTTGCTCCCAACAAGAAATGTCCTAATGCTGAGCTGAAATAAATCACTCTTCATCTTTTTAAAGAAAGAGTCTCGTGGTCTCTCTTTGCCAGCCTGACAGTATCCAAGTTACTATTCATTAAAAAATACACACTAAATATTATAATAAGTATTTACCTCCATTGGCAACGTTAAACTTAACTCCGAATTCTCCTCCTGGTCCTCCAGGACAGTGGCTAGCTGTCAGAATAATTCCTCCAGCTGCTTTGATCTTCCTGATGACGCAAGAGACAGCAGGAGTGGACAACAGGCCATGCTGACCGATAACCAGTCTTCCAATCTAAGTGAGCAATAACAAAACAAATGAGGTTGATACTGAATGATACAGAACTTCTTCAGTAATGGTGGGAAAAGATCATATAAATATAAAATACACTGGGAAAAAAGTTTTAAACTATAATTATATTGGAAGCCCAGTACTTGAATCATCACTTAGCATAAAGATCAACCCATTAGATGTGAGTTTTTGCACTTTCGGTCCCATCCTGTGGACGGGAAAGTTGTGTGACAAATTAACTTTGACAAGCGCTCACACTTGCACTAGTTGCTAACGGTAAGCCAGTTTGGTCCAGTGGTTGGGGAGTCAGACTCTTATCTGGGAATACAGGGTTCGATTCCGCCCTCCCCCATGAAGCCATCTGGGTGACCTTGGGCTAGTCGCAGCTCTCTTCTGAGCTCTCACAGCCCCACCTACATTACAGGGTGTTCTGGTGTGGGGAGAAGAACAGAAGGTTTGTCAGCCGCTTTGAGTCCCCTTAAATGGGTGAGAAAAGCAGGGTAGAATAGCCAACATTTTTCCTCCATGAAGCCAGCTGGGTGACCCTGGGCTAGTCACAGCTCTCTTCTGAGCTCTCACAGCCCCAGCTACCTCACAAGGTGTTCTGTTGTGGGGAGAAGAATAGAAGCTTTGTCAGCCGCTTTCAGTCCCCTTAAACGGGTGAGAAAAGCATATTAGCATAAATTAAAAACCACAGTTTATCCTCCATACGGTTTTTCAGATGCACATAAATCAATATACAGGAAGGGGGACCCATTGGAAACGTGCAAGTTCCCATGAAGATGCAAGAATCTGGAATATGCGGATTCATCTGTAAGCCCAAATCTTTAATTGACATGACGGAGAGCAGGCGGCAACTGTGGCCTTTCAGATGGATCACCCGCAAATGACTGCTAGGACCAACATCCACCGAGTCAGATTTCTGTGTTAAAAATAAAGGGCAAGAGTACAGAACATTTCAGATGACTGTGTAGACTGTTAGG
This sequence comes from Aspidoscelis tigris stejnegeri, assembly GCA_023333525.1. Taxonomy (NCBI): domain Eukaryota; kingdom Metazoa; phylum Chordata; class Lepidosauria; order Squamata; family Teiidae; genus Aspidoscelis; species Aspidoscelis tigris. The sequence goes on from JALMGA010000007.1 coordinate 77,913,359, forward strand.
CTGCACTTGCCAAAGGTAATGAGATTCAAGGCTTCCAAACACCAGGATTCCCACCCCATTCTTACAACATGACAGAATTTCAGGGTGCTGTTTCTAACCCCTGACTCAGTAGTTTGGCACTAAGCAGAAGGGCACTAACAGCTATAATTTCACAGCTTTGTTTAACTTTTTAAACTAAATATAGAAATAGCTTCAGAGCTGAATACACTGGTCGTTTATCTGATGTTGCGATGTATACAGAATATTGGTGGGAGACGGAATATGCTGAAAAATAAAATTTCATGATGGATCTTTAGCCCCTGGAAGCAGAAATATTTCAAAATTTATCAGATTATTAGAGTATAGGGCATAGGGAGTTGATCATAATCCGTTTCGGTGTGAACATATTTATTTCTTTGTATAAAATTTTGGGTGACTTCCAAGCACCCAGCACAGAATTCCAAAGGAAGCCTAAGGGAAAATGTGATTTTTCAACCATCCTCTTTCAGCAGTGTGCACAGTTATCCCAGATAGCCATCTTATCATTATTTGTTTGTTTGTTTATACCCTGCCCCATATCCCAAGATCTCCGGTCAGATTACAGTAAAAACCCATATAAAAACAGAACATTAAATACATACCCCACTAAAATAGCCTAACCAAAACCAGGGGTTTTAAATCTAATTTGTTAGTTCTGGATGAGCATAACAAGAAGAAGAGTTGGCTTTTCTACCCCACTTTTCTCATCCATTTAAGGGGACTCAAAGCGGCTGACAAACCTTCTGTTCTTTTCCCCACAACAGAACACCCAGTGAGGTAGGTGGGGCCGTGAGAGCTCAGAAGAGAGCTGTGACTAGCCCAAGGCCACCAAGCTGGCTTTGTGGAAGAAGAAGAAGAGTTGGCTTTTCTACCCCGCTTTTCTCACTCATTTAAGGGGACTCAAAGTGGCTGTCAAAGCTTCTGTTCTTCTCCCCACAACAGACACCCTGTTAGGTAGGTAGGTGGGGCTGTGGGAGCTCAGAAGGGAGCTGTGACTAGCCCAAGGCCACCAAGCTGGCTTTCTGGAAGAAGAAGAAGAAGAAGAAGAAGAAGAAGAAGAAGAAGAAGAAGAAGAAGAAGAAGAAGAAGAAGAAGAAGAAGAAGAAGAAGAAGAATTGGCTTTTCTATCCCGCTTTTCTCATCCATTTAAGGGGATTCAAAGCAGCTGACAAACCTTCTGTTCTTCTCCTCACAACAGATGCCCTGTGAGGTAGGTGGGGCTGTGAGAGCTCAGAAGAGAGCTGTGACTAGCCCAAGGTCACCCACCTGGCTTTGTGGAGGACCGTAGAATCAAACCTGGCTCCCTAACCAGTAGACCAAACCAGCTCCCAAGATAAAAGCTGGTAATACAGACACAGTAGGAAGATCCTTCTACCTCCTTAGCTGCAAACATGGGCAGAAGAAATCCATCTTTTTTAGGTTTCTGCTTTTGGTTACAGCCTAAACAGAGCAACGCCAAAGTTTGGATATAACCTGAAAGACTGTGGAGATTCCACTGTTCATTACCTGTAAAGAACAGAAAAAAATGGCTTGCTTTTACCTACTCCGATCCAAGCTGGAGTAGGTTGTTTAGGTGTTTGTCTTCAGAAGATTGCAATAACCAAGAAAGGAAATATACCAAAAATAGATAAAGCTCTTAATGCTGGAAAGACTTGAGAGGAGCTGATTTCAGCAATGTTATGTGGGAATCAGATAAGCCTAAGATTAAAGGATGTACTCAGTTCAATAACAGGAAGAAGAAGAGCTGGCTTTTCTACCCCGCTTTTCTCACCCATTTAAGGGGACTCAAAGCAGCTGCTGACAAACCTTCTGTTCTTCTCCCCACAACAGCCACCCTGAGGTGGGTGGGGCTGTGAGAGCTCAGAAGAGAGCTGTGACTAGCCCAAGGTCACCCAGCTGGCTTCATGGGGGAGGACAGAATCGAACCTGGTATTCCCAGATAAGAGTCCGGCTCCCTAACCACCAGACCAAACTGGGTGAATAGGGGGTGAATAACTGGGGGGGGGGGGAAATAACCAGGAAACTTCATTAATTATAGTGAGAGCCACGTGACCAAAAAAGGTCATACCGAAAGGGCACCAATAGTGCAGTAACCACTATCCCACACTACACTTGAAGGTCCCAAGGCAGGTCGCAATAAAATCAGTACAGAAAAAAGTAAAATATAAATTTCCTTATGATGGTATGCACAACCATGTGAACACCACAATATTCCATCACACATTTTGTGCTGTGAGTGTTCACGGGCCACGTGAACCTTATCCATGAGTCAAAGTACGTAAGCAAATACATATTTTGCAACCACACTTATCTGCCTTGGAGCAGTCCAACTCCTGGAGTGGTCAAAGTGACCCAGAACAAGGCTATCCACGTTGGGACAGCGCTTCCAGATCACCCCCCCCCCATGCTTGCTCCGTGAGGAAGGTAGGCTTCTTGTACACTTAGGCCGCATCTGCACGCAAGAGATTTGGGCAGGACTGGCTCGCATGTGACTGGGTGCAGGACTGAACCCGAATCTAGCCCAGCTCCATGCCATGACCCCTAATGCGGGCCGAACCTGAATCTTGCTGTCCCCTTGCACGACAAGGGTTCACGAACCCAAGTCTCTGCTCTGTCAGCCGAGAGCGTGAACCCCCTGTTAATGATCTCAGCTGACAGGGCAGAGCCTTGGGTTTACTTCCTTTTCCAGGCATGCCATGATTGTGCTTGCTTGCCTGATAAAGGGAGTAAACCCAAGCCCGGGATTGTCCCCATGTGCAGGCTTGGTTCAGACCATATCGCCCAAACTATATCGAGAACAGTTGTTTCCAGGACCAAATGTGGTCCTGGTTTGGGCGATTTGGTCTGAGAAAATCGGGCCAAATAAAAAGTGCATGGGGACAGCCCCTCCCAAGCCCAGTTTTGGTTCGGGACCAAATGGGCATGGGGACACGCCCTTACTGGTACAGTATATCAACAAATGCAAAAGCACCCTTAACCATGATTGTGTGAACTGATCCAAAGCAAGGCTGCATTCACACCCAGGAAAAAGAAATGCAAGCCAAAGTGCAGAGATGATTCGTTGGGAGCACCTTTCATGTGTCATGTGTTGCTCCTACCTCTAAGGCACATTAGATGCCAGAAAATGTATTTCCCAAGTGCATTACAGATGGCATGAAAACACCCTACTACCTCTTAGATACTCTGCAAGTATTTAATACGCTAAATGTGAACAAAGCCCCAGATGTCAATACATCTTTTTAAAATCACACAAAGCTTTGATATGAGATCTAGAAAAGGACATTTCTAGATATTTGCTACTGATGGTTTGCAGTTTGTAACATCGTTCTTGTTGAAAGATCTACCTTAAAAGGGCTTCTAACGCTCCAATATTTAATATGTTTATTTTTTGCAGCAACAAGAAATCTCTCCCCAGCCCAAATCAGAAGACCACACAAATAATCGCAGGCATTTCTGGAAAAGCATTGCTTAGGTTGTTTTCCAGACTTATCTGAGCATCCCAAAGCTTTCCTTTTCAACCTTGCAGGCAGCACTATAAGAAAAGTGCATGCTGTAAACCCACGGTGAACCAATACATCCAGAGGTGTTTTTCCACTGTCACTAAGTACCCATTGAAGCACCCGTTAAGGACCCATTTGGCTGAGAGCCGGATGACCCCATTTCCACCACAGACCCCATTAGGGACACATTTGTTTCCACCACAGCTAGGTAAATCCGGATCATTATGGGTCCTTCAGGACCTATAATCCGGATTTCGTGTAGACCCCATTAAAGGGGTCTACAATGGGGTCTTCAGCCTTAAAATCCGGATTATAGGGAGCCTGTTTCCACTGCAATCTAGCAATGGAGTCTACAGGAGGCTCGAGACTTTGGAGTCTGTCCAAAGGCAGCTCCGAAATCCCTCCGAAGTTGCCTTCAGAAACTAGCAAAGGCTCCGAAGTCCCTGGGAAGGCAACTTTGGAGATTAGCAAAGACTCCGCAGAGAAACCCCTTGCCTCCAGGCATGGAAAGAGGTGCATATTAATGAGGCTGACTTGGGAGCTGCCTGTTACCTCTAGGCATCTAGTAGATCCGGATTAAGGGAAGTACCCATTCCTTAGATCCGGATCTTCTTAGATCCGGATTAAAGGAGAGCGGTGGAAAAACACCCCAGTTTCCCAAAGAAGTGAGCAAAAATTGGGGCTGAAGTTGCACCCAATGTTGAGCACGGACCAAGGCAGTCTGTGGATCTGAGGAATCAGACACCAAAATGTCTTTCTGATTCCTCTCAAAGCCCCATCCAAGTGGCCAGATATTTGGATTATCCCAGCAGTGAACCCGCCTGGTTCAGGGAGTGATCGTGCAAAGAGGACTATGGAAGTGGTAGCAGACTTTTGGACACAGGATGTTTTTGCATTGGATTCGTATCGAATTGAATGCAAGGGAATTTGTATTCGTTCGAAAGGATCCCCTTTGAACGTGGTAGGATTCGTATTCAATACGAATGTTCAGTCCCATACGAATCCCATACTAATAGCACACGTAGCTATATACAAATGCATACAAATAGCATTCAAATCCCATATGAAGCTTCATACGGATGTATCAAAACATCTGATTCAAATTTGAATATCAATCTTCGACGGCGCCATTTGAACATGAATGTCCGAATTCACCTGAATTTTGAATTTTACGGATATTCGTGCTCATCCCTTTGTCTCTCTAGTCAATGCCTGACCCTCTAGGTCTTCTAGTGAGGTGGTGGCTTTCTCCCTTACTTCCTACCTCTCCCTCTTTTTTGTTACCACTAGGTTTTGATAGCAAACACTTTTGCAGCGGTTGTGCCAGCGCTTTCCTCTGCAAGACCGAGCCAGCCAAGAACAGCTGGAGGTTGCCAAATGGCACAACAACAGGAGAATGGAAGGTCAAAGCAAACCATAGCCAGGAATAGCACAGGATGGAGGCACACATCTTCTGCTCGAGATGCCCAGAAGCAATGGATGGGCCACTGTGTGGAAGAGGATGATGGACTAGACAGGCTATGGCCTGATCCAGCATGGTTCCTCTTAGGCTCTCATGTTCTAAGGACCTGCACACTATGTTCCGGGATCACCTTGGGTGTGATCAAGCCAGTAATAGGCTCAGTTCCTGCGGTGCCCTCAAATGGACTAATACGTTGTGGTCTGACCAGAGGCCTTTTCGAACTACAGCCAAACAGCTGTAGTGCAGTAAGTCTTGGACACATGGAGACGGATTCCCCATTCACACCTAGGCTGCAGTGCCCCTCCCTCCTCCAGCTGCCATCACAAGGCTACGAACCATCTTGCCTGAGAGGAGAAGAGGCAGCAGGCTGGGCTGCTCTGCCATCTTGCTCCCAGCAGTGCCCCTCCCTCCTCCAGCTGCCATCACAAGGCTAGGAACCATCTTGCCTGAGAGGAGTGGAGAAGAGGCAGCAGGCTGGGCTGCTCTGCCGTCTTACTCCCAGCAGTGCCCCTCCCTCCTCCAGCTGCCATCACAAGGCTAGGAACCATCTTGCTTGAGAGGAGTGGAGAAGAGGCAGCAGGCTGGGCTCTGCCATTTTGCTTCCAGCAGTGCCCCTCCCTCCTCCAACTGCCGTCACAAGACTAGGAACCATCTTGCCTGAGAGGAGTGGAGAAGAGGCAGCAGGCTGGGCTGCTCTGCCGTCTTACTCCCAGCAGTGCCCCTCCCTCCTCGAACTGCTCCCATCACAAGATGGCAAAGAGACTATGGCAGCCGATCCACCAGTTGAAAAATGTCTGGCCCTGAGGCTGAGCAGGGCCGGGCTGAGTAGATGCCGGCTGACCGTCTCTACCATCACCCGGTTTGTCACCAATGAAGAAAAAATTCAAAGTAAAGAGAATAGGAAAATTCCAGCAATAAGAAACGGACAGAAGAATTGGAGCTGAAGACCTCAAATGCTTGCTTTTTGCTGTTCCCTGTTCCCTCCCACACCATTTTCCTTTTGTTTCTGGTCTCTTTAGATTGTAAGCCTGAGAGCAGGGACCTGTCTGAGACTAATATAATATTGTACAGCGCTGAGTACATGTACAGCGCTTTAGAAATAAACTATAATAATAATAATAACACGTTCCTACCTGCCTATGTGCGAAAGGGAATCCCTTCTCCACATGTCCTTGCCCCTCCCAGGCCTGCCCCCATTTGGTCAAATTCGACCCAGGGGTGGGCAGGCGTGTTGCATACCGTCCCTCGTACCTGCAGGCACCCTGGGCCGGGTGGAGAGCATGATTTCACGCTCTACACCTGGAACGTGCATGGGCACACTGGGGCGGTTCCGAGCCGCCAGCCCAGCAGAGCAAATGCTCATTCCCAGGGTGTCCAAACGCGTTCCTCACGCCCTTGGAAAACGACAGTTCCTTAGGAACTAGCACCGCAGCAGAGAAGGAGGCAAAGGTTCACCCTCACTAACGCTGGAGGATCTTCTCCCTTCACATGATTGAGCTGCCTAAGCCCAGGTTAAAATGAAGAGGCGGCGACTAGATGGGCTTTTATTAGCCCCCCAGTTGTATCACACTCAAGTTCAGAGACCTTTGCCAGCATCTCCAAAAAAACCCTCCACATTTTTAAAAGATTATACTATGAATTGTTCTTGGGTCATTTTTTATCCTTTTATGGCTTCTTTTCTGTCTGTTAAGCCTCTTTTTGAAACTCAGCCATTTGCCTCTCTGGATTATTATAACATCTTTCGCAAGCGTCTTCTGCCAAATTATACTAAAAGGGCGGAGGCTTCTTTCTTTTCTTCTGACAGGCGGCCACAGCGTTTCCAATACCCTTTTCAATCGCTCGTACAGAATTTCTGGAAGTAGAATCACAGGCTGACCGTGTTTTCGTAACTTCCCCACAACACAGAAAAGCAAAAGCACATGGAAAGTCCTCCGTAAGCGCAACAACATGAGCGCTAAACGGCCCAGTTCAAGGCCTTTATTCTTGAACCTCGACCAACAAACCATCACATACAAAAGAAACGGCAATTACTAACAATGCAAGACTGCAAGTCAATAACTCTTTATCAAGCAAAAATGAATAGAACTCAGAAGAACCATATGGTCTCTGATGCATGCTGGGACCACAGGGTACACAGAATATTATGTTCCACTGAAGAAGAAGAAGAAGAAGAAGAAGAAGAAGAAGAAGAAGAAGAAGAAGAAGAAGAAGAAGAAGAAGAAGAGTTGGCTTTTCTACCCCACTTTTCTCACCCATTTAAGGGGACTCAAAGCAGCTGACAAACCTTCTGTTCTTCTCCCCACAACAGAACACCCTGTGAGGTAGGTGGGGCTGTGAGAGCTCAGAAGAGAGCTGTGACTAGCCCAAGGTGACCCAGCTGGCTTCGTGGGGGAGGGCGGAATAGAACCCGGTATTCCCAGATAAGAGTCCGGCTCCCCAACCACTAGACCAAACTGGTTCACAGTTTGAAAGCCCCAGTTCACACCTGAGAGTGTTCTAGCTGAGAACTGGGGCCTCTTTCCATGCCCCATCTCGTCCAGGGAACAGGAACAGTGCGTTCCCACTTCAATGCACTAGCACAGGGTTTCCCAAACTGTGGGTCGGGACCCACCTCTAGGAAATGTAACCGTATTTGAAATAACTTTTTTGATGTAATGATTTAATTAAGTAATAAAAAAATTGTATTAAAACTTTGTTATCTGAAAAGTCCTTTATTCATATTGGTAACGGTTAAATTTCCTAGAGGTGGGTCCCGAGTTGGTAAACTTATATTACATGGGTCGTAGCCCAGACAACTTTGGGAACCGCTGCACTAGCGTATGCACTTCTGGACGCTAGTACACACCAACCCACACAGCTGGAAATTTACCGGACGCGGAGATGCACGTCTGGACGCTGTCCTTTGGGGTTTAGGCACCCCCATCTTGGGTCTGAGTGCTGTCACAACTGCATGTGTGCTGTCTCTGTTACCAGGACAACGGTGACATGCCACATGTGTGCACTCAAGTTTTCGGTCACCTGACATGCCTGCACAGTTGCGCGGCACCTCAGGGGACCCCTGGCATACAGAAGAGGCGCAAATGGTCTCTCCAGTGGCAAGGAAAGGTAACTCGCGGATGCGTGTGCTACACAATTTTCAAAGCAGTCTGAGCACAGACAGGCGATGTTCCCATTCCTGCTACTGGCATGCAACTGGGTTTTTATGGGGCTTTGGGAGACTGCACATTTCTACAGTAGGGATGTGCAGAAATGCATTTTTTGAACTCGAATTCGAGCCAATTCAAATATTCGATTTGATTCAAAATTTGAAAATCCGATTCTTGAAAATCCGCTTTGAATCCAGATTATCCGAATCCATATTTTCAAAAATCCTATTCAAATAGAATAACACGAATGTTGGCAACATTCGTAACTGATTTTTTAATTCACGCACATACCGTTTCCATCCCATTTGCATCCTGTGTTATAAGCACAAATCGACCCGATATTCAGGTGTGGGATATATAATTCAACTATTCAGTCGAATTATTCAAAAATCCGTATCAGATTTTCAAACATTCGAGAATTTGTTCAAATTCGGAAGTTCGGATGTTCGAAAATCCGATTCAAATGTCAATATTCATCAAATTCAAATCAGATTTTTGAATTTTCGAATATCCATGCACATCCTTATTTTACAGCTTCAGGGAGCTGCAAAACTTGGAGCCTGGGGAACTTTCATGCCCCAGTTTTGAACCTAGAAAAAGAAGAAGAGTTGGCTTTTCTTCCCTGCTTTTCTCACCAGTTCAAGGGGACTCAAAACAACTGACAAAACTTCCATTCTTCTCCCCATAACAGTCACCCTGTGAGGTAGGTGAGGCTGTGCAAGCTCAGAAGAGAGCTGTGACTAGCCCAAGGTCACCAAACTGGCTTTGTGGAAGAGTACGGAATCAAACCCAGTATTCCCAGATAAGAGATCGGCTCCCTAACCACTAGACCAAACTGCACATGAATCAAAATGAAGGAATGGGGTACAGTGATGCTGATGAAGATAACCCCATCAATAACATGAAATTTTCTATTAAAGTGAGTGAAATGCCAATAAGGAGAAATCTTACACAGGTACATGCACATAGTACAGATTTAACAGAAAAATATATTTAAGCATTTTATGCCAACTTGCAGGTGGTGATAAATGCAGTATCAAAAAAAGGAAGTACATTTCTCCCAGAAACTGGAGATCAGAATATAAAAGTAAGAGAAATTGCGGCACCTGAAATAACAGGAAGATTTAGATTCTACACACGCCATAATGCGGAAAAGAGGCCAATGCAAAATCACCCCATGTCTTTCAGGTAAGGGAACTCCCAGGTGTGGAGCTACCCAGGACCCAGATTCTCCAAAGCTGATTCTGGAGGGTCTACAGTACCCATAGACAAAGATTGCAGCCCTATCAACCAGGAACACTGGACAGAACAGCTTTCTCAAATAAATCCTTTGCCAGCATTTCAAATATAGCAACATCCAGCAGCTGTGCTTTTCCAGCTGATTCTCTAGATTAACATGGAGTTACTTTTAAAAAGGTATAATGATCTCTCGCGTGTTCAAGCAACTATGCTTGTAAACAAGCAAATCAGGACATGACTCTTTGGGTGTTTTTCCACTGCAGCCCTTAGAACCGGATTAAGGGAAGCACCCAATGTGCTTCCATGGGAGGTGTAGCACCCATTAGCAATGGGTGCTAACACCCCTGCTGTGGAAACAGCTTTGCACCCATGTGGGGAATCCGGATCGACCCCCAAGGGGTTGGTCTGTTACCCCAGGGGTTTCAGGGGGCAGGGGGGTGCAGTCTTCGAAGCCACTTCGAATTGACTTCAAAGTCATTTCAAAGTCATTTCGAAGTCTGTGCAAAATAGCTCCGGAGTGCCTTTGAAGTTTGTGCTGATCTTCAGAGTGAACTTCAAAATGACTTCGGAGTCACTTCAGAGTCATTTTGGAGCCACTTTGGAGTCACTCCGAAGTTCACTCCAAAGATCAGCACAGACTTCAAAGGCACTCCGGAGCTATTTTGCACAGACTTTGAAATGACTTTGAAATGACTTCGAAGTCAATTCGAAGTGGTATCGAAATGACTTCGAAGCGGCTTCAAAGTTTAGGGGGAGCCCAATGGGTGCATCCTCTCCCCCTAGCCTCCTTTGGACCCCATTGCCTGTTTCCAGTGGAAACAGGCTCCCTTTAATCCAGATTTTCTGGCAGAAGACCCCATTGTAGACCCCATTAATGGGGTCTACAGAAAATTCGGATAAAAGGCCAAAATGTACCTATTACAGTGATGGTGAACCTTTTGACCTCAGTGTGTAAAAATTCTCAAGAAAACCTAGCTTAACTCAGGTGCTGTGTCACATCTAGAAATATCCATAATTTTGTGATATTTGTAGCTCCAGTAAAAAAATTATACTTTTGATCTATGTATTTTATTAAAAGCAAAAACAAATAATTCTTTACATTAGTGACTTTTGTTGCTAAATCTTCAATTGAAAGTTGGTATTTCGTACACTTCAAGAACAAGCAAGCACTACATGCTCAGGTGCCAGGGTGACCAGGTGTGTCACCCAAAAGGGCTTGGCGTGTCACCTATGACACGCGTGTCATAGGTTGGCCATCACTGACCTATTAGATCTGGATTTCCCCCATGGCAGTGGAAACAACTGGGTCCCAAATGGGTGCCATGATGGAAATGGGATCATCCGGCTCACACCCAAATGGGTCCTAAATGGGTTCAAAAATGGGTACTTTTTGACAGTGGAAAAACACCCTTTGTGTGTTTTAAGTTCTTGTATGTCATTTCTCTTTATGAATGGTGGAGCAGAACATAACCGGAAAGCCTTAGGGACACTGAACTAGTAATCCTGCTCATTCTGTGCACATGTATCCAGATAGACGTACATTTATTCAGCTTCTCAGTGAGATACACAACAGAAACAGACAGCTGCACAAAAAGAAACTCTCCCAGGAACACTCCAATTGACTCCCGCTATGCAAAATACTGGGAATCCCGGGTCTCTTTCACAGGGAAACAACCTATGCAGAGAGACGGCCATGATCTCTATACCTTGCCCCTGTGATTAAGGGAGAGGGGGAAAGACCATGGGCCTTAGGAATGGTTAGCAGGTATTGGAGCATCTTTGCATTCTGGTGCAAAGTCAAACTCTTTTTTCCTTTGGCATGATTGAACTCAGAAATTCACCTTTAGGATAGATAAGGTGGAAAGAAAATGACTGATCATTTTGCTGATGGGTTCTCTTGCTCTGAAGGTAGACTGAAGCTGGATTAAAACTTGGGTGCAAATATTTGCCAAATTAAGCCACTATAGTATTTACACGCCTCCATTTTAATCCAGCTTCAGTCCCCTATAGGACTGAGACAACTTGTCAGCAAAACATCAAGCTGTTTTCTTCTAGCATTATTAAACTTGGAAAAGGCACTTTTGGGGTGTTTTTCCACTGTCAAAAAGTACCCATTTTAGCACCCATCAAAGACACATTTGGGTGTGAGCCGGACGATCCCATTTCCACCATGGCACCCATTTGGGACCCAATTGTTTCGACTGCCGCTGGGGAAATCCAGATCAAATGGGTACTTTATGGCCTTTAATCTGGATTTTCTGTAGACCCCATTGGTGGGGTCTACAATGGGACCTTCAGGCAGAAAATCCAGATTAAAGGGAGCCTGTTTCCATGCTTGTGTGACAATGGGGTCTAGAGGAGGGGGCACCCATGGGGGGAGCCCCAAAACCTAAACTTCAAAGTCATTTTGAAGTCATTTCGAAGTCACTTCGAAGTCTGTGCAAAATAGTTCTGGAGTGTCTTTGAAGTCTGTGCTGATCTTCAGAGTGAACTTCGAAGTGACTCCAAAGTGACTCCAAAGCCACGTCGGAGATTGCATCCCCTGTCCCCCCAAACACCTGGGTGACAAGCAGACCCCCTCATGGGTAGATCCGGATTTCCAAATGGGTGTTCCAGTGTTTCCACAGCAGGGAGGCTAGCACCCATTGCTATGGGGTGCTAGACCACCCATAGAAACACATTGGGTACTTCCCTTAATCCGGATCAACTAGATCCGGATTAAGGAATGTACCCATTCCTTAGATCCGGATTAAAGGAGTGCAGTGGAAAAACACCCTTGGATTAAGTGAAGAGGAAAGAAAATGGTTAGTCAATTTGCTGTTGTGCTCTCTCTCTCTAAAAGTGGGCCAGAACTGGATTAAAACCTGGCCCTTGCTGTCTCAAGAGCCTCTTTCTGCAACCCTTATTCCAGCCCCATGTCCCCGATTGCCGGCAAGCAGCTTCTGAAGTTAGAGGCAGTTTAGCAATCTGCTAAACTGCCTCTAACTTCAGAAGCTGCTTGCCGGCAATCGGGGACATGGGGGTGGAATAAGTGTTGCAGAAAGAGGCTCGTGGAGAACAAGGCCCAGATGGCCCCCCTCATCACTGCATCTTTACCTGCCAAACTGGGGCGATCTGTTCTTTTGCATTGTTTGACCTTTAAAAATGGCTAGCAGCTGCGATCCCCAACACACAAGACAGGAACGGCGAGCACAGGACATGAAACTCGCTTGCTAATGACGTGAGCGTCAATCTCCTCCCCTAATAACCCGGGAGCGTCCCCAAGCCTCCAACATAATCTGTGCTTGCCTCCCGAACTGCAACGAGAACAGTTTGCAAGGGGAGTTTATTTACCGCAGATTTGCGCAATTTTTTCCGCATGTAGCCCGGTTTGGCGGCTTTGCGTGGAGACGCTCCGAGTCAAATTCAGATTCGATTCGGAGTATAGAGTTCAGGAGTACTTAAGAAAATTATTAGACTGGAATAGAATGGTCAAGTGGAGTTAGGATTTGTGCACTGTTTCCAAAGTTTCCATTTTTCCTGTACAGTCTTCACAGTTTTGCCATATCTGTGTACTACCTGTACTGTCATTTGCTAATTAATATTTAAAATACATCATGTTGTCCAGTTAAGCAAATTTATCCACATACTCCTACAGTTATCTCTTGTACCTCCATTCCTGTCCGCACTGGATGCGTATATTGGGAGGTGAGCAGCTCAGGAGAGGAGAAGAAGAAGAGTTGGCTTTTCTACCCTGCTTTTCTCATCCATTGAAGGGGACTCAAAGTGGCTGACAAACCTTCTGTTCTTCTCCCCACAACAGACACCCTGCAAGGCAGGTGGGGCTGTGAGAGAGCACAGTATTCCCAGACAGGAATCCAGCACCCTAACCACTAGGCCAAAGTGGCCAGAGATTTAGTGCCCAGAGCAATGACAGCATTCAGAATAAGCATGCTGGGGACCATGAGCCAAAATGGGAGCCATTGTGATCGGTAAAATGGGACGAAAATGACTCAGTTTAGCTGAGGTGTTCTCTCACTGGATCTGGATTAAAATTTAGATGTGAACACAGCCTTTATCCGGTACTGGTCTGGGTCTCCTTATTTGCACAGTGTGGATCATGGAGGTCTTGCCCCCTGCTGGTCCAGCTCTTTCCACACAAGACACAGTGAGATCTGGGTTAAGGAGGCCTTAACATGGATCTCTGGTGGATCCATTTATGGATCCAACACAGAGGCCAGCACAGCCTGGTCCAGAACATGGGAGGCATGCAGAAGGCGGCTACCCATGTTCAGGACTACCAGGGCGCACCTTTCAGAAGCACACCAGAGTGCATCCCTGAAAAACACACCCCAGAGGGGTGATCCTACCCACAATTCCCTGTGATCTGGAGCAGTAGGCCAGGCTAGTCTGGACCCGCTGATCTATGCGGTTCCTGCACACTGCAGCAGATCCGAATCAGAAGGCTTCTGATCAAGATCTGCCCCTCCCTCCCAGGACAGACATTACTCCAGACCGTGGAGACTCTGCCCCCCCCCCAGGACAGACCTGTCCACACAAGACAGAGGCCCTCAATCCAGATCTACTGCAGACCCCAGTAACGAGGTCTACAATCCAGCCTCAGGACCTCAACGTGGATCACAGAGGTGTGCAGATGGTACAACTCCACGATCTGGAATACCCAGGAGTTAGTTTTGGCACCAAAAATCACCTCTCCACACTCCCCACAGCTAGGAACTGCCATTCCTAACCAGACACACTGCACGAGCTTTCCAGCCTCAGGGGGCAGATCCAGTGTGGATTTGGCCCTCACGTCCCCAGGATCTGGATCGGTAGATCCAGGAGATCTACCCACCCGGAATTTCTGCCCCCTCCGAGCCGAAAAGACCTGGATTGCTGGCAGGTAAGTGCAGAAAGGGCCAGTCACGTCTGCTGTGCGCTTGATCTCCCCCTGATCTCCAAAGCCACTAGAGGAATCCACTTGAGAGAAAAAGTACAAGCAGCTGGTAAGCATATTTGCTGCTGCTTCCTATGTGATGCATACATTCTGCTGCTAAGCGCACTTGGTTTATACTTGGGTATCTGAAGGAGCGCCTTCTCCCATGTAGACATGCCCATGCACTGAGATCTCAAGTAGAGGGCCTTCTTGTAGTTCCTTCTCTTGCAGAGGTACGAGGCATAGGGACATATAAGAGGGACTTCTCTGTGGTGGCCCCTAGACTTTGGAACAGCCTCCCTCTTGAGGTTCGCCTGGCGCCTACATTGTATACATTTTGGCGCCTGGTGAAAATGTATCTTTTCAACCGGGCTTTTGCCATCTAACTAGCTTCCTCAGGGTGCTGTCCTGTTAGAGAGGGAGGGGGTGATATTTTTAATTATATTTTATTATTTGATATTTTTTATTCTTATTGTAATCTGCCCTGAGACCATTTCATCCCATTCATGACAGACAGACAGACAGACAGACAGACAGACAGACAGACAGACAGACAGACAGACAGACAGACAGATAGATAGATAGATAGATAGATAGATAGATAGATAGATAGATAGATAGATAGATAGATAGATAGATAGATAGATAGATAGATAGATAGATAGATAAGCTGAATTAGTAAACACACAATTTTCCTTTTGTATCTTGTCTCTTTAGATTGTAAGCCTTGGGGCAGGGACTTGTCTACAATTAATATAATATTGTAAGCCACCCTGAGACCTCCAGGTATAGGGCAGGATAGAAATATAAATAAATAAATCTATAGACACAGTTTGTAATATCAAAATGTTATTTAAAGATGGGTTTCAGATGCTAGAGGAAATGTGAACATGGAAGGCAGGAAGCCTTACAATGCTCAGTGGAACAGGGCAGCCAGGGAAAGCAGCTGTTCAATGCTTGGTCCTTAAGTCGCTGCTCTACCTGGTGAACTGGAGTTCAGGCAGGAGCGGCACTGGTCGTTCCTAGGGGAGGTCTGAAACATTTAGAAAGCAACTGGGAAGCAAGGCGGGTGCTTGGCAAAAGGGGAAGGCAGAAGACCGCATGGCATCTATGGAAATGAACGGAAACACGGCAAGCAAAGGACATACAAGAGGGCCTTTTCTGTGGCGGCCCCTAAACTCTGGAACAGCC
The DNA here is from genome assembly GCA_023333525.1 of Aspidoscelis tigris stejnegeri. Taxonomy (NCBI): domain Eukaryota; kingdom Metazoa; phylum Chordata; class Lepidosauria; order Squamata; family Teiidae; genus Aspidoscelis; species Aspidoscelis tigris. The sequence continues at coordinate 77,928,830 of JALMGA010000007.1, forward strand.
TCCCTCTTGAGGTTCGCCTGGCGCCTACATTGTATATATTTCGGCGCCTGGTGAAAATGTATCTTTAAAAAAACTTAATGAGAGTGGGACCTACAAGTCCGCACTTTTGCTGGGCTTGAAATGCACCATTCACCATCCAGTTTGGTCTAGTAGTTGGGGAGCCGGACTCTTATCCGGGAACATGGGGTTTGATTCCGCTCTCCTCCACGAAGCCAGCAGGGTGACCTTGGGCTAGCCACAGCTCTCTTCTGAGCTCTCACAGCCCCACCCACCTCACAGGGTGTCCTGTTGTGGGGAGAAGAATAGAAAGCTTTCTCAACAGCTTTGAGTCCCCTCAAATGGGTGAGAAAAGCGCGGTAGCATAGCCAGCTCTTCTTCCTCCACGAAGCCAATTGGGTGACCTTGGGCTAGCCACAGCTCTCTTCTGAGCTCTCACAGCCCCATTCACCTCACAACGTGTCTGTTGCGGGGAGAAGAATAGAAGGTTTGTCAGCCGTTTTGGGTCCCCCTAAATGGGTGAGAAAAGCGGAGTAGAAAAGCCAACTCTTCTTCCTCCACGAAGCCAGCTGGGTGACCTTGGGCTAGCCACAGCTAACTTCCGAGCTCTCACAGCCCCACCCACCTCACAGGGTGTTCTGTTGTGGGGAGAAGAACAGAAGCGCTGTCAGCCGCTTTGAGTCCCCTTAAATGGGTGAGACAAGCGGGGTGGAAAAGCCAACCCTTCCTCTTCTTTGGTTCGCCATCCAAACTGCCTAATTCGGATTCGCCTCCCTCGAAAGGGCGTTCAGACTCCCTGCGGGGTTTCCCTTCCTCCCCCTCCTAAGACCGGGCGCCCCCTCTGCGAAGGGTGTGCGTTCCGCCCGCCCGGAACGCGCCCAGCGAGCCGCCGCCGCCGCCGCGCTTACCCCGTTGGCGGCGGCCATCTGCACGACGAGCTCGACGGCGGTGCGGCTGAAGTACCTCCCGTCGCTGCCCACCACCATGGTGCATCCCTGGCGGTCGCGGAGGTCGATGGAGGAGAGGAGGCTCTGCACGAAGTTGGGCAGGTAGTTGCGCTGGCTCTCGAAGGCGGCCGTGGGTCTCCGGAGCCCGCCGCCGCCCGTCGGCTTCTGGTCGTCGAAGGGCACCGTCTGCACCGTCAGCACCGGGATGGGGCTCCCCTCCATGGCCAGGCGGCGCCGGGCGTCCTCCTCCTCCTCCTCCTCCTCCTCCTCTCCCGTCCGACGCCCGGCGGGCTGGCCCCGTCTGGACGCCCCTTGGAGCTGCGCGTGCGAAACGGAGTGAGTGTCCTGGGCGCCTCGCACGGGCAGGGAGCGCACTGCCGGCTCTCGAACCGGATTCGCGGCGCCTCGCTCCGGCTCCTTGAAGCGCCTTATAGTCCTTGCGCGTCCGGCGTCCTCCCCGTCGACGAACTGTCTCTCTTTCCCCGGCGGGTTGCGCCCCCGGGAGCGAAGGAGGAGCCGCTGCTCTGCCTTCCTCTTGGCGACGTCAGCCGCCCAGCCCGGCCCGGCCCGGCCCGGCCCGGCGCTCCCCCCGGCGAGCCAGTTGGGTCTAGTGGTGGGGGAGCCGGACTCTCGTCGGGGAATAGCCTCCTCCACGACGCCAGCTGGGCGACCTTGGGCGAGTCACAGCTCCCTTCTGGGCTCTCACAGGGTGCCTGTCGTGGGGAGAAGGAGAGAAAGCTTTCTCGGCTGCTTTGAGCCCCCTTAAGCAGGTGAGAAAAACAAGGAAGAAAGGCCAACTCTCCTTCCTACATGAAGCCAGCAGGGCGACCTTGGGCTAGTCACAGCTCTCTTCTGAGCTCTCACTGCACGACCTACCTCTTGGGGTGTCTGTTGTGGGGAGAACAGAAGGTTTGCCAGCAGCTTTGAGTCCCTTTAAATGGTGGGGAAAGCGGGGTAGAAAAGCCAACTCTCTTCTTCTTCTTCTTCGACAATGTTCTGAGCCGCACCAACTAAGTGCCCTTTCGGAACAAGGACGCCAGGGGGTCTGCCAAGGCCTCCTTTGCAGCTACGGCCAATAATAACTCTGGAAAAGGACGCTGAGAATTGTTTTCCGCTGCCAGAGATGTAACCAGAGGCAGGGCTTTCTCTCTCCCTCTTGTGAAGAACCGCATGTGTTCCAGGGCATCATATGCTGACAGTTCTCCAGCTTTCCGTTTAGTCCAAAAGCTGCTCGGGACCTTTCATAGAGAAATCAGCCTGGCTGGGATCTTCCTCACGCTTCACTGAATTGCCATCTGGATAAGCTAAAAAAAGAGTTCCACCCGAGAACGACAAAAGTCCCGCTCCTTTTCCAGCTTTCTTAGGCTGAAAATTCGCACGGGGCCTTTCTGCCTGGACTCTTAATACGGATTAATGATCTACGTCAGTGATGGGCAACCTATGACACGCCAAACCCTTTTGGGTGACACACCTGGTCCCCCTGGCACCTGGGCATGTAGTGCTTGCTTGTTCTTGAAGTGTACAAAATGCCAACTTTCAATTGAAGACTTAGCAAATGTAAAGAATTATTTGTTTTTGCTTTTAATAAAATACATATATCAAAAATATAACTTTTTTACTAGAGCTACAAATCTCACAAAATTATGGATATTTCTAGATGTGACACAGCACCCGAGTTAAGCTAGGTTTTCTTGCGAATTTTGACACACCGACCTCAAAAGGTTCGCCATCACTGATCTACGTCGTACACTTCTGGGCTGCTTTTGCGCTGGCCCTGAAGACCCCATTAAGATCCCATTTGGAACCCAATCAGGTAGCGACCAACCTCAAGGCCCTGTCCCCACGAGTGCTGGGGAAATCCAGATTTAATGGGCCCTTTGGGAAAGGGGGGGGCAGGCTCACTGTCATCGAGCCCCGCAGCAGCGGCATTGGCTTGGCTGACTAGAGGGGGGCGCCAGGAACAACAAGCCGAATGTGTGTGTGGGGGGGGGTGCCAGGCAACATTGAGCCTGGCAGCAGCGGTGGTAGCTCCTGCCCCGCTGCACCATTTTTAAAGAATGCTCATGTGCTTCTGCGCACTTGTGGGTCCAGTTATGGGAATAGCCCGATCCGCGCTCGGTGCTGTCCCCAGCCAGAAACTCAAACCAGCACCACAATCTGGACCAGAATAATCCGGAAACATAGTAGGTGGAAATGTGCCCCCTGTGGTTATATGTCGAACGCACAGCCCTGCCCCAGTTATCTGCCGACCTAGTAACCCCAGATTGACTCATCTGCAGTCAACTGGACCAGCCCCACCCCTACCCCAGCTGGCACCATCACACCCTCCTCAGTGGCTGCCCGCAGTCAGGAATCACCAGAAATCTCCCAAGATTTCCTGTGAATTATGGGAAAATATCATGAGATTTCCAGGCGTTTGTAATATCTGCAGTTTCTCATATCTGAAGTAGGTCTTAGAACCTCTTCCCCAGCAGATATGGGGGCAGACCTGTATAACAAATATACCAAGAAAAGAGAAAAATATGGGAACATTGGGTGTTTTTCCACTGTCACTAAAAGTACCCATTAAGTACGCATTAATGGGTATGTAAGGGCATTTTTGTACCCATTAATGGGTACTTGATGGGTACTTCTAGTGACAGTGGGAAAACACCCATAGAGATTATCTATGACAAGGACTAATAAAGAGGAGCTAGGGTAAAGTGAAACTGTTACAGACAAACAAATATCTGATTTTACGTATCCTTTGCATTGAAATTCTGCAACAGTAGCTGGCGACATTAAATTCTGTTAAGATAGATCTGGGGTTAAAAGGGTTTGTTGAAATGAAGTCACAATTTTCTTGAACTGTAACATTCAACACTCACAGTGTTTGCTTTGGGAAGTTCAATTTATTTGAAATATTCAGTCGGACCCCCGTATCTACAGATTTGGTAACCACAGTTTTAGTTAACCATAGTTACCAGATCAGCCTCCACCATAAAGGAAAAGCACCCAGAACTGGAATGCCATTTTGGCTCCAGAAGCCCTGTTTCGGCCTCTGTAGAGCATTGGAATGACACCACCGCCCATCCCAAAATGTGAAGGGGCGTGTGGGAGGCAGGCGGAAGGTGTCTAGTAGCTTTGCACGCCTATTCCATTGCTGTCCAGAAGCCGAAATTGGCCTTCCAGAGGCCAGAAAAGCGCTTCCGGTTCTGGGGTTGCATGACCCCAGAACCAGAAGGTCTGTTCGCGATTATCCGTGGTTTCAGGTAGCCACAGAAGGAACCAAAATGTATCCCAAGCGGGTATGGGGGGCCTGACTTTACAAATTTTTGTTCCCATGCGAGCTTATTGTACTAATGGCAAATTGGCCATGTGAAAGGATTGCTAATCACCAATTGTTCTTAATATATATTGGTTTGTAATTTGTTGTTTTAAAGGTTGTTACCTGCCCTGAGACCTTCAGGTATAGAGCAGGATAGAAATATAACTAACTAACTAACTAACTAACTAACTAGTAAGCACACATTAGCTGTACAGGAAACAGGTCTATTTGAAATCCTCATTCCTTATTGATCTTTGTTTAATACTGTTCCCATTAGGGAGAATAAAAGTTTCCACGGTTTGTTGACAAAAGGGTACATATCACCACATGTGGTGGTTATCTCCCAAAATAATAAAATTTGGGAAGACTATTACTACTGAAATCCAAGCAGTCATGGGTATAAATTTTGGCTGTTATCCAGAAACACGTCTATTGCAAAATTATAAAGGGCAAAATGTAAGAGAGGATCAGAAATATATGTTAAATCAGGTGCTTTTGGCTGCCATCTCAACAACAGCAAGACCATGGAAGGATGGGGGAAAATGTAACATTGAGATATGGCATAATTATATTGTCGAGCATTTTAAATTTGATTTTTATAGACATCAGCGGATGAATTATGTGGGAGCACAGAGTAGAGCACTGGTCAAAGAGAAGTGGAAAGACTTATTCAGTTTCATTAATAGACCAGGGGTGTTTTTCCACTGTCACTAGAAGTACCCATTAAGTACCCATTAATGGATACAAAAATGCCATTACGTGCCCATTAATGGGTACTTAATGGGTACTTCTAGTGACAGTGGAAAAACACCCCAGGAGTGACAAATGTACTTGAGTGAAGAAATAACTAGGAATGTGATAAATAGCCTTAATAACCGAATTATAAGACCAGTGGGATGGTTAAGGAAGGGGGGAAGAGAAAAGGAAAAATTGGAAATACGCTTGGAATTGGTGATTATGAATGCAGATGTAGAAATGAGAATGTGTGGCGGTGTGTCTAAAATGCATATAAATAAATAAGAATAAGTTTCCATGGTTTGACATGAAGTTGAATGGTTGTTGGCCTTACAATGGAGAGATCGAAGTGCAGAATTTCATCATCATCTGCAGGTCCCTTGTCATTTCTCTGGACACTCCTGATGGACCCCGCTTCCCTCCAGAATCGATTTCCGGATGCAGATAGGACCCCACTCCATTCGTATGAATTATGCCCCATTCACAGGAGGAAAATGAACCAAGGGCTTCTTGTCCCACCGTACAGCCAACGCCCATACATTCTGTTTATCCTTCATGCTGTTTTGTGTGATCCTTGCTGGGAAAACATTGTGGATGGAGTTGAATCCCTGCCAATAATTCTTCGTGAAAAATTACTTTAATCTTCTGGGAACTGCAGTTGTATAAAACTGTTTTTTAGAAGTTATTTGTTAATCTCTAGGATTTCTCCCCCCCCCGCCCCCTGCAGCTGTATGCTTCTAATTATTTAAAGTACAGCCACAGTTCAGGAAAACTTTCACATGCATATACGTCCAAATTTCAGGCTGGACAGCAGTATGGTTTTATATTCCTGTAGAAATCCTGGTCATCAGAGCTTTTAAGGCCACATCTGCTTTTGATCTTTATGTTATAACTTCACTTCCCGTGGATTTAAGTACAGACATCCACTGACATTATAAAGGGATTCCTACAAAATCAGTATTGACACCTCTGAAACCTTTAGCTCTTACCATTTTTTAGAAGGGACCTCGGAGTTCACCTTCTCCAACAAGCCTCCATTCAGTATACAATCTATCACACCATCCACACTTACATTTTTGGCCAGTCTCTGGTTGAGCAGGCGACAATGGTTTTTTTCCATTGACCTCCCTTAATCCGGATCTAAGATGACCCGGATCTAAGGGATGGGTCCTTCAACTAATCTGGATCTAGTCGATCCGGATTAAGGGAGGTACCCAATGCGTCCCCACGGGTGGTGCAGCGCCCAATAGCAATGGGTGCTAGCCTGCCCGCAGTGGAAAAGCCAGAGCACCTATGTGACGAATCCGGATCGACCCACGTGGGGTCCACCTGTCACCCCAGTTTTTTTGCGGGAACAGGGGGTGCAATCTTGTAGACGCTCTGGAGATTCTTTGAAGATTCTCTGGAGCAATTTGCCACAAACTTTGAAGATTCTCCGGGGCCATTGACAAAGGTCCATAGCACTGGCATTGCTCTATTGTGAGGTCCTCTTCGGAGCCTGTGCTGTTCTTCAGAGCTATTCTTTGTGCATAGGCTTTGGAGCTTTGGGTTTCGGGGCACCCCCCCTATGGGTGCACCCCCCCCAGAGCCCCCACTACACCCCATTGCCCAAAGACCCCACTGTAGACCCCTTTAATGGGGTCTACAGGAAATCCGGATTATAGATCCCGAAGGACCCATTCAATCCGGATTTCCCTAGAACTGGTGTTAACAAATGTGGCTCTAATGGGGTCTGCAGTGGAAATGAGGTCTTCCTGCTCTGAATCTAATGGGTCCCTAATGGGTCCTTAATGGGTACTTAGTGCTAGTGGGAAAAAAAAACCCAATATGTCTACATGTTCCTGCATCAGATGTGGGTCCTTTCACCCTTTTCTCTGAAAGGGCTGACCTTCTCCCCTTGGAGAAATTGGCATGGGCAGGTGTGTTTGAATGGTCCCTTCATCCCCAGGCCAAGTTTCCACAGCCATATTGGGTTGTGCATCTTGACTTCCAGTTCTGCTTCCTGTGCCTGGCTGACCTACCTGGGCAGGGATGTTGTCCAGGACGGATAACCTGTTTAGAAGGAGAGAAATGAGGACTCCTGGTCCCACATACTGCAATTATTTATTCCACTGTCAGCCCCTTTGTACTTCAACAGATTTCTCCTGTTCTTTAACCGAAATCTTCCCACTGAACTCTATGACTTCCATTTGATTAAGCATGCATAGTTTGATTAAACTTGCCTGTGTATTGAGATCTCAAGGTCAGGGCCTTTTCGGTGGTGGCCACCAGATTCTGAAACAGCCCTTCTCTGAAGGCCTGCCAGGTGCCTACATCATATGTTTTTTGCTCCTGAATAAAGCATACCTCTTCAGCCAGATCTTTGATGTTTAGCTTCCTAAGAGTGTTAGGAGAGTTATATTTTTAAAATGTTGTAACAATACGTTATATACTTTATATTTTTATTATTGTAGCCCTGTTGAATGGTGGAATATAAGTTCTTAAGTAGATAAATACTTCAATGATTTCTCCCTACTTATGTATCTGTAGTTGATGAATTCAGCATTCCAGTCTTAGAAAAAGCTAAGTACTGATGAGATACAAGGAAATACTGATCTCTAGACAATGTTAGACTGTAGCTCCTATTATATCTGACCATTGGTCATTTGTGGTGGAAGTTAATGAAAACAACAGCTGTCTGACATCATGCTTTTAAATCCCAGTTAAAAACTTTTTTTATTCTCTATGGCCTTTTGCCCTGATCATTGGACTTCCTTTTCACTTGTTTTATTCTAATGTGCTTATGTGTTATTTTAATTTTGCTGTTCTAATTTTAATTTTTCTTTATTTGTATCCTTTTACTGTACTGTCTTTCAAATATTTGTAGTTTGTACAGTGATGTGTACATTTATAGCGCTCAAGAAATAAACTTTAATAATGATAATAATAATGCAGAAGGTGTGTACTGCTACTGGCTGCTTTATAGATAGGTATGGAAGCCACAATGGAGAAGAGGCTCCAATCTCCTCCCCACTCCCTTCAGGTTGAAAAAGGGATTAAACTTGAATCCTGTGTTAGTTGGAATAAATGAAAATCTGGATAAAAGGAGGAAAATCCAGGGAAAAAATGGCTTAGCATTGAAAGATGCGACCAAACGGGCTGGAATCTGGGCTGAAGAAAGATTAAAGGTGTAACTGCAGTCTAAGTCACTTTCTCTGTAATCTGTCATTGTACACAGAGGGAGGAGATATTTTATCTGCAGGTGACTCCCAGGCAGATGGGGCAAGTAAATGGAGACTCCCACTTCTGGTGGCTAGGGCCAGAAGAAGAAGAAGAAGAAGAAGAAGAAGAAGAAGAAGAAGAAGAAGAAGAAGAAGAAGAAGAAGAAGAAGAAGAAGAAGAAGAGTTGGCTGTTCTACCCCACTTTTCTCACCCATTTAAGGGGACTCAAAGCAGCTGACAAAGCTTCCGTTCTTCTCCCCACAACCAACACCCAGTTAGGTGGGTGGGAATGTGAGAGCTCAGAAGAGAGCTGTGACTAGCCCAAGGTCACCCAGCTGGCTTCATGTGGGAGGCCGGCATCGAACCCAGTATGCCCAATTCTGCTTCAATTTAACTTCCCCTAATCCAGGGAGTATCTGGCTATTTTGCAACTGGTAGCACATGTTTCTGTGCATGCTTAGCTTTATTCATGTAGTAAACTAAGCAGGTCTCTTTCTGGAAATGAAAACAAGAATTTAGGCAGATACTCTGTGTAAATCTCAAACTAGCAAATTTGGTGCACATTGTATTTCCTAAGCAGCTCATGCTAGCAATTTGCATCAGCAGAGCAGAGCTGCCACATTCAAAATTACAACTCTTACAGGAGGAGAAAAATTCAGAGCAGATGAGTTATTCAGACCTTTAATTTTCTTCTTGTTGCACATATTTGAAAGTAGATGAATAGCGCCACCTGGAGTGCATGTTTGGTATTTATTCATTATAGTCATACTAGTTTTATATGTCAACCCTCAACTTACATGTTATATTACATTATTTGAAGGCAACATCAGGGTGGGATAGACCCTACTTTGATATATTCATCTAAAAAGTTAAATTCAAAACTTTAGGCTTATTTTGCCTCAATTTACTAAGACATATTTTGGAATATGTGTAGCCTGTGACCCCCCAAAAAACTTTCTGTCTTCTCTCTGAGACAAGCAAGGCTTCCTTATAGCTTTATGGCAAATGCAATATTGAATATCATAATTCCAAGCTAAAATGTTAAAACCCAAAATACTGATCTATTGTATGAACAAAGTGTGATAGTTCTGGGTATGCTTTAAACTGGTAAACTGATAAATTGCAGAATAAATCAATGTTGTCTGGTGGCAGCCCAGGATAATTGTTGTTCTAGTTTAGCATCAACCAAAAGATGTATTTGAAACTGGAATATGAAAGATCTGTGTAACTACAATATCTTAAACTTCTGCTGCTTCCAGAGGTCAGCAAAAATCAACTTTCCAGTAAGCAAAACTATGGACAATTTAGCAAAATTTGGTGCTGTCCAGCCAATTCTTTTCCACGTTGATTGAAAAGGCCAGCTGCCCTGGTCAGCAATCTAGCAGCTGCATTTTGCATGAGCACCAGCTTCCAAACTGTCTTCAAGGGCAGACCCACGTAGAGCAGATTACAGAGGTTACCAGAGCACAGATAATAATAAACATTTATTTATAATGCCCTTTCCACCAAAGGGTGGTACAAAGGTACAATTTAAAATTACAGAGCATAAAATCCCCCTAAAACTAAAGCCAAGTTAGACATTAAAATAATCTCTCCATCTCACTTCTTCTGTCCCTAAGACATATCTTGTTCCAAGCTTTCAGCTAATGAGGACTGCACCCCAACATTATGTTACCGCTCCCTTAACTAATTAGAGGTTGTATACTGATTATTCCATGGTCAATTAACTCTGGTCAATTCATGTCTGTCCAAAAAGGGCTTCAACTTCACATTTGTTCTGTCTGAATTGTATTTTGATCTGCTCTGAACAGTAAAGGCTGGAGGCCTCTACCTTATCTAGCAGAAAATAATACTGTTTGTAACTTCTGGGTCTTGCTTCTGTCTCTTATGATCTGGCCCAAGACGTTTAATATAGGGGAAAGCTTGACAACAAATAAGTAAGCAAAGCTCCTAGAACATAAGAACATAAGAGAAGCCCTGCTGGACCAGGCCACGGCCCATCTAGTCCAGCATCCTGTCTCACACAGTGACCCACCAAATGCTCATGGGCATCTCAAGCAGAGACAAGGACAAACCTTTTCCTGCTCCTGAATCCCAGCAAATGGCCTTAGAAGTGTCCTGCTTGTCCCCCCAGCCTGAAAGATGTACCTAGTCTTTTGAATTGTGGATTCTGGCTCTATTGCCCTTTTACAGAGGACCTTTTGTGTCCCCACTCTAAAGTAAGTATGCCATCCTATGGTATGCAGCGCCTACAAGATTCCCCTTCCCAAGCGACCAGGAATGACAGTTGAAAACTGAATGTGAAGATCCTGACAGTTTAGGGACCAGGAGAGGGCTGAAAAGCGAGCATATCCATCAAGGCCAATTGGTTGGGTGCTGGGTTATATCTCTCCGAAGTTTAGTGAGTCTTACAGTTGGGTTCCGTTCCAAACCTTTTTTGGACAGAGATGACCTGGCCACAGTTATCCACGCTCTGGTAACCTCCAGATTGGACTACTGTAATGCACTCTACATGGGGCTTCCCTTGAAGACGGTTCGGAAGTTGCAGCTGGTGCAAAATTCAGCCGCGAGAGTGCTGACCGGAACCACTAGCCGGACACATATCACACCGGTTCTAAAAGAACTGCACTGGCTGCCAATTCACTACCGAGCCCAATTCAAGGTGCTAACTTTAACTTATAAAGCCCTAAATGACTTGGGTCCCAGATATCTAAAGGAGCGCCTTCTCCTGTATCGACCTGCCCGTGTTTTAAGATCTGGAGGGGAGGCCCTGCTGGTGATCCCTCCGCCTTCAGTAGCTAGGCGGGTGGGCACCCGGGAGAGGGCCTTCTCGGTAGTGGCCCCCAGGCTGTGGAATGGTCTCCCCCTCCAGGTGCATCAGGCCCCTTCTCTGTTTTTATTTAGGAAGGCAGTGAAGACGTACCTCTTCATGCAGGCCTTTGGTTGGATGTTCCCCATGCTTCCCCCACTGCACACTCTACTGTTTTTAAAACTGTTCTTGTATTTATTCATTTTTTAATATTATCCTTATGCTGGATTTTTAAAACTTGTTCTGGTTTTAGTATTGTCTTATACGGTTTTGACTTGTGTATTTTTAAATGTTGTGAGCCGCCCAGAGACCCTTGGGTATGGGACAGGAAATAAATAAATAAATAAATAAATAAATAAATAAATAAATAAATAAATAAATAAATAAATAAATAAATAAATAAATAAATGATCTTCTTGACTTGTCAGCAGGACTGTACAGGCAGCCTTGTGACCTTCATGGATGAGGGAGAGAGGCAGATGGAGGGGACCGCGCAGGGACCAGCCAGACCGAGGCCACATATAACAGCCACCAGATGGCTTCTATGGAGGACATCTGTGAAGGACATTCCATAGGGGACGTTGTGGCAACTGTGCAGCGTATAGAGTGGGGCTTGAAGGGGGAGTTTGAGTATCAGGACTCTCTGTGGTGACTCAACTCCACCTCCCCCCCCCCTTAGATTTGTGGTAGCAGAGTAACACTGTTGAGGAAGTGGCCACCTAGCACCACAGTCCAACTGCCTGCCAAAGGCCTGGTGTCAGCATATGAACTGGACTATACCCCCCTTGCCCAGGCGTCCCACTTCAAAGGCTTACTACCAGGCCTCCACCGTGAAGCAGGACTATAAACATCAGTGTAATCCAACACTGTTTATTATTTACATGCAGATAAATAAATAGAAGCAAAGATAAGGTCTGCTCAATAGTCCTTAAGCAGACACAAGAAACAAGTTACTGTAGAAGGAATAAAGGTTAGCTCTCCCAAGCTAAACCGCTGAAAGTAAACTGAATAACTTGAGCCTCCAGCTCCCTTTAACCTGAAGGAAACTTTCATATGTTCAGTGTGAAAGTTCTTCCCAAAAATAAAGAATAAACCCCAGCAGTAAAACCGAACTGCTGTCCAGGAGTTTAACTTGCTCAAATCAGAGCCAAGCAACCCCTGCAGTGTTCCTGTATTTTCCCAGGTAAGGCCCAGAATCCTCCTGTAAATAGGCCAGACCTCCCTTCTATCCTCTGTCTCCAAACTGAGAGCACGAGGCGTAGAAGCCTGGAGAATTCAGCTAATTCCCCAATGATCTTCTTCTGCAAAATCTGCCAGGTGAGACACTCAGGCCACATCCCCATTACAAGCTTATTTCGCTTTCCCTAAACCGAAATAATAGAACCGGATGCAAACGCGAATTTGCCTGTTCCCATTACTTTTAACTTAATCGTGTTCGACTGGGATTCTGAGGATCGTAGGTGGTGTACGTGACTCAAGGGGGGACCCAAGTGGCTACTTTTTAAAAGCCGCTTTTCGGGGCTACCCTGCCCTCTTCCTCCTGCCGTGAACGCGCCACCCATAAGGGACCCCTTCACGGAGCCTAGCTGGGTGGCTGGGTGGCTGCCGCTTGCCTGGATGGAGGAAAAATGGCAGCGGGCAGCCAGCGATTCTTTCCCCTCCTCTCCCCATTGCTCAGGGCACACAGCAGCAGCGGCAACTCAAGCCCCCTTGCTTTAAACATTCACAGAGAACCTCAGCTGCTTTCGTCCCTCCCTTTCCCTTTCTAAAGGTCAGAACTTTTAGAATTGCACAAAATTGCAACATTGTTATCAGGTGTGAAGTGGTTCGATCGCTACAGTGTAGTGGTTGCTGTTAAGGGTGGATTTTTACACTGAAATCGCTATCTTTGGAAGCAAGCTATTGGGGGAGGGAAACCCTAAACCTGGATTCTCATCCCTTAAAACGGTAGGGTCCCACAGTAAAAAATGTAACACGTATTAAGCACACAAACCGGAGTGAGACCTGTTGAAATGAGGGTTAACATTTACAACACTTTGGAGCGATTTAACACGCGAAAAGCATGTTAAGCCAAACTGACGTGAGGTTTGCAAGGATTGAAACTGTATTGAATTCGATGTAAGCTTGCAATGGGGCTGCGGCCTCAGAGCCCCGGACCACTGGCTTAAATACAGCAAGAATCGGCTGCTCCGATTGGTGTGATTTTGCGGTTTTTTGACACAACTCCCTCCTGTCCATCAAGTCTGCAAAATCCTCAGGAAATTTTCCTGCAGTTTGCAGCGTGCACCATGAGTCCATCACAGACTCCAATACGCATAAGCTGTTTTGGGGAAGAAAACCATCATTTTGAAGCATCTCTTCTTTACAATTTTGGATGCCCAAGAATGACTTCAGGAAATGATGGACCAGTCCAAGGGTGTTTCTGCACTTTCTTTCTCATCTGTTGGACGGGAAAGGTGCATTAGAGACTAACGTGTACTAGTGTGTACTAGGAAATGCTAGTACATGTCAGCCTAAGCCCTGCACAAACAGGAACTACCTGGGTCCGGTAACGCAGGCGATCTTCTGCAGGGTGTGATCGCAACTGTCAGACGGGTATACGGACTGTCAAGCAAAGGTGGGGAGCTCTGGTAAAATAATTAAAACACAGCCGCGGCTTCAATCAATGAGGCAGGTTTTACACCACATAATAGGAAGGGAAAGCAGCTCATTGATTGAAGCCGCGGCTGTGTTTTAATTATTTTACCAGAGCTCCCCACCTTTGCTTGACAGTCCGTATACCCGTCTGACAGCTGATCAGCTGAGTGCAGGGAAGCTGTCAGGCGCTCCTGCGCTGAATCAAGCCCTTACTCAGGCACGCCTGCCCGATCGTTCCTTACCCAGGCAAAGGGGGACATCCTTGTACCCAGGGGGGAAGGGTGGAGAAAACCATGGTTTCTCGATACAGGGGTTTACCATGGTTTCCATGGGGACAGCACGGGTTTGGCTTGAACCCGCACTGTCCTCAGTTACCATGGGGACTTCTTAATGCGAACTTCAGTTCACATTAGGGCTGCCCCAAATCCACCCCAAAGTAACCGCAGCCCATGGGGATGCGCCCCTAGACGTGCCAGGTAACCTTTTGGTTGGGACTGAGGAGGGTTGGGCTTCTTGTGGCGCATGATTTCATGTCCCACAGCTAGTATGCAATTAGTTAACATCTGGGCAAGTGTAGATGCACCTGCCCAGATGTTAACTAACTGCATACTAAGAAGCCAAGTGAGAATTGTCCTCAGGCTGAGAAAAAAGGCTGGATGAACACTGCATAGGAATGCCACAAAAAAGTGGCAATATGAGCTATAGATTTGGGAGTTTGCGGCTGCATCTACAAGAGTGCAGTAAGGTGCCCCCAGCTGGGACAGGAGTGGGCATCCAAACATTTGGACACATCTGGAGTGCTGAGTTTACATGCACCTCCTGCCATACGGCCTCTAGACTGTTCCACCTGTCTTGGAAGTTTCCTTAGCTGAAGGGCAGTTTCCACAACTGGCTGCTGTAGTGCTAGATCAGAAATGGCCCAGGAAGTGAGCCATTCTGGTCAGATATGAAAAGCCCCTTTCCCCAGAACCCAGGCCCAGGATGGGAGGTGTCGCGGCTGGGGTTTGACCTCCACCTTGCCAGACACTTTGGACTCTCACTCTCTTTATTAAGGCTTTAAAGCGGCTCAAAAAGCCCCGTTTCCATGCCAGCAAATGATCCCCTCCACAACATACACTCTCTCCGCTTAGGTTATTGCTTTAAAAACAGAAAGATTCTTCCTTGCCGCCGACCACAGTGCTCTGCTAGCTTGACTTTCACCTTTTAAAGTGACAGTACGTTATTTTGCTCGTAGCTTTCCTGTAGCTTCTGCTGACAGACTTCAGTCAGACGCAGCTGAACCAGAACGACTCAACTTGTTTTATTTGTTACAACTTCTTCTTTTGTTAAACCGTTTAGGAATTCAGATCACTTCAGGTTTCGATGCTTTCACTTGTTTAATCATTATTGCTAACTCTCAGGATTCTAACCTATCCAACCTCACAGGGTGATAAAGACCCAGTTCTCTTCCTACCCACTCCCCCCGTGAGATGATCGGACAAAGAACGTTTATCCTCTCCTGTCATGCCCTTTTATAGAGCCTCCACTGATGACACTGGATACTCATTGGCTATGCCTCTGGGCTAGCTTACCCCTCCCACCAGGATATAGTAAGCCACACCCCCTTCAGCTTACTAACCTATGTCTAAAAATACCCTTAACCTACTTGCCTTGCCAAAGGGGTCATTACAAGAGGCATGGCATGTTTGATTATTACCTCTTGCCACTGATGGGTTGTGGACTTTGAGTTCCCACCACACTCACTGGGATGTTACAGTAGACTGCAGTCAATTTGGCTACAGTAGGACTCAGCTGGGGGACTGCTGGACAGCACACAGAGTAACCCAAAACTTTCTGTTCTTTCCTTTTCAGATGTCCAAGGACGTAACCACCAGTTAGCCATAGATACGGCGATTTTGGTAATGTGGGCCAGAATAGAGATCCTGGAGGCCAAAATGGAGGCCCTCTGTGGGAAAGCTGAATGATGGGATACCTGTTATTGATGGGTGGAGCTTGTTACCACAGCTTTGTTCCATGAAAATAAGTTTGTTACTTGTGTTTTGGTGTTTGCTTTAGAAAATGTAATTAGAAAAATATTAAACATTTTAAACTGATTTTAAACTTACTGATTTTTTGGGGGGGGGTTTTGGGAGATGAATTGGAGGCCTCAGTTTTGGAACAGGAGGGCCTAGACCTGGTCTCTTTCCATCTCTTTCTTGGTGAAGAAAGTTGGAATATAGTGGGAACACTCAGCTCTTAGTTACAAGACTGTAAAACGTCAACACTGCCAGCTACAGATCCCTGAAAATGGGGAACAATCCTTTGAAAACGGACCCTCTTTATTTATACAATGCAAGACCGTATGTACACATTCAGGTAACCTTTTGTGCCTATTCCACTCAGGGTGTGTCCCCATGACGAATATACTCTGGAGTGAACTTGAGTTCGCCTCGGAGGGTCCCCATGAAACGCCTCCAATCCGGGCTACATATGGGACAAATCACACAAATCGGCGGCCAAAAAATCCCACCCCCTTTCCAGCTGTACTCGCTGTGAATTAGGAGGCAAGCACATATTATCTTGGAGGCATAGGGATGCTCCTGGGTTATTTGGGGAGGAGATTGGCGATCGGAGCATTAGCGGGCAGGTTTTCGCCTGTGTGTGCTTGCTGTTCCTGCCGTGTGTGCTCTGATCGCAACTGCTTGGGAGATTTCTTCAAAGAAATTAGGCTGAAAGAGCAGTGATGAGGGTGTCAAATGCCTCTCATTTGCCCTGCGAGTGTCTCTCCGGCTACAAGCATGACACCCCCCCTTCCCTGATCACCCAAACGGCAAGGCACACTTGAGTTAGGGCTTGATTTAGCGCACGAGCGCTCGATCGCCTTAATGGTGAAGTGCCCGTGACTTCCCTGCACCAGGATGAGAAGATGAAGCTCGCTGTCAGGTGAAGGTGTGGCCGCTGTCAGGTGAAGGTGTGGCCGCTGTCAGGTGGAGGTGCGCACCTCTGCTAAACTCAGATTCAAGCAATGAGTCGCGGCTTCAAGCAATGAGCTGCTTTCCCATCCTATTATCCCTCCTTTTATCATTTTTTAACTCATCTGTGCTGTGTGTTGTGTTTTTGGAGGTGCAACCGGGAGGGGTTTCCCCTGTCGTCGCTGCAGCAGGTGGAGCAGGGCATGGTGACGTCAACCGGGCTTCCTATCAGGGGAGAGGGGGTGGAGAAAAAAGGATGCGGCTCCCAACGGAGAGGTTTATCATGGTTTGCATTGGGACAGGTGGATTTAGCTTGAACCCGCGCTCTCCTCAATCACACGGGGACATACGAATTTGAACTTCAATGTGCATTGGGGATGACCCGATTCAACACTGAAATAAACGGAGCCCATGGGGATCCAGCCTCAGAGAAGCTATTCCTTCACAATCAGAAAGTACCCAGCTTAAATCCCTGGACAAGCTTTGATTGTACTTAATGTAGATAAAATATTTTCTCCGTGAAACTGTTGTGCTGGAAACTCCAGACAGGTGTTGGCTCCCTCTTTGCTTTTATTTCCCCTCCTTTTGGGACCTACACCAGTTAGCGGGCGGTTAAACCAACCCTGTTCAATTGGAAGATCCCAGTTGTGATTGGAAGCTAATTTCCAGAGGACATATCGCTTCACATAACAGCGGTATAGGCTCACAGACCACCAACCTCAGAAGTAGCCCTGGACATCTCACCCATAGCTTAGCTGGATCAGAATCTAGCCTCGGTTTGGAGACCTTGCAGCAATGGGAGACAGTAGACTAGAACCAGTCTACAGTATTTTTTTTCTTGTGAAATTGACCGCAAAGTTGACCGCTGTACCCAATCTCATTAAGAAAAGTCTTGGGTTATATCCTCAAGATATAATGCAAAGCCTACAGAAATCCTGAGTTCTTTGGGTGCTGACTCAGGCTGGTTTTGCACTAGCAATGGAGATCCCATTAGGAATCCGATAGGTACTCAATGGGTACAGATCTTATATTACTGTCTGCACACAAGACCCCTTAAGGACCCCATTAAGACCCCATTCTGAAAATTCTGTACCCATGGGCACCAGCAAAATCCAGATTTAATGGGGTCTTCAGGCCCTTAAATCTGGATTAATACTAGGCCCCTTTAATGGTGTCTTCCATGCAGATGTATGGGGTCCTCACCATGGACCTTTTTGGACATACCTCCCTTAATCTGGATTTAGAAGATCTGGATCTTTGGTATCTGATCCTTATGGAGTTCCGCATTACGGTGAGGACCCCACCCATCCGCACAGGCCGTCTAGCACCCGATGGACGCTGTAGCAGCCATCTTGAGGCCCCGACTTGAAGACACCATTAAAGGGGTCTCACGCTAATCCAGATTTAAGGGTCTGAAAACCCCATTAAATCCATATTCCACCAGTGCTCAAGGGTACACCATGTTCAGAATGGGGTCTTAATGGGGTCCTCAAGGGACCTTCCGTGCAGAAGGTACGTAGGTGAACCATACCAACTGCGTACCTGTTGGGTTCCTAATGGGGTATTCATTGCAAGGACTGGATTCCAACAAGGACCACATCTCAAAGATCCAGATCTTCTAAATCTGGATTAACAGAGGTAAGGGCAAAGCCGGCCTCAAAGGTCAATATACACTGCTCCCAGGCAGAGCCAGAGGTGGGAACACAGAAGCACATGTTCTCTTCCCAATGTGGGCCAGATGTATAGAAGCTAGCCATGCCTAAACTCACAGAATTAGAGTAGACATGACAACAGCAGTTGTCTTTTAAAGCCAGGTATTTGCCAAAACGGAATTATATAAACTAGGAGCCAGGAATATATATATTTTAGGAGGGAAAAGACACCAAACCAAATCCTTCATTTCTATGCTACTTACCTTCCCACGGTTGCTCCGGGAGCTTTGGTTCTTGATGGAGCATTTCATAGCTGATAAAAACCTTTCCCAATGAGGAGGTTTCACCTGGGCATTCCCAATGCTGTGGTTAAAACTGGACCTTTCACCTTGGTCCAGTTAGAACAGCCATCTACTTAGACTGTTGTTTCTTAAAAGAAACAAATCTGTTTTCAAATAATTAACTGGAATAGATAGACACCAAACAATTAGGGATGTGCACAAATGCATTTTTTTTTTGCATTTGAATTCGAGTCTATTTGAATATTTGATTAGATTAGAAATTTGCAAATCCAGATTTTCAAAAAACCGATTTGAATCTGGATTACCTGAATCCGTATTTTTGAAAATCCGATTCGAATCGAATGATACGAATGTCGGCGGCGTTCATATCCGCTTTATGAATTCACACACATCCTGTTTTCATCTCGTCGTCATCCTGTGGTATATGCGCAGATAGACCCATTAATTGGATGTGATATAAACAAATCTATTCAGCTGCATTATTCGAAAATCCATATAAGATTTCCAAACATTCAAAATTCGTTCGAATTCGTCAAAATTTGAATCAGATTTTTGAATTTTCGAATATCATCCCTATATCCGATACATAAAGGAACTGCGTCCCAATCTCATTAAATAATTCAGATTAAAGTCAGACAAAAGACAAAAGACCTATCATATCGCTTTATTTAGACTTTACCTCCACAATGCACCATAGAAGTCACAGGTAATAAATAAGTATCTGGACTTTCTAAATAATTTCTTAAGATACTGAGATAATATAAACTTCAATACATACAAGTTAACACTGACTTGCTATTGTAAAATGCTGCCTACATCAATATGGAACTATTTTGGCCAATGGTCTTTTTTTTCTCATAAAAAAGGACAACTGGACATTTCTCAAAACTCCACTGAGATCTCTCTGTAGGTACAAGCCGTACATGTGAGGCACCACATATAAATGACACACAAGGAAACTTTAAACGAGGGGGAAGGTTTTTTAAAAATAAATCAGTCTAAACCCAGACTACCATGTCCCGCACAAATGTCTTCTTGTGGACAGAGAATCCTCACCCACTCGTTATGCAGCCCCCCAGGCAAGATAAATAGCAATCTATTCTAAATACTTCGTAGGCTGTGGTCACACCTTAACTTTAATTCTCCCCTCCCACCTATGTTGTCCCATCTGTTGCGTTTCTGAACTTTCCTCCCTTGAATTGTACTGATTTTTACAGATCTCAAGGCATTACAGAGTGTTAAGCCATTTTCATTTTTTGGATGTGACCAAGGAAGAGGAATAAAGAGGAAGAGCTGGCTTTTCTACCCCGCTTGTCTCATCCATTTAAGGGGACTCAAAGCGGCTGACAAACCTTCTGTTCTTCTCCCCACAACAGAACGCCCTGAGTTAGGTGGGGCTGTGAGAGCTCAGAAGAGAGCTGTGACTAGCCTAAGGTCGCCTAGCTGGCTTCGTGGAGAAGTGTGGAATCAAACCCTGCATCCACAGATAATAGTCCGGCTCCTTAACCCCTAGACCAAACTGACCAAAGCGGGTGGATACTACATGAATTTGCCTTCTCTTTCACCCAGCGTGTGTTTACATGCTGTTGAGACCTAGAACTTTTATCCTACCAGAGCACAAGTAGTATGACGGGGGGGGGGGGGGAGAGATCCAAAAAAGTCTTGTGGCTTTAATCCAGCTTCAATGCACTTTCAGAGTGAGATAATACATCACCAAAGTCTCAAGCTGTTTTCTTTCTGCATTATCTAACTAGGAAAAGTCATCTTTGGATTAGATAGAGGACAGAAAATGATTATTCACTTTGCTGATATATTCTCCCACTTGGAAAGTGGTCTCAGACTGGTCTTGTGTTCTGCTTCCTAGGCAGTTGGGTTAGCAAACTGTCTGTCCTGGCAGCGGGAAACCTTTGCAGCAGATCCAGCAAGCCAAAGGGTTTCCTAGGCTCTCCCATGTAGCCGTCCCTCAGACCACGCGAGCTAAAACTAGCAACGCGCTGAAGACTCCAAAGAGCAATGGATCATCATCTCGAAGAAGAGCTGGCTTTTCTACCCCGCTTGTCTCACCCATTTAGGGGGACTCAAAGCAGCTGACAAGCCTTCTCTTCTTCTCCCCACAACAGAACACCTTGTGAGGTAGGTGGGGCTGTGAGAGCTCAGAAAGGGAGCTGTGACTAGCCCAAGGTCACCCAGCTGGATTTGTGGATTAGTGTGGAATCAAACCCAGTATTCCTAGATAAGAGTCTGGCTCCCTAGCCACTAGACCAACATAGATAGGTATAGGTAGGTAGGTAGGTAGATGAAGAGTTGGCTTTTCTACCCCGCTTGTCTCACCCATGTTGGGGACTCAAAGCAGCTGACAAACCTTCTCTTCTTCTCCCCACAACAGACACCCTGTGAGAGCTTAGAAGAGAGCTCTGACTAACCCAAGGTCACCCAGCTGGCTTCATGGAGGAGTGTGAAATCTAACCCAGTGTTCCCAGATGAGAGTCCGTCTCCTTAACCACCAGGCCAAAGTGGTCGAGCTCCTGAGCTTCTCTTCCACCGCTCTCAGGTTCTCGATACTGCAAAAGAGACACCACAAGACTGACCCACACACCCTCCCCAAGTCCGCTGGAGTAACTGTAAGTGGCTTTGGTAAGTAGGAGCCAGAAAACTTCCAGGCTTTCTTGGTGACCCTGCCTGGGAGCCACCAGCCCGGCAAGGTCCCCGGCCAAGCGCTGCCCCTCTCAGACCGCCCTAAAGAAGGTGGAAAATCAGAGCAGCCAAAGGAGCGTCTGCAGCAGCAGCAGCAGCAGTCCACACGTTCCAGACGGTGCTGCCGTAGACACGTGTCTCTCCGCCTGAAGCCCTTCCAGGAACAGCCGCTAGAGCCCCGCCAGGCTCTCCGGGAAGAGCCGCCGCGCGCCGCCGGCTAGCAAAGCCGGGCAGCGACTCCTCCACGTGGGCCCCAGACCCAGAGGGGGCGGCCTGAGCTGCCCGGGGCTCGGAGCCGCCGCCGCCGCCGCCGCCGCCGCCATTCCCGGGCCCGTGATGATGCTCTCGATGCTGAAGGAGAGGCGAGCGCCGTCGATGCCGCTGTGTCCGCGCGGAGCCCCTCCGTCGGCCCCCCAGCAGGCCCTGCTCCCCGCCGCCCTGAGCGCCCCCGTCCCCGCCAGAGAGGAGCAGGTCTCCCGCTTCCAGCTCGGACCCGCCGTCGGGGGAAAGGCGTACGTCGGGAGCGGGGGCAGAGCTGGGTGGAAGAGGGTGGCGCACTGAGGCGGCAGCGCGGGGAGGAGCAGGATCTTCTCGGCGGTGGCGCCGGCGGCGCGCTCAGCAGCAGCAGCAGCCGCCGCCGCCGCCGAGCTGGAGTGCCGGGAGGCGGCCGGGGGCCTCTTGAAGCGCCTCCTGCGCCGGAGGAGGCTCCCGTGGCGGAACATGTCCCGCGAGTCGGGGTGGAGCCCCCAGTCGCCGCCCTTGCCGGGGCTGCCGGGCTCGCGGGGCACCCGCACGAAGCAGTCGTTGAGCGAGAGGTTGTGGCGGATGGAGTTCTGCCAGGCGGGGAAGCGCTCGCCGTAGTAGGGGAAGCGCCCGCGGATGAAGGCGCAGATCCCGCGCAGCGGCAGCCGCTGCCGGGGGCTCTGCAGGATGGCCATGGCGATGAGCGCGATGTACGAGTACGGGGGCTTGCCGGGGGTGGCCCCGACGCCGGCGCCGCCCGCGCTGCCTGCAGCCGAGCCGAGCCCGTCCGCGGCAGGAGCGCTGGCGCTTCCCGGCCCGACTCGGCGTCCGGGCTCCTCCTGACCCCCGTCGGTCAAGCTCCGGCCGGCGCCCGAGGCGTCCGCCCTGTCCTCCTCTCCGTCCGCTTCCTCCCCATCGGAGCCCCGCGCCCGGGGCTGCCCAGAAGCTGCCGACGTGTCCGCGCCGTCGAGGCTCATAGGGGGCCAGAGGAGAGGGGAGGTGAGGGGAGATGAGATGAGATGAGGCTCCCACGGCCGCCCCGTCTCTAGTGATGCCTCCGGGTGGGGCTGAGGTTCCCCCGGCCTTTTATGCTCCCCGCGCCCCGTCGTGGGAATTGGTCAGGGAGGGGGACGCGCCTGCCAACAGCGGATTGGATGCAGCCCTGGCAGACGCGGGGCCGCGCAAGAATCTCTCGGCTCGCGACGGAATACTGGGTTTGATTCTGCACTCCTCCACGAAGCCAGCTGGGTGACCTTGGGCTAGTCACAGCTCTCTTCTGCGCTCCCACAGCCCCACCTACCTCACAGGGCGTCTGTTGTGGGGAGAATAGAAGCTTTGTCAGCCACTCTGAGTCCCCTTAAATGGGTGAGAAAAGCAGGGGAGAAAAGCCAACTCTTCTTCCTCCATGAAGCCAGCTGGGTGACCTTGGGCTAGTCACAGCTCTCTTCTGAGTTCCCACAGCCCCACCCACCTCACAGGGCGTTCTGTTGTGGGGATTACTATTTAAAAAGCATGTTCAGTAATCATATGGCTCCCATCCTCTGCATGTGCCCTTTTTTGCACTTCCATTTAGGAGATCACAATCATTTCTCCTAAGGATGTGCACAGATATTCAAAAAATCAAATATTCGATTCGAATCCAAGGAATTTTGACATTTGAACTTGAATACGGATTTTCAAAAACCCGATACGGATTTTCGAATGATTCGAATGTGTAGAGAGTCCTGTGTGCCAGAAAATTATATGTATCTTGCGCTTAAAATGCGGGATTAAAATGGGATGCATACGGATTTTTACAGAATGTGTACAGATACGTACCTTTAAATATGAATCTAACATTCGAACGTACGGATTCGAACGTTATCGATTCGAATCGGATTTTATGACTTTCGGATCTTACATATCCGAATCGAATCAGATTTTTTGACTTTTGAATCTACTGTACTCAGATTTGAATGTCAAAAATACATTTCTGCACAACGCTAGTGAAGAAACACTGAAAAAAATCCCCCATTTTGCTGGTATCTGAAATGTTAATGAATGTAAATGTCCTGTTAGATTGGACTTTTTTCTCATCTAGTTCGGTGCCTTGTATTGATTAGGTGTGCCCATTTTCAGGATTTGATTCAAATAGAATATCTGAAGATTCGAATTGATTCAAATGTTTAAAATTTGAATGCATTCACATTCAGTTCGAAATGAATTCATTCATATCTATTTGTATGAATTTTCAATTCGTATTTGAAGATACGAATGTCGATAAAATTCGAATGTGTCCATATGAATCCGTACGCATCCTGTTTTCATCCTCTAAGTATCCGTACAAATACCTACGGATACAAATAGAAGAAGAGTTGGCTTTTCTACCCCACTTTTCTCACCCATTTAAGGGGACTCAGAGTGGCTGACAAAGCTTCTATTCTCCCCACTACAGACACCCTGTGAGGTAGGAGGGACTGTGAGAGCTCAGAAGAGAGCCGTGACTAGCCCAAGGTCACCCAGCTGGCTTCACTGGGGAAGGTGGAATCGAACCCGGTATTCCGAGATAAGAGTCCAGCTCCCTGACCTTTAGACCAAACTGGCTCACGTAATGCGTAAGTATCTGAACACATAATTTGTATGTATGTATTTGTACGAATAGTTCATATGAATTATTCAGAAGATTCAAAAATTCATTTGAATGTTAAATTCAAATTTAGAGATATTCTAGTCAAATTCAGATATCTGAATTTGATCAAATTCCAAATGCTTCAAATATTCCTACACACCCCTAGTACTGATATTGTAGAGGCAGTCCACAGAAACAGTAAGATAGCAAAATATCTCTTAGAGTCCAGGGAGAAACAACACAAGTTCTATGAAGGTTCTATGAAGGTTTTCTAGGGGTGTTTTTCCAGTCACTAAGTACCCATTTTAGCACCCATTAAGGACCCATTTGGCTGAGAACTGGATGACCCCATTTCCACCACAGACCCCATTAGGGACACATTTGTTTCCACCACAACTAGGGAAATCCGGATCATAATGGGTTCTTCAGAACCTGTAATCCGGATTTTGTGTAGACCCCATTGAAGGGGTCTACAATGGGGTCTTCAGCCGGAAATCCAGACTGTATGGAGCTTGTTTCCACTATAATCTGGCAATGGGGTCTAGAGGAGGCTCACAGGGGGAGGCACCCATGGGTGATGCCCCAAAATCAAGACTTCAGAGTCCCTCTGAAGGCAGCTTTGAAATCCCTCTGAAGTTGCCTTTGGAGATTAGCAAAGGAGATTAGCAAAGGCTCTGAAGACAAACCCCTGGCTGGGAGCTGCGAACCTTCAGGCACGGAAAGAGGTGCATATTAATGAGGCTGACTCATCTGTACTCACAAGCAGCTAATTAATATGCACCTCTCTTGCATTGCTCTCACAAGGGGTTTGTCTTCGGAGCCTTTGCTAATCTCCAAAATTGCCTTTGGAGGGACTTAGGAGTCTTTGCCAATCTCCGAAGGCAACTTCGGAGATTGTACCCCCGTCCCCCAAAATACCTGGGGGTGACAGGCAGACCCCTTGTGGGTCAATCCGGATTTGCAAATGGGTGCTCCGGTGTTTCCACAGCAGGGAGGTTAGCACCCATTGCTATTGGGTGCTAGACCACGCATGGAAACCCATTGGGTACTTCCCTTAATCCAGATCTACTAGATCCAGATTAAGGGAAGTACCCATTCCTTAGATCCGGATCTTCTTAGATCTGGATTAAAGGAGTACGGTGGAAAAACACCCTAGATATGTCTTCTCCATTTTGCTGGGAAAGCTCCCCATGGCTAGCGAATTATCAGAAAAAAGTGTTTGGAAGCAAATTCACTTTCTGTACTTTCTATACTTTCCAAACATCAGCAATATCAAATCCGTATCTGTGCCCACAACCTTTTATCATATTGATTGTTCCTTGGAAATCCACCAGGTCTGGGCATCCCACTTCAAACATTGTGAAGACTCAAGAAGTAGCAGGAGATATTCTGAGTCATGTTGGAGAACACACCAAGAGGGCGTCCATTTTTACTATGGATCAGGCTTTAGGGCTGAAACAACCGATGGTGTCGAATGGATAAGCGTCAAGAAGAGGCGACTAGTCCTACTGTCGTTGGGTTTCCTGAAGCAGAGCAGAAAAGATTGTTCAGAGAAACAGGACGCTTCTAAGGCCATTTGCTGGGGTCCGAGAGCAGGAAAAGTTTCTCTTGACTCTTGTTGAGATGCCCATGGGCAACTGGTGGGCCACCGTGTGTGATGGGACGCTGGACTAGATGGGCTGTGGCCTGATCCAGCATGGCTTCTCTCACGTTCTTATGTTCTTAACATAACACTACTGTGAACAAAGTTCAGTTCACAGTATAGTACTAGGAATATTAATTAAGCCAGCGCTATGCATATTTTATAGTGTTAGTTCTGGTCCTTGTGTTGTTAATCACTGGAATCAGAAGACCGCGGCTGCCCTCATACACGATAAATGTGCCAGGCAGATGTTGGCAGCGAGGCAAAGCGCATGCGCACGCTTACGGTGGTCCTTTGAGGGCTCGGGAGTACTCGGCGTCAGTCCAGTCCAAAGTCAGGGGCTTCCAGAGATTCAGTAAGTCACAGCAAGCATCAGTCAGTCCAAGGTGGAGGCTTCCAGAAATCTGGCAAAGTCCCAAGAGGGTCCAAGAGTCAGAATACAGCCACGGTGGAAACTGCATCAGCGTTGTGTGCTGCTCAGTTAAGTACGGAAGCAGCACCACGCCCTTGCTGGCGCAGCTGAGCCAAACGCCGTGACCGGCGCCTGATCCACTTCCGCTGGCGGAGAAGTAGCAGGGAGGGGGGCTCTGGGGGTTCGTGTCTGTGAGCTCCCGCAATGCTGGCTGCTGACTCACAATGTCCGCCCTGCTATATCCTGGTTGCTGCCCAGGCTGCTGTGCCGTTGCAGGCCCACCCTTCTCCTCCGCCAAGGAGGATGGGCTGGCTGGCTGGGGCAGGACAATAAAAACAGAAGCAGCTTTGAGATGGTTGGCAGGTGGGATTGTTCACGCAACAGTCTGCCGCTCTCCCTCTCCCAAACATTTCGGGCTAGAAAAGATGGATTAGAGGGGATGTGAACATTTAGGGCAGTGATGGCGAACCTTTTGAGCTTGGTGTGTCAAAATTCACAAGAAAACCTAGCTTAACTCAGGTGCTGTGTCACATCTAGAAATATCCATAATTTTGTGATATTTATAGCTCTAGTAAAAAAGTTATATTTTTGATATATGTATTTTCTTAAAAGCAAAAACAAATACCGTAATTCTTTACATTAGTGACTTTTGTTGCTGAATTTTGTTTGCTAAGCCTTCAATTGAAAGTTGGTATTTCATACACTTCAAGAACAAGCAAGCACTACATGCCCAGGTGCCAGAGTGGCCAGGTGTGTCACCCAAAAGGGCTTGGCGTGTCACCTGTGACACGCGTGTCATAGGTTGGCCATCACCGATTTAGGGCTACATGCAACTGTCTCTAAGGTGATTTTGAGATGCTTTTTGCTTATGTGTGAATGCCGTTCGACAGACATTTGTAACGGAGTTATTGTAAATTATAAATGGGCTTGGTGGATGGAGAGACGATCCTTTATCAGGAAAGTCAAGATTGTCATTCCCTTCTGTGCGTTCAGATGGAATCCTGGTCATTCATGGTTAACCATGTATAGATACTCTATGTCCCTGAGTGGAACGGATGATTTTTGAGGGATATCAGTTTTTCAGGATAGGGGATTGCCAGGGGAAGGACATTAAAAGGCATTAATCACAGATCTGGTATCTGTGAGCGTTCCCTTCTTTAATGGCAGACGATGAAGGCCACACATAACGGATGTTTTCATACTATAATTAGAATTGAATACTATACTATAACTGAATTGGAATGTGCACACTACATCTTAGTATTCTATACTCTGGAATAACTAAAAATATTCATAATTTCAACATATATGTCAATGTCTGAATTAAAATGCCTTATTCAAATTATTTAAATAAGTATAATGTATTGAATTTCAATCAAATTTTAATAAGGGTATAAAAGCAGGTTAGAGCTCTAGGATGATAGACCATTAATTCTAAGGAATACGGTGTTGGAAAAACATGTTCTTCAGAAGGAAATATCAACTGTTTCTTGTGGACACAGCAGCTAAAAAGAGATCTCTTAGGATATCTTTATCCAAGTTCCTACCTACAGAAACAAAGAAAAAGAACATCATATTTTCTGCTTTTAAGGAAAAACAATATTATTTAGGTTATAATGATTAATCCTTCATTAACAGTGAGATAACCAAAAGCCATATTTAGCGAGATACGTGGAGAGATATAAAACATACATTCCAGATCATCAACAGTCAATTCCACTCTCTTTCATCTCGTTTAAATGTTCTTCCCTTTGTCAAAAGTGTTTGTTTTTGTCATGATGAGATTCAAATGTTTACATGAAAGCTACACTGTTAATACAGGGAATAAAAGTCTCTGTTATTTCCTTCCCCTATTACAACCCTGCATCTTCTTGTTTATCTTAATGCAAGAACGTTCCCGCACCATTTGTGAATTTTTTATCATAATAATATTTAGCATTATTAGAAAGAGATGTACAAATTGTTCTGTCACACTCTGATCTTTATCTCTACTAAGCTAAAGGAAACTACTTCAGAAATATAGTGGTATAGAATAAAAATAAATGTCTTCCAATAAACTTTCATCCAGATAGTTACAACTGCAAATACCAGGTCCCTGGGCTTACTGTATACAGTGGTACCTTGAGATACGAGTTTAATTCGTTCTGTAACCTTGCTTGTATGTCAAATCATTCGTATCTCAAAGCAATTAATTAATGGAATTCCATTAATCCGTTCCGGGTCCCAAAAAACCGCCTCACCTTCCAGCTCCACACCCAAATTTAAGTCCCCGAAAGCGGCCAGCAGCTATAACAGCTCCATTTTTTGCCCTACGTCTTTCTGGAGCTGCTGTGTTTGGATTACAGGAGCAGCTGCCAGGCCTCAGAGGCTGCCAAAATTCAGCCTGCCCTCGGCGCTCACTTCCTCACCCCCTCCCTCCCTCCCTCGCCTCGCAGCCGTCGCCTTCTTTTTCTCTCGGAGCGTCACAGCCCCGCCCCTCTGCCTTGGCTTTTCCTCCGCGCGTCACAGCCCCCGCCCTTCTGCCTCCTCTTTTCTTCCGCGCGTTGCAGCCCCCGCCCTTCTGCCTCCTCTTTTCTTCCGCGCGTCACAGCCCCCGCCCTTCTGCCTCCTCTTTTCTTCCGCGCGTCGCAGCCCCCGCCCTTCTGCCTCCTCTTTTCTTCCGCGCGTCGCAGCCCCCGCCCTTCTGCCTCCTCTTTTCTTCCGCGCGTCACAGCCCCCGCCCTTCTGCCTTGGCTTTTCCTCCGTGCGTCACAGCCCCCGCCCTTCTGCCTCCTCTTTTCTTCCGCGCGTCACAGCCCCCGCCCTTCTGCCTCCTCTTTTCTTCCGCGCGTCGCAGCCCCCGCCCTTCTGCCTCCTCTTTTCTTCCGCGCGTCGCAGCCCCCGCCCTTCTGCCTCCTCTTTTCTTCCGCGCGTCGCAGCCCCCGCCCTTCAGCGCGTCGCCTCAGCCTCAGCCCGCAGCGGGAGCGCCGGTCGTGTGATTCCTCGTATCTCAAATT
The DNA here is from genome assembly GCA_023333525.1 of Aspidoscelis tigris stejnegeri. Classification (NCBI taxonomy): domain Eukaryota; kingdom Metazoa; phylum Chordata; class Lepidosauria; order Squamata; family Teiidae; genus Aspidoscelis; species Aspidoscelis tigris. Next base: position 77,957,963 of record JALMGA010000007.1, read on the forward strand.
TTGCTCTCATGTCAAAGCAAAATATCTCTCACTCGGCGCCTCGTATCTCAAAAAAATCGTAAGTTGGGGCACTCGTATGTCGAGGTACCACTGTATTATGGTACTAAGATTTTTTACACTAATTACTATGTAAGTCTCAGGAAGGTGAAAAATAATATGAAAATACATGAAAAAACTCATGAAAAAAATGTCAGATTAAAATGTAACTGCTAAATTTCTTTCAATAGCTCTTAAATATATTTTTTATTAAAATGGTTTTTCTCTAACAACCTAAAAAATACAATTAGCCATTAACATCACATAATGTCTCTCCGTCTTGTTTTTTTTAAAGTGACTTCCTTGTTTTTCAAACATCTCTTCCTTTTCTTCTTTGTCTGTGCGCTGTATGTTTCTTTCTATTTATCAGCTGACCCCAAAGTCATCAAAGAACCTTAATTACTGTATTTTCTGGCGTATAAGACTACTTTTTAACCCAGGAAAATCTTCCCAAAAGTCAGGGGTCGTCTTATACGCCAGGGGTCGTCTTCGTATACGGCGAGTATATCCCAAACTCTGTATTTTATCTGGAAAGTTGGGGGTCGTCTTATACGCCCAGTCGTCTTATACGCCGGAAAATACGGTAATCACCTCTCTTCATGACTGGTTAAAAAGTTGTCAAAGTTTCATCATCTCAATTACTATTATATTAACATTTACTAAACTATAATCAATACTTTATAAAAAAATAATACTTCTATTGTTACCCTTTGTTATTAATAAACTCAAATCATCACAACATTTCTACAAATGACAGAATCTATCCTTAATTTCACTAACTGCCTTAACATTTTGTTACCAATCTTTTCATCTTCCAGTTTACTTCCATTATCTCCTTACTAAAATTTTAACTTTAATATTCAGTTCTTACTCTTTTCTAGGCTATAAAATTTTCCTAAATTATAACCTTATCCACGTGATTGTTCCCCTTATTTACTCTTAAAGGCAGAACTAAAATTTGAATCTTTTGAATTTTAGTTTAAGTTTTCAAAACTGATGTTTTTGCTCTGTATTGTATACTAGCCAAATGTGACGGCAAATAGGGCTCATGAGAATCAAAGTGAGGCTTTCAACAGGAATTGCAGCTTTTCCTCGTCACCCTCCTTAAAGTGCTTCTTACTCCATGGATACTCTTTACGTAGGGATTCTTGTTTGCTTGTTTCCGCATGCCCTTACCTATTAAAACCAATCTGTTTGTCCGTTCATCATTCCCTTTCCATCTTACAGTGGTTTCTTCTAGATCATAAAGTTCATGAACACCTTGGACTATCAGCTGATGAGCTTTGTCTTTGATAGACACAAGTCCCTATTCAAAAAGAATGTAAACTTACTTAAATAGCAAATGAAAGCATCCATATATCAACCTTGAGGTCAAAAAGCCAAACAGCTAAAATAAAGAAGTATATATTCTGTTGCTTTTCTTACTTACTTTGGAAAGATCTGGAAAAACGTTAGAATGATAATAAAATGCAGAATAAATATTTCTGATACAAGCTAAATTGATACAATACAATTGATAATCTATACTTCCAGCTTATTTAATTGATCAGCAAAAAGAAGTGCATATCTAGATATATCTTCTCAATTAGCTAATGGTGTAGACCAGAGGTTCACAAAGTTGTCTGGGCTACGACCCATCTAATATAAGTTTACCAACTCAGGACCCACCTCTAGGAAATTTAACCGTTACCAATATGAATAAAGGACTTTTCAAATAACGAAGTTTTAATACAATTTTTTTATTACTTAATTCTACAGGCAGGGCCCACTCAATATTCGCTCGCGACCCACCAGTGGGTCCTGACCCATAGTTTGGGAAACCCTGGTGTAGACTAGTGTCAAATAACTAGCCCAAGGTCACCCAGCTGGCTTCATGGGGGAGGGCAGAATCGAACTCGGTATTCCCAGATAAGAGTCCGGCTCCCTAACCACTAGACCAAACTGGTTAGGTACTACTGGGAAAACTCCTTTTCTTCTATTGTTGAGCCAATTTATAACATGTGGTACTAAGATGGGAACACAACTTCTTCCCAGAAGATCCAAAGATCCTGCAAATGATATAGAAAAGCGCCTAGGCAAATCCCACAAGATACACTTGAAAACAAATTCGGTAAAAGTGAATACTGAACCTTGAGTCTTATGACTTCCATGGGGTTACCTCTCTTGTCTTCCACATTCTTTTCCCACAGAAGGTTCTATAAACAGAAAGGTTTTAAGGTGACACAATTTAAATAGATCCTTAAGTCATTGATATACATATTCCCCTTCTTGTTTTGTTATTATTTATTTATTTATTTATTTATTATTTACATTTATATCCCGCCCCATACCCGAAGGTCTCTGGGCGGGTTACAACCTTAAAACAACAGATTAAAACAGACTATACATTAAAAGACTTTAGAAATTCAACACTCTAAAACAATACACATTATGGTTTAAATGGTAAATTTGAATTTAACCAAATTCAATTTGAATTAAGCAAATTCAAATCTATTCGTTTGAATTTTCTATTTGAATTTGCACTTACAAACGTTGACAACATTCACACGTGTCCATACGCGTAATTATGCATCCCGCATGCATCTGTACGCATCTGTACGCATCCTGTAGTTATCCCGTACGCAATCCATTTTCATCCCATACGGATTCGTACAAATGCGTACAGGTGCTGGAAAGATGCATACGTGCAAGTACGCATCATGTACGGACCTGTACGCATGCAAATGTCCAGATAATTCAAATGAATAGATCCAAAATTAAAACTGATTTATGGACAACCGATTTGAATTCGAATGTCAAAATACGAATGAATTCGATCAAATTGTGAATCCCTTTGAATATTCATACACATCCCTATTGGCCGCTTGGCTTTTCATTGTAAAGTTTACGGCACTTACTTGAATAAAGACATTCAGGTCTTCCTCAGTTATACTTCCCGGCACTTCAAATGTAGATGTAACAATACTCTGCAATCAAAAGGTAACAAATTGCTAAAATCAATCCTCTACACACTGAGCAAAATAGATTCCCAACTAGGCATGTATAGGGGATTGGTTTACCTCTCCCAAAATGCCCATACAACTAGCTCTGTATCTCTAATAAGGATACGCCAGACGGGTTCTACGAAGATCTGGACCAGAATAAACCAACGGAGTTCCAGGGCTCCGATAATGAACTAAACCTCTTGGAGGTCTGGTTCAATATCAGACCAGATTGGGGCTGGTGGGGTTCCAAAATTAACACTTCTTCATTCAAAGCCCCTAACCGTTTTTGCGCCCCACGTACCCCCACTGTGCCCCAGCCCACCATTACGCCCAGTCATACCACCCTCCCAATCAAGCACATTCTTGTTCTATTCTCTATCTCACAACCCTAGAACCAGGGGGCATCTATGAAGCTGATGGGTAGGAGAGTCGGATCCTAAGAAGGGGAAGTATTTCTTCACCCAGAGGGTCATCGGTTTATGGAATTTGCTGCCGGAAGAGGTGGTAACAGCTACCAGCCTAGATGGCTTTAAGGTAGGGTTAAACAAGTTTATGGACGACAGGTGTATCAATGAATGAATGCCTAGGTACATCTTTCAGGCTGGGTGGGGGGAAGCAGGATGCTTCTAAGACCACTTGCTGGGATTCGAGAGCAGGAGAAGGTCTGTCCTTGTCTCTGCCTGAGATGCCCATGAGCATTTGGTGAGCCACTGTGTGCGACGGGATGCTGGACTAGATGAGCTGTGTCCTGATCCATCAGGGCTTCTCTTCTGTTCTTCTGTTCTCTTATTCTCCTCCCATTGAAGGCCTTCCGGAAAGTGGAAGAGCCTACGTCCATACTCATGGCCCGTTGTCCTCCACTCTGGAAGGCTGATGTCAGACCAAAGTGCACTGGACTGATTTGAGAACCATGTTGGTCGTAGCTGCAGCCTGGTCCAGCACTTGGAAGAGCCACAAGCAGGCATGAGGGGAGAAGAGGGAAGCCAAGAGCATGAAGGGAAAAGATCTGTTCACAGTGAACTGCCCGGTATCAGACAGTTCACTCTGAACCACACTGGGACCAGGCCAAACTCTAAAATTTAAGCAGGATTCCGTTCGACAGTGGGTTGAGTACCATATATGATGTGTTTGAAAATGAAGGCCAACCCAGCGTCTGGATCTGTTTTGCCTCTTCAAAATGTGTCACAGACTGCTGTTTAGCTTCAGTGTAGGGATGGGCAAGAACTGGTTCTAGGTGAGGCACTAGTCTAGGCCTTCTGAGAGCAGTTGTCCTCTTTCAATTTAGAAGGCCTAGTAGGCCTCAAAGGAAGCATGCTGGCCACAGCTTTTCCAAGACTGGAGTAGTTCAGGCCTGAGGGAAGACGTAGGCATCCATGGTTGTGATGGGGGTGTGTGTGCAACAGGGAGATGGGTAGGCACACAATGAGAAAAGGGGTGACAGGACCTGATGGGGAAACAGGAAGAGGCAGGGATGTGATTTTTATTTTTTATTTTTATTTTTTGCAAACTGTCCATTGAATGGGCTAACTCAGTGGTTCTCAACCTTCCTAATGCCGCGACCCTTTTATTCAGTTCCTCATGTTGTGGTGACCCCCAACCTAACCCTAACCCCGACCATAAAATTATTTTCGTTGCTACTTTGTAACTGTAATTTTGCTAGTGTTATGAATCATAATGTAAATATCTGATGTGCAGGATGTATTTTCATTGTTACAAATGGAACATAATTAAAGCATAGTATTCACATCAACCACAGCTGAATATAAAAGGGTCGTTTTACCTCCAATGCTGCTGCTTTCTACACAGTGGCTGCTCTCTACTGTATTTGTATGGGGTGTATGTGATGGGGTTGGCGAGACGATGTCATCATCATGCAAGGTACTCATATGTGGGCGTACCTGCATGTGGACGGCCCTTCCTGGAGACGAACTGAGGAGCGGTGTCTCGGTTCGTATGTTTTCCGATGGTCTTAGACGACCCCTGTGAAAGAGCTGATCGACCCCCAAAGGGGCCGCGACCCACAGGTTGAGAACCACTGGGCTAAATGGTTCTAGATTTTATCTTAAATGGTCCACCTGCCTCCAAGTATGCCCTTAGTTTAGCAAGCTCCATACTGCTGCTTTCATTTTTGTAGCCATTGAGCTACCTCCTTCATGAACCAAAATTTCACTAAGATTTACAGATGATTACTTAATGTCAGTGCATAAAATATACATAATAAAAACCATAAACACCAGAACAATATTTATTAGTTTTTAAAAACTTGCTGGAATATTTTAAAGTACAGTATAAACGTGCAAACAATATTGATAAATATAGATCCCTCCGCTACTGTCATTTGGAATCTCATGCAAACACTTTCTTATTGTTAAACTTTCAGCTTATACCGATTTATTTGAAAATCTGAAATGTAAAAGAAGTGTTTAACACCTGCTTAGCAAATTATAATTAATATTGAATACAACACAAATACAAAACAAATTGTTACCTTGTCTAGATGTGACTGAGGTGTTTCTTCAAGGTGCAGTTTCTGCTGCAAACTTAGAAAAGGTATGGCATACTTAATATTTATTTGAATTTAAGGTATTTGTTGATTTAAAATCTTGAAGAAGTTAACAAATAAAATAACAATAACCACATGTAAAAACCTCAATTAAAAACAGACAAAACAAAAAAGGCCAGTACAAAACATCATTAAACACAGAAGGTGGGAAAGGAACAACCATTTATCCTGGAAAAATGTTTTCAACAGACGTGTAGGCCCCCTGGGAATCTCAAAGGGCCAAGTGTTCTAAAAGGTAGGAATAGAAGGCTACCTGTGGGCAACTACTAGGTGACGTTCTCCAATTTGTGGAACCCACAGAAGACCTCACCTGAAGATGGTTGCGTCCCCATGCAATCTACAGTCTGAATCGAATCTGAATTCGACATGGAATGTCCCCATGGAAAGCCCCCAAACCAGGCTACAAATCGCCCAAATCTGCAGTAAATTTACTCCTGAAGAAAACCATTCTCACTACAGTTCAGGAGGCAAGTCTGCATTATTTTAGAGGCTTGGGGACGTTCCTGGGTTATTATGGGAGGAGACTGACGCTCACGCCATTAGCAGGCGGGTTTCACGTACTGTGCTCGCCGTTCCTGTCCTGTGCATTGGGGATCGCAACTGGTGGCCACTTTTAAAGATCAAACAGCGTAAAAGAACTGATCACCTCAGATCAGACAAGAGGGATCATCTGGCCCTTGCTGTCCCACAAGCCTCTTCCTGCAGCCTTTATTCCACCCCTGCTCCGCAATTGCCGTCAAGCAGCTTCTGAAGTTGGAGGCAGTTTAGCAGAGAAGCGCTAAACAAAACAATGTAAAATTAAATCTTACCTTTTCCCTGACATGCTATCAAAAGCATGCAGATCTAAGACAACAGAAATATCAACTCTAAGGAGAAAGAAAAAAGCCACAATGAATAAAGCATTTATAAGTTCTATATAAACGAATGCCAAGGTACTTTTGCTTTCTTCCCCCAGGTGCTCCTTAATGTATTAGAAAAGCCTCTTTTGAGGACTGATGGACCCTCAAGAAAGGCCTGGGGTATGATGGGGGAAACAGAAGTTGCTCTCTCTTGAAAGCAAAAGGTGTAAAAAGCAATCCCACAAAGTTCTTTTTTTAAACACCGTATTTTAAATATTAATTCATGCCCATTAATCTCTCAAATTCCCCCATTTATAGGTGGAAGAGAAACCCTAATCAGGAGTCATGATAGACCAGTAAGAACATAAGAACATAAGAGAAGCCCTGCTGGATCAGGCCACAGCCCATCTAGTCCAGCATCCTGTCGCACACGGTGGCCCACCAAATGCTCATGGGCATCTCAAGCAGAGACAAGGACAAACCTTCTCCTGCTCAAATCCCTGCAAATGGCCTTACAGACATCCTGCTTTCCCCTCAGCCTTAAAGATGCACCTAGGCATTCATTCTAGTAGCCACTGATACATCTGTCATCCATACATTTGTCTAACCGTTCCTTAAAGCCATCTAGGCTGGTAGCTGCTACCACCTCTTCAGGCAGCAAATTCCATAGACGGATGACCTTATGGGTGAAGAAATACTTCCTCTTGTAGGATCCGTCTCTCCTACCCATCAGCTTCACAGATGCCCCCTGGTTCTAGTGTTGTGTTTTTCACACAGGAAGCTGCTGCTGCTTGCTGTCTCGAGCCAACCATGTTCTTAGTTCACACAACCTCTTTGGTGAATTTGGTTTCTGGACCCATTATCAAAGTAATTATAAAAAAAATTATTTAAAAAAAATGGAGGCTGTATTTTGACCTACGAAAAAGGCGTGTCTCAGAGGCTCCTCAGAAAGACAACATGTGGCCCTCCTGTTCCAAGACTTCTCTAATCCATCTTTTCTACACAGAATATTCAGGAGAGGGGGAAAGGCAGACCGGTGTGTGAACAACCCAGCCTTGAAGGGTTCTGTAGGCCACCCCTGAAATGCTTCTTTTTCCTGCGTCTGATCCCTGTACCGGGCTGTTCTTTCGTGTAGATTTTTTCCCTTGAGAAACAAACTCATTTGCTAGAAATAGGTTACAGAGAGACTAAACGGACTGAACAGCCTAGTACAGCTTTATTTCACTAAGAAGAAAATAAAGGAAAATGCAGGTAATAAATCCCCTTCAAGCAGTAAAGTTTAACTAACAAACCCAGGGCAAGAAGAAGAATTGGCTTTTCTACCCTGCTTTTTCACGTATTTAAGGGAACTCAAAGTGGCTGACAAAGTTTTTCTATTCTTCTCCCCACAAGAGAACACCCTGTGAGGTTGATGGGGCTGTGCAAGCTCAGAAGAGAGCTGTGACTAGCCCAAGGTCACCCAGATGGGTTCATGAGGGAGAGTGGAATCTAACCCGGTCTTTCCAGATAAGAGTCCGTCTCCTTAACCACTAGAAACAAGGATAATTTTCAAAGTTCAGTTTCCTAAAGTGAAAACCAAGCAAGGATATAATGTATTATTTGGTACTGTGTGCCTTTTTATAATGTATTTATAGAATACATGTGAAACAGTAGCACTGTAAGGTCTACATGCGGCCATTTTAGAAGACCATTAGGCTGTGATCACACCTTCACTTTAACCTTCTTCGGCCCATGTTCAGGTCTGACTGACCACACCCTTTTTATTTCTATCCATTTTATTTATGGACTTCCCATTCAGGAAGGTCCAAATGGAGGTGGAAAGTCCACAAGTAAAACAGAAATGAAAAGGCGTGGGAAGTCAGATTTGAAGATGGACTGAAGAAAGTTTAAAGTGAAGGTGTGAGCACAGCTTCAGTGTATGGAGACCAGCGAGTAATTAATTTCCAGCATCACCATCCTGTTGTTGTATTTTTCCTTCTGTTATTTTTTTGAAGGGGGAGATGATATCCTTCCCAGTTTGGTCCAGTAGTTAGGGAGCCGGACTCTTACCTGGGAATACCGGGTTTGATACCGCCCTCCCCCCGCCTTCTTCTTCTTATTATTTCTATTACTATTATTATTATTTTGCTTTAAACTGTACCACCAAAAGTTCAATTGCTGTCCCATGTTTGAAACATGAATTCAGGAAGGAACTGAACACACAGCCCTTTGAAAATATTCTCCTTTGTAAAGGCTGAAGCGGTCAGATCAGGGGAATTCAATACTTCTAAAATCTATCGCTAGTTTGCCAGGTGAGCTGCAGGGTAAGCATAAATAAATACCATGTCAAGTTTAGCAATGCTTGTCACATAAAATTCTGCTGGCAGAAAAACTCTATAATCAATACAGAAGTCAATAAAGTGGCAAAACAATATACCTCCAAAATAAAAGTATATTATCAAAGATAAGCTGCAGTACTTTAAGCTTTTTAAACAGAAAGTAAAGAACTGGAGCATAAAGTTGTTGAAGCTATTTTAACACCTTCCCCCTTCCTACCTGAACAAAGGAAAGAACCAAAGAGACAGTAATCCACATAAACTAACATGACAGCCAATGCAAAGAAGAATTTTCACAGAACAACTGTGTCCCAGCAGGACATAAAGCATCCAGCATGGAGCAGACGGCAAGTAGAATTTCTAATAAGTTCTGTCAATGGATCTGTTAACGGGATTAAAATGTTTGGAAAGTGCAGCTGGTGACCTTCAAAACAGAACAAAGTAAAGGAATGCGTGTGCTATATACAGTAAAAATGTTTTGCTACCAGGGATGTCCATGGATTATTCTTGCATTCAGAATCCGGACGAATCCATCCGAATTCCGAAGAGTCGTGGACGGATCAAACTTGGCCCTATTCAAAGGGCCCTATCCATCCATGAATCGGATAACCCAGTGTCCATAGAAGCTTCGGTAGAAGCTTCTATGGATACTGGATTCCCTGGGGCTTCCCTCCCCCGGCCTCCCTCCTCTCAAACCTCCTCCCCGCTGCCTCCCCACAGCCCCCTTACCTGCTCTGGTGGCAGTGCGGGCCTCTTCCAGGGCCTTCTGGAACTGCGAAAGGCTTTCCCAGGCCAGGCCTGTATTTAGCTTCTGGGAAAGCCTTTCATGGTTCCAGAGGCCCACGCCACCACTGGAGCGCTCCTGCCCTCCCCTCTAGCACCCCAGAAGAAGGGGCAGCGGCACAGAGAAGGTGGCAGCGGTGGCAGCAAGGTGTTCCGGTGAGTTGGGGAGGGGGTGGGAATGGGGGAAGGGGTGGGAATGGAGGGTGAGGGAATATTCGTTCCAGATCTGAATACCCCAACATCCCTTTGGGGGGGGGGGAGGTATTTGGCCACATTCTATTCAATTCTATTTGCTACATCACATTTCAGGATTACTGTTTGGAAATAAAGAGGCTTTTGTCACCTTGGATACATAGGGAAACATAAGAGACCTATGTTAAAAGTGCTTGCGATATTGTGAATTATTGTGATTATTAATTACTTCATTCAAAGTTAATACAACGTGCCGGTAAAGTTACAAATAAGCACAAAGTAAAAATTTAAACTACACTAAAAAAGCAAAACCTACTGTTAAAACTGTCATACAGATAAGAATAATTGCTACAGGCCCAAGAGGCCACTTCAATGAGCTCTTGGAAGACTCCTGTCATTGTCAAGACCTCATCGCTGGATCTGAGAAGGATGTAGCATGTCCTAACCCAGAGGCTCTTAACCTTTCCTTCACCATGGATCCACTTTACATAACTTTATTTGCCACGGACCCTGGCTCTCCCACCTTGTATCCTGGCTTTGTGTCCCCATCCCATCCCCCGACCGAACACCACTGCTTGCCTACCACCACCACCACCACCACCACCACCCCCCGTTGCTGTTACTGTTCAACTGCTTGGAAGAAGCTGATTATCTAGACCTATTTCATTCTGGTTTCAGGCCCGGTTATGGCATGGAAATTGCCTTGGTCACCCTGGTTGATGACTTCCGGGAGAGAGGCAAGGGGAATGCAACCCTGTTGGTTCTCCTGGACCTCTCAGCGGCTTTTGATACCATTGACCATGGTATCCTTTTGGAGAGGCTACCAAGTTTAGGAGTGCAAGGCAGTGCTTAGCATTGGTTCTGCTCCTATCTCCAGAGCCGATCTCAGATGGTGATTGTGGGAGGTATTAATTCAACACTCTGGGAACTCACTTGTGGGTTCCTCAGGGGCCAATCTTATCTCCCATGCTCTTCAATATCTATATGAAGCTGGTGGGAGACGTCATCAAGCGATCTGGAGTGAAGTGTCATCAATATGCAGATACCCAGCTCTATCTCTCTGTGCCATCTGAGTCGGGAGAGGCGGTTGAAGTGCTCCACAGAAGCCTGGAGGTAGTAATGGGCTGGATGGGGGCCAATAAATTGAAGCTAAATCCAAACAAGACAGAGGTTCTGGGTGTCACAGGATCTAGGGTCCGTGCAGTTGGAAGATACCATGTCCTTAATGGGGTTGCAATGCCCTGGAAGGGACAGGTGCGTAACTTGGGGGTACTCCTGGACAGCGCGCTGATGCTTGAAGCTCAGGTGGATGCTGTGGCCAGGAATGCCTACTCCCAACTACGGCTGGTATGTCAACTGAAGCCTTTTTTTTCTGGACAGAGATGACTTGGCCACAGTTATCCATGCTCTGGTAACCTCTAGATTGGACTACTGTATTGCACTCTACATGGGGCTGCCCTTGAAGCGGTTCGGAAGTTGCAGCTAGTGCAAAATGCAGCCGCTAGAGTACTGACCGGAACAGCTAGCCGGATGCACATCATGCCGGCCTTAAAAGAGTTGCATTGGCTGCCAATGTACTACCGAGCCCAATTCAAGGTGTAACCTTTGACTTATAAGGTCCTAAATGATTTGGGCCCCAAGTATCTAAAGGAACGCCTTCTCCCATATCTTAAGACCTGCCTGTGCCTTAAGATCTGGAGGGGAGACCCTCCTGGTTGTCCAACCACCTTCAGTAGTGAGGTGGGTGGTTACCCAGGAGAGGGCCTTCTCAGTAATGGCCCCGAGGCTATGGAATAGTCTCCCCCTGGAGGTGCATTTAGCTAAATGTTGGTTATCTTTCCCACCACTGCAAACACTACTGTTTTAACTGATATTGCATTTATTGTGATGGTTATTACTGTTTTAATATAGTTTTTTGATATGCTGGATTTTAAGGTTGTTACCTGCCCTGAGACCTTCAGGTACAGGGTGGGATAGAAATATAATATAGATAGACAGATAAATGTAGGTAGGTAGGTAGGTAGGTAGAAAGGAAGGAAGGAAGGAAGGAAGGAAGGAAGGAAGGAAGGAAGGAAGGAAGGAAGGAAGGAAGGAACTTTCAACCTGCAGAAGGGCAAAATTAACAACCACTATACTTTTAGTTTCTGAACATTAAAAGAAAAATATTTTCTAACGTATCTGGGAACTCGAATATGGAATCAACGTAAAAATAAAAACGTTGATACATTTTGGGCAGGTACCCTGGTATGATCACCAAGCAAGAAATTCAATACAGCTTGAGGATACTGATGGATATTTTGCCCTGCTTTTCCGGAATTCAGAAAAGCTTGCAAATATAATAACTGACACACGAAAAGCTGAAATTGTAGGATGTTCATTGAATGGAATTATGATTCTTTTTACAGGTGTGGTAGCCTAGAAAGTGTCAATATTGATTACTGCTATGAGAATTTATCAAAAATTTCATATGGAAAAAACTGAAAGTCAAAAATAACTTCATTTTTGCTAACTTCATTTTAAGCTAACTTCATAAGCTTAGAGATAAACAGCTAGAAAGCAAATCAACAGTCAAATATTGCCATATCTCCATTGTGAAATCGTGCAACTAGTTAGAAGAGAGATCTAGGAGCTGCTACTTTAGGGTGTTTTTCCACTGGCAGAAAGTACCCATTTTAGCACCCATTAAGGACGCATTTGGGTGTGAGCCGGATGACCCCATTTCCACGACGGCACCCATTTGGGACACATTTGTTTCCACTGCCGCTGGGGAAATCCAGATCATATGGGTACATCTCAGCCTTTAATCCGGATTTCCTGTAGACCCCATTAATGGGGTCTACAATGGGGTCTTCAGCCAGAAAATCCTGATTAAAGGGAGCCTGTTTCCACTAGAAACAGGCAATAGAGTCTTGAGGAGGCTAGGGGGAGGGGGCACCCATGGGGTGGAGCCCCAAAACCTAGGCTTTGAAATAATTTCGAAGCCATTTCAAAGTTACTTTGAAGTTGCCTTCAGAGATTAGCAAAGGCTCCAAAGACAAACCGCTGAGAACAAAGGGGACTGTTACCTTCAGGCATGGAAAGAGGTGCATATTAATGAGGCTGACTCATCTGTGCTCACAAGGAGCTAATTAATATGCAGGCTCTCACAAGGGGTTTGACTTTGGAGGGACTTCGGAGATTGGACCCCCTGTCCCCCAAAACACCTGGGGTGACAGGCAGACCCCTCGTGGGTAGATCCGGATTTCCAAATGGGTGCTCCAGTGTTTCCACAGCAGGGAGGCTAGCAACCTTTGCTATTGGGTGCTAGACCACCGATGGAAACGCACTGGGTACTTTCCTTAATCCGGATCTACTAGATCCGGATTAGGGGAAGTACCTATTCCTTAGATCTGGATCTTCTTAGATCCGGATTGAAGGAGTGCTGTGGAAAAACACCCTTACTAAACTCAAATCCAGCTAGGATCCAAGTGTCTGAGACATCACTTTGTCCTTCTATAGGCAATAATCTTACTAACTACTTTTTGAGCCTTTGTCTAATGCATGAAATCACAGCTATGAGGCTGATGACAAAACTGGTCACATCATACCATGGAATATATATCTTCAAAATGAATCTGGCAGTGACTTCTACAAAAAATGGGTGGACTTGAAAATATATTATATACCCATCGTGAAAACTGATGGTTACAGGTACAATATAAAGGACATGAATTTGCATTCTAATCACCTCGATCGCCGAGTTTCTACAATGTTGACAAGTCCATTTATTGATCTGTAATTGAGAAAGCACAGAAATTAAACATGACAGCGAGTATCTGTACACAGTTACACATAAGCACGCATCCTCTCAATATATCCATGAGCTCTGACAATCCAGGTTAGACTGGACCTTCTACTTTAGGAACCATCTCTGTTGAGACTAATAGAGATGGCTCTTAAAGTAGAAGATCCAATGTAACCTGGTTGTCTCCTATAAAAGGACATGTAGGGCATGTCCCCATGCATTTTAGATTTGCCACGATTTCCGCAGACCAAATCACCCAAACCCATGCCAAACCAGGACCAAATTTGGTACCCGGAAAAACACGTCTGGGCACGGTTTGGGTGATCTGCTCTGAGCCGAGCCTGTGCATGGGGGCAGTCAGCTTCGGCTGACAGGAAAGAGGCTTGATTTTACTTTGGGAGTAAAGCCAAGCCTCTTTCCCATCAGCAGATCTGGAAGAGGGGGTGCAGAGGCTTGAGTGTTCTCTCTTTTCCAGGGTGGCAACCTTATTGCCCCCCTGGAAAAGAGGGAAATCTCAAGCTTCTGCACCCCCTTACTCCCTTTCCCTTGGAAAGGGAGTAAGCAAGCCTGTCAGCCGGCTGACAGGCTTGCTTTTACTCCCCTTCTGAGGCAAGCAAGCGTCTTGCCTGGGAAAGGGAGTAAAATCACGATCCCGGTGCAGTTTGTATGGAGACGGCTGAATCTGCCCCCAGCCCGCGTTATGGGGAATGGCATGGGGATGCCTGAGATTCAATCTTGACCCTCACCCGGTCCCATGCGAGCCCAACTGGTGCCAAACAGCTTGCACAGGGATGTGGCCATAAACTGAAACCATAAAATCATGTACAGACTGTCTATGAGAATCTGAGTACCTCTAGGCCAGATTCTTTCTTTTGAGGCCTACTGCACTGTGTCACGGTTATCATGCAATTGGTAATTCCAATTTCATGAAGGAAACAAGCAAATATTCAGACAAAAAAAAAAGAAATCAACGAGCCCTAGAATTTATTTATGCTTACCTGACAGCTGTTTTCAGTTTCGTCACTGCTTCTTGAGAGACCAAGTCAGTTTTATTTATGATGATAAGATCCGCTAGAGCAATTTGTCTACACAAGAACGAAAGAAGAAATGAACAAGCCCTCTCTTCTAATACTCTTCTCTACTAATGAAGTTACTTCTTGCTTCTTTCAACTGAAATTCCACTGTGTTTCAATAGCAGAATTATAGTGTTTACATCAAATAGAAGGAAAAAACCTCAAGTACAAACACGTAAACACTTTACAACATGAAACGTTAAGAATTTACAATGCCAACACACATACTTCGTTAAGAAAAAACAACTTATGGGTCCCAACACGCTCCCCAATGAACAAACTCAGGAATGATCAATATATTAGTACCTGGCTGTTTCATTGATAAGGCCGCTGGGTTTTTCTTCTCTCAGATGCTGTGCAAAGGTAAATAAGAAATACATGATTGGGATTTAATGAAGAAATTACTGAAGGTGATGTAAATAATTACTGAAAAACAATGAAGACGCTTCATGCCCCCTATACATATGCCATCCCTGAAAGGATATTTCAGTGATCATGGATACATGTTAACCACGAGATTAACAAATAAAGCATGATCATGTATTTGCAACCCTCTGCAAAAACAATGCTCAGTGGGACAGCCAAAAAAGGTCTTATGAATCAAGAGCTGTTTGCGTAGATTTTGTGGATTCCACAAAAAGTCCTGGTTGCATTTTCTGCTCTAAACCGTAGCGCATTGTATGTCCAGAGTGAAAACAAAACCAACTACAGCAGCGGTGCTCATCCTTCCTAATGCCGCGACCCCTTAATGCAGTTCCTCATGCTGTGGAGACCCCCAAACACGGGGGTGGGGGTGGGGAGCTCGGGTGAGGATGAGGCGTGAAGGCAGAAGACTCGTCGTGACCCCTCTGAAAGGGTATTTTGACCCCCAAAGGGGTCGCGACCCACAGGCTGAAAACCACTGAACTACAGCAACAAAATATATGGCTGGATCCAGGCCACATACAAAAGCATGCCTGACTGAAGGGTAAAATTCAGTTTATCTGCACCCATGGAGGTGAGCTTAACGTGTCTAAACTTCATTACTTCATTAAAAAACAGTACGCGGCCTGAAAATTATTTGAAGCTCACACTGTCTATCTTCTCTAATGATTGTTAAGATTTACAGAAATTGAAACATGTCCTCTATCGTTTCTGCCTTTTTAGAGAAGAACAAAATCCATACATTCCAGAAAATATAAACCGTTTTTGAGCATCTCCAGAAATTCAAAATTAAATCAGTATGTTAGGGTTCCCTACTGCACAATCCTGTATGTTCAAATAAACAGCCCAGGTCATCCTGCGTGAACAAACACAATAATCCTGCATTCATTACTTCTTTCCATAGTTATCCATTTCTGGGACCAGAACTGTGAAACTACCTAAGAATTACATGGTTGCATCAATGCTTTTATAGCACAGAAAGTACAGTATATACTGTGGTACTTTTAAATGTCAAATGGCACGCTGTTCTCTCCAAGTATCCAAATCCGTACATTTGAAAATCCGATTTGAATTTGAAAATGCGGATGTCAGCAACATTCATATCTGATTTTTGAATTTGCGCTCATCCTCTTTTCATCCCATATGCACCCCGCATTAAAAGCGCAAATACGTACGATATTCAGATGTGATATATGCGGACCTGTTCAGTCAAATTATTCGAAATTCCATATTGGATTTTCAAAAATCCAAAATTCGTTCAAATGTTTAAATCCAGATTTTCGAAAATCTGATTCGAATTCGAATGTCGATATTCGACGGAGGCGCACCGGATTTTTGAATTATCGAATATACATGCACCTCCCTACTTTGGGAAGGGAAGACTTAGTAGTAGAGATTTGCACGAATGAAATTTTCAGGATTTGATTCGAATCAAATATCCGAAGATTCAAATCAATTTGAATGTTTAAAATTCAAGTGTATTCACATTCGATTCGAATAGAATACATTCAAATTTATTTGTCCGAATTTTCGATTTATATTTGAAGATACGAATATCAGAAACATTCAAATGTGTCCACACGCATCCATATACATTCGTATGCGTCCCGTTTTCATCCCATACGTATCCGTACAAATGCGAGTAAGATGCGCATGGATATGTATGTAATGCGTACATATCCGTACATATACAAATGTCTATATAATTTGTACAAATGATACAATGTTAAATTTGAATTCAGACACTCGATTTGAATTCAAATGTCCAAATTTGATCGAATTCGACTGAATTTGTTTCAAATATTTGTGCACTCCCCCACTTAGCGCAACCTGCACATCACGCCACCGTCTTCCCAGCTCAGTGGTTCGGTTGCACAAATCAACCTGAACTACCGAGGCAGGAGAAATGACTTGGGTTGCCTCCCCTGCTGTTATCATTTCCTAACCAAACAGCGCCGGTCACAGTCCTGTCTTTGCATGTTCTAGTGAAGCACACATCCACACACTCAGCCAGTGAATACCGAGAGGTGTGAGTTGCCACCACTGTGCATGCGCGGATATCGGTTTTGGCCTCCGCGCATGCACGGTGGACAAAGTGACAACGGAGACTCCATTCAGGAGGTGAGTAAACACACTATTGCAGGAATAGCCACAACCACTGCTGGGGTTTCCAACAATAGGTTACATTGGTTTTTAGGGGGCTGGGGAAGCCGCACGACAGTGAGGTTGCCACAGATATGTGTGGTTACCTCACTGTAGTGGTGTCATAAAGGCACTATATTCTAGGGATGTGCACAAATTGTTTTTTGTACTTGATTAGTATCGAATCAAATGCAAGAAAATTTGTATTCGTTTGAATAGATCCCCTTTGAAGGTGGTAGGATTCGTATTCAATACAAACGTTCAATCACATATGAATGCATATGAATAGCATACTGATCCCATACAAATGTATACAAATAGCATACGAATCCCACACACCAGGAGTCCCCAACCCTTATTGCACCAGGGCCTGGCTTCCTTTTCCATGGTGTGGCAGGGGCGTGGGCGCGGCAAGGTCATGACGGGGTGGAAGCAGCTTGTTGCGGCAGCGGCATGGACTTGCAAAACCCCCCTATGGGTGTTTTTCCACCACAGCCCTTAGATCCGGATCTAAGAAGATCTGGATCTAAGGAATGGGTACATTCCTTAATCTGGATCTAGTAAATCCAGATTAAGGGAAGCATCAAATGTGTTTCCATGGGAGGTGTAGCAACCATTAGCAATGGGTGCTAAACTCCCTGCTGTGGAAACACCTTTGCACCCATGTGGGGAATCCGGATCGTTGTATGAGGGGGTCTGCCTCTCACCCCAGGTATTTGGGGGAACAGGAGGTACAATCTCCAAAGCGGCTCCGAAGGCACTTAGAAGTCATTTCGAAGTCTGTGCAAAATAGCTCCAGAATGTCTCTGTGCTGATCTTCAGAGTGAACTTTGAAGTGACTTCAAAGTGACTTTGAAGCCTAGGTTTAGGGGGGCCCCCAATGGGTGCATCCCCTCTCCTTAGCCTCCTCTAGACCCCACTGCCTGTTTCTCGTGGAAACAGGCTCCCTTTAATCCGGATTTTCTGGCAGAAGACCCCATGTAGACCCCATTAATCCGGATTAAAGGCCAGAAAGTACCCATTTGATCCGGATTTCCCCAGCGGCAGTCGAAACAATCGGGTCCCGGATGGGTGCCATGGGGGAAATGGGGTCATCCAGCTCACACCTAAATGGGTCCTTAATGGGTGCAAAAATGGGTACTTTCTGACAGTGGAAACCCCCCCTATGGCCCGGCGCTGGTCCATGGACCGGTGGTTGGGGACCGCTGCATATGAATCCCATGCAAACCCCATATGAATCTTCATACAAATGTATCAAAATATTTGACTCAAATTCGAATGTCAATCTTCTAACGTGCCGATGTTCGATTCAAATACGAACGTCTGAAATTGGCCGAATTTCGAATGTCACGAATATTTGTGCCCATTCCTACTATATTCCCTTCGTCTGGATGGGATACTGGTGGAATAGTAGGGAAGATCTTCAGCCCAGCATAACAAACAATAAGGGACCCTTAAAGATGACTGAACCCTAAAGGATTCAATCATCTCTACTTATCCGCCTGACTCCTTCAGTCAAATTGGTTTCCAACTAAGTGGTTTGAAGAGGTCTTGCAATAACAGCAAAACCAACAGGCGACTCCTCTTTTGACCTTTTCCACGTAACTCTACTTTCATCGATTTTGTTTTTGCATGGAATGCTGTCAAGCTTTGTAGATTTGCAAATAGCGGTGTCAGTGGCTTCCGCTTACGATCTGTCATTGAAAGTTGTCCAATTGCTTGCCTTTTGATTAAAACATGAATATTTCAGATCCCTGGCTGACAATCCCATTAGGGTGATCGCCCATGATATCAATTACCACTTCAGTTTCAATTTGGCTTGCTAGCCACAGGGTACGAGGGCTCGGCTATACGTGGACCAGGCTGGATCCGTGAAGCGTGACACCCCTAAATTGCTGCCTATTATCCCACTGTCATTTCTCGCCTCGCCTCCGGGATTCTTTAAATCAGAAGCCGAGGTGGAGGTCAGGCTTTGAAACCAGAGGAATTGGACAAGTTCACAAATTCTCTACACAAAGCCAAAGTTATTTATTTGGCGTACAATGGAGAAAATTTAAAAGCTGATCTCCGGCTGACAGAATGTCAACCTTTGTACATGTTTACTGATTTAATAATGCAAGGGGCTGCATTGAATTTCAAAGCTACTGAATATCATAAATTTATCATTCCATAATCCTTTTTTGCAAGCTTCCTCTGATAATCTGGTTGCTGACTAAAAAAAAAATTATACTCCCGCAGCTAACATAATGGATTCATGTCTGTATAGTAGGGATGTGAACTAATGCGTTTTTTGGATTCAAATTTAATTCGAATCAAATATTTGAATATTCAATTCAAATCGAAATCTGAAAATCCAGATTTTCAAAAATCAGATTTGAACCCAGATTATCCCCATCTGTATTTTCGAAAATCAGATTCAAACTCAAATGTACAAATGTCGGGAATATTCGTGTCCAATTTTTGAATCTGTTCACATCCAGTTTTTATTGCGTTTGCGCTTCGTTTTCATCGTGTATTATAAGTGCAAATAGACCTGATATTTGGATGTGATATACGATGACGAATTCAGTCTAATTATCCGAAAATCCGTATCAGATTTCCGAAAGTCCGAATTCGATCCGGATTTGAAAATTCAGATTTTCAAAAATCTGATTGGAATACAAATGCCAATGTTTGTTGAATTCAAATTGGATTTTCACATTTCTTAATATCTGTGCACATCCCTATTGTAGCTTTATTTTGTAGAATCAATCTTGTTTCAAACTGCAGATGCAAAACTCAAGATATTTAACACAGCTAAAAGGACTCTCCAGTTAACCATTTGTAAGGAACCTACCTATTACTGCATCAGTACTATAAGATATCTCCTTGGGTGGCCTGAAATGGCTACTGTTTTAATTCTAAATTCTGTATTTTTAAAACAATGATTTATAATCAGTGAAATGGAAAATGTACATTGGAGTAAAGTGAGATGATGAAGAAAGTATGGGGCAAAAGGTGATGGGAATTTAATTGTTACTCCATGATTATTCATAACTTTAAAGTCCAGTTGCTGGCAGTTAAAGAGTTAAAAAGAAAGGACACAGCCTTGTAACATGAAATCCATAGTGATCTGGATTTTTTTTGGGGGGGGAGCAGCCTCCCTAGAAGCAAGAGCATAACCAGCAGTTCCATCTTGAAAACAGTAAAGAATAAAGCAGGTAAAAACCTTTTACCCAACCCGGAGCTCTTGCCAGACACACTCTTCAAAGTGATGTACAAAGGGCAAAAGTTGAATTTGAGAGGAAAAAAAGTGAGTCTTATATGGCAAAAAAATACAGTAAGCAGCCTAAAATGTCGAATTTCTGCTGCTTCTTGTTGCCTAATACTCATGGTTTAAGGTGCATTGTTTTACCTGTAGTCCATATTTTGCATCAACCACAGTTACAATACCTGCAAGAAAAAAGTTTATTGGTAAAGCTAGATTTGGGAAGGACCAATACAAAACCCCATTTTTTAAGTGAAGCAAGAAGCATCAAGTGGTGTCAATGGGCTAAATTATAAATGGCAATCGTAGAAAAGATGGTGCAAAAAAGAAGGAATGGGGAACATTATAAGCCCTATAATCAATACAATCTTCTCCAGTCAGCCTATTGTATGAATAAGGTGGTAGATCTGGTAGGGACATGCATGGATATTCGAAAATTCAAATATTTGATTCGAATCCGTCAACTGTCGATATTCGAACTCGAATCAGATTTTCCAAAATCTGAATTTACACATTCGGACGAATTTTGGATTTTTGAAAATCCAATATGGATTGTCAAATAATTCAAATGAACAGATTTGTATCCACTGTATACGGATATGAACGAAAATTATACATACTTGCACATATAATGCAGGATGAAAACGGGATGCATACGGGATAAATACATATTTGCGCAAATTTGTATATCGGATATGAATCTTACTGACATTCGTATATCCAGATCCGAATTAGATTTTCAGAAATCTGGATCCGAATTGGATTTTCAAAGATGCAGATTTTTGAAATTCAATTCAAATCGAATCGAATTTTTGAATATTTGATTCAAGTTGAATTTGAATGCAAAAAATACATTTATGCACATCCCTAGTTGGGGGAAGGTCTTGGTGTTTCAGGGTCCTCCCTGAATCCACGTAATGTTGTTTGAAAACAATGCCACATTTTATACGCAACGCGTACCTACTAGAACAGCAGTTCTCAACCTCCATAATGCCGCGACCCCTTAATGGAGTTCCTCATGTTGTGGGGACCCCCAACCACGGGGGCGGAGCAGCAGGGAGGTGGGAGGGAAGGGCAGCGGGAGGCTCGTCGCGACCCCTCTGAAAGGGTAATTCGACCCCCAAAGGGGTCCCGACCCCCAGGTTGAGAACCACTGTACTAGAACAAATGTGAAGAACTGCTCGCCCACATGTTATAAAAGCTATCAAGTCACACTCTGTGCTCTAAAAGTAAGAATCCAAATCAAAGCATCTCCAGAAAACGTTCACCAGGCTCCATCTAAACATGCCGCCATTTCTACAGGTAATCAGTTCCACAAATGAATCGTTCTCAATGTAAGAGTTTCTCCCCCTGCTACCTGAGTTGTAACTTAATGGCATGTCCCCATGCACGTTTTGTCTGGTACTGAGCGTGGTCTCGGCAAGCGGCATCCCCATGAGTTTTAGATTTGGTCTGCAGAAAGTGGACCAAATCGCCCTAAACCATGACAGACCAATAGCAAATTCAGTACCGGAAAAAACAAGTCTTGGCATGATTTGGGGGTACAGCACGCATTGCCAAGTAAGCCGAGACCATGCATGGGGTCAGTGCCAAACTTCACGATCTTGGCAGACAGGAAAGAGGTTTGAGTTTTAAAGCCAAGCCCCTGTCCTGTCAGCTGAGATCATGAACAGAGGTTGCAGAGGCTTGAGATTTCTCTCTTTTCCAGGGGGGTAATAACGTTGCCCCCCTGGAAAAGTGAGAAATCTCAAGCCTCTGCACCCCCTCTTTCCGATCTGCTGACAGAGGCTTGGCTTTACTGTTGAAGTGATCCTTTGTTGGGACTGCCAGGACAATCTTGGATTTACACCTCACCTGGAGGCAGCCACACTGCCTGCTCTACCTCTCTATACTATTGGGTGTATTTTTGTTTGTACTGTTAACACAGTGGCGGGGCTATGTGGCAAATCAAAATCTTGTTTTCAGTCTTCCACCATCTTGCCTCTTTCAAAACACATCCTTAATGCAAACTCCATGCAATACTTCTAGGTAATGTTGGCCCTTGGGGCAAAGTGAAGATATAGGGTGTCTTTCCACTGTCACTAGAAGTACCCATTAAGTACCCATTAATGGGTACTTAATGGGTACTTCTAATGACAGTGGAAAAACACCCAAACACTCCTGGAGGTGTCTTAGCAAGTTGGATCAAATTACTTACCATCAAGATAAATGTCACTTCCTAATTCAGCATCGACCCAAAACATGGAGGCTACAGCACCTAGTAAATAAAATAATCATATGATTTACTTGCAGGCACAGTGGGTGCAATTGGGAACCCACCTTAAGAATAAATTGGTGTACATCATTATCACAGAGTCTTTTAGAAAGGACAGGTGAAATAATGGAATTATAAGATCTGGAAACACAGAAATTAAAAATCTGCAGAATATTTGCAAAATACACATGGAAGCATTTACAAATAAAACTCAGGACTAAATTATTACAGCTGTAGTGCTTGAAGCATCCTGGAAACTTTGGATATTAGCACTGCTTTACATATTTTCCTTATCATTTTCTGGAAAAATATTATAATTACAATTTTTTTTTGCATTTAAGTTCGAGTCAAGCCAAACATCAAAACATTAGATTCGATTTGAATGTTTAAAATCCGAATGTTAAAAAAAACTGATTCGAATCCATAACATTCAAATCTAATTTTCTGAATGTTAGATTCGCATTTAAAGATACGAATGTTGACAACATTCATATGTGTTCACATGTACACGTTTCACATGCATCCCGTTTTATCCTGTAGGCATCCAATTTTCATCCTGTATTATAAGCACAAATACACACAGATACGCATAATATTTGTACAGATACGTGTCTAATACGTATGTATCTGCAAATTCGAATGTTTCAAATCATTTGAATGAATGTTTCAGAACATCTGAAATCCGTATGAATGTCTAAATCCGAATGTTAAAATATCCGATTTGAATTTGAATGTCAACATTTGTCGGATTCAAATCGGATTTTCGCATTTTCGAATATCTGTGCACATCCCTATTTATAATATTCTAATTATCATATTATATTAAATATTATAATTAATATAAATCCGTTGTTGTTTTATTGTCTCTTATAGTGAACCATTTTAAGCTGTTTTATGTACTATCTTCTGAGTATGTAGACTCAATTGATTTTATCTACACATTGTGATTTTAAATAACTTTTTGTACTTTTTAACATTTGCTGATTCTGGTCTGTGACCGTACAAATAAAATTCATTCATTCATTCATTTGTTCGTTCAAATATTATAATTAATATAAATATTACAATAAATATATTTAGTACCTCACAACAGCAAAACTTCTGCAAGACACAATTTTATGGGGTGATGTAAAGAAAAAAACATTTAATTTGCTTTGACATTAAAATGCAACAAACTGACAGCAGTGAAAACTATTTCATTTTTTCAAAAGCTCGTTGAATCTAGTCAATGCCAGGGCTGTGTTAAAAGAAATAACGTGTTGGCAAAAACAATGATAACTGAAGGCATCCTCATGTCTCCAGCTGTCTAGCTGAACTGACAAGCCGCGGTCCCCTAAGTATCGCTGATGTCAGGACTGAAATACCTGTCTGCTGTTTACAGTGATTACTCAGGCAAGATATAAGGAAATGTCACGGCTTCCAGGTTCCCCCCCCCCCCCCGCATGCCTTAATAGTTTTTCAACTTCACTGAAATAGGTTCCAGGTACAGATGTAGCTGAATCAATGTCCTTTCTTTTAAAGGAAATTACTTTACCATGACAATTATTTGGCTCCGAATGGGAGAATGCCAATCTCCTTAACAGGAAACAACTGAATTGACAAAAGAAATTATGTTTACCTCTCAGCAAGCAGCAAAAGAGTTTAGCTGACAGGCGTCCAGTGGGGAGCTTGATGGCTTTTAATGATCATTAAAGGATATTTAGGCTTTATTTTTTCGTAATTAATGGGGAGGTTAGCACATCCAACAGGAAGAAAGCTATTTTTTAGGTCAATATTCAGCTCGATTGTATTTGATTTCGCTCATTCGTCAAGTGGGAGTATAATTAAAGTTAATATATTGCCTCTATAAAATTTTAGCAAATGCACAAAAACAAATGTTAATGCAACTGGGCTGAACAGAATCAACAAATAAGCTTTTGATTACAGGTAAGGTTGCTAACAGTGACCTTCGCCCGTAAAATTCTTTGTGAATTTCAAAAATCCTAACATAATGGATTTTAATCCAAGTCTGTAGACTGTATATGAATATTATCAATCATATTGGCAAAGCTAATTTCACCTTTCCTACTACTGGTTCCTTTCTTTGGCAAGCAGTGCCATGAATACTTGACTTTACCATTTTCTAATAATCTAATTCTGAATTAATTCCATTTCCGCTGCTACTGTGCAAAATATTAAATTTCTCTGGTTGTTTTTTATCCAATAATTCTTGTTGTTTTTTTAATAAAACGATCTTAGAGATTAGCTACCAAGATAATTCAAGGACATAAAGCATGCTTAATGAAGTGGAGAAGTAAAAACATATAAAATGCTTTATCAGTTAAGTTTACAGTCTGACCCCCATATCCACTGATTCGGTAACCACGGTTTCAGTTAACCACGGTTACTGGGTCAGCCCCCCCCCCATGGGCTCCATAAGGGAAAAGCATCTATTCGACTCAAATTTGAATGCAAAAAACCTATCTGTGCATACCCCTAATCAATGCACCACAGCTATGGCCAAAGCAGGCTGGATAGAGCAGATTCCTGAAACTCTCCAATTCTTCTATAGTATACCCTGTTGCAGGGGGTTCCTGTGGCACCAGGTCTGCAAATGCAAGACCGGTTGGGGAGAGGGGGCTGTGATCTGATTCTATCAGCAAATCTCCAACTGAGCTGCTTTTGAATTTGCTTGGTAGAACTTCTTATGATGTGCCATGCGTGGAAGTTACTTTAATGCAATTTTGGCTGCTTGCAACAGTAATTTACAGAGGTCAGACCTGTTTTACTTAAGACAGTGTCGTTCCCTTCTGTTTATGCTCAGGCTATGTCTATCAGCACACCATGACAAGCAGACACAAAGGACTTCCATCTGAATCAATTTCTAATAAACCTAAACAGAAAATGTCATTATCCTAAAGGCCATATCTCTTCCTAAATTACCTGGGTCTGCCAATCCAGTTGTCTCCAGCAAAATGTAATCAAACTTGCCTTTCTTCTGCATCAGATTCTCAATAGCCTTCAAGCCATTGTCTCTGTATGGGGGAGAAAATCATTGAAAAGAAAACAGAATAAAATTAACATAATTCCTTAAGTTTATTTTATTCCCAAGTCAGAGAACTATAACACTGTCCAGGGAATGCCAGTAACTGGACAGTTTAAAACTGTACCAAATGAAATATTTGCAGTGCTGTTCATTTCCCAAAAAGATTCCTTGCTGCAATAAATATTAAATTGCACAATTTAATTTTAAATACCTGCTTCTCTATGCACAATGTTTGGCTCACAGCAACTACCAAGAATGCTTTCATACACATTCACTGATCTCAGCAGGTTATAGTTATGCGCTTGTGTAGTTAACCTGAATGATGGTGATGCCGATCAGGATACAGGTTCCTTGGCTTTCACTAAACACACCTTGCAAAATATTTATCAATAAATATCAGGGAGCCATTTGCCAACTTACTCTCTATAGAAACAAGAATATTAATTTAAAAAGTACCTACAAAAATCAAGGTTCTTGGTTTCATGCAACTATTTACTAGTTTTTATTAATCCAACCGATAACTGGTAAAAGAGATGCACTTAGGGTGCGTTTCCATAGGCCCTTTGGTCCAGCCTGAATCCGGCTCAAGGGTCCAACATCCTGACACTTCGACGGGATTCTCCATTTCTGCAGACTATATGTCCAATAATCCGGGGAATCCCTGTTCAGACTTTAACAGGACTCACTGAAGAATCCTGTTAAAATCTAAATATTTATTAATGGGAATGCCACCTGTGCCGATCTCCACTACCACCACCTGCCATTTACCTTCTCCCTGCCCTTTTCCTCTGTCTTTCCTTGCCTCCCCCGGTGCTTGCCTTTCCCCCGCTTCTTTCCTCTATCTTTCCTCATCTCCCCCGGTGCTTGCCTTTCCCCCACTTCTTTCCTCTGTCTTTCCTCATCTCCCCCGGTGCTTGCCTTTCCCCCGCTTCTTTCCTCTATCTTTCCTCATCTCCCCCGGTGCTTGCCTTTCCCCCACTTCTTTCCTCTGTCTTTCCTCATCTCCCCCGGTGCTTGCCTTTCCCCCGCTTCTTTCCTCTGTCTTTCCTCATCTCCCCCAGTGCTTGCCTTTCCCCCCGCCCCTTTCCTCCATCTGTTGGAGAATGGTGGGGAAGGCAAACAGCGGGATGACGATGAAAGATGGAGGAATGGGGTGGGGGTGGGGTGGGGGGAGCCCTCGGTGCTGGTCAAAATTAATCCAGGCAAAAACCGGATTAATGTAGCCTAAGTAACAATTACAAGTTAATCCACAAGAAAGCTGAACTGAAAAGAAGTATTAAAAAAGAGCTGATTTTATGACATTTAAAAAGCAAATTCTTACTTGACAGAGCAGCATAGGCAACCATTCCTGAGCTCCAGCCATTCCTCATACAATTCTCCACCTTGACTTACAGCCAAAGATTTCTCCAAAGCACTGCCTGACAACACAGAAACACACCAGTAAAATTGTCTTTCCATGAAACATTCTTTTTGTTCAACAGAAGAACGTGGAAAAGCAGTTTAAAAAACAAAAACAAACAGGACTATGTACGGTCCACTTTAACACTCTGGCAGGGTAGTTAATAGCACTTGGAGACTAACAGGAGAAGGGTTGGTGGCATGAGCTTTCATAGACACATCTACCTCTTCGGATAGTAGGGGGCCCCTTGGACATGTCTGCTTCTTCAGACTAGCATCTGAAGAATCAGACGTGCCCATTGGCCCCCCTAGGATCTGAAGAAGTGGACGTGCCCATTGGGCCCCCAGCATCTGATGAAGTAGATGTGCCCATTGGGCCCCCTAGCATCTGAAGAAGTAGACGTGCACCTTGCCCCCCCCCCCAGCATCTGAAGAAGCAGACGTGCCCATTGGGCCCCCAGCATCTGGAGAAGTGGACATGCCCATTGGGCCCCCAGCATCTGGAGTAGACGTGCACCTTGCCCCCCCTAGCATCTGAAGAAGCAGATGTGCACCTTGGCCCCCCTAGCATCTGATGAAGTAGATGTGCCCATTGGGCCCCCAGCATCTGGAGAAGTGGACATGCCCATTGGGCCCCCCAGCATCTGAAGAAGTAGATGTGCCCATTGGGCCCCCAGCATCTGAAGAAGTAGATGTGCCCATTGGGCCCCCAGCATCTGAAGAAGTAGACGTGTCTATGAAAGCTCATGCCACCAACCCTTCTCTTGTTAGTCCCCAAGTGCTACTAACTACCTTGCTGGACTTTTCGAATTAGACTAACATGGCTATTTCTCTGATATTTAGCACTCTGTTCATTTAAGTCAATTAATTCACGGAGTCGAAGGATGTTTAACAGCACTTATTGCTGGCCAGCAGAACAAAAGCTGGGTGACAGCATCCACACTGACAAAGCAGAGAGAATATTGTCACGTCCACCTTTTCTTGTTACATGTTTTTATACCCACTTTGATCCGCCCAAGTGATATGACCCTAACCCCTCGCGGTCACCCCAACAATTAGATGATGTCTCATTGCAACACCCCCCAAGCAAGCATTCAGCAAACATTCTGTTGAAACTCTAGTTCCTTAAAAAGGGTGCTTTCTGTGTCTGTCTGGGATGCAAACGCAATTTCTAAAACAACACTTGTTTCTGCAAAGCTAAGCTTGTTTGCAACACTCCAGCAGCAACTGTCATCAAAGTTCATCCTATTAAGGCCAGCAAGTCTACAGAATCTGAAATGGCGTCTGTTAGGTGAAGCCGATAAGGTTTCAAGTTTCTGACTTGCAGAAACATACTATACAAAAGCAAAATAACAAAGGTTATTTGTATTTAACATACCTTCACCAAATTCATTTAAAATAACTGCGATTCTCTTGTTGTGTTGTTCTGTTAAAATATAATTCAGAAGAGTCGTTTTCCCAGCACCTGAAGAATGGAATAAACTTCATGTTGAAAAAGGAAAAAAATACTGTAATTTAGAATTTAAGAGATTTAAAATGATGAAGTTGTTTAGTGGCCTAAAAAGTTAATTCTAATTTCTGGTCTCTTCATGAACACTGGGTGTAACCAGACACCAAATCCCTCACCATACTGCTATCTGTGATTTATTATTTTATTTAAGACACATTTATACCACTTTCCATTTTAAAAAAATATCTCAAAGAGGTTTACAAAACATTAAAAACAAGGGTGAAAAGAGAGTGAAAGCAGCAGTTAAAAAAACACATTAAAAACTGACTGGACCAAAGAGAAACACATTTTCACAAAACAGGGACTTGTAAGTGTAGGCACCACACAAACAGAAAAAGGGGAAGACATGCAAAAGGAAAGGTGCTACCATGGAGAAGGCCCGACTACGAGCTATCATAATATGGCATCCTGTACTACATGGAACCTGCAATAAGACCTCTCCAGATATTTTGGGATTCTTCCAAGGTCAAAATGGGAGAGGCATTCTTTAAGGTACTGTGGCCCCAGGTTGGTTATGTCAAGCATAAAACCTTGAGCCTGGTCCAGTAGCTGATGAGACAGCTGTATAAAAATAATCCACAACTTGGATTGTAGTCGGGACCTGCAGGGATGTTTGAAAATTCGAAAACATGATTCAATTCCATCGAATATTGACATTCGGATTCAAATCGGATTTCCGAAAATCCAAATTTGAGCATTTGCATGGATTTTGGATTTTTGAAAATCCATAGATTTTTGAATAATTCAAATGAACAGATCCACAAATATTGCATATGAATATTGTACATATTTGCGCTTATAACGCGGAATTAAAACGGGACGAAAACGGGATGTGTGCAAATCTGAAAATCAGATGCAAATGTTCCCGGCATTCGTATTTTTGGATTCAAATCCAATTTTTGGATATACGGTTTCGGATAATCCGGATTCGAACCGGATTTTCAAAAATCCAGATTTTAAAAATCTGAACTGAGCCAAATATTAAAACTCGAATGCCAAAAATTCATTCATGCACACTGCTAGATTGTGGTGCCTTCTCTCTCATAAGAGCTGACTCGGCCACCAGGAGAAGAGAATCAGAGCCCAAAGCACACATTCAAAGGACCTTAACTTTAGTCTTAAAGGTTTTACATTAATTCAACTGTATTCTGCAAGTTTGCACTGCAAGTTTTATATATATTCAACGAACAAGGTTGAAGATGCACAAATCCTTCCTGAAGTCGACCGCTCAGCTGTTGCTGGCGAACAACCTGCATCATTGGAGTTACAATAAGCAACAGGCAGTGCACATGGGAGCTACAGCACTCTAACATCTAAGAAATCAGAGGCCTATTTGAAGGAGGGCCCTGGGCTGCAGCATACGCACAGCTGGCCCAGCAGTTCCATTCGGAACCACCCCAGCCCATCCCAAGTGCTCTACACCTGGCCCAGGGTGTTCCCGGCTGGCCCGCCCCACCCCACAGCTGTTCAGGAGGAAGAGCATTCGCTGTAACTGGCCAATCAGAGCCGGCGGCACACGCAGATGCTGGGCTTGCAATTTCGAACCTGGTGCCGACGAGGTAAGTCGCGTCCGTGTGTGTCCCCAAGTAGGCCCGTGCTGGTGTGTGTGTGTGTTTTCTGCAGGCTGTAGGTGACCCAATCTGGTCACCTAGGGCCCACAGGAACTGGGGAAGGGACGGGACCGGCCTTGCCCACACCTGGGTCAAATTCGACCCAATGGCTGCAGGCCTGCCTTTTTGTGCTAGGCCACGCGGGGACCGATTCCCCTTTCGCACCTAGGCAGATAGGAACGCCTGCCCACGCGCTCCTCACCTGCCTAGGTGTGAATGGGGAATGCGCCCCTGCGTGTGCTAGCCTTAGTTCACTGGCAACTAAAGCCTCACGTCTGGCCACTGAAGCTTTCTATTAATCGAAACATAAAGCTTATTATTATTGTTGCTGTGGTTGTTGCTATTATTATTATTACCTAAATACCCTGTGATAATAGTAACCGGGATCTTTCGAGGCTGAATTTCTTCTCCGACGTTGCCTTTTGTTTCCTGTTCTCCGATTGGAACTAGTTCGGGGCATTCCTCTTCCTCCTCCAACAAAGAGCCGTCCATTTAAGTCACTACAACAACCTGTTGATCTGAAGGTAAAAGGGAAATAATTCAGAATAAAGAAGCAGGCAGAAGACAGAGAACTAGACTGCTGGAAAACAGGGCAGCCTCTGTCCTTCGCTGTATGTTTGACAATGAGTTTATTGTTTAGTGTTGTACTGCTTGATGCTGTATTTGATGAGACGTTATAACAAAATAGCTTTTAAAAAATGAAAAAAACAGGACAAGTCCGAAACCATGGGTGTTTTTCCACTGCAGCCCTTAGATCCAGATCTAAGAAGATCCGGATCTAAGGAATGGGTACATTCCTTAATCCGGATCTAGTAGATCTGGATTAAGGGAAGCACCCAATGTGTTTCCACAGGAGGTGTAGCACCCATTAGCAATGGGTGCTAACACCCCTGCTGTGGAAACAGCTTTGCACCCATGTGGGGAATCCGGATTGACCCCCAAGGGGTCGGTCCGCTACCCCAGGTGTTTCGGGGGGCAGAGGGGTGCAGTCTTCGAAGCCACTTCGAATTGACTTCGAAGTCATTTCAAAGTCATTTCGAAGTCTGTGCAAAATAGCTCCAGAGTGCCTTTGAAGTCTGTGCTGATCTTCGGAGTGAACTTCGAAATGACTTTGGAGTCACTTTGGAGTCACTTCGAAGTCACTCCGAAGTTCACTTCGAAGATCAGCACAGACTTCAAAGGCACTCCAGAGCTATTTTGCACAGACTTCAAAATGACTTCGAAGAGGCTTCAAAGTGACTTCGGAGCCTAGGTTTAGGGGGGCCCCAATGGGTGCATCCCCTCCCCCTAGCCTCCTTTGGACCCCATTGCCTGTTTCCAGTGGAAACAGTCTCCCTTTAATCTGGATTTTCTGGCAGAAGACCCCACTGTCAGGAACATTAATGTCAGGAACATTAATGGGGTCTACAGATAATCCGGATTAAAGGCCAAAATGTACCCATTAGATGTAGATTTCCCTCACGGCAGTGGAAACAATCGGGTCCCAAATGGGTGCCGTGGTGGAAATGGGATAATCCGGCTCACACCCAAATGGGTCCTAAATGGGTGCAAAAATGGGTACTTTTTGTCAGTGGAAAAACACCCCATCACAGCTCTTCATTCCTACACCTCAACACACAATAGCTACTATAGCAGATTCTTCTCCCCACAACAGAACACCCTGCGAGGTAGGTGGGGCTGTGAGAGCTCAGAAGAGAGTTGTGACTAGCCCAAGGTCACTCAGCTGGCTTCATGGTATCCCCAGATTAGACTCCGCAACGGCTAGACCAAGTGTGTGCAGTTCACAGTAATCAAACATAGGTTTGTAGAATGTAGTGCTGGACTCGTGCATTGCTATGGCATGTGCTCCTAATATTTTATCTTATTTAGTAACCTACCCTGGGATTGTTGTGGGGAGAAGAACAGAAGGTTTGTCAGCAGCTTAAATGGGTGAGAAAATCAGGGTAGAAAAGCCAACTCTTCTTCTTCCTCCACAAAGCCAAGTGGGTGACCTTGGGCGAGTCACAGCTCTCTTCTGGGCTCTCACAGCATGTCTGGGTGTGGGGAGAAGAACAGAAGGTTTGTCAGCAGCTTA
Organism: Aspidoscelis tigris stejnegeri; assembly: GCA_023333525.1. Taxonomy (NCBI): domain Eukaryota; kingdom Metazoa; phylum Chordata; class Lepidosauria; order Squamata; family Teiidae; genus Aspidoscelis; species Aspidoscelis tigris. Next base: position 77,990,215 of record JALMGA010000007.1, read on the forward strand.
AATGGGTGAGAAAATCAGGGTAGAAAAGCCAACTCTTCTTCTTCCTCCACAAAGCCAAGTGGGTGACCTTGGGCGAGTCACAGCTCTCTTCTGGGCTCTCACAGCATGTCTGGGTGTGGGGAGAAGAACAGAAGGTTTGTCAGCAGCTTAAATGGGTGAGAAAATCAGGGTAGAAAAGCCAACTCTTCTTCTTCCTCCACAAAGCCAAGTGGGTGACCTTGGGCGAGTCTCAGCTCTCTTCTGAGCTCTCACAGCATGTCTGAGTGTGGGGAGAAGAACAGAAGGTTTGTCAGCAGCTTAAAATGGGGGAGAAAAGCAGGGTAGCAAACCCAACTCTTCTTCTTCAGGCTGGGGTCTCCTGTATGCAAGCAACCCACCCATAACCTCACTGCAGCCACCCACCACTCCCTGGAGATGCTCCACTGCCCCCATGCCACAGATTTCTGGGCTCCCCTCCCAGATTTCCCAGCAGCCTCCACACTCCCCTTGGCCACCCGCCTCCTTGCATCCATTTACCTCCCCCTGCTGGGTCTAAAGCTGCTGCATCCCCGCCTGGTCCTCTTGCCACCATCCACACGGGTCTTGCAAACCAGGGTTGCAAACCCAGCAAGAACTGCGCCCTCCCCCTCCCCTCAGCCCTCTGCACACACACGTGTTTGCAGAGCCCGACCGCAGCCCTTTCCCGGCGTGCGCAAGCCAGCGTCAGGCGCAACGTCAGCGTGACGAGGGAGTTGAGGGGCGGGCAGGGTAGGGGCTGTTTGTCTCTTCGGTTGACGGGAGCATTGAAGAGACAAAGTTGACCGGGAGGCGCAAATTTGTTTCTGAAACAAGCAAGTTTCCTTCCTTTGTAGAATTGCTGTGTGAACGTCGAGCATCCGTGTCTTCCTGTTCGGGCAAAAGGCGTTGCGTGTCGGCAGTTATGTCAGAAACGGGCATAGGTGCCATCTGTAGAAACTTTCCTCTTCCTTCCTTGGTGAAGCAGAGGATATAGGGTTTTTGTAGTTACTAATGGGCTGTGCATTTTGTTTGTTTGTTTGTTTGTTTGTTTAGAAAATACGTATCCCGCCCTTCACCGCATGGTGAATTAAATGGAATTAAAACATAGCGAAGATTAAGACCTGATTAAAATTTTTGGATGCAAGTAAAGCAGGAGATTGCCAAAATATTAGAAATACATAATCAAATTTTCTCCATCCGTATTCATATTACATATTTTCCCATGAGAAAATGTATCCAAAAATAATGCCCATCTATTGCACTTTCTGCTATTAGCAGGAAAAAAAAATGTTATAGCCAGAAATTGGAAGAAGTTAGAAACATTAAACGTTCAGACCTGGTATAATAAAGTAGTAGAATATGCAATAAATGAACTTATTACCCCTCAATGCTGCAAATATACAAATAGAAAAGAACGATATGTGTTTCTAGAAGTGTGGAAACGGTTGTTAGACTTCCTGACATATAATATGGAGGAATTAACATTATCAGAAAATGCCATAATTAATGTTTGTTGAAATGATAAAAATGTTATACAGTAATACTATGAGATACATGTATCCCATGTAAATTATAGCCAGTCCCAATGCAAGATTTATACAACTTCATATGGTTAGTATTGTTTGTTAGTTTATTTCAATATAATATATATATAATTTGTGCATTAAGTTGTAAATGGTAAATATAATTAATAAAATTAACTTCACACACAAATATATATACATACATACATATCTATATATATCTGTGCATATCATATACGTATATGTATACATATAAATATACATACATATAAAACCTACTTCCTTCCACCCCCACCCCCACCCCCACCCCCACCCCCTTCCCACCTCCCTCCCTAAGAGGTCAGCACCCAGTAAGCTGTTTAAGAAGCAAATATAGGCCCCTGGCGAACATCAAGACGGAGGCTGTTACAGAGTCTAGGGGCCACCACAGAAAAGGCCCTCCTTCAAGTCCCTATACCTGGTACCTTTGAATGGGAAGAACTACGAGAAGGCTTTATACATTTGTGTCAACAACACCTTGAATTGGGCTCGGTAGCAAATAGGTAACCACTACAGCAGAGGTGTCAAACTCAATTGTGCCGAGGGCTGGAATAAAAAAAAAAAAGTACTGTGAGGGCCAGGGGGTGTGACTGGGGGCGTGACCAGGGGCGTGGCTAGGGCACAGAGGAGGGGCTGGGGCGTGACTGGGGGCATGGCTAGGGAACAGAAGAGGGGCTGGGGGCGTGGCCGGGGCATGGCTAGGGCACAGAAGGGGCTGGCTGTCCATGGCGGCGCCTGCGCACTGGGTCCCACCGCGTGCTCGCTCACCTCCCCTCCTTCGCACCCAAGGAGGACAGCGGCGGCGGCGCGCGGCAGCACGCGGCGGGCCATATTAAAACACCCCATGCGCGGCGGGCGGCGGCGGCGGGCGGTGGCAGGCGGCGGCCGTGGGCCGGATTAAAACACCCCCCGCGCGGCGGCGGGCGGCCGCGGGCCGTATGTTTGACATCCCTGCACTACAGATCCTTTAAGATGGGCGTGATGCGAGTCCGGCCAGAGATTCCGGCCAGCAGTTGAGCCACTGCGTTCTGCACCAGTTCCATCTTCGGAACAGTTTTCAAGGGTAGCCCCACATAGAGCGCATTGCAGTAGTCTGATCTGGAGGTTACCAGAACATAGGTGACTGCGGTCAAGTTATCCCAATCCAGGTAAGGCTCATGGTGGTGGACCAGATGGAGAAAATGGTAGGCACTCCCAGCAGTCGATGCCACTTGGGACTCAAAATGACTTCTTATCACCCATTTAAGGGGACTCAAAGCAGCTGACAAAGGTTTCTATTCTTCTCCTCACAACAAAACACCCTGTGAGGTAGGTGGGGCCATGAGAGCTCAGAAGAGAGCTGTGACTGGCCCAAGGTCACCTAACTGGCTTCATGGAGGAAGAAGGGTTGGCTTTTTTACCCCGCTTTTTTCACCCATTTAAAGGGACTCAAAGTGGCTGACAAACCTTAGGTTCTTCTCCACCCAACAGAACACCCAACGAGGTGGGGGGGGGGCTGTGAGAACACAGGAGAGAGCTGTGACCAGCCAAAGGTTACCCAGCTGGCTTCATGGAGTAAGGAGGAAGAAGAAGAAGGGTGAGAAGTCAGAAAATCAAGCCCCCATTCCACACTGGAGGATCCATTTTAAGACTTCCAGGCCAAGTTCCCACTCAGCATTTTAATCCAGTTTTAAACCAAGGTTTTTAAATTCAGCAGTGAGGTGTGTTTTTTTGTGTTCCTGCTATTATGTTATAATGCGGACACACTCTCCATTCTTCAGTGCCCGGCAGGGGAGAACCCCCCTCCCCTCTCTCCTCCCCTCAGCAGAATCCCCTCCCCATGAAGTTAGCAATTAGACACCATTATACCCTGACTTCATTGGGGCAGGCAATTCAAAGCCCATCCTCTATACAGTGGTACCTTGACATACGAGTTTAATTCGTTCCGTAACCTTGCTCTTATGTCAAATCGCTCGTATCTCAAAGCAATTTTCCCATTAATCCATTCCAGCTCCCAAAACACCACCTCACTTGTTTTTGTTATGTACTGTACTGTATTTACATACTCGTATCTCAAATCTTGCTCTCATCTCAAAGCAAAATATCACTCGCTCGGCGGCTTGTATCTCAAAACACTTGTATGTCAGGGCACTTGTATGCCGAGGTACCACTGTATAAAGGTGCCCCAGCATCAGATCATGGAGTCCCTTGGCAGTAGTTTTTGTCCACCACTTCTCCCTCCACAGTAGCACAGCTTCTTTCTCATATTAACAAGGCAGTAGAAGATTAAAGATCCCTTTCCCTTTTTTCTTATAATGGAGTTTTGCACTGGATCGTTACAGCAGGTCAGGGCAAAATGGCAGGGAGTGAGGTAAAAAGGGTGGATGACAGAGGCGATCTTGGAAGGGAGGGAGGGAGGGAGCAGGCAGGCTTTTGCACAAGAGCTGACACGCGTTGCGACCCCAGGATGGAAGCCGCTAAAGTCTTTCACTTGATCGCTGCCAGCTAGTCCCTTTTAGTAAAATCAGACACTTTCATTCCCTTCCTGCTAGATGGTCTGATCTCTTCTTACATTGTGTGTGCCTGAGCCACTGTGGACCCTGTTCATTCTTCCCTTCTTCCCCCCGCTTTCAGCCAGGGCTAAATTTTGTTAGCCCATGATGAAGAGCCCGGCAAAGAGAGGAATACAGCAGAGGAAATTATGGCTTATCATTGGATCAGGAGAAGCTGAGGAGAATGCCCCTGAACCATGGTTCCCTCCCCCCCCCCCAAAAAAAATACTTGCGTTCCCATTTTGCTAAATAAAATGGGATATTTCTAAATCCAGCTGCAAGACCTTGCTTGATCCAAATACAGATAATCCGTGTCTTGGGACCTTCAGTCCTTAGAAACTGCAGATTCTTTTAAAACTCTGGGAACAGCAAACACTCAAAATGGTCTCAAAGCCCATTATATTTTGCTTGGGATTGCAGACCCAACGTTAGGAAAGCACTTTCTCGGTTTAGGCTCAGCTGAAGAATGAAGATCAGTCCTTTGCTAGTGCATTCTAGATTTCTGTCGCTTGAGGGCAGTGTTGGGCTTAGATATTACTCTACTTTTATAGGTACGGTTCTCGAACTCTGTTCTAGCGGTTGCTGATCATCTTGGCTAAAAGTTTCCTTCCTGAGTTGATCTAGAGTAAACAGTCTCAGTAAACGCCTGTCATCATTTCCCTGGATCCTTTACCAGGGAAGAAAAAGAAGAAGAAGATGAAGAAGAAGAAGAAGAAGAAGAAGAAGAGTTGGCTTTTCAACCCTGCTTTTCTCACTCATTTTTAAGAGGACTCAAAGCAGCTGACAAAGCTTCTGTTCTTCTCCCCACAACAGAACACCCTGTGAGGTAGGTGGGGCTGTGAGAGCTCAGAAGAGAACTGTGACTAGCCCAAGGTCACCCAGCTGGCTTCACGGGGGAGGGCGGAATTGAACCCGGTATTCCCAGATAAGAGTCCGGCTCCCTAACCACTAGACCAAACTGGCTCACGGTTCTTGTATAGACTATTCATATGAATATTCAATACAAATTGAATATTCATACGAATAGATATGAATGTATTTGAATTGGTTTGAATTTGAATACATTCGTTTTTCTCCCTATTTGTACTAATTCGGACATTCGAATATTGGATTTGAATCAAATTGTCAAAAATTGCATTTGTACACAGCCCTAATTAATGCTCCAAGCTGTATGTAAATTGTTACTTTTCTCCTCTCTTCTTTGTTGGGTAAAATGTAGATAAAAGGCAAAGATAGGTTTGAGTCAAGTTTTTCTCCCTGAGGCAATGTAGACATATCCATGTATTTTTCTTCTTGACCACAACCTGGCTCTGAAATGCCATTTTGCTTCTTCTGAGGTGTGTTTCTTATTTCTCAGTTCAGCCTATAATCCTAGGATTTCGTGCTGTTCTTCCCATTCAAGTTTTCTAAGAGTGTTTTTGCATTTGCTGCTGAAACGCAGATCTAAAAAGATCCACTTTTCGGCAATCCGTCCTCCCAAAGATCCGTCACAAATAGTGACGGATCTGAGGGACCCCCGCGCGTCCACACATGTGCAGGGAGGGCGGATTCTGGAAGACGGATGGAGTGGGTGCCGTGCGGACGCATCCAAAAGTTCCCTGGCTTGCGCGCCACTGATGCAGCGGGACTGGAGCATGGAGCTGTCGTCGCTGCATGCTCCTGGCAGTGCCCATCACGCAGGGGAAGGGCTTCGGAAGCAGGCAGCCCTGCTTCTGCCCTTCCCAACATGGTAGCCGGAGGGAATCTGTCCCTTCACCTGGCCATGTGCGGAGGCGTCCTGCTTCTGCACACATCTAGGCAGTGACGGACTGAAGACCTGATTTTTCAGGCCTTCAATTTAATCTGGATTTTGGCGGCAAAACCAGTCTTGTGCACCAAAATGCAGAAGCAGCCTCCACAGAGGGTCACAGAAGAGGACTCCAGTGCGGAAGCCGTTTAAGGTAAGTGTCTTTAATCTTACTTACCGGGGGGGGGGGGGGCTTAAACTGGGTTCCACAGCTAGTGCGGAAACACCCTAAGAGAGACCTCATTTATGGTTTTTCTTGAGCCAGAAAGATCTTTCATTCAGAAAAAGTTTCTTTCTTTCCAGTGACTGATTCTATGTAATTTGGCTCTTTCCTGTCAGCATTATACAAAAAACAAACAAAAACAAAAACCTGCAGTTTATTCATTATTTATTTAAATATTTTATATGTCTACTTTAATGCAACCCAAAATGTGGTTACAAGAATTAAAGTTGCATATTTGTGTTCACTTAGTAGAAATTACTGGGAAAGGTTTAAAGCCCAAATAGGATGGTAGAGTGTCCAGCATCCCACGGTTAGACAAGTGACCAGCATGGATAGATTTAAGGAAGGGTTAGACAACTTCACAGAGGACAGGTGTACCAGTGTCTACTAGAACTGATGCCTTGGTACTGTCTCCAGGTTGGAGAGAGATGCAGGTGGCCTCTAAAGGCCATTTGCGGGGATCTGAGAACAAGTGAAGGTTTTGCCTTTGTCATCTGCTAGAGATGCCCACGGGCAATCGATGGGCCATTGTATGAGACAGGATGCTGGGCTAGTTGGGCTGGGCGCAATCCACCTGGGCTCCTCTTAGGTTCTTATGCTTTTAGAAGCCCTGACAGCTGCACCATAGAAGCATTAATCAGTGCTAGACTACTACACCAGAGCCTATTCGCACTAGGGCCTCTAGTGCACGATTAGCAAACCTCTGGTAAAGAGCATGCGCATGCGGAGGTTGTTACAGCCTCCAGGTGTGCCTGCCCGCACCAGAAGAGCACTAATAGTTGATTAAGTTGAGACTTCCCTTAAGCGTCCAGGGCAGAATGCTCTTCTCCCACTGTTCCAGGGTTGCCCGAGTGCGCCACCGCCTCAGATGACCATAGACGCGACTGCTTGTGCAAAGAGCGTCGTCGTCATCGGGGCAACGTCACTGACGCGCGCACAGTTGTGGGGGGTGCCACAGCCAAAATGGTGGCGCCCAGAGAGGGACCGGGCCCCGGATCAAATAAGGTAAGTATTCAATCACAGGACCAAAGTTGACTAGGGCTCCAAGTGCGAGCGCTGGTCAACATTGGTGGATTGCGGTCCTTTCCCATCCAGCGGATGGGAAGTACAAAACACCCCAGGGCTCAAACCCTCCCTTGACCACAAAGCTCACAACAGTGACTTGGGACTGGTTCGTGTCCATGTTGTTAGGAGGGTAAACTAGAAGGAAGAAAGACCCTCCTGATGTCCTGGTAGGAAGGTTGCAATGTAAATGGAAAATAGCTTTGTAGTTGTAACTGTGCTTGAAACCAGTAGGCGGAGATTTTGAAGACTGCGTGTGTTGTGCAACATGCTTCCTTGTTTCATTTTTCCCCCCCTGGCTAAGCTCACAATTTAGGAGTACCTGCTTTAGTTTAAACGAAGGATGCTCCCATGAAACTCCTGGCTGTGCAGATGAGGCTGTGAAAGTGGTTTTGGGATTAAAAATAAATGGACCAATTCCATGTCAGCCATTTAAGACCAAAGGGTTAGAGAAATTCCTCAGTGGGATCTATTTTGAAAGGAGTCCAGGGCAGACCTGTTAAATCCCATACTTTTGCAGTTGCTTGAGCTGCACTGACACTATTATTGATTGATTGATTGATTGATTGATTGATTGATTGATTCTTTCTTTCTTTCTTTCTTTCTTTCTTTTATTCTTCCTTCATCCTTCTTTCTTTCATTCTTTCATTCTCATTTCTTCATTCATTCATTCTTTCTTTTAGTTATTCTTATCAATACAAAAACAACAATACAAAAATAATAATAAAAGAGCTGCATTCACACTTAATTTTTAATACGCCTTCAGTCATAGAGCATTATCTAACTTGGAAAAACCACCTTTGGATTTTAGATAAAGAAGACAGAAAATGATTAGTCCCTTTGCTGATTCATCTCTCAAGTTACTTGGGTAGTGGTCTCAAAGTGGATTAAAACTCCGGTGTGAACACAGTTTGATTCGATTCTCTCTCCCAGTTCGGCTCCAATGCAAAATGTTTACTTTTGAGAATGGAACGGCTCAATGCTTTTTGCATTTTATTTTCACAATAAAGAACTGGGAAAAAAGCAAAATATTTACAGACCATGGGGCTTGCACTGATCTATGTTAATTTGTGGTTTAAATGGTTGTGGAGGGTACCCAAAAATGCCAACAGACCACCTCTGATGAACACCACTAACCATTATTGCGCAAGGGGGGAAAGAGGGAGGGAAGGGGGCAGAGAGGGAAAGAGAGAATATATCTGATAACTGGTTCTTTTCCAGCTACGTTGACCCATTTCTAGATACGGATTGTTTCCCAGAAGCCACCAAGACTTGCCCAAGCTTGACCTCAATGTGCTAAGAGTGACACCTCCTGAACATGCTCCCGGTTTCTTAACTTGTGTTTCTTTCTTTCTTTCTTTCTTTTTACAAAACCATGTCAGCAGGTTGTGCAAGAAGACTGACAAGTTATCAGCGCTCTGCAACCGGCGTGGCTTAACCCCTTCGTGCAAACTGCTTAAATTGATGTTTACTGCCCAGCTCCGCCTACAAAAGCAGCTCTCCATAATCACACGGGTTCTATTTTCTTGCATTAATCATTTGCAAATAATGCAAAGACCCCCGATGATGAGAAGTAAAGGGGCCTATTCGCACTTGGCCTTTTTCTGGAGTATATCTCAGGATAGGGGTCTGTGGTCCACATGCTAATGCAGGCTCTAGCAGACCCCACTTTGGGACTGCTGAAGCCTGCACTAGCATATGGACAGCAAGTCCCTATTCCAGGATATATTCCAGAATAAAGCCAAGTGCGAATAGGCCCAAGGTTAAGACCGTAGCAAAGGGAAGCTGAGGACCTTCTTTTTAAAAATGGGGGATCGAGGGATTTCCTTTCAGCACAGATCCTATCCATGACGGATGAGCTTTGGATCCACTTCCTTCAAGGCAGAACGAGGAAGAAGAAGCAACCATGGTGTTTCAACCACAGCAGGAAACTGCTGTTTTTAAAGCCGGGAAGCAAAGACTCCGCTAAATAGAGGACACCTCGGCTGTGGTCACACTTAAGGTTTAATCCAGCTTCAGTCCACTTTCAGAGTGAGAGAACACACCAGCAAACACACTGTTTTCTTTCAGTGTTAAATAACTCGGAAAATCTACCTTTGGGATGGATAATGTGGAAAGAAGATTACAGGCCACTTTGCCGATGTGTTCTCTTGCTCTGGAAGGTGGATTGAAGCTGGATTAAGCCTTAGGTGTGACCACAGGCAAGGTTTAATCCAGTTTCAGTCCACTTTCAGACAGAGAGAATAGATCAGCAAAATGTCAAGCTGTTTTCTTTCAGTGTTAAATAACCCAGAAAATCCACCTTTGGGATGGATAATGTGGAAGTAAAATTACTGGCCACTTTGCTGATGTGTTCTCTCGCTCTGAAGGTGGACTGAAGCTGGATTAAACCTTAGGTGTGACCAGAGCCCTTCAGGCTAACGTTTAGCAAGTCTTTTATTAAATGACAAATGAGCAAATGCTTTTGGCCGTCTGCTTCATCATCAGATGCTGAGCCAGATTACCTTGGTAAAGGGAATTTTTTAATAAAAGACAAAAAAAAAACCCTTGGCAAACGGAGTCTCTTAAGGCTGTGTTCACACCTAGGTTTTAATCCAGTTTCAGTTCACCTTCAAAGTGAAAGAATGCAACAATAAAGTATCAAGCTGTTTCCCTTCAGCATTATCTAACTCAGAACATTCACCTTAAGTTAAATAAAGTGGGGGAAATGGCTAGTCATTTTGCTGACTCTGACTCTGAATGTGAAGGTGTGAACTAAGCTTTTAGGTTTCCAAGGGGGCATTTGAAGGGCGAACTTCCCCCTGTCTGTCTGAGCGGTACAACCCACTCCCCATCTCCAGGCCTGTACCACCACCCCCAGTGCCTAAGAGGAAGAGTTGGCTTTTCTACCCCTCTTTTCTTACCCATTCAGGGGGACTCAAACCTGCTAACAAACCGTCTGTTCTTCTCCTCACAACAGACACCCTGTAAGGTGAGCAGGGCTGTGAGAGCTCAGAAGAGAGCTGTGACTAGCCCAAGGTCACCCAGTAAGCTTCATGGAGGAAGAAGAGTTGGCTTTTCTACCCCGCTTTTCTCACCCATTCAAGGGGACTCAAAGCTGCTAACAAACCTTCTGTTCTTCTCCCCACAACAGAACACCCTGTGAGGTGGGTGGGGCTGTGAGAGCTCAGAAGAGAGCTGTGACTTGCCCAAGGTCACCCAGCAAGCTTCATGGAGGAAGAAGAGTTGGCTTTTCTACCCCGCTTTTCTCACCCATTTAAGGGGACTCAAAGCGGCTGACAAACCTTCTGTTCTCCACAACAGACACCCTGCGAGGTGGGTGCGAGCTCAGAAGGAGAGCTGTGACTCGCCCAAGGTCACCCAGCTGGCTTCGTGGTGGAGTGTGGAACCAAACCCGGTGTTCCCAGATAAGAGTCCGGCTCCCTTACCACTAGACCAAACTGACCCACCGGGGCTTGAGGACGGGGAAACCCAGCCCCCCCCCGCCGGTCTCTGCTTGCCAGGAGGAGCCCTAGACGCCGGGCACCCGGTGCCAGCGCGGCGACCGTGAGGAAGCTGCGGTCGGCAGCTGCTTCTCGGCCCCTCCCCGGCGGCTGCTGCTCCTCCGGCGCTTCTTCGCACCAAGGAAGCCCGAAAATGCGGAAGTTTCTGCAGCCCGTCGGGCCGGATCAGCCTCCCCGGGCATGATCTGAAGGAGCGCCGCTGCACGCCAGCTCAGCCTGGCAAGGGCAACGCGCAGGCTGCTGTCCGCCAGGGCAACGGCACCCGCACCGGCAGCAGCACCGCAGCCCGCATGGCCACCTTGCCCGGCTCCGAGCGGAGGGCGTTCGCGCTGAAGATCAACAGGTAAGGAGTCCCCGCCCGGACGGATTTCCCGCCTGCGCCTGCCGGGCACCGGCTTCCAAGGCTGTAGCCGCGTTAGACGGCTGCTTCTGGGCTGGCCGCTCTCAGTGAGGTGCCGGGGACCGGGGAAAGGCTCCAAAGCCTTTAAAAACGTGCTTATTTATTTATTTATTTATTTGTTTGTTTGTTTGTTTGTTTGTTTGTCCATCCCGCCCTATACCCGGATATTTGCTTATTGTTTGTTTGCTTGCTTGCTTGCTTGCTTGCTTATGCGTCCGTCCGTCTGTCCATCTATCCTGCCCTGTACCCGGAGATTTGCTTATTATTTGCAGGTTTGTTGGTTTCTTTATCCATCCATCAATCCATCCTGCCCCATACCCAGAGATAACTTGCTTACTGTTTGTTTGTTTGTCCGTCCGTCCGTCCGTCCGTCCGTCCATCCATCCATCCATCCATCCATCCACCCTGCCCTATACCTGGAGGTCTCCAGGTGGGTAACAATATTTAAAATCAGCCATATATTAAAACAACAACACTGTATATTAAAACAATAACTGTGTCTGTAAAATGGGAAGAGACAGTATATCCGGTTTAGCCAAAGGCCAGGGCAAAGAGGTGCGTCTTCACTGCCCTCCTAAACATATACAATGGAGGGGCCTGACGGATTAGTCTCTCCCAGGAGTCAACACTGAGAAGGCCCTCTCCCAGATGCCCACCCCTTTTTACCAGTGAAGGTGGTGGGACAACTAGGAGCGCCTCCCCTCCAGATCTTAAGGCACGGGCTGGTCAATTTGGGAGTAGATGTTCCTTTAGATGCTTGGGGCCCAAGTCATTTAGGGCCTTGTAAGTCAAAGTTAACACCTTGAATTGGGCTTGGTAGCATTGATGTGTGTCTGGTTGGCTGCCCCAATCAGCAACCTAGCAGCTGCCTTCTGCACTAGCTGCAGCTTCCGAACCGTCTTCAAGGGCAGTCCCATGTAGAGCGCATTACAGTTGTCTAGGCTGGAGGTGACCAGAGCTTGGATAACTGTGGCAAAGCCATCTCTGTCCAGAAAAGGCTTCAACGGGCGCACCAGCCGTAGTTGGAAGTAGGCACTCCTGGCCACGGTCTCCACCTGGGCCTCAAGCGGAGTCCAGGAGTACCCCCAAATTCCACACCTGTCCCTTCCAGGGCATTGCAACCCCATTGAGGACAGGGTGTTTCCCAACTACACCGACCCAAGACCCTGTGACACACAGCAACTCTGTCTTGCCCGGATTCAGCTTCAAATTATTGCCCCCCATTCGGCCCATTACCGCCTACAGGCACTTGTCAAGCACTTCACGCCCCTCCTGATCCAAATGGCACAGAGAGACAGCTTAATTAAACGTTTCCTTGCCTCCCCCTCCAGCTTCAATGTGGCCAAGCGCAGACGCGTGCCCTCTTTTTATTCTGGAACCTAGTGTGCGTCTGTGCCAGACCTGGTGGGCTTGTTATCACTGCAGCCTGTGGAGCTAAATGCGCCTGTGAATTCGTGTGAGGTTTTGCTTGGTTTTGTTTGCTTTTGGAAGGCCAGGCAAGGAGGGGAGAGTAATTCGGGTTCATCCACACCTAAAGTTTTTATCTGGCTTCAATCCGCATTCAGAGTGGGAGAACACATGAGCAAAAGTGACAAGTTGTTTTCTTTTGCTTTTTAAGTACCTCTGAAAATCCCCCTATTGGGTTGGATGATATGAAAACGACTCTCATTTTCCTGATATGTTCTTTGGCTCTGAAGGTTGACCGAAGCTGGATTCAAATCTAGGTGTGGATGGGCCCAAAGAGGGACCTTCATAGGGAAAGAATAACCCTCTTTATTGTTTGTAGTCTATACGTATACTGTATCTTTGTACCTATAGATCAGTGATGGCGAACCTTTTGAGCTCGGTGTGTCACAATTCACAAGAAAACCTAGCTTAACTCGGGTGCTGTGTCACTGCTAGAAATATCCATAATTTTATGATATTTGTAGCTCTAGTAAAAAGTTATATTTTTGATATGTGTATTTTATTAAAAGCAAAAACAAATAATTCTTTACATTAGTAACTTTTGTTGCTGAATTTCATTTGCTAAATCTTCAATTGAAAGTTGGCATTTTGTACACTTCAGGAACAAGCAAGCACTACATGCCCAGGTGCCAGGGTGACCAGGTGTGTCACGCAAAAGGGCTTGGCGTGTCACCTGTGACACGCGTGTCATAGGTTGCCCATCACTGCTATAGATATATTGTTTGTACTGCATAAAAAGTGTTATTACTCTGGCAGGTAGGGTGTGACAAGAACCTGGCCAGAACCTTTTCTGGATGTGAATTTCAAGTGTTTGTTTAACAAGGCTGCGTGCTCCTTTTCATTTCCTTTTTGAAAATTTAGGGAGATTACAAGAAATGTCTTCATAGCGGTTCTTTTGTGACTAGCCATAACCCCTTTCTGTGAGTTGCCAAAGGACAGAACTTTTTTAATTTATTAAAATGTAATCCACCCTAAAAACAACTCAGTAACATAGCTTTATATTTTGGTTTTTTCAGGTACACCAAACTAATCAACTCAGTGACTGGGGTGTGATCAGACCCAAGGGTGCTTCACCCCTTCTCTAATCCACCTTTTCTAATGCAGGATGTTCAGGAGAGAGTGAACAATCCCACCTCAATGCCTTCTTTAGTGGTTCAGAGCCAGTTTGGTCTAGTGGTTAGGGAGCCGGACTCTTATCTGGGAATACCGGGCTTGATTCCACCCTCCCCCATGAAGCCAGCTGGGTGACCTTGGGCTAGCCACAGCTCTCTTCTGAGCTCTCACAGTCCCACCTACCTCACAGAGTGTCTGTTGCGGGGAGAAGAATAGAAAAGCTTTATCAGCTGCTTTGAGTCCATGTAAATGGGTGAGAAAAGCGGGGTAGAAAAGCCAACTCTTCTTCTTTTTCTTTAAGCTGCCTTGGAGCTGCTTTTTAAAAAATCTGATTGCACCCTGCAGATGGCAAGACGACTGTGGGATCTAAACAAAATTCCAGAATTGCCTCTTCCCACCCTCTGCTAGAAGCGAGGAGCAACCCCATGTTTACTAGGAATGTGAACAAATGTGTTCTTTGACATTCAGTTCATAGCGAATTGAATGTTTGAATATTTGTATTTGTATCAATAGACACTTTCGAAAGTTGTAAAATTCTATCTGATACAAATGTATTTGTGTGGGTCCATACGAATATCTGATACGAACAAGTATGTATTGGATACAAACAAATACGTATCGATACGAACAAATACATACTGGATACAAACTATCAAACTAACAAATCCTCGCTGAAAGCGTCAAATCCAATCTGAATTCACTTTTAATACACTCTCAATCCGTGTCAAATGCATTCTAGATCCGTTGCAGATGCCTGGCGCAATCGCTTTCCCGCCTCCCTAGTTTAACAAAATGTCTAAACTATTTGTACGAATGTCTGAAACATTCATGTTTGTACGAACGCCAGTGAATGAACATTGTAACATTCAGTTCGTGTACAAATGTCTGAATTGGTCTGAATAACAAATGTTACGAATATTAATCCAAATCCCTAATGTTTACCTCAATATCTGGCAAACAACTTCTGCAGTCATTTCATTTCATTTTTCATTTTTCATTTTTCATTTTTCATTTTTCATTTTTCATTTTTCATTTTTCATTTTTCATTTTTCATTTTTCATTTTTCATTTTTCATTTTTCATTTTTCATTTTTCATTTTTCATTTTCCATTTTATTTGTACACCACCTTTCCAAAAGGAAATTTGCCCAAGGCGGTTTACAACAAATAGAAAATACACAATGCAAAGGCCCCAGCTCCACAAAGAATCCCTTCCTCCAAGATGGCCATGCCCAGGCAGGGCTGGAGAGTCACCCAGAGGGCAGAGGGGTCTAGGCTGCCACGACTAGACCACCCATAGGAGAGATGGCATAAGCAGCTGTTATCCAGGCAGGTACCAGCATCCTGAGGTCACAATGAGCAAAAGTCTCTTCTCCAGGCAGGTACCAGCATCCTGAGGTCACCATGACCAAGAGTCTCTTCTCCAGGCAGGGACCAGCATCCTGAGGTCACCATGACCAAGAGTCTTTTCTCCAGGCAGGGACCAGCATCCTGAGGTCACCATAACCAAGAGTCTCTTCTCCAGGCAGGTACCAGCATCCTGAGGTCACCATGACCAAGCGGCTCTTCTCCAGGCAGGGACCAGCATCCTGAGGTCACCATGACCAAGAGTCTCTTCTCCAGGCAGGGACCAGCATCCTGAGGTCACCATGACCAAGAGTCTCTTCTCCAGGCAGGGACCAGCATCCTGAGGTCACCATGACCAAGCGGCTCTTCTCCAGGCAGGGACCAGCATCCTGAGGTCACCATGACCAAGAGTCTCTTCTCCAGGCAGGTACCAGCATCCTGAGGTCACCATGACCAAGCATAAGAACATAAGAACATAAGAACATAAGAGAAGCCTTGCTGGATCAGGCCACAGCCCATCTAGTCCAGCATCCTGTCGCACACAGTGGCCCACCAAATGCTCATGGGCATCTCAAGCAGAGACAAGGACAAACCTTCTCCTGCTCTCGAGTCCCAGCAGATGGCCCTAGAAGCGCCCCATTTCCTCCCCCCCCCTCAGCCTGAAAGATGCACCTAGGCATTCATTCTAGTAGCCATTGATACATCTGTCATCCATAAATTTGTCTAACCCTACCTTAAAGCCATCGAGACTGGTAGCTGTCACCACCTCTTCTGGCAGCACATTCCATAGGCCGATGACCCTCTGTGTGAAGAAATACTTCCCCCTGTCAGACCTTACGCTCCTACCCATCAGCTTCATAGAGTGCCCCCTGGTTCTAGTGTTGTGCGATAGAGAAAAGAAATTTTCTCTATCCACCTTTTCTATGCCGTGCATAATTTTATATACTTCAATCAGGTCCCCTCTCAAACGCCGTCTCTCCAGACTGAAGAGGCCTAGACGTTGCAGCCTGGTTTCGTAAGGGAGGTGTTCCAGACCCTTAATCATTCTGGTTGCCCTTCTCTGCACCTTCTCTAGTTCCACAATATCCTTTTTGAGGTGTGGTGACCAGAATTGTACACAGTATTCCAAATGTGGCCTCACTATAGATTTATAAAGGGGCAAAATGACACTTGCTGACTTATTTTCTATTCCCTTCCTAATTATTCCCAGCATTGAATTTGCTTTTTTTGCTGCTGCCGCACACTGGGTTGACACCTTCATTGAACTGTCCACCAAAACCCCGAGATCCCTTTCCTGGCGTGTTGCAGAAAGCTCAGACCCCATCAGTTTATAGACGTAATTTGGATTCTTGGCCCCAATGTGCATTACTTTACACTTGTTAAGATTAAAGCACATTTGCCACTTGGTTGCCCACTCACCCAATGCTAAGAGATCCCTCTGGAGCTCTTGGCAATCTCTTTCAGATTTTACTACCCTAAATAATTTAGTATCATCAGCAAACTTTGCTATTTTACTATGTACCCCTTTTTCTAGATCATTGATGAATAAATTAAAAAGCATTGGTCCCAGTACTGAGCCTTGAGGGACCCCACTTTTTACTTCTTTCCACCCTGAGAAATTGCCGTTTACTACTACTCTCTGCTTTCTGCCCTTAAGCCAGTCACAAATCCAGGACAGAACCTGTCCTTTTATTCCATGGCTGGTGAGTTTACTCAGTAGCCTTTGATGTGGGACTTTGTCAAAAGCCTTCTGAAAGTCCAGATAGACAATGTCTACTGGTTCACCTTTATCCACGTGTTTATTGACACTCTCAAAGAATTCCAACAAATTTGTGAGGCATGATTTACCTTTGCAGAAGCCATGCTGGCTTTTGTTCAGCAATGCCTGCTGCTCCATATGCACACTAATTTTGTCTTTAATAATGGTTTCCATCACCTTACACGGAACTGACGTTAAGCTAACTGGTCTGTAGTTGCCTGGATCACCCCTGGATCCTTTTTTGAATATTGGTGTTACATTTGCTACCCTCCAGTCCTCAGGTACGGAGCCTGATGTTAGGGAAAGATTATATATTTTTGCTAGAAGGTCGGCAATTTCGCATTTGAGTTCCTTAAGGACTCTTGGATGAATACCATCTGGTCCCGGTGACTTGTTAACATTTAGTTTATTAAGACATGCCAGGACCTCTTCCTTGGTTATTTCTGTACAGTTTAACTCTTCAGAAAACACAGGCTCAGCTACTGGCATGTGTCTTCTGTCTTCCTCCGTGAATACGGAAGCAAAAAATTCATTTAGTCTCTCTGCAATCTCCGTGTCTTCTTTAATTACCCTTTTCTCTCCTTTACTATCTAGTGGTCCAACTGCTCTCCTGGTTGGATTCCTACTTCTGATATACTTAAAGAAGTTCTTGTTATTTCTTTTGATGTTTTTAGCAATGTGCTCCTCAAAATCTTTCTTAGCTTTCCTAATGGCCGTCTTGCATTCGTGTTGCCAGTGTCTATGTTCCCTCCTGTTCTCCTCATTTGGACAAGCCTTCCATTTCCTAAATGAACTCTTCTTGTTTTTAATGACTTCATCTACTGCATTTGTGAGCCACATTGGTTTCTTCTTGGACCTAGAAGTCCCCTTTCTTCTTTTAGGAATGCATTCTAGTTGCACTTCCGTTATTGTGTTTTTAAGTAGTCTCCATGCATTTTGAAGTGATTTAACTCTTTTGACTTTCCCTTTCAATTTCCTTTTCACTAATTTCCTCATTTTGGGGAAGTTTCCCTTGTGAAAGTTTAAGGTCTCTGTGTTAGACTTTATTAAGAACTTACTCCCTGTATTTAAGTTGAAGGTTATTGCATTGTGGTCACTGTTCCCAATTGGATCAGCTACAGTGACGTCCTTTACCAGGTCCTGAGCATTACTTAGGATCAAGTCCAGGACTGCATTTCCCCTGGTTGGTTCCATGACCATTTGTTCCATGGAACAGTCATTTATCAGGTCTAGGAATTTTCTCTCTCTTTCCTGAGTTGAACAGGAGTTCACCCAGTCTATGTGAGGATAATTGAAGTCCCCCATTATAACTACCCTATCTTTATGGGCTACCTCCTTTACCTCCTTCTCCAATTGTTCATCTCCTTCGGACGTATGGTTGGGAGGACGGTAGCATGTCCCTATTGTTAGACTTCCTTTTTGGCTTGGTATTTTTATCCACACTGCTTCTGTGGAAGAGCCAGACTCACTTGGACATTCCAGTTCATAAGATTCTATCTCTTCTTTAATATACAAGGCTACACCACCTCCATGTCGCCCTTCCCTGTCTTTCCTGTACAGTTTGTATCCTGGGATGACTGTATCCCATTGGTTTTCACTGGTCCACCAGGTTTCAGTTATGCCAATAATATCAATCCTATTTTCTTCTCTAGGCAGGTACCAGCATCCTGAGGTCACTGTGACCAAGAGTCTCTTCTCCAGGCAGGGACCAGCATCCTGAGGTCACCATGACCAAGAGTCTCTTCTCCAGGCAGGGACCAGCATCCTGAGGTCACCATGACCAAGAGTCTCTTCTCCAGACAGGGACCAGCATCCTGAGGTCACAATGACCAAGCGGCTCTTCTCTAGGCAGGTACCAACATCCTGAGGTCACCGTGACCAAGAGTCTCTTCTTCAGGCAGGTACCAGCATCCTGAGGTCACCATGACCAAGAGTCTCTTCTCCAGGCTGGTACCAGCATCCTGAGGTCACAATGACCAAGAGTCTCTTCTCCAGGCAGGTACCAGCATCCTGAGGTCACAGTGACCAAGATTCTGTCCTCTGTTTTTCAGGCAGGTAGCATCATCCTGCAGTCACCGTGGCCAAAACTGTTCTCTGTGCTTCAGGCAGTTAGCTACAGTAGCCAAGACTCTATGTTTCAGGCAGGCAACAGCACCTGCCAGCTATAAAAGAAATGTACAGCACAGTGGCCAAGACTCTGTTCTCTGTTCTTCAGGCTGGTAGGATCATCGTGTGGTCACAGTGACCAAGGCTCTGTTCTTTCTCCTGGCAGGTAACCTCATCCTGAGGACACAGTGGCCAGATTCTGTTCGCTGTTCCTCAGGCAGGTAGCATCAACTTGAGGTCACAGTGGCCAAGGCTCTGTTCTTTCAGCACCCAGCAATAGCGTGGAGACACTCTTGCCAGATCTTTAGAGAAGCAGCCAGCAGCATCAAGATGCTGGCACATTGGAGATACAAGCAGGAAAAAGCAGAAATATGCTGTTGCACTCTTCTTTCTGAGATAGGCAGCAGTAATGTGGAGCCATAGTGGATAAGTAGTTTCTGAGATGGGCAGCAGTGTCTGGACAGAAAAGTAGCATGAAGGTGGACACGCCGCTGAGCGGGCTTTACATACAGGGACACAAAGAGGATTGCCCTGAGGTTGATATGGAAGAAGAGGTTCTTTGAGATATTTGGCACCCAAGTCATTTAGGGCCTTATAAGTTAAAGTTAACACCTTGTATTGGGCTCAGTAGTAATCAGCAGCCAACTCTTTTAAGACCGGCATGATATGCGTCCGCCCAGCTGTCCTGGTCAGCAGTTTAGCAGCTGCCTTCTGCACCAGCTGCAGCTTCTGAAATGTCTTCAACGGCAGCCACATTACAGTAGTCCATTTTGGAGGTTACCAAAGCGTGGGTAACTGCAGCCAAGTCATAACTGTCCATAAAGGGCTTCAACTGACACGCCAACCATAGTTGGGAATAGGCACTCTTGGGCACAGCCTCCCCCTGAGCTTCAAGCATCAGCAGAGAGTCCAAGAGTACCCCCAAATTTCACACCTGTCCCTTCCAGGGCATTACAACCCCATCAAGGACAGGGTGTCTCCCATCGACATGGACCGGAGACCCTATGTCTGTCTTGTCTGGATTCAGCTTCAGTTTATTGGCCCTCATCCAACCCATTACCACCTCCAGGCACCGGTCAAGCACTTCAACCACCTCTCCTGATTCAGATGGCACAGAGAGACAGAGTTGGGTATCATCTGCATATTGATGACACCTCACTCCAAATGTCCTGGTGACCTCTCCTAGAGGCTTCATGTAGATATTAAATAACATGGGAGATATGATTGACCCCTGGGGGATCCCACAAGAGGGTTCCCAGGGTGTTGAGTCAGAATCTCCCACTGCCACTCTATGAGATCGGCCACAGAGATCGGAGCAGAACCAATGGAGCGCACTGTCTCCAACTCCTGAACTCTGTAGCCTTTCCACAAAGATACCATGGTCAATGCTATCAAAAGCCGCTGAGACGTCCAAGAGCACCAACAGGGTTGCACGCCCTCTGTCTCTCTCCCAGAGAAGGTCATCAACCAGGGTGACCAAGGCGATTTCCGTGCTATGACCAGGCCTGAAGCCGAATTGAAATGGGTTTAGATAATTAGCTTCTTCCAAGCACAGCTGCATTTGGATGGGCCCGTCTTTCTCTAGCACCTTGCCCCAAAAAGGTATGTTAGCCACTGGATGATAGTTGTTTAAATCTTCTGGATCCAGGGAGGCCCTCTTCAGTAGGGGACGTACCACTGCCCGTTTAAGGGCCGGTGAGGCTATCCCATCCCTCAGAGAGGCATTCACTACCCCTTGGATCCACCTGGCCATAATGAGACTACTAAAGGAGACTGAGAAATGGAGAAAACGGACATGAAAAATTGTAGCCAAAATGGACCAAGATACGGCTAAAACTTCAGAAGGAAAAAAGATTAAATGCAAATCTAATGGCAATGCAAGAAACAGCAATATCAGAAATTTATCTTTGCATAATGCAGTTGTGACAGGTATAAACCTTTTACACGCACAAAATCCTTAACTAGAGTCCAAGGGATGAAAGAACAAGCCATGGTTTTCTGCTTCTCCTGTTAATTAGCGTAATGGTTGGTTTACTCTCGTGGTTTCTGAAGTGTTTCTGATATAATTGCAGCCATTACGAACTATCCAGTTCACTGACATTCGGTGGGATGTATACTCCTACAAAGTTGCCAGCTATAAAATAAATGTAATATAGGAAGGGAGGAGAGGTTCTTTTGATTGGAGAGAGAATGACTGATTGGCTCACCAATGCAAGAGGGGATGTTTACTTAAATTCAGTTCGATTCTTCACCCCAGTTGTTTTCACTCATTGCTGCTGCTCCGTTTGCACAGGGAGGCGGGAAATGAGAAGTCGGGAAGGAACTAATATTTTAAAATTTAATGCTGATAGGGCAAGGAAGTTGCTAATACTTCAGAAATCTGGCTTTGCTTGCGTAGCATTTACATTCAGCTGTGTCATCAATTTATGGCTCTCACCTAAAGGAGGGTGACAGGGATTACACATACCTTCATTTCAGAGTTAATAGAACAACATGGATACAATTAACTCAGTGTTTCCCAAACTTTTGACATATGTGTACCCCTTCTATAATTTTCGTAACGCTGAGTACCCCTCATACAAAACATTAGGGATGAAAATTGTGTTTTATAAAAATAATCAAAATCAGTGGAACTTACTAAAGCACGATAACAGGCACCCGGAACTAACTATTAAAGAAGTAAGTTGTCTCTGTAACAAAGTGCAGTATATTTACGCCATGTCGCGCCTCACAAGACCGTTAGATAACACTGCAATTCTCCAGCGTTTAAACAGCTCTGCGGCTCAACGTCAACTGTTAATGTTCCCGCAGTTTAAAAATGTCCGAACCCGAGCTGCGCGAAGGATGCGCAGAAGTTTCCGCCATAATGAGTTGCGATATGATGTTTGATGGCCCCGGTTCCCGTGTAAAAACTGTGATACGCGCCTATTTCTTTTCTTGTTCTGTGGGTGCAGCTAAGCACGGTGCAGTGGATATTCCCTCGTGATCCCCACCAAACCCCGGTGCAACGCGTACCCCCACCAAACTCTTCCCGTACCCCTGGGGGTACGCGTACCACACTTTGGGAAACACTGAATTAACTCATTGTTTTCAGTGGGACCAAATGTATTGAAGAAAATGTATTCATGAAAAAAAGTATGGAAACATAGGGTGTTTCCGCACACCACTGGAAATCCGGATTAAGGAAATCCAGATTTCTGAAATCCGTCCCTGGGAAGATCCATCTGAAATAGGGATGAATCCAAATGAGGCCTAACACATCCATACTCGCGTGGGAAGCACAGATAGCGAGGAACGCATCATGTGTTTGCCGTGTGGATGCCGGAGCACCAATATCCAGAAGGATCAGGCCTCTCTGCACCCCTGATGCCCAAGGTGCCACATGATTGGAGCACTCAGCCGTCAGTCACCGCTTGTTTCCACCATGTGTGGTCATGTCAGGGACAGATTGCCCTGAGATCCCGTGGCTGCCCGGCTGTGCTCAACATGGCGACTTCTGGTTCTGCCCACATGCGTTCCTTCTCCTGTCCCTGTGTGGAAGCATCATCCTTTGATCCAGAATTTGC
The DNA here is from genome assembly GCA_023333525.1 of Aspidoscelis tigris stejnegeri. Classification (NCBI taxonomy): domain Eukaryota; kingdom Metazoa; phylum Chordata; class Lepidosauria; order Squamata; family Teiidae; genus Aspidoscelis; species Aspidoscelis tigris. The sequence goes on from JALMGA010000007.1 coordinate 78,012,635, forward strand.
AAGCAGGAAACAGGCAATGGGGTCCAAAGGAGGCTAGGGGGAGGGGATGTACCCATTGCCCCCCCTAAACCTAGGCTCTGAAGTCGCTTCGAAGCCACTTTGAAGCCACTTCGAGGTGATTTCGAAGTCATTTCGAAATCTGTGCAAACTAGCTCCGGAGTGCCTTTGAAGTCTGTGCTGATCTTCAGAGTGAACTTCCGAGTGACTCCAAAGTGACTCCGAAGTCATTTTGAAGTTCACTCCAAAGACCAGAGACGTTTTCGCACGGGGCTGAACGGAACGCGGAAAAGACAGCTGTGGACACGTCATCCGCATTGGCCGCGCGCGGCTTGCGTTCCGACGTGTCCGCAGCTGTCTTTTCCGTGTTCGAAATGTAGAGCACTTTAAACTGCTCTACACGCGTTCCAACGCGGACGAGCCGCCCGCAGCCATTCGGGAGGAGAAGCATTCGCGCCTGCTTCTATCTCCCGAACGGCTGCGGCGCACCTCCGACGCCGCGCGGCTTTGACAATCAGCTGTTTGTCAAACAGCTGATTGTCGATCTGCCTCCGCGGCTGTCTGCGCGCCCCTTGCCGGCGTTTGCCGGCTAAGCCAGCTTCGGGCGCTTTGAGCATTCGCACCCAGACGCTCCGGAACGCGTTTACACACGTTCTGGCGCGTCTGTGTGTGAATGGGGAAAGCGCCCGGAGCTGGCTTAAGCTTTCCGCCTGAACGCGTTCCATTTCGAACGCGATGCAGTGCGGAAATGCCTCTGCACAGATCTCAAAGGCACTCCGGAGCTATTTTGCACAGACTTCGAAATGACTTTGAAATGACTTGGAACTCAATTCAAAGTGGCTTCGAAGACTGCATCCCCCTGCCCCCCGAAACACCTTGGGTAACAGACTGACCCCTTGGGGGTCGATCCGGATTCCCCACATGGGTGCAAAGCTGTTTCCACAGCAGGGGTGTTACACCTCGCATGGAAACACATTGGGTGCTTCCCTTAATCCGGATCTACTAGATCTTAGATCTTCCTTAGATCCGGATCTTCTTAGATCTGGATCCAAGGGCTGCAGTGGAAGAACACCCACAATATTGCGGTGGGTTTTGCTGTCAGATTTCACTGAGTTGGTCTGTTCTGAGTGTTGCCTGAAGGATGCCAATAACTAGTCAAACCATTTGGAGTTAACAAAGGCCATGGTCACACCTTCCCTTTAAACCTTCTTCTGTCCATCTTCAGGTCTGACTCCTCATACCTTTTAATTTCTGTCCACCTTATTTGTGGAACTTTGATTTAGGAAAGTCCAAATGGAGGCTGGAAAACTCACAAAAAAAATGGATATTACTGAAAAGGTGTGAGCAGCCAGACCCGAAGATGGGCCGAAGAAGGTTTAAAGGGAAGGTGTATCCATGGCCAAAGTGTTGTTGGTCTCCCCAAGAAGATATTTGGAGAACTTGGTTGTTAGATTTGTGCCTCTTGTTGTGGAGCAGGTGTGGGACATTCTGAATAAAAAACTGACCAGAAAAAGAGTTGGTGGGGTACTTCTGCTTGCAGGGTAAATCTCTTTGACAGGATATGTATGGCAGTGTGGAGGGTAAATGTGGTGTCTGCATGGATGTCCTGCTCTTCCTCTGAGGTTCTGTCATAAGCGCCATTATGATGCTTTAGCAGCAGGGCTATTTTCTGATGCTCCAGGTACTTACTTTCCCCTTTGGTGGTGGTCTGAGTTATAGAACACAGAAATGGCCATGGAACCATTTCTTGGGTTTGATACCTCCCCTGGCCATCACCTTCAAAGCTGAAGAGTCCCTCACTTTGAATCTGAGAGTGGGGGCAGATCTTCCCCCTCTTGAGATCAAAGCTGAGCATATCTTGCCTTTGATCATGATGGGTAAGGGTGGTTGTCTCCCCCCCCCAATCAACATCTGGGGTATCACAGGCCTCCTCCCTGGGTCAAAATCAAAGCCTCTTTTGAGTCAGAGGGAGAGGGAAACAGTTTTCCTAATCTTTGAACTCATAGCATGAGCCTTGGAGCCATTTCCTTGTTTCGAAGACTGCCTCCCCCATCAGATCTAAGACGATTATTGATCTGACAGTGAGGGTAAACAGCTGGTTGCTATACTGGGGATAAGAAATTTGGTGTCATTTCATTGGGCACTCAGAAGTGGCTCTGGAAGTGGTGTGCCGCTAAAGCAGCCCCAGGTGGCTGTATGGAGGCTGAGAACCCTTGTGAGATCCAGTGCACCTTGCAGAAAAAGCCATATAGATCCCCTAAGCCCCACCTGGCTAACTGGTAGCAGTAGCTTAAAAACTTCTAGAGTTCTGCAGATTCTTCACCTCAGATCTAAGGAATTACTTGACTGTTATCGAACAATCTGACTACTAAACCAGGATTATAAAATATTTGGTGCGGTTATTGCAAATAGAATAAAAAAGTTAATTCATTCAATAGTTAATATAGAACAATTTGGTTTCAGTCCACAAAGGCTGATTTCACATCCAATTCATATCGTATTCAACATCGTAAAAAGTATAAAAATCCCCTAAGTATTATATCTCTAGATGTATATAAAGCTTTTGACAGTGTGGACCATAACTACATAATAGATACTCTGAAGAGTGTGGAATTCCCAGAAAATATTCTAAGTGTGTTAACTAAAATATATAGTACATCTACAGCCAAAATTGTACTGAATAAAAGATTTCTGAAAATTTTCCTATAGGTAAGGGAACAAAACAGGGTTGCCCTCTTTCACCTTTTCTTTTTGTTTTCGTGATGGTGCCATTAGTAAATAAGATAAATCTGGAAAAGGAAATCAAAGGATATAAAATAAAAAATAAGGAGATAAATTTAAACTTTTATGCAGATGTTCTATAGTTCTATTTATTTCTAACCCAAATAATGCTATATCTGCCTTTGAAAAGATTTCCGGACTAAAAGTAAACTTAAATAAGTCCAAAGCACATTATTGTTTGTTTATTTATTATTTATTGTTTGTATTTCTATCCCGCCCCGTACCTGGAGATCTCAGGGCTGGTTACAATATTGTATTAATCTTAAAACAGGTCCCTGCCCTCAGGCTTACAATCAATTCTCCAAGAACTATTAATTAAATATAAAAAACCAGAAAGGTGCATACTGCACATTATTCCAGACTCTATTATTCCAGACTTTATAACAAACAAAAACAAAATTATATTGTTACATTTTATGCTTTTGTCTAATAAACAAATTATTGCTAAGAACTGGAAAAAAAGGGAAAATTTGACAGTTAAGATGTGGTACCATAAGATAGTGGGGAGTATGCCGTCACAGAATTGATCACTTGTCAACATGACAAATATATTGGAAAAAACCCAAAATATGAATATAACATTGTGTGGAAACCTATAATTACAAGGCTAGAAAAGTTAGATACGGAACATGTTTTGTAGAGAAACAATACAATTCCTTTTAAAATAAGTTTAAATATAAGGAAATGATTGCTTTGCAAAAATGTATGAGGTACGAATAATCTTTATGATCCTGGTTTTGCTACAGTTGTAGGTTAAGTTAGGATTTTAAAGTTTAAATTTGTTGAAATTTTATATCATGCATCACAGTAGAGTTGTTAGGCAAACAATAGTACATTTGTATATAAGAATATGTTTAATATAGATTTTATTGTAAAGATATATATATGGGTTGTAAAGTATGAGAACGTATATATTTGCAATGCTGAATATAAAATTTGGGGAAAATAAAAAAAAATCTAAGGAATTGTTTTGCTTCATATTCAGTGTTGTATTTTGCCTAAAATCTAAACACTGATTTAATGAAATTTATATATTGAAGTTTTAACTGGCAGTTTGTCTAGGCCAGTGTTTCCCAAACTTTTGACATATGTGTACCCCTTCAATAATTTTCGTAACGTTGAGTACCCCTCATACAAAACAGCTAAGCACGGTGCAGTGGATATTCCCACGTGATCCCCACCAAATTCCGGTGCAACGCGTACCCCCACAGAACTCTTCCCGTACCCCTGGGGGTACGCGTACCACACTTTGGGAAACACTGGTCTACTTGATCTAGCTTACGATAGCTGGTTTAAATCAAAAGTGTGTGTTTGTGTAAAAACCTTGTAATATGTCTACCTGCATGGTTCTGTAGGTAATTTTGGCCCTCATTTGGAATGCTAGATGTCGTTTGCTTTTTTCATCACAGGCATTCCTCAGCAGACATAAGAAGACAATTTGTACATCAACCAGCTTTTGGGCAATTCTGTCAACGAAGCGTCAGTAGCCCGGGCTTCCCTCCTGCTCAGCTGGTAAGTATGGAGATTGTGGTAAATTGCAAAAACAAATTTGATTGAAGAAAGTGAAAGTAAATGCCTCCCTGGAAGCCCAAGGGATAGTGGAATACTAATGGAAATTTGGATCAAATGAAAGACTTACACACTTATTTTTGGTGGTTGGTTTTTGTGTGTGTGTCTGTGTGATATTGCTACTTTAAATTTCACTTTCCTCTAAGACAGTGGTTCTCAACCTTCCTAATGCCGCGACCCCTTAATGGAGTTCCTCATGTAGTGGAGACCCCCAACCACAGGGGTGGAGCAGTTGGGAGGTGGGAGGGAAGGGGGGTGAGAGACTTGTCGCGACCCCTCTGAAAGGGTAGTTTGACCCCCAAAGGGGTCCCGACCCCCAGGTTGAGAACCACTGCTCTAAGAAGTACTCAGGTACTGTTCTGCATGTTTACTATTGTACCTAATACTGAAAACTGGTGCAAAATGCAGGAGTCGGGACACTGAGAGGTGTGCTACTATGGGAAAACGTCACACCTCTTCTTATAGAGATGTACTGCTTCCTTGTTAGCTATCAGGCCAGATTCAAGAGGTCTTTTTTTACTACAGCCAAATGGCTGTAGTGCAGTAAGGCTAGGACATATGGGGACGGATTCCCCATTCACACCTAGGCAGGTCAGGAACGCGTGGGCACCCATTCTTACCTGCCTAAGTGCGAAAGGGGAACCTGTCCGCGCGTGTCCTAGCCTGAAAAGGCCGACACAGGGGCGGGACCTACCCGGACGCATGCACGTGTGAGAGACACTTACCTCGTGTTTGCCAGGATTTGGTCCCCTGGAGCGTGCGGGAACTCGGGGAAGGGACCAGACAGGCCTGCCCACCCCTACACCTGGAACGCATGTGGGTGTCCTGGGATGGGGTGGTGTGTTTCCAAATGGAAACACCAGCCCAGTGGAGTGAATGCTCCATCCCGAGGAGTCCTACACACATTCCGGAAGCCCTTGTGTGAGTAGGCCTAAGGTTCTGGGCTTGACATATAAGAGCATAAAAACTTGGGACCCGGGTGCTTGCTAGATCGCCTTCCACATTATAGAACAGTAAGATCACAGTAATGGTCTGGGACTTCTTCCTGCAGATGCCACAGTTACTGAATGGCATCTTGTGATGTTCTACAGCTGGCATTGTTCTGTGATGGTGATGCCTTCTGGATGTGTCTCTTCATTATAATATATTTTATGGACCTGCTGAAAATTTACTTTTTTGCCCAGGCATCCTCATTGTGAAGGAGGCTGGGTCTCTACTTATGGAACGAGACAACTTTGTTGCGGTCTTGTGCAGGAGGCGTCCTGATGGGCTGCTGAAAAAGATAGCTCCGTGTATCCATTCTGGAGTGTAGAGGTGCCATTTCCGGTGGCCAGTGAGAAGACTTCTGAGCAGGGTGTGGAATTAGGGCACATGGGATGGCGATTGGCTCATAAAAGGGGTGGCACAACTGCTATTCAGCGGCGCTTGCTGTCACCACCAGTGGAGAGATGGTGATAGCAAGTGTCTTTTCCGGCATCTGCAGGTGTTTTGAAGTGGAGATGTGGGCTGAGAGTTGGATCCCCGTCACATTCAGTTTTAATTCTGTTTTATACCTGTACTTGATTGTCTTTACCCATTTTTAAGTTGCTTTTAGTTATTTTTATTATAAGCCCTTTCAGGATCTTTTGGATTATGGAGAATTGGATGGATGGATGGATGGATGGATGGATGGATCCTGCTGTACTTAATGCGTTTAAACTCATTTAGCTGGGCAAAGAACTGTAGATCCTAGATGTGTGCATTTGAGCAGTTCAATGTTGCAATGGAGTCGTGTGTAGCGTCCACCCAGCACCAAGAAACACTTATCTCCTCACAGTCTGGCGTGTTTTGAGTTGTATTTGTATTCCAAAGTATGGGAAGTTAAGCTACAGTAGGTCCACCATGAGTAGGCCTTGTTATTCATGGGTTATGGCTTGATGATACCACTCAAGATTTAGTCAGGCTTGAAGTCAGCCTGAGGTCTCCCTGTCCTGACAGTTTCCAAGGGATCAGGTGTTTCTGTAGATTAAAAGTCCCAAAATGCAAACTTTCCCTATCCAGATTTAAAAAGGTCTCGCTGCTAGATGTAGAAATAATCCTCACTATTTAGCAATGGGAACACAAGCAGTTTTTTTGTGGTGAGGGAACCATGCTTTAGGGGTGTTCCCTTCAGCTTCCCCTGACTCAATGAGAAGCCATGATTTTCAGTCCCCTCTCTTTTCCCGGCTGTCCACCATTACATGCTATCGAGATCAGGGTGTTTGTAGGGCAGGGGAGAGCTATAACATTGTAACAAGAGTTCAATTGGCGGCTTCTGTTCTGGGGTTGCAAAAGTGTTGTGTCTTGTGTCTCTCCCTCCTTCCATTCATGCTTTTTGCTTGCATCGCATCACTGCCATTTCGAATAACTGATTCAGTTCGATTTGAAATTCGAAAATCCAAATTTTCAAAAATCCGATTTGAATCCAGATTATCTGGATCCGTATTTTCAAAAATTCTGTTCAAATCGAATGATACAACGTCAGGAACATTCATATCCAATTTTTGAATTTTTGCACATCCCATTGTCACCCGGTGTTATAAACGTAAATAGATCTGATATTCAGATGTGATATACGGTGTTTTATTCAGTCAAATTATTTGAAAATCTGTATCGGATTTTTGAAAATTCAAAATTTGGCCAAATTTGGACATTTGGATTAAACAATCCGATTTGAGTTCAAATATTGATATTTGTCGAATTCAAATCTGATTTTCAAATTTTCAAATATCCATGCACATCCTTAATCAGGACCCCATCCATTCACACTAGCAGATGCAAACTCCAGATTTAATGGGGTCTAGGTGCATCTTTCAGGCTGGGGGGTGAGCGGGGTGCTTCTAAGGCCATTTGCTGGGATCTGAGAGCAGGAAAAGGTTTGCCCTTGTCTCTGCTTGAGATGCCCATGAGCATTTGTTGGGCCACCGTGTGCAACAGGACGCTGGAATAGATGGGCTGTGGCCTGATCCAACAGGGCTTCTCTTACGTTCTTATGTTCTTAACACGAGGTCAGAGGGCAGGCGTTTGCATTGTAATTGGGGCAGTGCCATCCAGGGGTGGGCTCAGCAGCTGCCATTTGCAGCACCCTGCCACTCACAGCTATGGAGTGCTGTGTAGTTGCGCTCAATCGGCCCACGGAATTTGTGCAGGGCTTCATAGCTGCTACATAGACAGCTACAAAGTTGTGCCTCTCCGCCATGCCCACTGTCACCGGAAGTGAGCCATGAGTGATGTCTGCGCTGGCCAATCATGCCGCACTGCTGACTGGACTTCCACTCCGGCCTGCAATGATTCTCCCGATGGGTCCTTCGTTGTTCACGCTGCCACCCTGTTTAGCAACCATAGGCAATGGGTGGTAGATGGCCAGTGCAAATGCATGGGGACCTCTTGAAGATCCGGACCTTCGAGGACCAGCTTCAGCGAGGACCCCATTTAAAAGATCCAGATCTTTTAAATCTAGATTAAATGTTGCAAGTGGAGAAACGGCCTTACACATCAGAAATAATCATTCCTGGTTCCTTTTGTGCCTTGATCGACTATAGTGAGGCCCAAGGGCTTTCAACTAGGTTTTTACAATTATGGTATCGGCAAGAATGTGTCTGAAAACTGAAACTTTGTAATAAGTGTGCACTTCCTATCCGACACAGCTAACGGCGATCATTTACTCACTTCCTCAATCTGAAAAGCTGTGGTGTACTCTGTGGGTTCATTGGAGGAAGGGAGCTTTTATCTTTCCCCTTGAAGCTCTTCAGCTAACAAAGCTTGCTAAATGCTGCATTTTGGCCCTGGCGCCTGCCATTTTGATCGCTACTCAAAGGTACGTTGCTGCCGATGGGCATTTTGCTGAAAAGGTATGTTTGCGGTAAATAAGCGTAATTGATTCCGTAGTGTCTTCGTCTGCTTCTTTCTGGGAAAACCATGTGGGTTAAATATGAGCAGTAATTCTTCACGAAGGACACTGGCTTCTCTTTCTGACAGTTTATCACGTGTACTCTTTTGGTCATTATCACAAAGTTGTTATTCGTGCTTTGAAAATATAGAAAAGTGCAGAAACAGGCTTTAGGTCATGAAATTTGTAGAGTTTATTGAACAAACAAAACTGTTCACTATGCCCTTTACTATGGTATCTGGTTGAAGAATAAAAGGCAGCAGCATTAAAATGAGCCGTGCTTTAAGGAATTCATTTTAAAATTCATTTTTAAATACTTATATATCTTAAATAGTATCTTAAAATAATGTTACAATATCAGCATAAACAATATAATCATTCCATCTCATCCATACAACTTTAAATAAAAATACAAACAAAACCCTTCCCAAAATGAAAACAAACTTATCTGTAGTTCAACTTCAGACTTATATAAGTCAGACTTAATTCAGTTTGGTCTAGACCAGCGGTTCTCAACCTTCCTAATCCCGCGACCCCTTAATGGAGTTCCTCATGCTGTGGAGACCCCCAACCACGGGGGCGGAGCAGCTGGGAGGTGGGAGGGAAGGGCGGTGGGAGACTCATCGCGACCCCTCTGAAAGGGTAATTCGACCCCCAAAGGGGTCCCGACCCCCAGGTTGAGAACCACTGGTCTAGTGGTTAAGGAGCCGGGCTCTTATCTGGGAATACCAGGTTCGATTCTGCCCTCCCCCATGAAGCCAGCTGGGTGACCTTGGGCTAGTCACAGCTCTCTCCTGAGCTCTCACAGCCCCACCTACCTCACAGGGTGTTCTGTTGTGGGGAGAAGAATAGAAAGCTTTGTCAGCCGCTTTGAATCCCCTTAAATGGGTGAGAAAAGCTGGGTAGAAAAGCCAACTCTTCTTCTTCTTCTTCTATAAGAATTTTGTTAATAACCTCTTTCAATTTATCATTAATCTCAGGTCTAGCAATGTATAAGTATAAATCCCTCCAACCATTTTCATCTGGGTTTCTTCTATTTCCCCTCATGCAAGCCTCTTTTGTCTATATATATCAGAATAGTCTGTAGTGTGTTTCAGCATAAAGTATTTAATTAAAAACTGGTGCATTGCAGTTCTGCTTTCATGCATATATGCCTAGTTAAATTTGATTGGCGTAAAAGCAATTTACATATGGGGAACCAAGAATAAGATCAGAAACAGCAAGATCCGCTCTGGCCTAGAAGTGGTTGCTTTGGCCCAGGTGTGGTGAGGGTAGCCTACAAAAGGTACCAGAAATGGCCCAGGAAGTCAGGCATCTTTGGCACTTTATGTAGTGGGGATCTACAGCAGAACTGGAGGTAGATTGCTGTCGCAGCTGCTGTCAGTCCGTATAGGGCGGTGATGGCCAACCTATGACACGCGTGTCACAGGTGACACACCAAGCCCTTTTGGGTGACACATATGGTCACCCTGGCACCTGGACGTGTAGTGCTTGCTTGTTCTTGAAGTGTACGAAATACCAACTTTCAATTGAAGATTTAGCAACAAAAGTCACTAATGTAAAGAATTATTTGTATTTACTTTTAATAAAATACATATATCAAAAATATAACTTTTTTACTAGAGCTACAGATATCACAAAATTATGGATATTTCTAGATGTGACACGGCACCCGATTTAAGCTAGGTTTTCTTGCAAATTTTGACACACCGAGCTCAAAAGGTTCGCCATCACTGGTATAGGGGCTGCAGCTGCTCCGTTTTTCATAGCAGGTTTTACCGATGAGCAGAGGGTATAACCTTGGAGGCAAGGTTGGCAGCGGGTGGGTGTGGTGATACGTGGCCCCCAGGTGGGGTCTGCCATAGCCTGCACTAGGGATGTGCATGAATATTCTGATCATTAAAAATTCAATTGAATTTGTTCAAATTTGGACTTTTGGATTCGAATCGAATGTCTATAAATGCAAATTTAAACATTCAAACAAATTTCCGGTTGACCTTTGCATGCGTACAGGTAAGTACACGATGCATATTTGCACCTACACATCTTTCCCACATCCGTACGCATTTGTACGGATCTGTACCGGATGAAAACAGGATGCATATGGGATAACTACGGGATGCGTACGGATGCGGAGGGGATGCATAATGATCCCGTTGTCGACATTCGTATGTGCAAATTCGAATGAGAAATTCAAACTAACCGATTCAAATCGGTTCAAATTGAAACAAATGTGAATACAATCAAATTTTAAAGATTCGAATCGATTTGAGTTTTCGGGCATTCAGTTCAAATCGAACCGAGTCCCGAAAATTGCATTTGTACACACCCCTAGTTTGCACTGGCAGGTGGATGGCGGTCCCTATTCTGCGATATAATCCAGAATGAAGCCCAGTGGGAAAAGCTCCATGCAGAACTCGATGCTGCTTGGTGAAAAATGTAAGAACGAAGCCTAACTTTGCAAAACTGCAGCTTCAGTAGTAAGTTTTACCCTGAAACAGCTTAAAAATCACGAGTGCTCCCCTGTAGCTATACGTGAAAAAGATTTATGATCACACTGCAGACACAGAACAGAATTAAACTGCTTCACACTCATCCTCTTGAGTACTTCTTTGGATGTACACGAGAGAAAAATAAATGTGTGAAATGCAATCATGTATTTCCCCTCTGGTTTGGGGCTACCAGTAATTATTAGCTGGAGAGGAAACTGGAAAGAATCACTGAGGTGACAGAAAGTTTAGCTAAATAAAATATTAATTAAGCTTCAAAAAAAAAAAATTAAACCAGCTGCTGTAGTTTGTACTAGCAGGTGTATGTCATATCCCTAATCCAAGATATAATAAGACCCAGTGCAGAAAGGGCCACAATGAACATGGGTGCCATTCCTGCCTTCGGACATGTAAGTAGATTCTGTGACACACTGAAGCTTAAACAGAATTGAATTAGGCTTTTCTGCCTATTTTCACGGGCCTGGCTTTTCAAATTTAGCTTGATATGGTAGTTTTGGGCCAGGCAATTTTAAAACTGCTGAGGTTTTAAAATAATTGCTTTATAAATCAAAAACTATTTGTCATGCCGTCTGCTGGTATCAGTGTGGAGATGAGTGTTAGCTGTTCTTTATTTTCCTTTAACGTTGGAAGAAAAGTAAAGGAATAAGAATGGTAAAAGAAAGCCCTTTAGATGTCTGGATAAGACGCACAGCAGTAAAACAGACTTGTAGGAAGGAAATTTAATTGATGTTGATTTATAAGCAAACATTATACAAGGATCTTGGACAATTGCTGGATAATTCATTGCCTTATGAAGTGTTGCATAGAGCCACTGTTTAGTTCCTCTTTCAGCTGAGGGCACGTGCCCATGGATGTTTGGTCAGCTATCAAGGGGTGTCCGCACGCATTTTTTAATGTCTGTGGACCAAATTGCCCCAAACTGTGCCAGGCTGGGACCGAACTTGGTACCTGAAAAAACAAGTCTGGGCATTGTTTGGGGGTCCTGCACATGGGGACGGTCCCGGGCTATTCAGGGAGGAGATTGGCGCTCACGTCATTGGGAGGTGGGGTGTGCTTGACGTTCCTGCCCTGTGCATTCGAGATCACAACGCTGAGATTTTTTGGGGGAGTGAAAAAATCCCAATCGCCAAGGCAGGCAGGATAATGGATAAATTTTTGCCCCTTTTCCACGGCAAATATTCCACCCCCGTTTCCCGCTCACCAAGCCAAGCAGGATAATGGCTTGATTTTCTCCCCTTTAAGGTTGCTGGGCATGCTTGCGGGTCCCGGTGGCGCGGAGGTGCACAAAATTGCTCAACCGCCCAACTGCCGCTAAACCTCGTAGCGGCTTTGGGTTTTTTAAAATTATTTTAAAATTTATTAGACTTAGGGTGTTTTTCCACTGTCAATTGTACCCATTTTTGCACCCATTTTTGTACCTTTTGGCTGTGAGCCGGATGATCCCATTTCGACTACGGCACCCATTTTGAACCCAATTGTTTCCACTGCTGTGGGGGAAATCCGGATCTTTTTGGCCTTTAATCCAGATTTTCTGTAGACCTCATTAATGGGGTCTACAATGGGGTCTTCTGCCAGGAACTCCGGATTAAAGGGAGCCTGTTTCCACTGGAAACAGGCAATGGGGTCCAAAGGAGGCTAGGGGGATGGGATGCACCTTTGACCCCCCCCCCCAAAATTGGCTTCGAAGTCATTTTGAAGTTGACTTCACATTCACTTCGAAGTCACTTCAATGTCAGCTTCGAAGTCACTTCGAAGTTGCTTCGAAGACTGTACCCCCCTGTCCCCCCAAACACCTGGGGTAATGGACCAACCCCTTGTGGGTCGATCCGGATTCCCCAGATGGGTGCAAAGCTGTTTCCACAGCAGGGGTGTTAGCACCCATTTCTAATGGGTGCTACACCTCCTGTGGAAACACATTGGGTGTTTCCCTTAATCCGGATCTACTAGATCCGGATTAAGAAATGTACCCATTCCTTAGATCCGGATCTTCTTAGATTCAGATCTAAGGGCTGCAGTGGAAAAACACCCTTAATTTAATTTTTTTTCCGGGCCTCCCAGCCCAGTCCTGGCTTTCTGTGCAGCTAAGGGAAGGGGGGATGCAGCATTTGCAGCTGGCAGCACAGGGGTGGGCTGACGTCAATCCGGCTTCCAATGAGGAAAGAGGGGGTGGAGAGGAGGTGGCGCTGCTCCCCTGTGCTAGGGTTTGGTGCAGTTTGCATGGGGACAGCTGTAACTGCACCCAGCCTGCACCCAGCCTGTGTCTCCATGAATGGCATGGGGACGGGCAAGAGTCGATCTTGGACCCTCTCCCAGTCCCATGCGTGCCCCTTCCGAGCCAAGCGGCTTGCATGGGGACACAGCCTGATTGTGCATTCCAATTTTTTAAAGGGCTCTCCTGTGCAAGCAATTGTTGTGAGCCATAGGAAAGCAGATGTTGAAAGACTTCTACGTGTGCGATAAAAATGTTAAGTGTCCATTTAGTATTGTTTGTGGAGGTGCTAAATTGATTATTAAACTTCAGGATTGCTAGAGTTAGGCTGTTGTTTAAGATTTTCCTTTTTATTGATTGATGAATGATGATAACTCTGCTAGAAAGACTGCAGGTACTCCTTTTTTCACATTAAGGGACCGTCCGCATGCTAAAAATAATCCGAAAGGATTCCGTGTCCACCTCGGGAGTGTCCGCATACAAAGCCCTAATACATGGCACATGGGAGTCAATATGTGTTAAAAAAAAAACCCCACTTCACAAGTGTTCTGCATGCAAAATAAGGGGCTAATATCAGGCTGGCAAAGAATAACCACAAGACTCTTTCTTTAAAAAGATGAACAGTGATTTATTTCAGCTCAGCGTAAAGGCAGGTTTTGTTGGAAGCAACTTTGAACAGAAAGCCCAGCATATTTATATGTTTCATAGCTGGGCAGGGTTTGGCCTTCCACCAATGAACCATAACTATTTTTCAAAACTCAGTTTAAACTTGGAGCCAGAATGTATCACTCGACCCCAGGAGGGAGGGGGGAGTCAACTGTCACTTCCAAACAACAGGCAGCTACTATATACATATATACAGAATCGCATAGGTGACAGAGATCTTACATTCAAACATTATGGCAGGCAGCTAGCCCTGCCTGCCAGCTAACATGTATTGCCCTGGTGCCACGCCGACACTCCTGGAGGCGACGAATGGGAAAATAACCTCGCTTGCTCACTCGCTCTGCTGGTAACATTACCTCATTTACATTGCTGAGAAGGCAACAAGTTTTCACTGAAGAAGATGAACTGTCAAGCTGCTTTGTGTCCCCTTAAATGAGTGAGAAAAGCAGGGTAGAAAAGCCAACTCTCCTCCTCCTCCTCCTCCTCCTCCTGCTCTTCCAACCTGGTCCAATTGGTCCATGTCGCTTTTGCTCAAGTGGTGCATCAAAGTAGTGTGAGCAATGAGGATTCAATGGCAATGTGAATACACCATTGGTGCAGATGCAGGGTATATTCTCACCTTCATGGCGCATGTTCCTAAATCCCACACCCATGCTCTTACCTGTTTTGTTCGACATACGGATGCCCTATTGCTTGTTCCAGACCAGACAACACTAGTATGATTGTGGTGCTGATTAATCAGGTCCACCACTGTTCCCCAACTACTGCAAGCTTAGTATGGATTTGATCTGGATCACCACTAGTCCCGTGCAAAGGAAGCGGGCTACGAAGTTCCCTGATCCGGACTACCAGGTAAGAGCAGAGATGGCATCAGTCTTCTTTCTTCTGTTCCTGTTTCCTTCATTCAGTCTTTCAGCCTGTCTTCTCAGTTCTTTCACTGAGCAACAATGGCATTAAAGGGATATATAACTGAATGTTCTTACAGCTTTTTAAAGAAAAAATAGTTGCAAACCCCTTGTACCTCAGTATCTCTTCTTTTCTTTTATAATCTCTAGCCTCAGTTCTATGATGCAGTAGAACCTGTGGATTTTGAAGGTTTTCTAACAATGCAGCTGAAAAATTTAGATATGGAACTCCTGCAAGAACTTGGTGACTTCCCTGAAGATGATTTGGAAGTGGTCTTCACTCCGAAGGACCACAGGACTTTACAGCCATTACTTCCAGAGGAAGGGTAAGGAAATAGAGGCCGAATTCCTTCAAAAGCTCAAAGACCATGGAATAATGCAGTTTTCAAGCCAGTATCTTCTCCCCTTAATTCCTGGAAATGAAAAAAGGGATGGGCAAAGTGGCGTGACCTCTTTTACTTACAGATAAACTGATCAAATTCTGTTTGTGGCTTTTCCCATATTCATCTTTTGAAAAAAAAAATAAGCTGGTCTAGTGGTGAAAAAGACAGTCCATTGACCTTTAATGCTGTACGTTTAGAATTAAAATGTTTTTACTATATATTGTTTATTTCTCAACAGGGCTGATTAAGCCCTGGATCCTCCATCTAAACGTCTTCCAGTTTGGTCTAGTGGTTAGGGAGTCGGACTCTTATCTGGGAGTACCGGATTTGATTCTGCCCTCCTCCACGAAGCCAGTTGGGTGACCCTGGGCTAGTCACAGCTCTCTTCTGAGCTCTCACAGCCCCACCCACCTTACAGGGTGTTCTGTTGTGGAGAGAAGAACAGAAGCTTTGTCAGCCACTTTGAGTCCCCTTAAATGGGTGAGGAAAGTGGGATAGAAAAGCCAACTTTTCTCCTTCCTCCATGAAACCAGCTGGGTGACCTTGGGCTAGTCACAGCTCTCTTCTGAGCTCTCACAGCCCCACCCACCTTACAGGGTGTTCTGTTGTGGAGAGAAGAACAGAAGCTTTGTCAGCCACTTTGAGTCCCCTTAAATGGGTGAGGAAAGTGGGATAGAAAAGCCAACTTTTCTCCTTCCTCCATGAAACCAGCTGGGTGACCTTGGGCTAGTCACAGCTCTCTTCTGAGCTCTCACAGCCCCACCCACCTTACAGGGTGTTCTGTTGTGGAGAGAAGAACAGAAGCTTTGTCAGCCACTTTGAGTCCCCTTAAATGGGTGAGAAAAGTGGGATAGAAAAGCCAACTCTTCTTCTCCTTCTTCTTCCTGTTGGAAGACAGGCAGGTGGATCATGTGACAGCTTGTGCATGCCCATGCCACACAGACGTGCTGGCATCGTTACCAGGGCTCCACAGTGGCCACCATCTGGGTGGCCATTCGAACTGAAGGTAAGTTTGGGATGCTCTAGTCCTCTGCAAGTGTGGATAGCATTCTAGTGCTTTGCCTACTAGTAACTGGAGGCAAAGTGCATATTTGATCCATGTCCTGAAATAGGGGGCTGCCATCCTCATGCTGGTGTCACCTAACTTTAGAACATCTTATATCTTTAGTATTTAGCATGTTCTTGAAGCTTAATCCAGTTTCCCTAAACCGAAATAACAGAACCGGATGCAAACGCAAATTTGCCTGATCCCATTACTTTCAGCTTAATCGCGTTCAATCCAGATTCTGAGGATGTATGTAACTCAAGGGGGGACTCCAGTGGCTACTTTTTAAAAACCGCTTTTCGGGGCTGCCCTGTCCTCTTCCTCCTGGCGTGAACGCGCCACCTATAAGGGACCCCTTCACGGAGCCTAGCTGGGTGGCTGGGTGGCTGCTGCTTGCCTGGATGGAAGAAAAATGGCAGCAGCCAGCCAGCAATTCTTTCCCCTCCTCTCCTCATTGCTCAGGGCATGCAGCAGCAGCAACTCAAGCCCCTTTCGCCCATCACCGTCAACAGCCTTTAAAACATTCACACATCTCCCCAAACCTGCAGCAGCTGCTTTCCTTTCTTTTCCCTTTTTTAAAGATCAGAACTTTCAAAATGGCAAGATGGTTATCAGGTGTGAAGTGCTTGGATTGCTACAGTGTAGTGTAGCGGCTGCTGCTTTAAGGGGTGGATTTTACAGCTTGCTTTGGAAGCAACCTATTGGGGGAGGGAAACTCTCATCCCTTAACACGGTAGGGTCCCCACAGTAGAAAATGTAAAACGTTTCAAGCGCACGAACCGGAGTGAGACCTGTTGGAATGAGGATTAACATTTACAACGCTTTGGGGCGATTTAACACATGGAAAGCGCGTTAAGCCAAACTGACGTGGGGTCTGCGAGGATTGAAAACGGTTTGAAATCGACATAAGGTTGTAGTGGGGATGTGGCCTAGGAGTGGGTGTTACCCAACTCTTATGTAAGAAGAACCTATCCTAAATTATTCCGTGGTCTGAGAGCCTCTAGTTCTTGTTTAATCTTCAGTAGCCAAATGAGTCATTATAAAATCATCTCCATCATCCTTGTTGCCTCTTTAAATCCAGCAATGCAACTAGTATGGACTGTGGTTTGTATGGATTTATCTGGATGAGCAGTTTCAGAGCTTTAAGCAGCTTATGATTTCTGCCTTGCAATAGCAATGCTTACCAATATCTTTTTCTTCTTCCCCAGAGCTGAACTGGATCCACATGTCCGGGATTGTGTTCAGACATATATTCGTGATTGGCTAATTGTCAGTCGAAAGTAAGTTCTACTTTTGCAAATTTTATTTGATTTTGCTCTACGTTTATTTCGCTTGTTTTGACTGATCTTGTAACTAATTGAGGACAAAATATGTTTATTCTTTCATTTGATACTGTTAGGCCGCGGGCCCATGCACTATATAGTCTGAATCAAATTCAAATTAGGTAAGGACCGTCCCCATGGAAAGCCCTCTTTCCGGACTTTATGCGGACCAAATCCGTACTAAATTTACTCCTGTAGAAAACTGTTCTTGGCATGGTTTGGGAGCCGAGACCGCATCATTTTGGGAGCCGAATCTGCCCATGGGGATGGTCCTGGGCTATTTGAGGAGGAAATTGACTCTGGCGTCATTAGGAGCTGGGGTTTCACACCGTTCCTGTCCTGTGCATTGGCGATTGCAGCTGCTTGGACATTTTTGGCAATAAATGGTGACTGAACAGAAATGAGTCACTTTCCGCGACCGTTATTCCGCCCCCCTTCCCTGATCACCAAGCCAGGCGTATGTGCAAGACAAAATAGCAGCTTCTGAAAGGTGAATACAATTAACTGAGCAACCCAGTAAGATGCAATAGCTGTCCCATGAGTCTCTTTCTGTGACCATTATTCCAACCCCTTCCCTGATCGCCAAGCAAAGAATTTAAATGGCTTAATTTAGCGCATGAGCACTAAACTGCTGTACCAGGTGGAGCAGAGGTGCACACCTCCACAAAACTGCCACCAAACCTTAAAGCAGCTTTGCAAAGCGATCTGGCATTTTCATATTATTTTTATATTATTATTGCCTTTCAGCCCTATGTGCCATGAAGGGGAGGGGCGGCGTTCCTTGTCATTGCCACAAGAGGCGGCACATGGGTTGGTGTCCTCAACCCGGCTTCCTATCAGGAGAGAGGGAAAGGTGCTGTTTACACATGTACGGGTTTAGCGCGGTTTGCACAGGGACAGCCATATTCGAATAGAGCCCGCGCTATCAGCAATTGCATGGGGACAGGCACAATTTGAAATCGACCCTGCATCCAGACTAAAAATAGTCCAATTCAGACTAAACAAAGTACATGACTGAGTATTGACTTATTTAGAAGAACGTGAGTAGAACGCTGGGGGTGGACCCCTCTGGTATACTTTGAAATCTGAAAGTAGCAAGCGTGCAAGGATTTCAGAGATACTGGGCCTTTTTGCACTTTGCTAGCAGAAGTGGCTCCAACTGCTTTTGGGAGGCTTGTCTGTATGCTGCACGAGTGCCATCCTTGAGTATCCTGAATCTCATTCCAGCTGCCCCCATCTTCACTAGCTGTAGAAAGTAAAATCTTGTCCACAGACTGACTGGGCGCAGCTAGGGAGCTCCAGTCAGCAATATTCATACCCTCTTGTGATTCAGTCTGGTCTTGTGGTTAGTGTGTTGGGATCTTATCTGGTATTCACCCAGTTTGATTCTTCACTCCTCCATGAAGCCAGCTGGGTGAGCTTGAGCTAGTCACAGCTCTCTTTCTGAGCTCTCACAGTCTCACCTACCTCACAGGGTGTCTGTTGTGGGGAGAACAGAAGGCTTGTCAGCCACTTTGAGTCCCCTTAAAAGGGTGAGAAAAGTGGGATATAAAAACCAACTCCTCTTTTGGGAGCAAAGCTGGTGTCTCTGTGCAGCTGTGTGCCATAGGGTGATCACCATGGCAATATCCAGGTGCAACCCAGATGTTGTCATGGCTGTTTCTATGGCAATCTGGCCTTCCCAGGCCAGGCCATCCACACTTCAAGCACTGCTGGTCCGGCTGGGGACCGCAGCAGCACTTGACGATCCAGATGGCTCCCTCACACCTGATCTTCACCTCCATGGAATAGTATTACTCTACCATTCTACCGAGGAAAGTGAGAACAGGACCATTGTTTTCTCTTTAGCAACAATAATAAAAACAAGCTAGAGCTCCCCCCACTTCTGGAGTAATTAACGGCCCTTCTCTGGTAAGGTCATGTTCAAGGAGAGTCAGAATATCAAGGAAGGTGCTTTATGGCTTTACTTTTCATTCTCATTCAACTGGCAAACAATTAAAGTGCAAACAATTAAAATACAAACACCGGTGCATATAATTCATGCACTCCCAAAAATTGTAATAAAAAAGTGTCTCCAGAATCAACAATTGCTTATTGTGGCATATTTGTTATGCAAGACAACAAACATACAGCTTTAGAAAGAAAAAAATGCATATCTTGCATGGAGGGGAGATCAAGTAAACCTTGTGTGATCTAGGGGTGTGCATCAATGGATGTTTTGCCTTCGAATCCGAGCCGATTTGAACATTTGAACATTCCATTCATTTGAATTTAAAAAACCCAGATTTTTGAAAATCCGATTCGAATCCGGATTACTCGAATCCGCACATTCGAAAGTTTGATCCGTATTCCAAAATACGAATGTTGATAACATTAGTGTCCGTTCTTTGAATTTCTGCGCGTCTGTATTCATCCCGCAGGCATCCCGTTTTAATCCTGCATTATAAACGCAAATATGCATAATTTTCATTCGTATCCATATACGATAAATACGGATCTGTTCATTTGAATTATTGTCACGGCTCCCGGCAAAGAACATTATGCAGGGAGTGATGGGGCAGGGAAGTGGGCTGGCCTCAAATGACTAAACTCCAACCCCCTCCATAACCTCACCCCCATATGACCAAAGCCCCACCTCCACCCCACCCTGCCAGGGCATGGAAAAATGGTCTTGCTTGGAGCCGGTCCCCGGTGCCAAAACGGTTGGGAACTACTGCGTATAGTCCACCAGCTGTGTGATATAACTAATAATAGCGAAAAACAACGAAATCTCTTACCTATCTTTTGTGGTGATGGCTGCTTGAGTAACCCTTTGATCAAGGGTGTGTAAAAGCAATGCTCTTTATATCATGGTTTTAGCTCTGCAAGCCCATAATAGTTCTGTATATCATTGCAGTTTATACTAGATTTACTTAAGTGCATAACAATAGAGTTTCTTAGTAGTTTACCTTTCTCTGCCTTCCCGTACCTTAAGGTAACGTCTGAACCCTTCAGCTGAACTTATGTTTGTTGGAAAATATTGTTTTTTAAATTCCTTACCCGCTAATTTTACTGATCTCCAAATGCCTTTATTTTTTAAAAAAATTCAAGGAACCAAGACAATAATGAGGCTTCCACACTGAGGAAAAAAGGCTCCAGGAGGGATTTCCACAAGACTCTCCAAAAGCAAACGTTTGAATCTGAAGTGGTGGATTATGGTCCTTCAAATTATCAGGTAATTGTCCTCTGGAACAATGTTGAGCCTGACTTATATAGGAAAAAACGATGCCTGTATTTGACTGCCTCCACATGCATTAAAGAAGTGGATCAAAAACAATATTGGAATATTGTGTACAGTTCTGATCACCACACCTCAAAAAGGATATTGTGGACCTGGAAAAGGTGCAGAAAAGGGCAAACAGAATGGTTAAGGGGATGGAACACCTCACTTACGAAACCAGGCTGCAACGTCTAGGCCTCTTCAGTCTGGAGAGACGGCGTTTAAGAGGGGACCTGATTGAAGTTCCGCACAGGCCATTAGAACACATATAAAAAAACACACAGGACACATACATAACACATTGAAGACTTACCTTCCGCACTGCAGGCCGGATCGAGACTCTTCGCAGTGGCTGCTTCCGCACTCCAGCAGGCGAGACCTGTTCTTAATGGGGTATCGCTGCCAAAGGACCCGGCCTCTGGGAAGATCTCAAAAATTAGGTCTTCCATGCAGCTCCTCATCTCAGTCCGGTTGGAAGCAGGACGCTTCTGCACACAGAGGGGTGAGGGCTGGATTTGCTGGCGGACACCACCTTGGAATGGGCGGAAGAAGGCCGTTCTGCCTCCTTCCACCTTTCCCCTGCGTGCTGCGTGCCGCCAGAAACATGCAGTAACTGGCAGCTGCATGCTCCAGTCCTGTGGCTCCCGGGGCGGCATCGGCAGCGTGGGGGGGCGGATCCCCTTTGGAATGGGTGCTGCAGCCTCCAGAGCACCCAGGGGATCTGGCCAGCCTGATCCGTCCTCACCTCCAAGGATCCGTCCCTATTTCGGACGGATCCTCGGGAGGTCAGATCACCGGGAAATGGATTTTCTCAAATCTGTTTTCCGGCGGCAGATGCAGAAGCACCCTAAAATTATGCATGGTATAGAAAAGGTGGATAGAGAAAATAAGTTTTTTTTTTTGAAAATGGGGTACCAGGGGAGAAGGTATGCTGGATTATTATTATAATTGCTATTATAAAATTGTTATTGGATCTAGTTTAAGCTGGTTACTCTGAGTGCAGTTAAACAAAAACAACCTCTAGTTTGTCAGCTTTGCTTTTAACTATTACATTGTTTTTCAAACAAACTCAACTTACATTTGTTCTGTTGCAGTAGAAAAGATCGATGAAATAAACCTTGCTGTAAAGAGGAAACTTTCCTGGGCAAATAGGCACCTAGCGTGTGCAAGAAAGGAGAGAATTCTCAAGAGCTAAATAGCAGCTTCATAGTACAGATTAGCTCATCGTGGGGAAGTGCCCGGATATTCGAAAATCCAAAAATCGGATTCAAATCCTTTGAATATTGACATTCGAATTCAAATCGGATTTTTGAAAATCCAAATTGGAACATTCGAACGAATTTTGGATTTTCAAATAATTTGAATGAATAGATCCACAAATATTGCATATGAATATAATGCGCATTTGCGATTATAATACTGGATGAAGAAGGGATGCATACAGGATGAAAACCTGATGTGTGCAAATCGAAAATTGGACACTAATGTTGCCGACATTCGTATTTTCGAGTTTGAATCGGATATTCGAAAATCCGGATTCAAATAATCCGGATTTGAATCAGAGTTTTGACGCGTTCTAGTGAGGGAGCGCTTTCGCAGTGTTGTGTAGACAAAGCAGTGTTGCCTGTCCCCTAGGTTGGTCTGCTAACCCAGTGCAGACATGGCCTTTGTGTCTTTAATATCTGAAAAGTGAATTGATATTTTGTGCTCTCTTGAGCAGACAGGTCCTGGACATATAAAAGTCCTCTGTGATGAATCTAGTAAAACCACACTGACATCTGGGGACATCGACCTACGCGTCCTGCAGCCTGATCCTCGCCTGGCAAATCTGCTACAGCACATTAGCGCTGAAGACCTTCAAAGGCAAAATGAAGAGGCACGCCAAGCAAACAGGCCTGCAGAATTATTTGCTCTATATTCTAATGCAGATGAGGTAAACATTACATCTCATGACAACATCCCTCTTATAAGATGTGTTCCCATTCAAGATTTAAAAAGCTTTGAAACCGTTTTAAAAGTTTTAAAAGAATCCACCATTTCTGAGGATTAAAGGTCCTGAAACGTGGAGAATCCTTATTCGCATTAAAAGCGGTCTTGCTGCTGGATTTAGAAATAATCTTCACTATTTAGCACTGGGAATTCAAGCAGGTTTTTTGCTTTAAGGGCGTTCTTCTCAGTTACCACGGATCCAATGATAAGCCGTGATTTCACCCCCTTTTGCCTGGGCCCTCACCATTACATTCTAAGGATATTGAGCTTGGCTGAAAGGTGGTGGGAAGAGGTGAAGAATGAGAGAGATCAGACCAAAACGTAACTAAAAGAGAGATCTGACCACTTGTAACAGGAGATCAGAACACAATGTAACAACAACAACAAAAAAAAATCATATGGAAGAGATCAGACCCATGTCTTTTGCCTACATTTCGTACTGTACTGCTTTGCCGATCCAGCACAAAGTTGGCTCTTTTGTAAAAGCCTGCTTGGTTTTTCCCTCCTCCCTTCCCCACCATGATCATTATAAGACAAAAGGGAAAGTGATTTTGAATGTTCTACTGCCTTGTTAACAGGAGAATGAAGTTACGATATGGTGGATACAAGATGGGGAGGACAAGTGGCAAAGGACTCCATAATTTCATGTTTATACAGAGGGTGCAGTATGAATTGCCCGTCCCGGTGAAGTCAGGGTATGATGGTGCCCAGTTTGCTGACTGCATGGGGCAGGGATTCTGCTGAGGGGAGGAGAGAGGGGAAGGGGTCCATATTATAAATCCACATTCTAAACTAACAGTGGGAACGCAAAAAACCATACCTCACTGCTGATTTAAAAATCCCTGATTTAAAACCGTATTAAAATGCCCAGTGGGTACACAGCCATACATTTTTGGGGCTTTAAAGAGAAATACTTGACAAAGATTTAAGATACTAACAAATGCTAGCTGTATAACAAAACAGCCCTCATCACGGGACTGCATTTGTGTGTTTTCTGTTTGCTTCTACTTATCATTGATTGTAATGTGGTTGTATATACCTTGTAGATTTTGTTCTGACTTTTTATGAAATATGCCTGTGTCTTAGGTTATTTTAAAACAATTTTGTATTGCTTTGTTCAAAATTTTATTTTATTTAGGCCCTGTTCACACTTATCTCTGAAGTGATCTTTCTATAGGATTGATGGAATGGAAGCATTTTGGTAGTGTTTCTTAGTCGGTGTGAACCCAGCAAAGCGGAAAATTATTAAAACATTTATTTATTTATTTATTTATTTATTTATTTATTTATTTATTTATTTATTTATTTATTTATTTATTTATTTATTTATATTTCTATCCTGCCCTATACCCAAAGGTCTCAGAGTGGGTAACAACCTTTAAAACAGCACATTACAAACCGATATATATTAAAAACAATAATATATATAAAAATGCTTAAAAGTTTCAGCATATTTAAAACAATATCCTAAATATTAAAATAATAGTATCTGCAGTGGGACGGGGTGGGGGGAGTATAATCACATCAGCAAAAGGCCAGGGCAAAGAGGTGTGAGCACAGATATTCGAAAATTCAAAAATCCGATTCGAATTTGACACGTATTGAGATTCAAATTTGAACCGGATTTTCGAAAATCTGGATTTTGAATTTGGATTTTCAACTGGATCCGACATCTTATCTCGCATCCGAATATTGAGTCTATTTGCGCATATAATAAGTTATGCAAATGGAACGCAAACATGAAAAAAAGGATGCGAACAGATTTGAAAATCAGATACGAATGTTCCCGACATTCATATAATTCAGTTCAAATTGGATTTTTGAAAATACGGATCCGGATAATCCGGATTCGAATTGGATTTGAATGCAAAAAATGCATTCGTGCACATCCCTAATATATACAGAGAAGGAGCGTGATGCGCCTTTTGCACAAGGTGTCATTGTTTATTGTGGACATAGTTTTCATTTTGTACAAAGATCACAAAAAAATCACTCAGTGTTCGGCAGACATTGTATGCACCTTGAACGTACAATCTGAGGATAATCTGACTCCCTCCCTGCTTCTCCCTATGGAGATTGGATACCCCACAGGCCTGGCACAATGTGTAGATGCAACCTAACTAAAATGGCTACTAGAATGAATGCCTAGGTCAGTGGTACTCAACCTTCCTATTGCCATGGCCCCTTAATGGAGTTCCTCATGTTGTGGAGACCCCCAACCACGGGGGCAGAGCAGCTGGGAGGTGGGAGGGAAGGGCTGTAGGAGACTCATCGCGACCCCTCTGAAAGGGTAGTTGGACCCCCAAAGGGGTCCCGACCCCCAGGTTGAGAACCACTGGCCTAGGTGCATCTTTCAGGCTGGGGGGAGGGGAGCAGGATGCCTCTAAGGCCATTTGCAGGGATTCAAGAGCAGGCAAAAGTTTGCCCTTGTCTCTGTTTGTGATGCCCACAGGCAATTGATGGGCTACTATGTGTGACAGGATGCTGGACTAGATGGGCTGTGGCCTGATCCAGCAGGGCTTCTCTTATGTTCTTATGGATGACAGATGTATCAGTGGCTACTAGAATGGATACCCAAGTACATCTTTCAGGCTGGGGGGGGGGCAGGGGAAGCGGGGCGCTTCTAAGGCCATTTGCTGGGATTCTAGAGCAGGAATAGGTTCATCCTTGTCTCTGCCTGAGATGCCCATGGGCAGTTGGTGGGCCACTATGTGTGACGGGACGCTGGACTAGATGGGCTGTGGCCTGATCCAGCAGGGCTTCTCTTACATTCTTATGTTCTTAACTTGTATTGATATTCCAAATGCCTTATCCAGAAGTGTGTAACTGCTGTATAATGTGTTTAACAGGAAGATGCTGTGGAAATACGGCCTACACCTGAGTGTCCAAAGGAATATCTGGGCAATAGAGTTTTGGTGAAAGTGCAAACACTGAAGTGAGTCTATGACTTCTTATGCTTCTTTACACATTTATAGGTGGGCCATGGGCCATGAGGGTTTGGTGCTACATTTGCCCATGAATTAGAGACTTCTGGGGCAATAGAACTGGATATATGTCTTCTGTTTCAAGTGCAAAGTCCCCTTTGTGAATGTGTCTTGATTTAAAAAAAAGATAAATCCATTATAATAGCATACCAAGTGGGTTTCCCAAGACCTTTCTGCTTGAGGAAGAGTAACTTTTAGTCCAAGAAGTTGAATTTGAAGATTTCATTGGATCAGTTGTCAGATGCTCGGAGAAGTGTAATAGGCTATAGCCAAGCTCAGCCAGGTTATTTTGACACCTGAGTCAAATGCATAGCCGCCAGCAAAGGATGTAGAAAAAACATCAAAGGGGAGTCCGAGATCAATGCTGCCCCCTAATCATAACTCACAGGCACCCCTGAACGCCCCCAGGCAGAGATGTACATGAACTGAGTAATGGGGACTTGCCTACATTGAGTTAAGCCAGTTTGATCTTGTGGTTAGAGTGTTAGATGCTTATCTTGTAGTCTCCCAGTTTGATTCCTCATTTCTGTGCAAATCCATCTGGGTGACCTTGGGCTAGTCACAGCTCTCTTCTGAGTAGGGATGTGCATGAATGTACTTTGTGCATTCGAATTCGATTTGAATTGAATATTCAAAAATTCGATTCGAATGTCAAAAATCCAGATTTTCGAAAATCTGATTCAGACCTGGACTATCCAGATCCGTACTTGTGAAAATCCAATTCATATCCAAATATATGAATGTTGATAAGATTTGTATCCGATATATGAATTTGTGTAAATACATATTTATTCCATATGCATCCATGTGCATCCCGTATTATGCCGCATTATCTGTTCATTTGAATTATTCGAAAATCCAAAATTCATCTGAATGTGTAAATTCAGGTTTTCGAAAATCCAATTCAAGTTTGAATTTTGACATTTGACAGATTCGAATTCAATGTTCTAATTTTCGAATATCCATGCACATCCCTACTTCTGAGCTATCAAAGCCTCACCTACCTCACAGGCTGTGTGTTGTGGGAGAAGAACAGAAGGTTTGTCAGTCGCCTTGAGTCCCCTTAAGGGTGAGAACAGCTTGGTATAAAAGCCAGTTCTTCCTCCTCGTTATATCCAAATTTGTTGCCTGAAATTCCTACTGCATTTTGCCAGTGGAAAGGACTGCCTTTAGTAAAGTACTATGTTCCATTTTGTTTTTATATGACAAACTAGCTTGACTTTCATCAGCATCCAATCATCTTCTTTACAGGTTTGAAATAGAAATTGAACCATTATTTGCAACCTTAGCTCTCTACGATATAAAAGAAAGGAAAAAGGTAAGATTGCAGATGACTGGAGACCTTTTTTTAAAGAACCCAATGAGTTATCAATTGAATTTTTCACTCATCTGGTTTTAGCCCTGAGCCAGATGGTGAAGAAAACCACACCTGGGCCCTTTCTGCACTGGGCCTTATTCAGGATTATATCTCAGGATAGGGACCAGCCATCTTCATGCTGGTCCAATCTGTGGTAGGCCATACCAGGGCCTACCATAGTCTGCACCAGCATGCAGATGGTTGGTCCCCATCCTGAGATATAATCTGAAATAAGGCCTAGTGCGGAAAGGGCCCTGGACTCCGCAACAGTAAGGGCGTGTCCCCATGCGCGTTTTGGTCTGAATCGAAATCGAGTTCAGCAAGGAGTGTCCCCATGCATTTCATATTTGGTCCAATTTCCGCAGACCAGATCGCCCAAACCAGGACCAAATTTGGTACTGGAAAAAGGCCTAGGCATTGCTTAGGGGTTTGGCACGCATTGCTTTGCAAGCCGAGCCTGAAGATGGAGACAGCCCCGGGCTATTTGGGGAGGAGGTGGAATTTCATGTCCTGTGTTTGCTGTTCCTGCTCTGTGCATTGGAGATTGCAACCACTGAGATTTTTTGAGAGTAAATGGTGTTAAAGTCAAAATGATGAGGGGGTCAAATGGCCTTCGCTGCCCCACGACACTCTTTTATACAAGTATTTCACCTCCTGTTTCCCGATTGCTAAGGCAGGCAGGAGATAATGGCTTGATTTTTCTCCCTCTTACATGGAATATATTCCACCCCCATTTCCTGATCGCCAGGGAGGGCATGATAATGGCTTGATTTTTCTCCGTTTTAAGCTTGCCGGGTATTCTCGCAGTTCCCGGGTAGGGCGGAGGTGCGCAGAACTGCTCAACTGCCTCCAAACTTTGTAGCAGCTTTGTTTTTTTTAAAATTAACTTTTTTTCCATTCAGTCCTGGCTTCTCTGTGCCACTAAGGCGGGGGATGTGGCATTTGCAGCAGCTTCCATTGAGAAGAGAGAGGGCGGAGAGGAGGTGGTGGTATGCGTGGGGACGGCTGTGTTTATTTATTTTACACCAGTTTGGTCTAGTGGTTAGGGAGCCGGACTCTTATCTGAGAATACCTGGTTTGATTCCACCTTCCCCCAGGAAGCCAGCTGGGTGACTCTGGGTTAGTCCCAGTTCTCTTCTGAGCTCTCACAGCCCCACCTACCTCACATGGTGTTCTGTTCTGGGGAGAAGAACAGACAGCTTTGTCAGCCGTTTTGAGTCCCCTTAAATGGGTGAGAAAAGTGGGGTAGAAAAGCCAACTCTTCTTCTTCTTCTTCTGAAACAACTGGCAAAAGTTTCCTTTTTGGACTATAACTGCCATGATTCTGAACCCCGTTGGCTTGAACGTTTCTAAATTCTGCAGTGAATCTACAACCTGTGCAGTCTTATTGCTAAAGCCGTTTATTTTACATTACATTACCCATCTATAATTATCACAGCTGAGGCTGTTTGCATACTGCAAGTTATATGCCAATCCCTATATGGATTTTGAAGACCTTTTTTTCTTTTTCTGTCCCAAGATATCTGAAAATTTTCATTGTGACCTGAACTCTGAACAATTCAAAGGGTTTCTGAGATCATATACACCTTGCGTCGACGCCTCTACTCAGGCGAGATCGGCAGTATTTTCTGTAACATATCCATCTCCAGATATCTATCTAGTAGTAAAGGTAAGTCTTGTTTGTACCCTTGTTTGAAAAGGTTGCTGCAGTGTTGCTGGGAGTACAATCTCTGAGCTTCGAAAATCCAATTTGAATCGGATGAATATCGACATTCAAGTTTGAATCGGGTTTTCGAAAGTCCGAATTAACGAATTTGTCCGGATTTTGAATATCCAAAACTCTGACTTAATAGATTCATGTGTTTATATCACATCCAAATATCGGGTTTATTTGCACTTATAATGCGGGGTGAAAACGGGATGCACACGGAATGAAGACGGGACAAAACGGGTTGTGTGTGAATTCGAAAATCAGATACAAATGTTCCCGACATCCGTGTGTTCAAATTGGAATTGAATTTTTGAACGTGCAGATCCAGATAATCTGTATTCAAATCTGATTTTTAAAATCCGGATGTTTGAATTTTGAATCGAATTGAATATTTGAATATTCAAATTGAATTTGAATGCAAAGTTGCATTTGTGCACTCCCCTACCCCTGAATACAGGGCTGCTGAGTCTGGGCCCTTTCAGCACTGGGCCTTATTATTTATTTATTTATATTTCAATTTATATGCCGCCCCATACCCGAGGGTCTCTGGGCGGCTCACAACATTTAAAACAGATGTATAAAAACAGTATCAGAAAATAAAACAAATTTAAAAATACAGTTTTAAAAGTACAAAACAGTTAAAAACATCAGTGGTTTTCAGTGAGGGGAAGTGTGGGGAA
The DNA here is from genome assembly GCA_023333525.1 of Aspidoscelis tigris stejnegeri. Lineage (NCBI taxonomy): Eukaryota > Metazoa > Chordata > Lepidosauria > Squamata > Teiidae > Aspidoscelis > Aspidoscelis tigris. The sequence goes on from JALMGA010000007.1 coordinate 78,041,909, forward strand.
CATTTAACCAAAGGCCTGTGTGAATAGGAACGTTTTCACCGCCTTCCTGAATAAGAACAGAGAAGGGGCCTGACGCACCTCAAGGGGGAGACCATTCCACAGCCTGGGGGCCACCACCGAGAAGGCCCTCTCCCGGGTACCCACCCGCCTAACTAAAGAAGGCGGAGGGATCACCAGAAGGGCCTCCCCTCCAGATCTAAGAACACGGGCAGGTCGATATGGGAGAAGGCGCTCCTTTAGATATCTGGGACCCAAGTCATTTAGGGCTTTATAAGTTAAAGTTAGCACCTTGAATTGGGCTCGGTAGTGAATTGGCAGCCAGTGCAGTTCTTTCAGAACCGGCGTAATATGCGACCGGCTAGATGTTCCTGTCAGCATTCTAGCGGCTGCATTTTGCACCAGCTGCAACTTCCGAACCGTCTTCAAGGGCAGCCCCATGTAGAGCGCGTTACAATAGTCCAGCCTGGAGGTTACCAGAGCGTGGATAACTGTGGCCAGGTCATCTCTGTCCAAAAAAGGTTTCAGTTGGCGCACTAGCCGTAGTTGGGAGTAGGCACTCCTGGCCACGGCCTCCACCTGAGCTTCAAGTGTTAGCGCAGAGTCCAGGAGTACCCCCAAATTTCGCACCTGTCCCTTCCCGGATATTGCAACCCCGTCAAGGACAGGGTATCTCCCAACTACTTGGACCCGAGAGCCTGTAACACACAGCACCTCTGTCTTATCTGGATTCAGTTTCAATTTATTGGCCCTCATCCAGCCCATTACCGCCTCCAAGCACCTGTCAAGCACTTCAACCACCTCTCCTGATTCAGATGGCACAGAGATATAGAGCTGGGTATCATCTGCATATTGATGACACCTCACTCCAAAACTCCTGATGATCTCTCCCAGCGGCTTCATGTAGATATTAAATAACATGGGAGATAAGATCGACCCCTGGGGAACCCCACAAGTGAGTTCCCAGGGTGTCGATTCTGTCTCTCCCATCACCACTATCTGAGATCGGCTCTGGAGATAGGAGTGGAACCAATGCCAAGCACTGCCTCCAATTCCTAAACTCCGAAGCCTCTCCAGAAGGATACCGTGGTCAATGGTATCGAAAGCCGCTGAGAGGTCCAGGAGAACCAGCAGGGTAGCATTCCCCCTGTCTTTCTCCCGGAGGAGATCATCAACCAGGGCGACCAAGGTGGTTTCCGTGCCATGACCGGGCCTGAAGCCGGATTGAAATGGGTCTAGATAATCAGCTTCTTCCAAGCATGCCTGCAGCTGAACAGCAACAACCCTCTCCAGGACCTTGCCTAGGAAAGGTATGTTAGCTACCGGGCGATAGTTGTTTAAGTCTTCTGGATCCAGGGAGGCCTTCTTCAGGAGGGGACGTACCACAGCCTGTTTAAGGGCCAATGGAACCGCCCCCTCCCTCAGAGAGGCATTTACCACTTCCTGGATCCACCCGGTCATACCTTGCCGGCTAGCTTTAATCAGCCAAGAAGGACAGGGATCTAGAGTGCATGTTGTCGGCCGCACCCCTGCAAGCAGCTTGTCCACATCCTCAGGCCGCAATAATTGAAACTGATCCAAAATAATTGGACCAGACAGTTCTCTGGACACCTCCCTCAGACTATGTCCAATTGTGACATCTAACCCTCTGCGAATCTGAGCAACTTTGTCCTCAAAGTGCTTTGCAAAACTGTCACAGCAGATATTAGATGGCTGAGGCTCACGCCTCAGCTGGCCAGATTTAGTAAGGCCATTCACTACTCTAAAGAGCTCTGCTGGACGGCTACTCGAGGACGCAATGGCAGTGGAGAAAAAACTGCTTTTCGCCGCTGTCACCGCCACGTGGTAGGCACGATAGTGTGCTCTAACTCGTGTTCGGTCAGATTCGCAGCCAGATTTACGCCACTTGCGCTCTAGCCGTCGACCTTCCTGTTTCATGGCCCGAAGCTCCATGGAATACCAAGGAGCTTTCTGGGCTCTACAGGCGGGCCGAGGGCACTTGGGAGCGATCGTGTCGATAGCCCTGGTCATCTCCTGATTCCATAGAGAGGCCAGAGCTTCTACAGGAGCACCAGACATGCCAACTGGAAAATCCCCCAGGGCATTCAGGAATCGTTGAGATTCCATAAGTCTCCGGGGGCGGACCATCTGAATAGGTCCTCTGTCCCCACAGAGGGGGATTGGCACTGTGAGTCCAAACCTCACCAGCGAGTGATCCGTCCATGACAACGGGCTAACAGTCAGCCCTCCTATCAACGGATAATCATCAATTCGCTCTGAGGCAAAAACCAAGTCCAGGGTGTGGCCTGCCATATGCGTCGGACCAGATACAAACTGAGACAGCCCCATGGTTGTCATGGAGGCCATAAAGAACTGAGCTGGTCCACTGAGCGTGGCCTCAGCATGGATGTTGAAATCCCCCAACACCACCGTGGCGGGGGCTTCCAACACCACCTCCGAGACCACCTCAGCCAGCTCAGATAGGGAGGATACTGGGCAGTGGGGTGAGCGGTACACCAGTAGCATCCCTATTCTGTCTCTCTGGCCCAGCAATAAAAACAGGCCCTCAACCCCGTTAACAGAGCGAATTGGCCGCCTGATATGGGCTATATTCTGAAATAGCAGGGATATAGACCCTTCTTTTCTGCTCCAGAGTTCAGAAAAGAAGTTCAGGAGGAGTTTAGGTCTCACACTGGACCAGTATGCTAGACAGTGGAGAAATACCCTAAGATTTTAATATATGCCATTTACATTTTCTTGTTCTCTAATAGGTGAAAAGGAAAAACATAACCAAGACATTTCTTTTAGGCATTAACATAGCGTTTGGTTATTTTCAGTCTGTAGGCTAGCAACAAAAACTTTGTTAATGTAAGTGGGCTATTTTTTTTGTTTAACTGTGTTAAATTTAAGCATTGCATCGAAACAGTTTATTCACTTTGTTACTTTGATTTTTCCTCCTTTCCTCGTAGATTGAAAAAGTACTTCAACAAGGTGAGATTGGCAATTGCGCAGAACCCTACATGGTTCTAAAAGAAGCTGAAGATGGAAAGGTATGTATCGTACAATTCATAATTTTGGAATGGAAACGCCCATAGAGGTGTCCGATGCATCTGACGAAGACAGTTGTGTATTATTAAATTTTATTTATAAACTCGTTTCATTTAACATATGATGCTAAAGCACCTTTTTGTAAAGCTTGTGAGCCAGTATGTCCTCTATTATCTAGCAAAACCCGTATTATTTCACACTACTGCTGTTTAGTTCAACTTTCAGCGTATTTCCACTTTCTTGTTAATAAAAGCATTGCAGGGATCCCCACAATGTCCTGTCCTGTGTGGATACGGAGTTCCACAGGAAGTACGGCCTCCTGATAGATTTCCAGAGAGCTCCAGGAAGTTCCTTCTAATGCTATGATGAAAGATCATTCCCATAGGCACAAACACTGCAGGGAAATGTCAGCATTGATTTGAGAACTGGCATTTCTGCATGGTGTTTGGAAGTGCCCTTCGTGTAGGTTTTGGAGAGAAGGAAATGAGAGGGTTACCGTCAGTGTGACCATGACGCCTCTCTGAATGTGTTATCCCCTAGCATGAATTCCATCCGTTAAAAGGGTTCTATTCTAGTGATTTTAGTTGTAGGTCTCCATAGGGTTCCTACCAAATTAACGTTCAGGGGATTCCCACCTGACCTGCATCTTTTAATATTCTAACTCTTTTTATGGCTTTCAGACTAAAGAAAAGGTCGAGAAGCTAAAAACACAAGCTGAGTCCTTCTGTCAACGTTTGGGAAGATACCGCATGCCCTTTGCTTGGATTCCAATAAGTTTAGCCAATTTCTTCAGTGTGTCAACACTAGAAAAGGATATCGCCGAATTAGAAATTTTAAATGGTAAGTCTGAATGTGTGCGAGTATATATGTACATATTTCTAAAAGTAAAAATACCCACGGATAACACTTGGGGCTGTGAGAGCTCAGAAGAGAGCTGTGACTAGCCCAAGGCCACTCAGCTGGCTTTGTGAGGGAGGGCGGAATCGAACCCGGTATTCCCAGGTAAGAGTCCAGCTCCCTCACCACTAGAGCAAACTGGCTCAAATTTGTCTAAGGTAGGGTTAGACAAATTTATGGACGACAGATCTATCAATGGCTACTAGAATGAATGCCTAGGTACATCTTTCGGGCTGGGGGTGGGGGGTGGGGAAACAGGGCTCCTCTAAGGCCATTTGCTGGGATTCTAGAGCAGGAATAGGCTTGCCCTTGTCTCTGCTTGAGATGCCCATGGGCAATTGGTGGGCCACTGTGTGCGACAGGATGCTGGACTAGATGGGCTGTGGCCTGATCCAGCGGGGCTCCTCTTATGTTTTTATGATGTGCACAGATATTCGTAGCATTCGTCATTCGTACGAATTTGGACATTTCTACATGAACATTGACGTTCATATGAATACGGATGGTTCTAGATATTCATACGAATAGTTCGGACATTCGTCAACTGGGGAGGTGGGAAAGTGGCTGCACCAGTCATATCTGCAATGGATCTACCGTGCATTTGACATGGATTGAGAGTGTATTAAAAGTGGACTCAGGTCAGATTTGGCACTTTCAAAGGGGATTTGTTATGGGACATGTATTGGATACGTATCCCGGATACATACTGGATACGTATTCATTTGTATCAGCTTTGTGTGAGTCAAGCTGAGGTGCCCACTGGCCTCCGTCTCTTCTCCCTTCCACTGCTGGTTTTGTTTTGTTTTGTTTTGTTTTGTTTTGTTTTGTTTTGTTTTGTTTTGTTTTGTTTTGTTTTGTTTTGTTTTGTTTTGTTTTGTTTTGTTTTGTTTTGTTTTGTTTTGTTTTGTTTTGTTTTGTTTGGCCCCAGTTGCTATTGACAAAAAGGGTTAGACAGTTTATAGTCTGACCATGCAGGTGGTGAGGAAAGGGGAAAATGTGAAAGGAAAGGGATGGCATTAGCTCCTACACCCAAACCTTAAGGCCGAGTGTCTTTTAGAGTGCTGTAATACCCTCTGTGTGAGGCTGCCCTTGAGCCCAGCTCTGGAAGCTGAAACAAATGCAAAATAACAGCAGCTAGGTGGTTGCACCAATTGCACCTAAGCTCAAATAGTTGCACTGGTTGCCAGTGTAACCAGTTTATGCTTGGGTCAAACAGCTTTCAATAATCTGGGACCGGAGTATTTGAAAGAGCGCCCCTTCCACTGTTGACCTGTAAGATGACTGAGGTCATCGTGTAGTTACTGTCACCTTGTGGTTACCTTCACAAGTCCTTCTCTGTGGTGGCACCAACCCTTTGGAATTCTTTTGCATTTGATACCCACGGGGTGCCTCCATTACCAATTTTCAAGTGCCTATTGAGGGCATTCTTGTTCATCCAAACCTTCCCATTGTTAATGGCTCTTTCCCGCCCACTATTTTTAATTTTTTTTTTAGTTATTTATATTACTGGTATGTTTTATATGGTTAAGTTGGTTGGTTTGATTTTTGTCTTTGTTTTCTTTCACGTTGCACACTGCCTCAGAATCCTAAGGCAGGAAGAGGTGTAGAAATATTTTAAATAAATATAAAAATATCTTAAATGAGCAGAATACTTTTAGCCCTTGTAGTGGAATGGGAAATGCTATACACATTCAAATGAATTTACTGAATCACTGCTTTCTGATGCTATATTTTATAGCAGTGACAGGAACAAATCAATGGGTTTTTTTCTATTGACCTCCCTTGATCCGGATCTAAGATGATCCAGATCTAAAGAATGGGTCCTTCAACTAATCTGGATCTAGTAGATTTGGATTAAGGTAGGTACCCAATGCGTCCCCACGGGCGGTGCAGCACCTAGTGGCAACGGGTGCTGGCTTGCTCGCAGTGGAAACGCTGGAGCACCCATGTGGCAAATCCGGATCGACCCACATGGGGCCCGCCTGTCACCCCAGGTTTTTGGGGGGACAGGGGGTGCAATCTCCATAGACGCTCCAGAGATTCTTCAAAGATTCTTTGGTGTGGCTCCAGAGACTCTTTGAAGATTTCTCGGAGCAATCTGCTGCTAACTTTGAAGATTCTCTGGAGCCTTTGACATAGGTCCATAGGATTGGCATTGCTCTCGCGTGGGGTCCTCTTCAGAGCCTGTGCTATTCTTCGGAGCCAGCTTCAGAAATTGTGCACAGGCTTCAGAGCTTTGGGTTTCGGGGAGCCCTCCCTAGCCCCCATTGCCCGATCGCGGTGGAAACGCGCTCTGTATAATCTGGATTTGTTTCCACCTGTTCTAGGGAAATCTGGATTAAATGGGCGCTCCACGACCTATAATCTAGATTTCCTGTAGACCCCATTAAAGGGGTCTACAATGGGGTCTTCAGGCATCAAATCCAGATTATATGGAGCCTTTAATGGGGTCTACAGGAAATCCAGATTATAGGTCCTGGAGGACCCATTTCATCCAGATTTCCCTAGAACAGGTGGAAACAAATGTGGCTGTAATGGGGTCTGCAGTGGAAATGGGGTCTTCCTGCTCTGAGTCTAATGGTTCCTTAATAGGTCCGTAATGGGTACTTGGTGGTAGTGGGAAAAAACCTATTAAAGAAGGGTTTCTCCATTGCGTCGTTGCTGGAATGAATAGCATATTAAAGCATTGGCACTTTGCTTTAATTACAAATGCTATAGATCCAGAATATAATTGATATTTGCAGTCATAGCCGATGTTAAAACAAGAGGTACAGATTCTTCATTCTGTGCAAATTTATCTCACAGCTTCAAGGTGATATGATGGAAAACATAAGTAAAGCAAGATGTATTCCAGTCATTCACAGTCTGAAAATGCATAATATAGAAATACACACCCAAGCCATTTTTAAAAATTGAGGACAAAATAAATAAAAATAAAATGCACGTTCTTGAACTTTCACCCTAAAGGCAAAGGGTCCATTGGTGAAAGAAGATCCATGTCAATGCAAACAAGGAGACCTTCTGAACGAAGCCTTGGGCTGGAAGACGTTTCTGGGATGCCAAACTTCAAAGCCACCACCCTGTCCGTCAACACGTTCTTCAAACAGGTGCAGTATGTTATCCTAGGGTATTTATTCTGTTTTTTTGACCTCAGTTGCCTTGAAGCAAGCCTCTTATGCTGTCCAAGAGTCACTAGAAAAACTGTTCAAAAAGATGTTTGATTTTGTGACCATAATGGTTTTAAGTTTAGGGAACCAAAAATCATGGGCTAACAATTCACAGCTGTACTTCTTAATAAACGTGCAACTCTTTAAAAAAAATCATTGGCTTTATTGCAACTGTAGTACTCTCTGTCTGGGTTTTCTTCCATTTACCTCCCTTAATCTGGATCTAAGATGTTCTGCATCTAAGGAATGGGTCTTTCCACTAATCTGGATTTAGTAGATCCGGATATAAGGAGGTACCTGATGCGTCTCCACAGGCGGTGTAGCACCCAAAAGCAATGGGTGCTAGCGTGCTCACAGTGGAAATGCCGGAGCATCCATGTGGTGAATCCGAATCTACCCACATGGGGCCTGCCTCCGCAGTATACAGTGGGCATACCTCCACCTGACAGAAGCTTTTTCTGATCTTGCTCAGCTGAGTGCAGGGAAGCCCGTTAAGGCTGTCAAGCGCTCATTTGCTAAATCAAGCCCTTTTCCCACGTGTGCCTTGCCGATCGGGCAATCGGGCAAGGGGTGTGTGTCATGCTTGTAGCCAGACAGACAGATGGCAGGGACAGCAAGCACGGGCGAAACCCTGCCCGTTAATGCTCCGATCGCCAAACCCCTCCCACAATAACCCGGGAGTGTAGTACTCATCCCAACGCCATGTTGACAGCACACTTCCATGGCTTAAGGGACTCTGTGCAAAGTTCACTCCTGGAAGAGGAAAAGGTGATAACTCGGAAATCAGCCTGACCTGTTTAGTCTACCCCAGAGGTTCCCAAACTTTTTTTTCTCATAGACCACTTTCAAAATTTTACGGATTTCGGTAGACCCCCTGCTGCTACATTTCTACCTGAATTCCCAAAACTCGTCAAAAAAATGTGAAGATTAGATCTAACGATGGAATTAGTGTTGCGGCTGAGTTCCAACCCTAAGTTCGGAGTGGTAAAAAGAAAAAGAAAAATAGTTGCGGGCGGGTGGGCGGCGCTTTGCAAGTCTTGGCACGCGTTGTACTGAATATTGAATATGCAAGTTTTTACAAGTAACAGTCGCTGACCTTCTTAAAATATTATCTGCCTACATTGATAGGTAAAGCCAAGCCAACATTTTTGTTCTTTACTTTCGAAACCAGATACATTTTCGTGGACCCCCACTTACAACTTGTGAACCCCCCTTTTTTTTCACGCCAACATAGAACCCTGTCGAGTCTCCCGCGGACCCCTGGGGGTCCACCTGGACCACTTTGGGAATCACTGGTCTACCCTATCGCTGCATAAGGGCAGCACTTGCGTAGGTGTGCATGAGGAGATCACACACACACATCTAGCTAGTTTCTTCCTCTTTCTAGCCAATGATCTCTTGGGGGCTTAACCATAACACAGCACTCTCTGTGGGAGGGGATATAAGCTATTGAATATCGATAATAAAGGCTTCTCTACTTTCACTGAATCTTGCTTTCGTGCTGTCTTTTCTATACGGGAGCGTTCCCATAACTCAAGATAATATGTGCTTGCCTTCCTAATTCAGTGCGAGAACAGTTGCAAAGGGGTTTTTATTGCAGCAGATTTGAGACATTTGCCCTGCATGTAGCCCATATTACTGGCTTTCCATGGGGACACTCTGAGGCAAACTCTGATTCTCCTCGGAGTATTTTGATCATGGGGATGCACCCTATGTGAGGAAAAGGCTGAACTAAATGGCTATATTCAATGTTTTTATAGATTTTGAATAGTATTATCTTTTCAGAGTTTTCTATTCTTCTTGTTATTTCTCTGTTTTTTGTTTATGGCTCAATGGCACCAGAACCTAGATAAAAGTTTTCAAACTTGGGCCTCCAGATCTTGTTGGACTGTAACTCTCATCAGTCCCATTCAGTGTCATGAACGGTAACAAAAGTTTGGACCTGAAGTTTAACAACATCTGGAGGCCCAAGTTTGGGAACTACCAGCATAACATCAAATAATCTCAGATCATTATCAAGGTACACAGCCATCGTGGACGTTGCTAATCATGAGTGGTGATCGCAAAGGCAAGAGGTTAAAACATTACCAAATGTGCTGCTGTTAACAGGAAGGAGACCGGCTGAGTGATGAGGACCTGTTCAAGTTTTTGGCAGACTACAAGAGATCATCCTCCATGCAGAGGAGAGTGAAGTCTATCCCAGGTATTCCTAGTGTTAAGACTAAAGGCGTTTTTGCAGTTACCTTTACGGGACTGGTCCATCTGGCCGTCCACATTTCAACTGGTTCTGAAAGCTCTGATTGCTAGGAATGAAAGTTCCTGGCCTTTAAAGACCCGGGGAACTCATTTTGTGGTGCAATAAGGCATACTTCTCAAATGGGTCCTCCATGGTAAACTGGACTTTGGAGGTGTGCTGTGTACTGTGAGCTAGTTTGGTCTAGTGGTCAAGGAGCCGGACTCTTATCTGGGAATACTGGGTTTGATTCCGCCCTCTTCCACGAAGCCAGCTGGGTGACCTTGGGCTAGTCCGGTGATGGCCAACCTATGACACGCGTGTCACAGGTGACACACCAAGCCTTTTTGGGTGACACACCTGGTCACCCTGGCAGCTGGACGTGTATTGCCTGCTTGTTCTTGAAGGGTATGAAATACCAACTTTCAATTGAAGATTTAGCAACAAAAGTCACTAATGTAAAGAATTATTTGTTTTTGCTTTTAATAAAATTCATATATTCATATATAACTTTTTTAACTAGAGCTACAAATATCACAAAATTATGGATATTCCTAGAAGTGACACAGCACCAGAGTTTAGCTAGGTTTTCTTGCGAATTTTGACACACCGAGCTCAAAAGGTTCGCCATCACTGGGCTAGTCACAGCTCTCTTCTGAGCTCTCACAGCCCCACCGACCTCACAGGGTGTCTGTTGTGGGGAGAAGAATAGAAAAGCTTTGTCAGCCGCTTTGAGTCCCCTCGAATGGGTGAGAAAAGTTGGGTAGAAAAGCCAACACTTCTCCTCCTCCTCCTCCTCCTTTTTGTAGTGGTAAGAGAGCTGGACTCTTATCTTGGAATATAAGGTTTGATTCTGCACCCCTCCATGAACCAGCTGGCTGACCTCACAAGATGTCTGTAATGAGGAGAAGAATAGAAAACTTTGTCACCCACTCTGAGTCCCCTTAAATGGGTGAGAAAAGTGAGGTAGAAGAGCCAGCTCCTCCTCCTCTTCTCCTCCTCCTCCTCTGGTCTCTTTTAATGGCCAGTAGTCCACCAGGAGGCCTTTTAAGAAACGTCTACAGGTACCCTGAACCAGGCAACCATTTTGGCCTGTCTAGACTAGTATACTTACGTAGGTGTGGACTGCAGGTTCCTAGAGCCCTTGCTGTACCACTTTAGTGATAAATGCAGAAAGACCTAGACTCGAGCATGTTCGCATTCAAATGGTCTTTCCCATCTTCATGAACTGTAGCTTGTTTGTTTAGTGATATTAAGACGTACGTTTACATTTGAGGTGCAAGGTTTTCAGTTTAATAATTTCTCTGCATTTTGTTAATTGCTCGTAAACTGTCTTGAGCACACCATAGAAAGGTGGTGTACAAATAAAGCGGTGTTGGTGAATACGGTGATAAGGATGATGCAGTGCCAATCTCACAATGTAATATAGTTCAAAGTACAAAATGACACCCCAAAGCTCTCAGGTGAGATGTGTTCTGTATCCCCAGGTCCTATTACATATATTAGCTGTGTTTTGTGAAGCTAGGAAAGATTATTCATTGCATGTTTCTAGCAGCTTCTCAGGTACTGGAGCAGGACACATTCTATCCTGTTGAATATTCATGTTGGGCGTTTGTTCAAGAGGTTATGTTCAAGAGTTTCTCATTATCCCTCTTACTTCTAGGATGAGGTTGTCATTTTGAGGCAGATAATACATCTCTGCTAGCTGTTGTTTGTTTATTTATTTATTTATTTATTTATTTATTTATTTATTTATTTATTTATTATATGTATTTATATAATATATAGTTATATCTATCTATATATTTATTTATATATATGTTTCAATATGTTTACATTTGGTTTTAAATGTTGTGTAACCTGCCCCAAGACCCTAAATAAATAAATAAATTATATATATATAATTTATTATTTTGATCATGGTGACATACCCTTAGAAACTTTTATTTTTTCAATATGTTTTAACAGAAATCTTAGTTTATAACAGTGATGGTGAACCTTTTGAGCTCGGTGTGTCAAAATTTGCAAGAAAACCTAGCTTAACTCGAGTGCTGTGTCACATTTAGAAATATCCATAATTTTGTGATATTTGTAGCTCTAGTAAAAAAGTTATATTTTTGATATATGTATTTTATTAAAAGCAAAAACAAATAATTCTTTACATTAGTGACTTTTGTTGCTAAACCTTCAATTGAAAGTTGGTATTTCGTACACTTCAAGAACAAGCAAGCACTACACGCCCAGGTGCCAGGGTGACCATGTGGGTCACCCAAAAGGGCTTGGCGAGTCACCTGTGACACGCGTGTCATAGGTTGGCCATCACCGGTTTATAACAAAGTATAGTAATTAGAGATATGCACAAATGGGCTTTTTGACATTCAATTTGTGACAATTTGTGACATTCAATTTGTGACAATTTGTTTTAAATGTGTAACCTGCCCTGAGACCCTAAATAAATAAATATATAATTTATTTATTTAGGGTCTTGGGGCAGGTTACACAACATTTAAAACCAAATGTAAACATATTGAAAAAATAAAAGTTTCTAAGGGTATGTCCCCATGATCAAAATAGTCTGAGACAAATATGAGTTCGCCTTGGGCCATCCGTATGGAAAGCCTGGAATCCGGGCTACATGTGGAACAAATGCCAAAAATCCGTGGCAAAAAATATCTAAAGGAACGCCTTCTCCCATACCGACCTGCCCATGCCTTACGATCCAACAATGAGGCCCTCCTGGTTGTCCCGCCACCTTCAGTAGTGAGGTTGGTGGGCACCCGGTGGCCCCGAGACTGTGGAGTGGCCTCCCCCTCGAGGTGCGCCATGCCCCTTCCTTGTATTTATTTAGGAGGGCCTTTGGCTGAGGTTTTATTCTCCCTCCCCAGTTACAATGACATCACTGTTAATGCACTAGGGAGTGCACCGTTTTAAATTTGTTGAATTTTTAAGGTGTTTTTAAATGTGCATCTTATTTTATTAAAACAAGATGCACGTTTAAAAAGACCTTAAAAATTTAACAAGTTTAAAACCGTGCACTCCCTAGTATTTCATTTTAATCTGTATCTGTTTTAATTTGTATCCTGTTTTAATCTGTTTTAATCTGCTGTTACCTGCCCAGAGACCTTCAGGTATGGGGTGGGATAGAAATGTAAATAAATAAATAAACCCTTTCCAACTGTTCTCTCTCCAAATTAGGAAGGCAAGCAGGTATTAGCATGAGTCATGGGGATGCTCCCAGGTTATTGGGGGAGGAGTTTAGCAGTTGGAGCATTATTGGGCAGGGTTTTGCTGTCCCTGCCGTGTGAGCTGCAATCTCAACTGCTGGGGATCTCATGTCTCTCCGGGTAGAAGCATGACACACACCCTTACCTGATCGCCCGACCTGCAAGGCATGCGTGGGTACTTGATTTAGCACACCAGCGCCTGACAGGTTCCCTGCACTCAGGTACGCCCGCTGTCAAGAGAAGGAGCGCAGCTCCGCTAAAATAATTGAAACACAGCCGCGGCTTCAATCAATGAGCCGCTTTCCCTTCTGCACCTCCAAAACCCACACACTGCATCGTTAAGAGATAACGGGGGCATAATAGGAAGGGAGCCCGGCTCATTGATTGAAGCCGCGGCTGTGTTTCAATTATTTTACCGGAGGGGGTGGGGAAAACGTGGTTCCCCGATGCAGGGATTTACCGCGGTTTTCATGGGGACAGGCGGGTTCAGCTTGAACCCGCGCTGTCCTCAATCACCATGGGGACTTCTTAATGCAAACTACAATTGGCATTGGGGCTGCCCTGAATCCACCCTGAAGTAATTGAAGATCATGGGTACGCACTCTGAAAGTGGGAAGAAAAAGCTATTTCCAGATTGAGCCAAAGGCCTGGACTTCCATTCACACTGGCTCATGAAAGGAACAGCTTGGATTCGATGTGGCATTACATATGGTGTAGGCATCTTGGTCTGTCTATGCCCTAGAATGCGGTTTGGTACCTTCATAGTTAAACCTGGGATATTCCTCTCCCTGGTTTGTTTTTAATGTAAACACCCAGCTTTCATTTTGTTCTGTTTTTCAGGTTTGCTTAAACTGGAGATTTCTCCCGCGTCAGAAGCCCTCAGCTGTTGCCTTAACCCAGAATTGCTTCAGGTCAAACCATTCTCAGAAAACTGCACTCGCCCTCATAAAGAGATTCTGGAGTTTCCAATTCAAGAAGTGTACGTTCCTCACACAGTATATAGGTAACTGAAAATTTATACTCTTTGCCTCTTTTGAAAACAGTCACGTGCAAATCAAACAAGTGGAAGAGAACTGAGCTGTGGGTAACCACAACTTCATAATTGCCATAGTGGATGGATGACTGCAGATCTATTTGGACTTGCTCTTTTAAGGCCCTGGTGTGGAGCAGAATATAAGAGCCTAAGAGGAGCCCTGCTGGGTCAGGCCGCAGCCCATCTAGCCCAGCATCCCATCTCACACAGTGGCCCACCAATTGCCCCTGGGCATCTCAAGCAGAGACAAGGGCAAACCTTCTCCTGCTCTCGAATCCCAGCAAATGGCCTTCGAGGCATCCTTCCTGTCCCTGCAGCCTGAAAGATGTAGTTAGGCTAGGAGCCATTGATACATCTGTCATCCATGGATTAAGAGGAGCCCAGCTGGATCATGCCACAGCCCATCTGGTCCATAAGAATCTAAGAGGAGCCCTGCTGGATCAAGCCACAACCCATCTAGTCCAGCATCCCGTCTCACACAATGGCCCACCTATTGCCCATGGGCATCTCAAGCAGAGACAAGGGCAAATCTTCTCCTGCTCTCAAATCCTAGCAAATGGCCTTAGAAGTATTTAGAAAGGCCACACCCCCTGCATTGGGTGTAATGTATACCAGTCTAGGCAATCTAAAATGTCCGCTTAAACCATGACAGTGGTAGACGTTTTTAAAAAGGTCAACCACCATCTTACTCAGGAGTAAACTGGCTCAGGATGCCTGCAGATGGATGTACACCTCTTCTGGCCAGTTTTGGAAGAGGACCCATTTTCATGGCACACAAAATTGCACTGTTAAAGTACCTGGGAGAGGATCTAGGAATGTTTAGCGTACAGAAGTGAAGACTGAGAGGGACATGGTAGCAGTCTTCAAGTATCTGAAGGGCTGTCACAGTGCCGACGGAATGTCCCTTTTCTCACTTGCAGAAGATAGGTGGACCAGAAACAATGCTATGAAACTTCAAAGGAATGAGTACAGATTGGATATTAGGGAAAACTTCCTGACAGTGAGGGTGATCAGTCAGTGGAATAGGTTGCCACGGGAGGTAGTGGGTTCTCCTTCACTGGAGGTCTTCAAGCAGAGGCTGGACCTACATGTGTCTGGGATGGTTTAGGAAATCCTGAATTGAGCTTGGGGTTGGACTTGATGGCCCAGGAGGTCCCTTCCAACTCTGTGATTCTATGAAAACTTTCATGAGCTTTTGTGCAGGGTGGAAGCTGTGCCAGAGCACAGAGTACTGACGGTTTTGTTCTGGGATAGCTGGATGATTCAAACTGGGAGTGATCCTGGCACCGATAAATGCAGAATCACTCTAAGAATCTAAAGACTAAGGGCCACTAATTTGGGAAAATTTACTCCTGATTACGCATGTTGAGGTTTATTTTAATTATTTCATACTCAGCACAGGTTATATGTGGGTTTTAAAAAATGTAATACTCTCTTTCTCTTCAGGAATCTTCTGTATGTGTACCCACAACGACTGAATTTTGCAAACCGTCTAGCTTCAGGACGAAACATTACCATAAAGATTCAATATATGTGTGGAGAAGACCCATCCTGTGCTATGCCAGTAAGATGATCCATTATATCCATTAGTTATTTTAATTTGCATAAAGGCATTCCAACCCATTGTCTACTTAGAACAGTGTTCTGTCTTTATGCCAGAAACTTTTCAATTATTTCTGGGCAGAACTGGGAACCTTCTGAAATGGTTTAACTAGAAATCATCAGGAAAATATTGTAAAACTGTGAAAACTCATTCAAAATTTCATATTTGTGAGCCAGGAGCATTATTCGTTTCATTTGAAAGTCTGTTTGTTTGATTGTCTGTACTTTCATTTTGAGGAGAAAATTTGAAAAATTGTAAATTTGATTGAATTTTTGAATGCAAATTTGTTTTATATCCTACTTAATTCAGGCTGGTGTTGAGTTAGATATAACAATATATTGACTGAGTGGCATAGCAGAAAACTGAATCAAATGTTCTATTTGAAATTAAGGCGGATTATACAGCAACAAGAACTGTATTTCTTGTGATCAACAAGCAGAAAGCAACCATAGAGTGGGATTCATATGAATGTATATGTTTAAAATCATGGGTGTGTGTGTGTAAAGAGCCATCCGTCTTGGAGCATGAGGAAAATTAGTCTACTGAATCATAGCAGAGAGTAAGCATCAGCTATAGTTTCATCTCTTGCCCAGAACATCATGGTATTTAAGAACATAAGAGGAGCCCTGCTGGATCAGGCCACAGCCCATCTAGTCCAGCGTCCCGTCGCACCCGGTGGCCCACCAAATGCTCATGGGCATCTCAAGCAGAGACAAGGACAACCTGTTCCTGCTCTTGAATCTCAGCAAATGGCCTTAGAAGCATCCTGCTTTCCTCCCCCCCCCCCAGCCTGAAAGATGCACCTAGGCATCCATTCTAGTAGCCACTGATACATCTGTCGTCCATAAATTTGTCTAACCCTGCCTTAAAGCCATCTAGCCTTTAGCTATTAGCTATTATCACCTCTTCTGGCAGCAAATTCCATAAATCGATGTCCCTCTGGGTGAAGAAATACTTCCCCTTGTCGGATCCGACTCTCCTACTCATCAGCTTCATAGATGCCACCTGGTTCTAGTGTCGTGTGATAGAGAAAATAATTTTTCTCTGTCCACCTTTGGGTTTTTTTTGTGCACAAAACCTGTGATGTAATGATTTAGCAAGAACATTTTTATTCATCCCAATATTTTAATAGATTTAATTCAGAAAAATTTTTTGCTTGATCTTTAATTTGATTTTTTAATATAAAGATAATGTGTGTATCAATAACAACATGGCCCAGCTGAGGCCTTTTCTCCACTACATGGGCTGTTCCGTCTATATGGCAAGGTCTAGTGAATGTTGGTCATACTGGAGTGGACTAGAAGTAGCCCACTCTAAGGGCTATCTGCTAGCGGTGCACATGAATGCAATTTTCGACATTTGATTCATAACAAATCGAATATTTGAAAATCCAAATTTGTACGAATAAAGAAAAATGAATGTCTGTACATTTGAAATGATATGAGTACATCCATATCTGTTTGTTCGAATATTCGATCTGTATCCAATGATACGAATCTCATACGCATCTGTACACATCTGTACACATCCCGTTGTCATCCTGTTTTCTTTCCATACGTGTCCCCATGGATGCGTACGGATACGCACAAAATGTGCACGTATCCATACGCGATACATATGTATCCGTACACATAAATATGTCTGAATTATTTGTATGAATAACTTGAAATATTCGTATTCATACGAATATTAAAGTATGAATATTTGATTCGTATAAAAATGTCCAACCTCGTCCAAATTCATACGAATAAAGGATATTTTGAATATTCATGCACATTCCTACTATCCACATCCAGACAGCCTTTCATGACCTGAGGGATTTTCGCACTGCAACGCGTTCCAAACGGAACGCGTGCAGGCGGGCAGCTTAAGACACTTCCGGGCACTTTCACCGTTCACACACAGGCGCGCCGGAACGCGTTCCGGCGCGCCTGTGTGTGAACGGTAAAAGCGCCCGGAACTGTCTTGGCCCGGCAAAGGCCAGCCAGGGGCGGGGATTCGGCCGGCAGCGCTGCCGCCCATTGGGTGAGAGCACCCAAGGGGCGGGCAGCGCTGTCAAGCCACCCGCCCCGTGCTTCATGCCAGCTCTACGGGCCCGGATCGGGCCCGCGGGACCTGGCACGAAGATGCCCGGGCACCCGGGCACCCATCATGGGGCCTGGGGCAAGGCCCCTATGGGGCAGGACCCCTTTGAAGATCAGAGCCCCTGGCTCTGATCTCCAAGGGCTCGCCCCGCGCCCTGATGTCACCCATCTACGGGCTGCAGGCGCCTGGATCTAGGCGCCTCCAGCCCGCAGATCAGCCACCCCCCCCAGTCCCCCAAACCCCCACCCCCAACCACCCTCCGGCCCGGATCGGGCCCATCTTCGCTCTGTGGGTGCCTACATCCAGACACCCACAGAGCGAAGATGTTTCCCCCCCTCCCCCTGGGCCCTGGGAGGACGCGCGCGCGAGCGATCACTTACCTCGTGGCCATCCAGCGTCCAACTGAGGGTGGCATTGTGGGATCGCGCAAGACGCAGCCCACCTAGGCCCCCTATTGGACAAGCAGTTCACGTGAACTGCTTGTCCAATAGGGGGGCTAGGTGGGCTGCGTCTTGCGCGATCCCACAATGCCACCCTCAGTTGGACGCTGGACGGCCACGAGGTAAGTGATTCCGCGCGCGCGCGTCCTCCCAGGGCCCTGGGGGAGGGGGGGGAAACATCTTCGCGGTGAAAGTGCCCCGCTGTGGGCACCTTCACCGCGATGATCGGCCCGATCCGGGCCGGAGGGTGGTTGGGGGTGGGGTTTTTGGGGACTGGGGGGGGGGTGGCTGATCTGCGGGGCACTCGCGCCCCGCAGATGGCCTCGTTGGGGGCGGGGGGGACCCTTGGGGGACTGGAGCGATGCGCTCCGGCCGGCCAAGGCGTTCCTCGCCCCCAGCCAGCCCAACATCGACCTCCTGCCACCCCAGAAAGGGGCGACAGGACGCCGATGCTGGTGGCTCCTTCCCAGGTCCGGCAGCCCCATTGGGGCTGCCGGACCCGGGAAGGAGCCACGTCCCGGCGGCCGTCGGAGGCGACAGACGGGATGCACCGAATCGGGGTTCCCCTGTCCCATCTGCCAGGGTCACTGACCCTGGCAGACGGGAAAGGGGAACCCCGATTCGGTGGGTCCCGTCTACCGGCTTCGCCGCGCCGGCGCAATCGCCGGCCCGGCAAGTCGGGCCCTGGGGGCGTGCCGACGGCTGTCAGGGAGAGAAGCGTGCGAACGCTTCTCTCCCGGAACGCGCCGGGGCGGCTCGTCCGCGTTCGAACGGATGCAGAGCACTTTAAACGCGTGGAGGACAGCTCCGGACACGCCGGGACGGAAACCCGGCCGCAGCAATGCGTATGCTGCGTCCGGAGCTGTCCTCCACGCGTTCGGGAAAGGCCAATGCGAAAAGACCTCTGCTCTGGCTCCATCTTTCAAGTGTGGGGACCCATGATTGCCAGGAACTGATATACCTAGTGAAGAGCGTATAAAGATTACAAGCTTGCACATGTTCTGAGTAACATGTTAAATCTTTTATATTTTTTAAATTTTGGAAATAAAAAAGGCAATTGTAGAAATCTGTAATACAGTATTGATATTCAATGGTAAACATAGTTTTAATATTTATATCATGGTCACTTTTTGTTTTGCTCACTGCTTTGTCGTGTAGATAATCTTTGGAAAATCTTCAGGTCCTGAATTTGTTCAAGAGATTTTCACCCCTGTTACCTATCATAACAAGTAAGACTATTTTCACTCTCTGTTGTTGCAGATGTTAATAAATTACTGATTAAGTCAGCCATTAAGTTTTTGTTGCTCTGGAGCTGAGCTTCATAGGAGGAATACTTAGCTGAGACTACAGTACGGTTAGTGGTCACATGCCCACAGATTGTGGAGGTGGCCTAAGTACTTGTCAGCTTTTTATTGGACTTTTTGCAGTTCGGTGCTCATTGGTGTGCTAAATTCTAAAAGAACTTTTGGCTAGCTAGATCATCTCCACCCTAAGGGTCCTTTAAAGAGTTCTCGCACCTGGTACCCCAGGAGTGGATTACCATTGCTGATTCTGGCTTGGCAATACATTGTGCACATCTGTTGTGGCTAGAAATGTGCACAAATGTATTTGAATCTGAATAGATTCGAATGTCACAAAAGCCAATTCAATTCAGATATTTAAGATTCGAATGTCATAAAATCCGATTCGAACCCGTACATTCAAATTATAGATCCATATTTAAAGATATGAATGTCGACAACATTTGTATCTGTTATACATATCTGTGCGCATTCCCTAAAAATCCATACGCATCCCAAATTATCTCATATGCATCCTGTTTTAATCCTATATTTTAAGCACAAGATACATATAATTTTCTTGCAGATCCATCTACAACAGATGTGAATCTACACATTCAAACCATTCAAAAATCCGTATCAGATTTTCAAAAATCTGTATTCGAGTTCAAATGTGCAAACTTGGATTTTCAAAAATCTGATCCGTGTTTGAATGTCAACATTCATGGGATTCGAATTGGATATTTAGATTTTCGAATATTCATGCGCATTCCTAGTTGTGGCCATTACTAGAGCCAAGATGCTGGCAGGCCAGTCTTAGGACCAGATATGGAAGCGATCTAGATTGCTCTATGGCTTTCTTGTAGAGATGTGTGTAGTAATGATTTGAGGCTCACACGCAGGATGGTTGCCAAGTGAAAAGTGTCTGTTTTACTGAAGATTTAGGGGCTTTTTATGCCCAGTTACAGAATACATTTCTCAATGTAAATTTCCCCCTGGGGTGCCCATATTTGGCATAACCGGATAAGATGTTACCATCCTTGAGTACTGTACATTGTTGATACATACACAGTGGATGTTACACAAATGATAAGAGGTGTTATGCCTAGTGTTATCACTTCCTAAAACCTTGCATTAGAGATTAACAAAGTCACATTGCCCTTAGGAATGCTTCCTTTTGGCCTAGTAACTTCAACGTAGCAACAGTTGTCTTTTACTTCCTAGCCAGAATGGACAACTGCACCCCCACATGTCCCCTCTTTCTTTTTGTTTATAAAAAAGGGGGGTCAATTTGAGGAAGCTCATGTGGCCAGGGAGGAGGGAGAACTGATGCTATTCAGTCTAGAGCAAAAATCTCCATGAATCAATTTTACAAGCAACCAAACTTATGAGTCTATCTGTGACTGTGATGCATGTTTAGGTTTAAGGAAAACTAGGGTCAAAGGCCACACACAAAAGCGCCCTCCAGTGGGGTTTTCTCGCCGTTTGGTCAGGAGCCAGTCTGTGTGCCCATTATTTTCCCTCGTCTTTTCCCTTAATAAAATGTGAGCCTAAAAATATGTGAACCCCAATTTGTCACTAACCCCTTCTAATCAATTTTTTGAGGTCTAATTATGGTGTATGATGTTCTTTTTTCTTAATTCCAATTCCCCTACATATGTTCATGGAAGGCACCAAGCCCCAGCTTTATAACACCCAGTGTCTGTCCCTTTTACTGGCCAAAAATACTTTGCTTCCTTGGTAGACCAAATTTATGAATGACATGAGTGAAAACTTGTTGCAAGAACATCTGTGTGTATGTATGTGTGTTCCCTTTTGGGAAGCTTTTGAAATGACCAAATTATGAAGCAAAATCAAATTTAGTGTGTGTAACGTTGTGAGACATATGCATAAGCTCTTAGGCTCCTTTATGACAAGCATAGACACTTATGGATATTGTCTTTGCTTATGCAAAATTTCAAAGTTCAGAAGCCATTGAGGATCTTTCTTGATAACTAATTTTAAAGCAATCAGCTTTATGCTTGAAAAATGGCATTATGTTCAACAATCCAGGCCTTAGTTTCTTAATAAGGAATGATATGCTGTTGTATATATAGGACTGGTGTTCAAACTTGTTTTTTGTAGGCCTAAATGAATGTATGATGCCACAATTGACATGTTAAGATGGAACATGGGATAGATGTGTGTGCTTCAATGGCATGAATTTGCTAAAGCCCATATTTTTGAGGACTTATGGTGTTTGCAATGACTTATCAATGTGGGACCAATATGCGAAGCATACAAACATTTTGAATGAAAATATAACACCCAAAACCAAATTACAATGAGAACCCACATTAGCAATATCACAATTATGCAGAAAAGGAATAAGACAACCATTATAAAACTACAATTAGCATTAATAAAGATGGCACAAGCAATGCTTGCTAAGAATTAAATTTCCAAAGTCTTGTTCAGTGACCAAATGATGGATTTTTTAGTCACAGGCTCAAAGCTTAAAAGTTCATGTGACCAGAAGCTGGATCTTGGCACAGGTACAGTTCTTAAATCTTGGCCTTCACGATGACTGTGGCCAGGCGCTGGAATCTTGTCACAGGTCTTCTTTTCAGGAAAATCCAGGTTAAAGTCTTGGCACAAATGCAAAAGTCCTTTGATCTCCAAAAGGATGAGGCACACTGCTGCTTCCATGTTGTCTGTGGCCTGGTGCAGAATCTTGACACAGGCACAGATGAATCCTTGTGTGACTGGAAACCCAGGTACAATTCTTAGGTCTTGGATCTTTTCTTCCACGATGGCTGTCACACCTCGTCCAGGTACTTCAGGCACATCTGTGACTTTGCTCAGGAAAAAAGGAAAACTGGCAAAATATAACTAAAACAGATTAGTTATCAATCTTTGGAAAATTCCAGAACAGGACCAATTTGGAGATTTCATTAATGCCTTTTGATTACAAAGGAAGCTGATTTAATTTTTCCTTTGCACAGGAAGGTTAAGCAGCCCCATTTTAAGAATGCTGCTTAAGGAAATGTTTTTTGTTTTCTCATGAGGTGCATGTCAGATTGATAACTGTCAGTCAATATAACTTTCTCACTGCTTGGGTGTAATAAGAATGTTCAGTTGATAAATTTGCAATGAGTTTGCTCCAAAAGCACCTGGTTCAAATTTTTAAAGAACCATCCTGTCAGTAATGGAATATGAGCATAATTAATGCACTTTAAATTCATGGGATAAAATCATAACATAAGCAATAAGCTATTAGCAAAATGTCAATATTGATGTATGTCCAGATCGTTTCGAATTTCTCTGGAATTCTGTAGGGTTTTAATAACTTGTTTTTCAGACAAACCAACAAAGAGATTCCCACAAAAGCCTTTTTCAACATGCAAAAACTCTTTCTCTTATCTACTTGCTCAAACCTTCTTATCCACTTGCTATTGCTTTATGATAAATTCCTTCCTCCTGGAAGTAGGCAATTTTACATCACTTTTTTCCAGTTTGCCATCTATTCATGTACACATATTCTTACACATTCTTAAACCCATCATCCATATTTCCCAAATCTTTCCTTCTCCCTTGCATACCTGCCACACCCCTTCAGTAACAAATCATGAGCTAACAATCCTGTCTCTCTGCTAATTTTACTGTATGCCAAAAAACACAAAGAACTCCAATTTATCTTTAAAAAAAACTCAAGGCTTAGTTCCTTCCTAGAACTGGGATATCAATTCACTTTAGGTCTTATTAGGACCAAAATTATGACATGAACAATTAACTATAAATTTTTTCCATTGTGGGCACATGATTCACCCCATTTCCAGACTGTCTCTGACCTGCATGACAGCTGAGTTTAGGGCACAACAATCCTGCTTAAAGAGAGAGATAGCTGAGGTAGAGGAGAAAAGAAATCCTAAGCATGCTTTAAATGAAAAGGGAAGGAAAAATCAGCTGAATCTGAGAGAGGCAAAAATGAAAAGCCTTAGCCTGCTTTCTGAGCGAGACTCAGAAAGGATTTTGCATTTTTTTTTAAATCAGGCTCCTGTCCCAAGACAGAAGAAAAGGAAGAAGAAATTGCAAGCAGCTTTTCAAGTTACAGTTAGTAGGAAGGGGAGGAGAGATACTCAAGCAGAGAATTCTTTGAAAGAGAAAGGAGACAGCATCAAGTTACTGACACACAGACACAGTTTGCAGAAAAAGAGAGCAGAAATTCCATGTCATTAGCCTAATCAGAAGTCCCTTTGCAAATGTCCCTTCAGGGAAGGGAGGCGACCACCCATTTTTTTTGCTTCCTTTCCAGTTAGGAAGTAGGGAATCCCGCACCTGTTAAGAGCAAGAGGCTGCATATACTCACACACCCCAGGCTCGGAAATCTGACGCACGTCTTTTGACCCTCTCCGGGCGAGTGCAGTTCCTGATTCCTGCGGTCTGCTCCTGAGTAGGCCCATTTCATAGATTTTTTCTTTTTCTTCTTGCAAGGAGTTCAAGTCCCTGTTCTCGGGTGCCATTTGTAGTAATGATTTGAGGCTCACACGCAGGATGGTTGCCAAGTGAAAAGTGTCTGTTTTACTGAAGATTTAGGGGCTTTTTATGCCCAGTTACAGAATACATTTCTCAATGTAAATTTCCCCCTGGGGTGCCCATATTTGGCATAACCGGATAAGATGTTACCATCCTTGAGTACTGTACATTGTTGATACATACACAGTGGATGTTACACAAATGATAAGAGGTGTTATGCCTAGTGTTATCACTTCCTAAAACCTTGCATTAGAGATTAACAAAGTCACATTGCCCTTAGGAATGCTTCCTTTTGGCCTAGTAACTTCAACGTAGCAACAGTTGTCTTTTACTTCCTAGCCAGAATGGACAACTGCACCCCCACAGATGTGCACAAATATTCTTAACATTCGTTATTCGTACAAATTCGTACGAATTCGGAGATTCGTACACAAATTGAATGCTACGACATCTATACATTAACGTTTCTACGAATACTTGGCCTAGCCCTAACCATGACACAGCCTTTTCATTTTGTCGTACGGTTCTGATCAAGTTGAAGCCTTTTTCTGGAATACATTGGATGGTTTATTTCCGTGAGATTGAGATTACAATTTGTTTCCTCTCCAAAAAACAGGTCTCCTGACTTCTACGAAGAGGTGAAAATTAAGCTACCGGCTAAACTCACAGAAAAGCATCACCTGTTATTCACATTTTACCACATCAGCTGCCAGCCAAAGCAAGGATCATGTGTAGAAACTCTCCTAGGATATTCAGTAAGTTTTTTATTTATTGGTTCTTTAGGAAACAAAACACTGGTGATCTACACAGTAAAACCAGCCTGCTAGAGGAGGAGGTTTGCCTTTGGTTGCTCCTAATCAGCTCCTGATCCATTGTCATCCTGCCAGTTCTACTGCCAGTCACCGTTGAAGATGGTCAAAAATTTCCTCCAAACTTTTTCTTTCCGCTGCCCTTGAATATGGTTCGGAAGTTACAGCTAGTGCGAAATGCAGTCTCTAGAGTGCTGACCAGAACATCTAGCCGGATGCACATCACACCAGTTTTAAAAGGGTTGCATTGGCTGCCAATTTGCTAACAAGCCCAATTCAAGGTTTTGACTCTGACTTATAAGGCCCTAAATGACTTGGGCCCCAAATATCTAAAGGAACGCCTTTTCTGTGATGGCCCCCAGACTATGGAATAGCCTCCCCCTCGAGGTGTGTTATGTCCCTTCCTTATATATATTTAGGAAGGTGGTGAAGAGGCACCTCTTTGCCTTGGCCTTTGACAGTGATTATATTTGCCCCCCAGTAGAGACACTATCATTTTAAACATATTGTTTATTGTTTTAGATTTGTTGAATTTTTCAAGTCTTTTAATGTATATTATGTTTTTAATCTGTTGTTTTAAGGTTGTTACCTGCCCAGAGAGCTTTGGGTATGGGGCGGGATAGAGATGTAAATAATAAATACTGTATATTCTGGTGTATAAGACTACTTTTTAACCCAGGAAAATCTTCTCAAAAGTCGGGGGTCGTCTTATACGACGGGTGTCGTCTTCCTATACGGCGAGTATATCCCAAACTCTATATTTTAACTGAAAAAGTTGGGGGGCGTCTTATACGCCCAGTCGTCTTATACGCTGGAATATACAGTAAATAAATAAATAAAATGGAGTCCAGAGGCAGGTCTACGTATCTGCTACTTTCCCTCTTTGTAGAATGACTGTGCAGATGAGCTATGCAGCCATTGGCTGGCCAAGTAGTAGCTATGTAGGCAACTGCGTAGCTGTCTTCCTTCCATTCCCACTGTCAATGGAAATGGCTCTTGATTGAAAATTGTGCAGGCCCATTGTGCTATGCCGCAGGTAGCATTTCCTGGAGGGACCTATTTGGGGCCTTAGGATGGCTGCTATACACCCCATTTAGACACATGGGGTCCTTGTTTAGGTCCGGAACTACAAGGAATGGATTCCCCAAGGACTGGATTCCAAATATTTGGAATTACTTAATCTGGTTTAACTATGGTAAGTGTGGAAATGGCCAATATCTCTACATGAGTTGGTACTGAGGGAAACATAATCTCTTCTGTTACTTCTTTTAGTTTAGAATACTGTATTATTGAATTAGATCAATATCTAACACTATGTTAGGATAGTATGTGTTCTTTTCTCTCTTCCTTTGTTTTAGTGGCTGCCAATTCTTTTAAACGATCATCTCCAAACTGGCCATTATTGCCTTCCTGTTGCCTTGGAAAAACTGCCTGTCAACTATTCAATGCACTCGCCAGAGGTAGGGGAAAACAGGGTTGTGGTTGTTGTTTTAACATCGTTGACTTTGGCTCTGTCTCCACACACCAACCGAGGCACCACCAGCCACCCAAGAAAGCCCCTGCTACCACTGCACCTTTATTTGCAGTGGCAGGAGGTGCCTTGTGGTGTGGGTATGCTGTTGTTAGAGGACATGGTTTTGTGGCACGCATAAAGAGAGGCTTTTCTCCAGTGCTGAAAAGATGTCTTCTTGCTCAGGTTTGGAGGCATTGGAGGCATCTTTTGCAGCAGTGATTACAAGCGTCTCCCCCATGCGCCTCTTTAGATGTTGCCTTGCTGGATAAGTGGAGTTATGCTCTTTATTTTCAGCCTGCCAACACATTAGTATAGGAGCACAAAGCTTTTTACAGCAGCATTGCTTTCAGGAAAATCTGTCAGAGGTGGATGTGAACAGTGAGTGAACCTCAGACAAAGCATTCAGGTGGTCCTGTAATAAGTTAACAAAGCAAAAGGAGCAGAAACTACAATTAATATTATTACAGTTAATAACATATTAAAAATTCAGTATTGTGGAAAACATGCAGGTAAGTTTGTGCAAAGTTCGGGACACTTGTCTCGTGGAAGTTAAATGCGGAAAGATCCTATAAATTGCTTTAGTTGGATTACTTATTATGATCCAATATAATATATAAATGTTATATATTACTGCTAAATACCCAAATCTTTTACTAGATGCTCATTACAATATATTAGCAGCATCACTTTACTATGTACTTCAGAGTACATATGTCATGTTTAGTTTGATCATCAACTGGTTTTATCTTTAATATAGAAAGTTCCTCAACAATCTCCTCCAATTAAGTGGGTTGAAGGACACAAGGGTGTATTTAATGTGGAAGTACAAGGTATTTCATCAGTTCATACACAGGTAAGGAATTTAGTTGACATTTAAGAGAAGGTTGGGAAAATGTGCCCTACTATTGTGTTTTGAAGTAACCAGTCAGTTATGAGTAATGTGGGAGTCCAGCCTGAGACCTCCGGGTATAGGGTGGGATAGAAATACAAGGAAGGAAGGGAGGGAAAGAAAGAAAGAAAGAAAGAAAGAAAGAAAGAAAGAAAGAAAGAAAGAAAGAAAGAAAGAAAGAAAGAAAGAAAGAAAGAAAGAAAGAAAGAAAGAAAGAAAGGGCATGGTTTTGTCCTCTGTTGTGTTTTTTTTTAAATATTCAGGGAACATGCTAACAGGTGGGACTGAGAAGGCACTTACACAGAAACATGCTTGCTTGGAAACTCTTTTGCACAGGACATTTTTTTCCAGGAGTAGAAGAGATAAAAGAGAGAGAGAGTCATCAGAGACTGTCAATAATTTATTGCTGCTGGTAGGAGTTTCAAAGTGGATGTAATGACAGTGGAGCAATCCATTGTATATTTCGTGTAGAATTTTCTTTGGTATCTCAGGAAAGCAAAATTCAAGCAAGATTTCCTTTGTGCTTTCTGGATGCGTCCCCATGCAAGCTGTTTGGTGCTGTTTGGGTGCCGATTGGGCTCTCATGGGACCGGGCGTGGGACAGAGATCGAATCTCGGGTGTCCCCATGCCATTCGCCCTAACGTGGGCTGGGGGCGGATTCAGCCATCCCCAAGCAAACCAGGCCGGGATCCTTGATTTCTACAATAACTATCTAATTTTGAATCAAACTCCTGTGCAAAGTCTATGAAATATGGATCCTTTCAGGATTCTTAAAGTGTAATTTTCTTCATGGTTTAATATTTGGTGAGCAGAAGTTTAGTACGTGTCCCCGATCATACAATATTTCTGGCTTGCATTTATAGGACAATCACCTGGAGAAATTCTTTACTTTATGCCACGCTCTGGAAAGCCAAGTCACCTTCCCTATTCGAGTGTTGAATGAAAAGATCACAGAAGCCACGCTTGAACATGAGCTGAAACTCAGTATTATCTGCCTGAACTCTTCCCGCCTTGAGCCCCTCATATTGTTCTTACATTTGGTATTGGATAAGCTTTTTCAGCTGGCCGTCCAACCCATGGTTATAGCTGGCCAGACAGGTGCGTGTGGTTACAGGGCTGCATGGAGCCATGATTTTTTCCCCAAATCCCATCCCCACTGCTGAGACATGCAATGTGAACTGAAGGAAGCCTTCTGCAGTGAAGGTCCTTTCTGCATTTAGATCTGGATCAGTGGGTTTCTGATCCAGGTTCTGGGTCTCCTGATCCACACATTAATCAGGGTCAAGGAGGCCCTGCCCTCGTTAGTTTGGCTCCATCTACACAAGACAAAGCCAGATCTGGATCAGTAGGCCCTTGATCTGGATCTGTTGTAGACCTGATATATGAGGTCTGCAAAACCGGTGTGCAGCTGGCATGTGTAATGACCCCCCTGGGCAAGGTAAGTTAGATAAGGGAAAGTAAGGGCATAGATAAGTAAATGTTATGAGTAAGGGGGCGTGGCTTACAAGATCCTGAAGCTAGCCCAGTGGTTCAGCCAATGAGAGTCCGATGCCTGCATCTGAGACTCTATAAAAGGTCAAGGCAGAAAAGTGAAAGGGTTCTTTGCTCTTTATTCTCCGACTGAGAAGCTCACAGCGGTGTGGGTAGGGGAAGAACGAGGTCCTGTAAAGCCTATGGGTGTAGATAGGAAAGGGTCCTGACGTTTTAATGAAGTGATTTACTAGAGAATGTTCCGTTATTTGAAGAAAAAAAAAAACCTATCTGAGATTACTGTAACCAAAACGAAGCTGTAACCAATAAAACAAGTGAATTTGTTCCTGTTAAAAGTGTCTGGCTGGAGTCTGTCAGGGAAACAGCAGTAGAATCGAGAGCTTTTAAAGTGTACTTTTCCTTTAATAAGTGAAAGTAAATACAGCACAGCACCGCAGTTGGCTAGCTAGGGAAAGTCCTTCCGCCTTAGGACATAAGCGAGGCAGAGAGGGTGAATGTTATGATGGGGGTTGCATGCTGACACAGAGAAATGGCATTTTAAAACCATTTAAAGCAAAATACCAGTGTGCTAGTGCACGAGGTGTCAAGAAAGGCTGAGTGTGAGCCTCGGTCATGACAGTATGCCTCCGTAATCTGGAATTACCGGGAGCTGTCATTATGGTGTGCCACTAAAAATCACCTCCCTCCCCCCCCCCATGCCTCAAGGCCAGGAACCTTGTTGGGCGGGGTGGTGGTGGCAGCAGCTGTAAAGTTCACACGAGCTGGGGTAGACGTGAACTGGATTAGCACTATTACTGCAGACAGTGCTGATCCAGCCCTCACTTCCCTGTGATCCAGATCAGCAGATCCAGTAAATCTGTATCTATAGCTCCTCAGTGCAGAAAGGTCCAAAATGCTGTTTTCAAGGTCAGGCAGGATTTTAATGAGAGTCCAAGCACCTGACTTAAATGGGCTATACCTTTTGAGAAAGTGAACTTGACCGTGTTAACCATTTTCAATAATATTTGCATAAGGAACTAATAATTCTCTTTTCCTTTCCAGCCAATTTTTCCCAGTTTGCCTTTGAATCTGTAGTTGCAATAGTGAACAGTCTCCACAACAGCAAAGATCTCAGCAAGGACCAACATGGGAGAAATAGTCTCCTGGCATCCTATGTCTATTATGTGTTCCGACTGCCTGAAGTTCAAAGAGAAGTTGTCAAACTAGGTATATTGCTTGAACTTCTATACATAAACTGTTACCCCAGCAGAAATGTCTGACCTTGAAAGTGAGTAGATGGTCTTGATATTCTCTTTGTTCATTTATAGTCCAGTCTTATGGATTACTGAGATTTAGGGTGTTTTTCCAGTAGAACTAGAATACCCATTAAGGACCCATTAAGTACTCATTAAGTACCCTTAACGGGTACTTAATGGGTACTTCTAGTGCTAGTGGGAAAGCACCCTTAGTAAGATAATGGCAGGGATAGAGAAGGTGCTGATTGTAAGCCTTGCTTTGGTCTTCCCAAATCAAAGGTCTTTTTTCCACTGACCTCTCTTTAATGTGGACCAGTATGTCTGGAATAACTGGATCCACTGATTCGGATTGCGTGGAGGTATGGGCTAGATCGGCACTGTATGCAGTGACAATGGCTCTATCACACTTCCAAAGTCTAGGAACAACCGTTCCTATCCTTAGAGCCTGGGATGTGAGGGATGCTACTGAAATGGTGAGCCCAGTAGTTCCAGGATAAGGGTCTTTGTCTGGTTGTTGACGTGATTAAGTGGGACTACGATAGAACTAGATTAAAGGCCTTTTAATCCGGATCTGCCTCTGTTAGACTTGCTTCACTGCTTCCATCCCTGTCTGGAGGCCCCCTGAGATTCAGATTTTACCTTTCAGGCTTGCAACAGCTGCCCTGCCCTGCCCTCCAATCCCCAACCAAAAATTATA
The DNA here is from genome assembly GCA_023333525.1 of Aspidoscelis tigris stejnegeri. Taxonomy (NCBI): domain Eukaryota; kingdom Metazoa; phylum Chordata; class Lepidosauria; order Squamata; family Teiidae; genus Aspidoscelis; species Aspidoscelis tigris. The sequence goes on from JALMGA010000007.1 coordinate 78,072,066, forward strand.
CAGTTCAGTGCCCCTCCTGACTTCTCTGGCTGCTAACTGTGTGAAGTGGCAATTCAAGCAATGTGAGCAGTTTCGTTTGTAAAAGGATTGGGGTATCAGGAAAATAGTACGGGAAGAAGATACTAAAGATGGGTTGAGAAGTACTACGCAGCACACATTTTGGAGGAGTTGCTTGAGTAATATAGTTGGGCCCTAATAATAATGTTTGTCCTGGCAGGTACAGCAGGAAATCCCAATCTAGTTGAGTCCCGTTACTACACTTACGGACGCACAGCCGCTGTGTCTGTGGGTTCTCGGCTTCTGCAGAGCCGCGCAACAAGCTGCAGCAACCCAGATATTGCTGGGGCCCAAGCAACGACCGACGAAGAAGTCAGAAACATCATGTCCTCCGGGGTAAGAGGCCATAATGAAATGTTGCAGAAATGCTTAGACTGCCGTGTCTCCAGCCGGCGGCGTCAGCAAGCGAGCGCACGGACGTGGATCGAGGGCAAACGGCAGCAAGCAGCTGGATCAGGTTTCACAGTTCTTGGAGGAGGAAGCGTTAATGCGTGGTCAGGAATGCCGAGGTCAGAGTTTCCAGGGAATCTTGTTGTCATAAATCAGTCAGAGGTTCAAGAACACAGAAAGTACAGGAGCCGAGGTTGCAGGAAAAGATCTGTTGTCTGCAACGGCATTTGCTGAGTTTGGGTGTTCCCAAGTAGGGCTGGGCGAGCCTTGCCCCCTCTGTCACAGCTGTTCAGCATGCAAATGCGCTGAACGTCTCAGGTATTCTCATTGCTGCCTGAAAGCGCTCTGCGAAGGGCATTGGCCAGGGTCTGAGTCCATACTGTCCCCATCTTGGGAGACAGGATCGTTGTGCACGTTTGACCCTTGAGGCACGCTGCCCTTGCTTTGGCTGACAGTGAGGTCCGCCTCAGCTTGGCTGGCATTGCCGACAACCTCGTCATCCTCAGAGGAGGAGGCGCTGACGGCATGAGGCATGATATCAACTTCTTTTTATACAAAAGACTTAAAGGGATTTACGTTAAACAAATCCAGGATCAATTTTGATTTGTCAAGTTCTTGTTCTCATCAGTTAATACGCCTTAACAACAGATTTGAGTTGCACAATAAACTAAGCCTACTAGAGGTGTGAGCAAAAAAAATTCTGAGCTTTGTCCAGTGAGCCAGTTTGGTCTAGTGGTTAGGGAGCTGGACTCTTATCTGGGAATACTGGGTTCAATTCCGCCGTCCCCCATGAAGCCAACTGGGTGACCTTGGGCTAGTCACAGCTGAGCTCTCACAGCCCCACCTACCTCACAGGGTGTTCTGTTGTGGGGAGAAGAATAGAAAAGCTTTGTCAGCCGCTTTGAGTCCCCTTAAATGGGTGAGAAAAGCAGGGTGGAAAAGCCAACTCTTCTTCTTCAGAAAGTCTTAAAACGTTCTTCTGGCTCAGTTATGGAGCATCTGAAAATTTTCATAGGGATCTGTGGGGGGACTTATTCCAAGCCCCCAGTTTATTATTGGCAGTCCTAGGAATTCTTAGTGAATTATCCAATCGGGGGATTTTTAAAAAGAAATTATCTCACATTGTGATGACTCCATATTAGTTACCTCTTTAGAAGTGTCAGAGAGCACTCAGAATGCTGCAGAAAAAAAAGGAGAATTCCTAACTGCTGCTGAAAAGGAGAATAGATCCCATCATCAGCTCTTTGGCAGGAGACAAGAGGAACATTGCTAGGAAGGAAAATTCACACACCTTCAGCAATTCTGCTGCCTGTTCCCATCAGTAATTCTGATTTCTGCCAAAATGGGCTGGGTAGGGCTGCAGCCTGAACGTCAGGGGTTAGTGGAAAGACAGCCACAAGAGGAAAATCAGTCCTGATCACTGTTCTAAGGATAAGAAACACCCAGGGATTAGTTGCTTGGCAAGGGACCGCAGGATAGCTGGAGAGTCTTGGTTTTAAAGGAATCACAAAAATAATTCAATTAGCTTATATTTTCAGTTATTGGCTCATTGAAGGACTAGACCTTTTTACTGGTTACACATGAGGCTGTCTGAGACAGATAGAGCAAAGAATGCCGCATAGTTTTTGCATGTAGAATGTGCAAAAAATTTAACTAAAAGGAAGTCAAGCTCAGATCATCTTCAAAAGATTATTGCTATTTTAGAATAAAAAGAACGAACAGAGAAAAATTGCTGTCACTCCTATCTTATATATAGTGGTGGTGAAGAAGTAGAAGAAGAGTTGGCTTTTATACCCCACTTCCCTCACCCATTTGAGGAGACTCAAAGCGGCTGACAAGCTTTCTGTTCTTCTCCCCACAACAGACACTCTGTGAGGTGGGTGGGGCTGTGAGAGCTCAGAAGAGAACTGTGACTAGCCCAAGGTCACACCCAGCTGGCTTCATGGGGAAGGGCGGAATCGAACCCGGTATTCCCAGATAAGAGTCCAGCTCCCTAACCACTAGACCAAACTGGCTTATAACTGACATGTATATAATGCCCTTTCTTCGGGCAAGATGGTTCTCTGAGCATTTTTCTATAGTGTTCTACCACTCTAAGGAGCTGTCTTCACTGCAGAACTACCAACAAATACCCCTACCACTGAAATGTTTGGAGGGATTTGAGTAGAACCTGATCTAGATCCTGGCTTTTCCCTTTTAAACTAGAAGAGATATTTTCTTTTCCTTTTTTTGCAGTTTCGTTGCTGTTTAGGGACTGCAGACACTCAAAATACAGTTCTCAAACAGAGCACATGAGGGCAGTCAAGCATTTACATTAATTGAAAATATTTTTATTACTGTTTATAGTTCACGCAGGGATAATTGTGTTTGTGTGTTCTCTTCTGTCCCATTCTCTTCTGTTCTCGCCTTTGGCCTTTGGCAATTTTCTCCAGGTTCCAGATTGGAGTTCCAAAAGGATATCTTGCTATAGTGAACCTGCCACTCGAGATGCGTCAAGCACTTGCGCAAGTCCACGGCCATCTGGTAAAAAGGTAGATGGTCACATAATACAACCCTGGTTGCTGCCAAAGGCTGAGTGGTTAGACAAAGTATTGTTAGCAGCCCCTTTAGAGAACAATATTCTTGTGAAGTGGAAGAAGAAATATAGAGAATTGATCCTTTTGTAAATGAAGGCTCTTTTGACCTTTTGAAAGTAAAAATTTTCAACCAGAATTCAGGTAGCTTCTGCATGGCCCTGTGGTCTGTAAACACTGTTCTCTGCACTCTCTTCCATGCAGACAAATTATCAGTCACGCTACTGATGGGTTCTCTCACTCTGAAAGTGGACTGAAGCTGGATTAAACCTTAGTTGTGACTGAAGCCTGGAAGTGCATTTTCTTGCCTTTTAATGTAGATTAGAAGTGTGAATCAACCAGTAGCATGTAGCATGTACCGTCTATTCCATAGAAAAATTAATCAGGTTCTTACTCAAGTAACCTGCCTTACCTCCACATTGCAATACAAAGCCTGTGGTCACACCTAAGGTCTAATCCAGCTCCAATCCATTTTTAGAACAATAGAACACATCAGCAAAGTGACAAGTATTTTCCCCCCCACGTTATCTATATCAAAGGTGAATTTTCTGAGTTATTTAATACTGGAAAAAAACCAGCTTGTCACTTTGCTGATGTATTCTCTCACTCTGAAAGTGGACTGAAGCTGGATTTAACCTTAAATGTGACCACAGCCAAAATTAGAACATAAGAGCATAAGAGAAGCCCTGCTGGATCAGGCCACAGCCCATCTAGTCTAGAAGCCTGTCGCACACGGTGGCCCACCGATGCTCATGGGCATCTCAAGCAGAGACAAGGACAAACCTATTCCTGCTCTCGAGTCCCAGCAAATGGTCTTAGAAGCGCCCCGGTTCCCCCTCCCCAGCCTGAAAGATACACCTAGGCATCCATTCCAGTACCCGCTGATTCATCTGTCACCAATAAATTTGTCTAACCTGTCTCAAAGTTCTTGTGCTGGTGGCGGCTACAGTACCTGCTTTTCTTTTACTGTTCCATGATTTCGCGTGTGATAATTCTAGTTATGCCTTAAGGCCTAATTTTTTGGTTTGATATCCTGTTTCAGTTCCATGAAGAATTAGCACTTCAGATGGTTGTCAGCACAGGAATAGTACGAGAATCTGTGTTTAAGTATGCCTGGTTCTTCTTCGAATTGCTGGTAAGGGTCCTGGTTTTGATTTATTTTGGTTTCTCTATATGTAATCTTAAAGAAGCCTTTGGGTAAAAAAAGGTGAAGAAAGCTTTAATCCAACATGATTCCTTACCATAGCAGGTGATATTCTCTAGGGATGTGCATGAATGTATTTTTAACATTCGAATCCAAGTAGATTGGAATGTCAAAAAATCCAATTAGATTCAGATATTTAAGATCCAAATGTCATAAAATCCAATTCGAATCCGTGACATTCAAATCTGTACATTCGAATGTTAAATTCTTATTTAAAGATACGAATGTTGACAACATCCGTATCTGTTATACATATCTGTACACATTCCGTAAAACTCCATATGCATCCCCTGTTATCCCGTACGCGTCCCATTTTAATTCAGTAATTTAAGCTCAAGATACGTGTAATTTTCGTGCAGATTTGTGTATGACAGACACAAATCTACACATTTGAATTATCTGAAAATCTGTATCGGATTTTCAGAAATCCAGTTCGAGTTCAAATGTGCAAATTTGGATTTTCAAAAATCTGATTGAGTTTGAATGTCAACATTCAATGTATTTGAATCAGATATTTGAATTTTTGAATATCAGTGCATATCTCTAGTATTCTCCAGCTTGAAGGTAACTACTTTTCCATTTGACTCATCATAATGAAAGTGTGAGTTGCGGGCAAGCTCTAAATGATAGCAGGTTAGTAAGAAAGGAGTCACAGAGTGAATAATTTGCACTTTGCCTTTCATTACTGGGAGGCAAGATGCTAGAATGCTGTAGCTAGATGGTGGAGCATTCCAAACTTAACCCAGTGTGTGGATGGCAGATATTGTGGAGCCTTGGAAATGGTGGCAGCATTGCCTGCCCCACGCCATTCCTCGGGTGGCCAGGTAATGTAATGTGTAATCATGAGTGTGTCTCGTAGGGATATGCACAGATATTCGAAAATTCAAAAATCCAATTCGAATCCCTCGAATGTCGGCATACAAATTCGAAATGGACTTTCGAAAATCCGAATTTACAAATTTGGACACATTTCGGATTTTCGAATGATTCGAATGAGTACATTCGAATCTATTGTATATGAATGTGTGTGAAAATTATACGTATTTATGCATATAATGTGCAATGAAAACAGGATGTATATGGGATAAATGCGTATTTGCACAAATTCATATATCAGATACGAATCTTATCGACATTCGTATATCCGGATACGAATTGGATTTTTGAAAGTATAGGATCCAGATCGGATTTTCAAAAATGCGGATTGTTGACATTCGAATTGAATTTTTGAATATTTCATTTTACTCGAATTCGAATGCAAAAAATACATTCGTGCTCACCCCTGGTATCTCTTGTCAGGTGTTCTCTCTGGCACCTCTTCCACATGGAAGAGGTGCGATTGGAAGCCTGCTGCGCTATCCCAGCCCATCTGCTAGTACCAGCATGGATGTTTTGCTGGAGTTGTTAGTTTGTTTGAAATTTTATCTCACCCTATACCCAGGGATCTCAGGGGGGGGGTTATAACATATAAAATGAACACATTTGAAACTCATAGATGCCATTTGCATTACTGTAGGATACATAGAAGTTGTAGAAGGGTGTTTTTCCACCGTGCTCCTTTAATCCGGATCTAAGAAGATCCGGATCCAAGGAATGGGTACTTCCCTTAATCCGGATCTAGTAGATCCGGATTAAGGGAAGTACCCAATGTGTTTCCATGGGTGGTCTAGCACCCAATAGCAATGGGTGCTAGCCTCCTTGCTGTGGAAACACCAGAGCACCCATTTGCAAATCCGGATTGACCCACAAGGGGTCTGCCTGTCACCCCAGGTGTTTTGGGGAACAGGGGCTGCAATCACCGAAGCCCCTCTGAAGTTGCCTTCAGAGGTTAGCAAAGGCTCCAAAGTCCCTCCTATGGCAACGTCGGAGATTAGCAAATGCTCAGAAGACAAACCCCATTGGGAGAGCATATTAATTAGCTCCTGGTGAGCAGGGATGAGTCAGCTTCATTAATATGCACTTCTTTCCATGCCTGAAGGTAACAATCTGCTTTGTTCTCCCTTTGTTCCTGGAGGTTTGTCTTCGGAGCCTTTGCTAATCTCCAAAGGCAACTTCGAAGTAACTTCAAAATGACTTCGAATAACCTAGATTTTGGGGATCCCCCAATGGGTGCCCCTCCCCCATTGCCTGTTTCTAGTGGAAACAGGCTCCCTTTAATCCAAATTTTCTGGCAGAAGACCCCTCGTAGACCCTATTACTGGGATCTACAGAAAATCCGGATTAAAGGCCAGAAAGTACCCATTTGATCTGGATTTCCCCAGCGGCAGTGGAAACAATCGAGTCCCCAATGGGTGCCGTGGTAGAAATGGGGTCATCCAGCTCACACCCAAATGGGTCCTTAATGGGTGCAAAAATGGGTACTTTCTGCCAGTGGAAAAACACCTGAAAATAACTGTAAGTTGAAAAAATGTTTATGCATACAAATGCATTGTATTTATAAATCCAGTTACGAACCATTGGGAACGGTTTAGAACATTTTGGGTGTGTTCCCATTCAACCTTTAAAGAGCTTTGAACTCATTTTCAAAGCTGGCAATTCCCACGAGATCAGACAAATATGCAGTTTGGGGGAATTAAATGTCCAGAAACATGGATTATCTGTATTCGAATCAAAGTAACTCTCACCACGGGATTTACAAATAATCTTCATTATTTGTCAATGAGAACACATGAGGTTTTTTAGGGGCTTCTCCTCAGTTTCCTTCGGCCAATGAGAAGGCATGATTATCAGCTAAAGGAATCCTCTGCTGGCTGAAAGGGGAGGGAATGGAGGGGAAGAAGGAACAGAAGTTGTAACAAAAGATCAGATGTATGGGCTGTGATTTTACAAGGTGTCTGATTTTACAGCTGTAATGAAAGCCTGCCTGCTCACTTCCTTCCTTCCTTCCTTCCTTCCTTCCTTCCTTCCTTCCTTCCTTCCTTCCCAATCCACACCTTTTTGCCTCTTTGCTCTGATCTGCAATAGCAGCCCTGCGCTAAACTCTGTAAAAGCCCGATCTTCCTTTGAGAGGGGAATCCAGTCAGCAGTTCCACAACCTGTTATTTCCTCTTTAAATTGCCACTGTACCACTTCAGAAGATAAGATTAAAGTGAAATAGAAAATTCATCTTCCATCCCTCTCCCCCCCTTTTCAGATAGCCATCTGTGTGTGTGGGGGGGCTGTCACTTTCTTTAACACATTTCCCCTTTAATTCAGTTTTTAAAATGATGGGGGTGGGTGGGATTTCTGCCATAAGGAACAGCAGGAGGCAGCTGCTAGCAGTGGGGAAAAAGGTGTATACAAGATGGAGGGGGGTGGGAATAATCAGGGAATGAAAAGTGCTGCCAGGCGTTTCTTCCCTGCAAGACACTGAAGAATGGAGAGTGAGTCTGCATTAATAAGTTAACAACAGACACACACAAAAATCCAACTTCACTGCTGATTTTAAAAAACCTGATTTACATCTGGATTAAATTGCTCCTGGGGATGGTGCCTTTGTGTCAGATTTCAAATAATGCATAGAAATTGCCAGGACAAGGTTTTGGAAAGCTCTTGGGTGTTTCTCTTGCCCTCTATTTTGTCTCAGGTGCTTCACAGCTAATAAACAAACTTACTCTTTTGAAGGTGAAGAGCATGGCCCAGTATGTTGCTAACATAGACAAACAAGATACTCCACGCAGAAATCGATTTTCCAATCGCTTCAAGGATGACATTACCACCATTGTTAATGTGGTCACTTCGGAGGTTGCAGCACTTTTACTCAAACCCCAGAAGGTAAGTTTTCTATTCAAAGTAAATAAGGTGCAGACATACAACCTATTCCAGAACTTCGCTGGCCATTAGACCTCCAAGAGGCCCATAGATGAAGCCCCTGGCTAGAGGAGGAATATCTAGAAAGTTGCTCAGAGTTTGCCTTTAAAAACTGGGTTTTTCTTTTTTGCTGCTCTCCTCACACCAATAGTAAATTTTCCAAATAAACACACATGGATGAGCAAAGTTTTTTTGTGGTAATATTTTAATTTCAGATTTTCAAAGCTACCCTGTAACATAAGTATCTATGTCAATAGATGACAAACTATACAGATTTCCTGAAATGGTTGACATCTGTCACTTTGCCAGTTTGGTCTAGTGGGTAGGGAGCCGGACTCTTATCTGGGAATACCGGGTTCGATTCCGACCTCCCCCATGAAGCCAGCTGGGTGACCTTGGGCTAGTCACAGCTCCCTTCTGAGCTCTCACAGCCCCACCCACCTCGCAGGGTATTCTGTTGCGGGGAGAAGAATAGAAGCTTTGTCAGCTACTTTGAGTCCCCTTAAATGGGTAAGAAAAGCCAGGTAGAAAAGCCAACTCTTCTTCTTCTTTGTGGGCAGTTAATACATTTAACTAAGCCTGAATAGCAAATGAAACACATGGACCTGTGTTAAGACGTATAGTTCTCAGAGCAAGCCAAGTTGACACTCTTAAGAAGGAAATCCCATAAGCACCTCTTTTTAAGAGTCAAAATGTAATTATAAGAACAACTTTCTGTCCTCCCTTAGCCTAATAATAGGTTTCCAGGTACTTTTTATTAAACCTGGACATGCTTTAAATTGCCAAATATGTGTCAAGTATTTTTATTTATTTAAAATAATGTCAATTTAAGATATTAAAACACCATGAAACACTGTTTTCTATTGCATATCAGAAAATTAGTCAACTTCATGGACACTGATCCTGAAACATGCTACCATTATCATATGCAAACATTTACATAATTAGTTGAATTTAATTAATTTGATTAATTATGTTGCTTGTCTACCCAATTAGTGCCAATTCCAATCATGTGTTCTGGCTTGCCTGTAAGGTGCTTAATGGGTGTTTTTCCACTGTCACTAGAAGTACCCATTAGTACCCATTAATGGGTACAAAAATACCATTACGTACCCATTAATGGGTACTTAATAGGTACTTTTAGTGACAGTGGAAAAACACCCAATGATTTTTTTTCTTCTGCAGCTGGTGTTTTAAGGCTTTGAGTCCATCTATGACATGCCTGAAAGAAAGATGACCCAAATAACCTCTTCTGATAATATGATGTTTTTTTTCTTCAAAGTATATGTTAAAAAAAATCCCCCTAAGCTGATGTCTGTTTTGTTTTAAAGGAATGTGAGCAGGCAGAGAAGATGAACGTTAGCCTCGCATTCTTCCTGTATGATCTTCTTTCACTGATGGACCGAGGATTCGTGTTCAACCTCATCAAGCATTACTGCAATCAGGTGAGTCTCACAAGAAATATCTCAACTAGATCCCCTTCGAATGTGGCAGGATTCTGTTCAGTACAAACATATTTCCATGAATTCATATGAATATCCGATGCGAACGAATACATATCCAATATGACCGATGCGAATTGGATACATATCCAACACGAATGCGAACGCATACGATACGTATTCTGTAACATTATGAACGTCCAAACTAGTCAAACGGATGATCTGAAACATTTGTATTCATATGAATGTTAATGTACAAATGTCGCTACATTCAGTTCGTGTACGAATGTCCAAATTTGTACAAATTCATGCGAATTATGAATGTTAAGAATATTCACCCACATCCCTACTTGATTCCAGTTAATTTGTTTATGTGGTCAACTTCTGTCAGCTAATTTACAAAACCAGGATCCCATCTGTTTTTTCAGGCTGGTCTGGAAGGCAATCAGGAAAGGAGAACAGCTTGGTCAGTAGCAGACAAGTATCATAGTTTTCCTTCACGTGTCGGCAGCTGCAGCCAGCAAGAGACATGAAGAGATAGAAAGCCCTCCCCAAACCATGTCAAATATGCTTCTTTTTGAAGTTCCCAGGGCAGTGTGCGAGCCAGACTCTAACATGAGTTAAATAGTGAAACAACATCTTCAGGGGCAGCTGCTGCCTGGAGAGTCACTCATCAGCTGTGAGCCAGTTTGGTCTAGTGCAGTGGTTCTCAACCTGGGGATCGGGAACCCTTTGGGGGTCGAACTACCCTTTCAGTGGGGTCGCAACTAGTCTCACACCGCCCTTCCCTCCCACCTCCCAGCTGCTCCGCCCCCGTGGTTGGGGGTCTCCACAACATGAGGAACTCCATTAAGGGGTCGCAGCATTAGGAAGGTTGAGAACTACTGGTCTAGTGGTTAGGGAGCCAGACTCTTATCTGAGAATACTGGGTTTGATTCCGCACTCCGCCATGAAGCCAGCTGGGTGACCTTGGGCTAGTCACAGCTCTCCTCTGAGCTCTCACAGTCCCACCTACCTCACAGGGTGTTCGTTGTGGGGAGAAGAACAGGTTTGTCAGCCACTTTGAGACCCCTTAAATGGATGAGAAAAGCCGGGTAGAAAAGCCAACTCTTCTTCTTCCTCCACAAAGCCTGCTGGGTGACCTTGGGCTAGTCACAGCTCTCTTCTGAGCTCTCACAGCCCCACCTACCTCACAGGGTGTCTGTTGTGGGGAGAAGAATAGAAAAGCTTTGTCAGCCGCTTTGAATCCCCTTAATTGGGTGAGAAAAGTGGAGTAGAAAAGCCAGCTCTTCTTCATCAGTTGCCACTTCTGGTCAAGGGGAATCTGTTTTGTAAACTCTTGAGAACTGAAGCCACATGCAACGGTGATATGAGGTAATGTCTCTTAAAGAATAATCTTCTGAATGTCACATGCTTATAGAAGATAACTTAGGCCTGCATCTTCCAAAAGGAAATCCAGTTTGATTCTTGTTATAGAAGGCTTGTCAAGGTTTATAATATAGTGCAGTTTCACAAGTATGGAAAATACAGCGTAAATCTAATTTCTGGGAAAAGTTTCTAAGGCATTATGTAGGTGGGAAGCTAGACTTAGCAATACTGTATGTTCTCAGCAGCAGAGAGTATCCAATAGACAAGATTTTGTAAACTGCAGAAATTCAAAGGAGCAGTTTACAGTGTTTTCGTTTTATTTATTTATTTATTGGATTGTTTTTACTGCCCCATTGCTTGCACAATACAGGAAGTGGTGTGACTGAAAATACATTTCTGTTTCAGCAAGTAGGGTACTTTATAATTCATATCTATTAAAGCTTTAAAAAAAATTATTATTATTTTAGTTGTCCAGTAAGCTTAGTGCTCTTCCCACCTTGATTTCCATGAGGCTGGAGTTTCTGCGCATTCTCTGCAGTCATGAGCATTACCTCAACCTGAATCTCTTCTTTATGACATCAGGATCCGCTCCCACATCCCCATCACCTTCTCTTTCGTCACAGGTAACGTCCCCTTCTGTCTCCTGCCATTTATTTATATTCTGTATGGGAAATAGGCATATGCACAAATATTTGTAGGGTTCGATATTTGTATGAATTCCAAAGCCTGTGCGCAGTCTCCGAAGCCGGCTCTGAAGAATAGCACAGGCTCTGAAGAGGACCCCACACGAGAGCAATGCCAGTCCTATGGACCTTTGTCAAAGGCTCCGGAGAATCTTCAAAGTCTGCAGAAAATTGCTCAGGAGAATCTCCGGAGTTTATGACAAAGCTCCGGAGATTCTCTGGAGCCGCTCCAGAGAATCTTGGAAGACTCTCCAGACTCTCCCCCTGTCATTCCAAAAACCTGGGGTGATGGGCAGGCCCCATGTGGGTCGATCCAGATTCGCCACATGCTCTGGCGTTTCCACTGCTATTGGGTGCTGCACTCCCTGTGGGGACACAGCGGGTACCTCCCTTAATCCGGATCTACTGGATTCAGATTAGTTGAAGGACCCATTCCTCAGACACATATACTGGAACGAGTGTCCTAAGAATTCCCTGTTCTTGTCCAGCTGTGGACTAGTTCACAAACATACCTGTGGCAGCAGGTGTAGTCCAGGAACAGTTCTTCCACGCCACTTCCAGTGTTGCGAGGCCATGGGGCTGGATCCTCGTTAATCTGCATTGGTGGTTGAGGAGCTAGATTCAGATCCTGCAGTGCTAAGCCCAGACACAATGGAGGAGCCACACACACATTGCCCAGTTGCAGATAGGGGTAGGTGGAACTTCCAGTGGAAAGATGAAATAGACCAGGGATCAGAGTAATGGCATTCCATCCTTTGCAATGAGAACAACACCAACCCGGCTAGAAACAGAATAGGGTGGGTCAGGTTAGTAGATCTACTCCAGCAAGGTAAGTGTGGAAGAATTCCTTCTTACAAATGAAACACCTTGTCCTTCTACACTCAGATCTGATCTGCAGAATGAATATCCTGAATTCAGCATTGTTTTTTACTTGGTTTGCATGATTTAATACTACCGGAGAGATGCCAGCTGAAGCCCTGCCAATTTCAGCCATGTCTGCACTGCAGATAAATGATACCGTTGCTGTTTTTGTTAGCGGTCGCTTAAAACTACTTAGGGACTTTCTGTGCTTACCTGGGCTGGATTGTTCTAGCTGGAATTGTTCCTAGTGGAAGGGTTTCCAACTGGAGCAGTTCAGTTGTCCTGGAACAAGGCTGTCTGCGCTTGGATGACCTGTTCCGTGACAGACAGCCCCACGTTGCCACTTGCTGCCCTAATGTTTGCCACTGTCAGAACCCCAACAGCTGAGAACTAAAACTGGCCTCTTCCACTGCTAAACAAGGTTGCAGATGCCTGCGCACAATTGCAAGACTCCCTGAACTGGCTTGTGCATGGATAGACTGTGGTAGACGTTTTTGCAAAGGTCTGCTGCTGTCCCAGTCTAGGAGAGCATTTGAGGCCACCCAGACAGTGCTGTGCTCCATCCAATGGGGCTTCCCTTGAAGACGGTTCGGAAGTTGCAGTTAGTGCAAAATGCAGCCGCCTGAGTGCTGACCAGAACAGCTAACCGGACGCATATCACGCTGGTTCTAAAAGAACTGCACTGGCTGCCAATTTACTACCGAGCCCAATTCAAGGTGCTAACGCTGGCTTATAAGGCCCTAAATGACTTGGGCCCCAGATATCTAAAGGAGCGCCTTCTCCCATATCGACCTGCCCATGCCTTAAGATCTGCAGGAGAGGCCCTCCTGGTTATCCCACCGCCTTCAGCAGTTAGGCGGGTGGGCACCTGGGAGAGGGCCTTCTCAGTGGTGGCCCCCCAGGCTGTGGAATGGTCTCCCCTTGGAGGTGCGTCAGTCCCCTTCTCTGTTTACATTCAGGAAGGCGGTAAAGACGCACCTCTTCACTCAGGCCTTTGGCTAATGCTCTTTATTCTTCCCTCCTTCCAAAGACCACTGTTAAAACTGTTTTTATATTATTTTTATTCTTATTCTTATCATCATGTTGGATTTTAAACCTTACGTTGGTTTTATTATAGTGTGGTACAATTTTAATGTGCTTGTTCTTAAGAGTTGTAAGCCGCCCAGAGACCCTCGGGTATGGGGCGGGATATAAACAAACAAACAAACAAACAAACAAACAAACAAACAAACAAACAAATAAATAAATAAATAAATAAATAAATAAATAAATAAATAAATAAATAAATAAATAAATAAATAAATAAATAAATAAATAAATAAATAAATAAATAAATAAATAAATAAATAAATAAATAAATAAATAAATAAATAAATAAATGTGGACAGACTGCTCTAGCTGGTCTCTGGACCAGAAGGTAGAAGAGAGAGGCCCAGAAGGCGTCTAGGGATACCAGTAAGTATGGACATGATCTTGATTTGAATTTCAGTGTTACTCAAGTAATATTTATTGTTTTAAAGACATTGTGAAGCATTTGTGACCTTCCTGTTTTGGTAGGCAACTATCCTCATCGTTCCTCACCAGTTAGAGGGCCACAGTGCAGATTTCCTGTTTCTGGTATAGCAGACTGGCCTGAGGATGGAAACTTCCAAAGATGTGAAGCCACGTCTACAAGGCAGCAACCCACTTACAGGCCCAGTTGTATTCTGGCCAATTTTTATATCTCCCCCCTCAGCCATAAAATCCACTCGGTGATCCCAGACTTGTCCTTTGCTTCCATCTTAACTTCTTGGCAAGTCCATTAAAAGAATAATGTGGAAGGAAAGTCTCTTGCAGGAGAAGATGTAAAATAAGTCTTTGAAGGTTAAGAAGCAAGCTAACAAATAATTAAGAAGTGAACAAACACCTTCCCCAGAGAGTATTTTCTCAAGAGGGAAGACTATAGACTGTAGCTGGTTGTGTCTCATGAATCCCTGTGCAATCATTCACACATGCAAGGAATATCAGGGCAGAGGTGGGAAGGATCAGACTTCAGTTCAGACAAAATGGAAAGGATAGGAGGAAATGATGAAGACAGGGGCTCAAAGGACCTTTATTGAGCTGAGACCTTTTCGCACTACAGCTGGATGGCTGTAGTGCCGCAAGGCTAGGCCACTCGGGGATGCTTTCCCCATACACACCTAGGCAGGTAAGGAAACCATGGGCATGCATTCCTACCTGCCTATGTGCAAAAGGGGAATCTGCCCCCGCATGGCCTAGTTCAAAAAGGCTGGCGTGGGGGTGGGACGCCCCTCCCAGGCCTGCCCCCCATTGGGTCAAATTGGACCCAGGGGTGGGCATGCCAGTCATGTACCTTCCCTGGGTTCCTGCAGGTTCTAGGGGACAGGGCCATGTCCCCTAGGGCCCACAGGACCCCCCCTGGGCACCCACCCCCCTGGGCACAGGCCTAAGTGGGGCCACGCGCATGCGCGAGGCGCTTACCTCATACTCGCCAGGTTCTGAAGTGGCGAGCTGGGCCTGCATCTGCACATGCCGTCTGCTCTGATTGGCTAGCTACAGAGCTAGCCGAAAAGAAACATTTCAGAAGTCATCTTAAATATTTAAGTCTTATGTTCCATAAATGCCTAATGGTAATGAAGACAGCTTTCTGTTACTAAATTTGTTCATTATATTAGAATGGAAAGACCGCTTTTTTTTTCCTCTTGAAGAATTCCAGCTCCTGCTCAAGTTTCCAGGATCAAAAACTTGCCAATATGTTTGACCTTACGGCAGATTATCGGCAGCAGCACTTCCTAACGGGGCTCCTTTTCACTGAATTGGCAGCTGCTTTGGATACTGATACAGAAGGGTAGGTTTCAGTATTTTCCCATGTGCCAGGATGCATGAGCAAGCCTGATAGTTAGATTATGGGGGCCAGCAGTGTTAGCTTTCAGTATGGCTTCTTGAAATATATGTCACACTCCATTTTCCCCTTGCACAGTACTACCCAGGATTGGTATCTTGGGGTGCGTCTAAATCAGTAAGCGCTTGCTTAATTTGCTTATTGAGAAATTAATATGGATAGTATTTGCTGATAGAGCAGGAATTTGCTTTCATAATAGTTTGGAATTTTCCAAACAATATCATCTAAACAATATTTTCTTTCTTTCTTTCTTTCTTTCTTTCTTTCTTTCTTTCTTTCTTTCTTTCTTTCTTTCTTTCTTTCTTTCTTTCTTTCTTTCTTCTTTCTTTCTTTCTTTCTTTCTTCCTTCTCTTCTTCTTCTTCTTCCTTCCTTCCTTCCTTCCTTCCTTCCTTCCTTC